>JAQGEP010000001.1:0-600000 GCA_028476805.1 Acrocalymma vagum | reverse complement strand
CCATCCCACATCCCTCCGACATAGTATAGATCCCAACTCACCTCTTCTCACATCCCACACCCCACAGCCAAAAACGCCAGCCACTTCGCCACACGTGGATCCGCTAGCAGAGATTATTAACGTAACTACAACTACCCCTTTGTAAGGAGTATACCGTCACGAGGTTCGCCTTACTACTAGTTGTTTTGCGGAATTGAAATTCTCGTTATGATCGGTCGATTGGATTGAATTGTAGTGATGTAGGACATGAAAGGAAGGAAGGATTCGCTTGGGTTGGCTTGGGGGTTGTATGTGTTGAGTGGTTGTGAAGTTCTTGCGCAAGCGATTGTGGATGATGAGGATGCTGGGGGTGATGAGTTTTAGAAGGGGGCTTTGGGGAGGGAGGTTGGTTCTGTGGGGAGATGGGATGTATTGTGAGGATTTGGGAGAGGTAGGTTATTGGGAATGGTGGTTGGTTGAGTGTGGAAGTAGTGTTGTGAGTCGAGACGATGATGTTGAATTTTGGGGTAGTGATACGAAATGGGAAAGGTTTAAGGGATGAATTGAGATTGAATAATTTGAAAAGATGGATTGGAATGGGGGGAAGGTTCGTGCACGTGACCATGAAATAACTATTGGTACCTACTGTATGATTAGGGAAGTCATTAGGGGAGATAACCTTGACATTTCTAGGGCTGGTGTTCATATACGGGTGTTTGTTTTAGTAACAATGTCATATATAAAAAATGCTCCATATATCAACAAGAATCTCTGAAAAACTGGTGTTTCAAGTGTGTACACATACCATGTTCGTGATATGTTGCGTCCCCGAACGGTTCACTCTGGATTTCGGCTACTTTTCCGCTTGAAAAACCAACGATATCATCTCGACAGCCTTTGCTAGCTAGGCACTCTCCTCATTTTATACGACCAATCTATAGAAATGCATCATGATTATAAAGTTGTAAAGTAACGCAATACCTTTTCGCTTTGTGCGGCACTTCGTCTTTGACTTGGTCCGACAACAGCGAACGTAGGATGGTAGTCACCATGAATGATCATAGGCAGGATATAACACAACAGGACTAGATGGAAAATTTTAATCTTCAAGCCTCTAATTCTTGCGCATATTCCTCGACCGACTTTTCAGTAGAAGGTACGGATACGAGTGCTAGATGTCCTAGTTGAGTAGTGGTCGCTTACTTTTACAGTAAGGCCGGGCATGGCAAGGCTGCTCGCATTACTGTTGCTGAAAATTGTGGCTGGCTGCTAATGCCTGCTTGCGCTCTCCACAAACTGTTCCGACCGGTCCAGCCTCGCCATGAACCCTGCATTAGCCTACCGTTTTGACCGTTCTACAATGCTAAGAAAATCTTGGACATTCAAAGCGCGTCGATGACAAGGGACGCTTCGTACACGACAGCTCTATTGCGAAGACGAGGCTTGAAGTTCTCTCTTTTGACAGGTTGCTTTCTGTGGCACTCGTATTCTGCTCCAGGGCTATTTGCACAAGGCTTCAAATATTTCTGATGTATAAGCATTCAACGAAAATCTGAATATAGAATTGTATTTCAAACCAAAGAGCAATTCATCGTAGAATTGGCATCGTAACTCAGGGTTAAATATCTAATAGAATCATAAACTGCTGATTCTTCTGTACGAATTCTAATCGCGAGTTCTCATGTTTTCATAACACGCTATTCATACACGGGACATCCAAAAATGGGTTATACCAAGATATTCCGATTTGTCTATCTTCTAGTCGCCATCCACTCCAGTGCTGCAATAGCTGCTCAGTCAACTTGTAATAAACTGCCGTTCAATCTATTCCTTGGCCTTTCTTCCTACCCGCCTGCGAAGACGTACTGCTCCACCAAGTATCCAGTCGCGACTCCGATATGCAGCGCCACAGTCACGTCCACCCGAATTTTGACGTTTTCAACAACTGTTGATTCTGAATTGCCTAGCGTGACTGTCATCCAGACTACAGGGGATCCAATCACACAGACAATCACGGAAACTATGTGAGTAGCCAGTGTTTATTATGCTCTACTTGTTTAATAGTCATTGGACATATTACATACCAGCGGGAACTATCCAGCTGCAGTTCCGCTAACGCTTCCAGAACACCCGCTCCAACCACTTCCACATATACCAAGATCGTGGCTGTCACCTCATGCACTATCGTTAGACCTCCTCGTAAGCGCGATACTCCAAATGCAACACCTAAAATCCATGTGGATCCCGAGCGATCGTATCCACCTCAGATTACACATATGCCGAACGCCGAACGTTCCGCATCGTCGAAATCGAAGAACGACCCATTGGCAAAATTATTCGACGGTTTGAAGTCCAAGGCGAAAGATTGTATCAGCACTCTCTGTAGTTGCATCAACAAGACCCCTGCGTGCACTACCTCAACCGCTACAGTAGTGACTACCTCATCCACTACTATCACATTCACAAATACAGTGCAACCTACTGCAACGGCTCAAGTACCTAATACCGTCGTTATTACCGAGACTTTCGTAACAAGACTTCCTCCTACTACCATTACAGAATCGACGACTTCAACTACAACCATCAATGCTCCATGCCCAACTTGCCCTGGTGGCATTCAACCATTAGCTTGTAATGGTCAAAGCTTGTGCAGCGGGGAAGGGCATGAAGGCATTGGTTGTAACTGTGTTCTGACGGCAGAACTGACGGCATTTTGTAAGAGTGTTTCCTCTGATGCTGTCTGTAACCGCGATCTTCAGTGTACCACAAGCAGACAATGTGGTTCAGGCTTTATATGTCAGATGAATAACTGCTGTGGATACCCTATTTGTGCGAGGGATATTAGGGCGAATTGCCCCAATGGAGCAAACGTGAAAATGATGTTTGGAAGGGCGGAGATGGCGAAGCCTGGAGGGGTGAGAATTGCGGCGAAACCTCGTCCCATCTATCGAGGCTTGGAGAAAATGAAGGCGAGAGGAGAGCGCGTACACATTGATCCCGTGAGGTAAAACTATCTATGGTAATGGAATACGCCTCCATATAGTGAGCAAATCCGAAGTAGATACAGGCGAGGCACCTCAGAGAACAAAAGACGATTCACTTCCATAATACAATGCGTAGTTTGAAACAAAGGCTCTGAAAGTCTGCAAGAACTATGTTTGGCTTCAATATTTGAGGTTAAATTCACGCCTGATAACCGATGAAATCTGCACTAGACGCAAGCCTCATAACCGGATCTCTTAATTTGAAACTCGCCTCTCCATGCTCAATGGTAAAACTCCCCCGCATGACCACCTCGGCACCCCAAGCAGGATATCGAAAGTAGTATAATTAGCCTCTTTCTACAGTGTTCCCCTCTCCCGATTTCAGCACTCTTCCCCGCACGACCTCAAGAAATCTTTTGTCTTGAATGGTCATGACAGAACCATACTAGTCGTGAGTATGTTCAGCTCGACAGTATTGTTTTATGGCGACTGTCCGCAGCATTTCACTTATATCACGATGTTCGGAGAAGGCATGGGCTGAGGCCGTGTGAATTTGGGCTATTTTGCTTCCATTTCCCCGACTTCAACAAAGCAGCAGGGCAGATGCGAGCAGCGTAAAGTGGATGATACTCACCGTTAACCGCAATGCATCAATGTTAGCTGTATTCTTACAATATCCAACGATCACGTCACCAGAATCATAGCCGAATTCCGCTGCTGCCATTCCTACGCTGTGTTCTCTCAAGAACGGTAGGTAACACTCGACCACTGCGCTGGCAATATGAAACGTGCTGCAGTCGGCACAACTACCCGGAAACGCCACATGGGTTGCCCCAATCATCGATGATCTATTAAAGATGATGCTGCCTGCTGACGAAGTTGGGGTTTGGGTAATGATTCCAGCCCAAGTACCGCGTTTTGGGTAACCACTCGGTATGACTTTCCGAGTCCATAACCCGGATAGATGGATCCGTTAATGTTTTCATGGAGTGTTTGACTTTGTTACCTTGTAATCTTACCCAACTCAATTTTCAAGCATTTTTTGTGTTGGTATGGTCCGAATCGCTGGAAACAGCCTTTGTGTGTATGTGATGGCTCTCATCTGACGCTTTCGGCTGTTGGGGTATGGTTGTACGGGTGAAAGGGTGATGTTTCTGGGTGAAGAATCTTACTCAAAGTGGTCAAAAGGGTGTGGCTGATGGGATATGAGATGCAGAACATTGTCCGGGTGAAGTATGTGTACTACTTAGAAGGCATGCAGAGAATCGGGAAGGAGAAATCCAGAAGGGACCAGCCGAACGCAAACTATCACACAGAAACAGACAAAATAAGGTAAGCTAACTCGGATTTGATATGATTTGCATGACTGCGTCTAGAATCCTTAGGCTCGCCACAGAGTGACCATTGAATACTCATTCGGCTTGATCTTTCCGAAAGTCGTGCCACCAGATTGCAGACACTCGTGATCAAAACTTTTGCATGCTTTCAACCTTGGAAGAAAAAAAATTCACGCTACTTTAAATAGTTTTCGTTCCTCAGAAGGCGTATTCTGTGGGTGAATCCACTTTGTACATGTAACAGCGTATTAAAGACAATATGCAGACTTTGCCTGGGTTTGGGTATCATGACCAGGGATGCTGCTAAATTCACAAATGGATCTCACCCAACACGCTAATCCAGAAACAAAGGCAAGACTGACGAATGTCATGTCAACTCTAATTATCCGTACTAGAATTTGTACTAGTGCGAACGGTGGGTAGACCTAAGGTGTTCTATGGACAGTGTAACTCTTCTCTCCACAATGCCAATTTTGATCCTCGCCTTTCAGCCACCATTCTGGTCTTCATGGTCCCCAAAAACTTGTCTAGAAGAAATTCTACGATTCTTTTCCGGCGATCAGGCTTACACAACATCATCTACAAATCTCCCATCCCTCCACGTTTTCTTACCTTGCCATCTCAACTACCGACTCCAATACCATATGGCCGGCTAATTTCCCCCGCACCCCATCGACAACCCTTTACGCCCATAGAACAGTACGAACATTTCAGCCCTGCTCAACTTCTCCAAATGCAATGATGTACCTGGCGTAAGGGCTGCACCCCGCTGCCAAGGGCATGCAAGATTAAGCTTAATCAAGTTGCGGCACGTGCGACTTGGCTACATCTACCGACAACCTATCACCACTAAGATGATTATGGTGTCAATCTCGGCAAAGTGCTCTTGTATACATGTTTGTATGTGAGATGAGTGATCGGGGGGATCCTTGCGGAATCAGTGTGGCGAAGAGCCGCGGACCCAGATCGATGTCGGTAATGGTAGGACAAGAGCCGAACATGATGCCTATGAGACTTGGTATAATATGCTACAGAGACCGCAGGCGATGCTGCCGTAGTCGCTGTGCTCACTGCTGTTGATACGATATCAAAATGGTCCACTTCACCCAGACCCTCCTCGTCGCTCTTGCGGCCACTGGCACTATTGCCCACCCAGGCGGCAACACCAACAAGGAAATTCTTCGAAGGCAAGCTCATCTTGACCACCCAGAACGTCGAAATGTTGCGTCATGCAAGCGCGATCTTGTTGAGAGCGGTTGGGTTAGGGAGCAGCACATGAGGCGCGAGGCCAGACTTCACGAACTGAGGGTAGCAGCCGGCTTTGCAAAGCCAAATGAGCTTGTTCGCCGTGATCCGGCGGAGGCTGAGGAAGCGTTCGGTGGTGCTGCATCATGCACACTTGACCCTGAGGCCACAGAGGGACCATACTGTATGCGCACCGAAAAAAATCCACTCAATCACGGAACTTGAATGCTAATAAGTGTATAGGGGTCACGGGCGAGTTGATCCGTTCGGATGTACTTACTGGCGAGAAGGGCGCCATCACTCATTTGGATATCAACATCATCGACACTACGACATGCAAGCCTGTAACGGATGCTTACGTCGAGCTCTGGGGCTGCAACTCCACTGTAAGATATCAATCTATTGATTAGCTTAGTAAAACGTTTCTCACAAAAATAGGGCGTATACACCGGTGTGCAAGCGCGAGGAAACGGTGATGGCTCTGCTACCGCAATTGCAACGAATGCTCTGCGAGGTGTGCAGCCAAGCGGCGCCAACGGGACAGCTCAGTTCATCACCGTGATTCCCGGCCACTACGTCGGCCGAACAAATCATCTTCACAGTAAGCTTCCAGAAATGTGAACGTGGACTAAAACACTTATGCATTTTAGCCATCATTCACCACGGAGCCAAGCTTCTCCCCAACAACACCATCCAAGGTGGCACCATCTCCCATGTCGGTCAATTCTACATCGAGCAAAACTTCCTCGGCGAAGTTGAGAAGACGGCGCCCTACAACACTAACAAGCAGGCGCAGACTAAGAATGCTCAAGATGCACTCTTCAATATGGGCAAGCAGGGAGGCGACGACCCAGTGATGAAGATTTCTCTCATTGGAAGCAAGATTGAGGATGGTCTTTATGCAACAATTGACGTCGGTGTCAACCCCAAGGCAAGGCAAAACCCACAGCCAGTGAACTTTTGGACCGCCAAAGGAGGTATTCCAGTTCCCAACAGCCCATGGACCGGTTACCCCGATAGCTGCAGGTATTGTGGCTTCGGAGGAAGGCCCCCAATGGAGAAAAAGGAGGTTCTTAAGGAGGAGTAAAAGTGTCCGGGATGTGTAAATCCTACCTCGGCTGATACGACTGCGTGAGGAGTACTGGGTTGACATCACAAATAGTGGCATTCGTATATAACATTTCTCTTCAGGCATTAGCCGGTTTGATTGATTATTAGAAATTGTGAAATGGATGACTTGAGCATTAAAAGCACCTATCCTGCATTCGGTGATGATTTTGATAGTGTTGTCATTTTTTTTTAGAACACTCCAGGAAGAATTTATCTTGAGTCATCTAATATTGATCGATAAGGTTAGGGTTAACTTGCACCATGCTTATCACACTTTCCACAGGTATCGTGAGTGTTTACCAGAGCTAAAGCATAACTCTATAGTGTAGGTTATTCAGCAATGTTGCAATGATTAGCACCTTTATCTCTATAGATAGAAAACAGAAATATTATTGGCCCATTTACTAGGGAACAAACAATAGATTTAAAGTTTGTCGGATACTAGCCCCCAATCGACCTTCGGAAAGATTATTCTAACCCAGCTGTCTGACTGCCATAATGTCATCACGCTGGTGACATGAGCTACTTACAAACCCCGTATTGCAGCGAAATGGTACATGAAGTGTCGATCTTAAAAACGACATTCATAATATTTGATCGGAGATGTCGATATGATGTCGACATTTAGCGCTAAGCCGCATTAGGCCAAAATGCGGAGGCTGGGGATGGCGCAACGGTTATCATGAATGACACGTCCTGGATACCATCATCCATCTATAAATTTATCAACCTGCGGAGATGGTAATTGCCTAGACTACTCGTTTCATATTGTTATTGATTCCCCTTCCAACAGCCTGCTTCGAAACCATTGAAGGGCATGAGAGTAGCCAGCATCATTGACGCTTCATTGCAGTGAACATTACCACTTATTCTCTTCCGCCAACTGGTCGTAAACAACGGGCTCAGAAGCCGCGATTTAAGAAATAGCCTCAAAATGGAAAAGATCAAGACCGAACGTCTTCCGACCTATGCTGATGCAACCAGCCCTCCGAGATCCCGGCCGTGGAGCAGCGGACGGCGAAAGCGTAGAGCTCTACGCATCTTTGCATTAGCTTGCCTAGCATACTTGGCCTACTCGGCTTGGAAAATAGCAACAAATACTGAGCAGACTAGTATATTGTCAATTGAGCGCTTGCAACAAGATTTTGGTGTCTGCTCAACCCTACACAGCAGGCCAGTCGACCCGAGCGGAATTCGAACAACAAACAAACGGTACGTACCATCAACTAAACCAGTTCTCATCCGGAATGCCACGATTTGGACTGGTGAGCCTATCCCTGGGACATCAGAGGAAGATGCAAGAGCCGGGAAAGGCTGGTCATGGATTACCGGCGATGTTTTTTTAAACAAAGGGTTGATTGAGAAAGTCGCTCCAAAGATCACGCTTGAATCTCTACCCGAGTCAACAGAAGTCTTTGAAGCAAATGGAAGACAGCTTACTACTGGTATTGTCGACATGCACAGTCATGCTGCCTTGACGAGTGTTGGAAATCTGGAGGACGATACAAACGAAATGTCGACTGATATAACGCCATATGTGCGATCCCTCGATGGAATCGATCCGCTCCAGCCTGAGTTTGAGTTTATCAAAAGTGGTGGAGTGACCACTTCTCTGTTCCTACCAGGTTCAGGAAACAATATCGGTGGTGAAGCATACGTGCTCAAATTCGCTGTGGGACCCAAGAACGGCCGCACTGAAATTAGCCAGGAAGATCTCTTCGCCGACCCAGATAAGAATTGGCGATACATGAAGATGGCCTGTGGGGAGAATGCGAAAAGAGTCTATGGGCGAGTAGGAAAGCAAGGTCCAGTCAGCAGGCTAGGTGAAGCTTGGGAATTCCGGCATGCGTTTGAGCAAGCAAAGAATTATGTTCAAGAGCAAGATGATTGGTGCGCAGCAGCTACCAGGATCGGTCCAGAAAATATGAGAAGCTATTTAAGACAAGAGTTGAAGTGGGAGTCGCTCGGTGCAGTCTTGCGAGGCCAGGTCAGGGTGAATACGCATTGCTACACCATTGCCGATCTGGAGTCTTTTGTTCGCCATACGAATGAGTTCCAGTTCCGCGTTTACGCGTTCCATCATGCCCACCAGACATTCCTTGTCCCGGAGGTACTGAAGAGAGCTTGGGGAGGAACACCTGCTGCTGCACTCTTCGCGGATAGTAGTAAGTGGAACATGTTAAAATTTGTCCAGTCCGATGACATTGTGCTAATTAACGTGTTTTAAGTGTATTACAAAATGGAAGCATATAGAGCCTCCGAGCGAGCTGGTGCAATTTTGTACGCACACAACATCACGCCAACATACGTATCTGATAACCCGGTGATAAACTCACAGCATGTCGTCTTTGAGGCCGCGAAGGCATACGGATACGGCCTTCCTTACCACGCTGCTCTTGCCGGTGTAACATCTGCGCCAGCGGAGCTCCTCGGTCTAGGCAATAGGGTTGGAAAAGTTAAGGAAGGGTTTGACGCAGATATTGTTGTTTGGGACTCAGACCCGTTGAGTGCAGGTGCAACACCCGTACAGGTCTGGATTGACGGCGCACCACAGTTCAAAAATCCAATTGTGTTGGAAAAACCAGTGGCACCGCCTCTCGAACATGGGCCGAGGACTATCGAAGAGACGAGCGCGACAGAAGTTGAAGGAGCTGTGATATTCACTGGCATAACGCAGGCCTATCATTCTGTGCTTTCAGACTCTCTTCACAAATTCGGTTCAGCCGTTGCTGTTGTTGAACACGGACAAATCTCCTGTATCGGATCCTGTACGAATGAAGTGGCGACTATCAAGTCCTCAAATACCCCCGTAAAGACGATCAACCTAAGCAACGGGCACATAACGCCTCCACTGACTGCATTCGGCGCACCCCTCGGACTCATAGAAATCGACTTCGCAAGCGATACGCATGACGGCCCGCCACCGAGCGAAGGCCTTAGCCGGGCAGTCGACGGACTCTTTTTCGACGGCAAACAATTGTCACACGCATTCGCACATGGAGTCACTCGAGCCATTTCCGCACCCAGTACAGAAGGACTGGACGCGAAAGGGATCAGCGTAGGCTTCCACACCGGAGCCCAGAATGCGCTGGAGGATGGTGCAATATGGAAAGACGAAGTCGCTCTCCACTATGTACTTACACTCGGCGCGAAGAATGGCAAAACACCCAGCATCTCCTCCGCAATTGGCGCCCTCCGAGCAAAGCTTCTAGACGCAGTAAACGAAAGCAACGACATCTCAGCAACAGCAACCCCAGCAAATAAACAATACGAAGAAAAAACCTATCTTAAACGCGTATTGAACGGCACACTACCACTTGTCCTAAGCGTCCACAGCGCTGACACCATCGCCTCAATAATCCGTCTAAAATCCGAAATCGAGACCGCCATATCCTCACTCTCTCAGTCACCCACCCTACCATCCCTACGCATCGTCATCATCGGCGCCGCAGAAGCCCACCTCGTCGCATCCTCGCTCGCCTCGTCCAACATCTCCGTCGTCCTCGCACCCATGCTCCCCCACGCGCAATCATGGGACCAGCGCCGCGGCCTCACTGGCCCGCCACTTACAAACTCGTCCGTCAATATCCTGCTGGATGCAGGTGTTTTCCTAGGACTGAGTGTGGATCAGATTGGCGAGACGAGGGATTTGAATCTCTATGCGGGCATCGCGTTTGCGAACAGCGAAAAGAGGCTTTCGTTTCAGCAAGCGCTTGATCTCGTGGGGAGCAACATTGATAAGATGTTGGGGATTGGAGACGAGGTGGAGGAAGTAGAAGCAAGGAAGCGGGGATGGGTTGTTTGGGAAGGCAGTCCGCTTGAGATTGGTGGGAAAGTCAGGGCGGTTGGGAATGTGGGGAGGACGATGGTATGGGCGTAAACGGTGCTGACTTGTGCGAGCGAACGAACACTTCATTCTTTTGTTCCAGAGGACTTTGTGGTTTTGAGAGGCGAGTGGCTGGGTGTGTTGTGTTGCATAAAAATGCCCAATCAAATAATTAGAACACGACATTGTGTTCCCTCGGAAGGCTGCGGCTGCCAGCACACAAAACACAGTCCGCCCAACAAACGCCCTCTTTTCCCAGTGCCCTCATGAATTTCCTCGAACTCTCATGTATCAAATCTCGATAAATTGCCTCTATCCTCCTATCACAGTAAAAGGTCCTCCGCACCAGCGCCGCTATTGGCCCAGCATGTAAGCAAGCCCGCATGTACCGCCTCACAAGGTCCTTCCTCGTCGTCCACAGAACAGCTGTTAGGCTACAGCCACAACAGCCTTTGTTGCCCTTCGTACCACAAACGTATATGCTTGCATATAAACACTAGTTCGACGCGTTGACATGGCCTATAAGCCGGTCAGCCTTGCGAGTCCTTCAACGGAGAGCAATATTGCTGTGCATGAATCACATCTTGTATGGGGGAAATGGGATGGATGTTGTTGCCCTGGCGTTTTTGTGTTAGCAGGACGAGGTCCTTCATTTTTCGGGGTATATAGTGGTATGAGGTGTTCTTGATTAAAGAAGTTGTCTTTTGTGATTCATATGATATCAAAATGTCTTTGTACTACTCGAGCTCACGCCGCTACAATACTGGAAGCAGACAGTATCGAGACGATACAGAGATGCTAGAGCGTGAGTACCAAGTCCGCTCTGTACGGTATACCCGCACCAAAAGCCGCAAGTGCAATTGTCCCGTTGCACGACACGCAGATATGATGATGGATGATCTTGCGGAGCGCGGGTCCCGATCTGGGGGCTTCCGCTCCGATTTACTCACTGTTGCGGCATCTCCGGTTACTGCAAAGTGGCATCAATGTCCAACCGGCAACGAGGGAGGTAGAAAGACAAGGCGAATAATGGAGGCGTTTGAAGACCAGTCCAGCCATGAGTCCTCCGACACAGACAGTATGGATGAGCCGACAATTCCACTGAGGCATCGGGCTTTAACGTCGAGATCTATAAGGAGACCCAGTGTGCCATGGAACCAAAGCACTAGCACAAGTAGCCAGTCGAGTAGTTCACATTGGCCAGTACCCGTACACGCTACAACAACAAGTCCCAGCTTTGGGAGGCAGCGCTATGCGCCCAGCCATGACTCAGACATGTCAGTGGATGACGATCTTCGCACAAGACAGGACCGTTTGTGGGAGCTAGAGGCTGACTCCCGGTCGCGATACACAGAAGCCCGCTCCAGGCCACCCCCGCATGTCCCAAGGTCATACACATCACCCAAAAGTTTCAGTCGGTCAGCATCATCCTCATCTTCAACATATTCTGCGCCTTCCTCCTTCAATCCGTCTCGGGGACTCTGTAACCGCATCCATGTCCCACGCCGCAACCTGGACTATCAATGTAATATCTGCGAAGAGCCGATGTCGTCGAGCCAAGGTCTTGTGTGGTGCAAGTCCGGCTGCGGTAGGAGTTTGCATGAGGATTGCTTTGGGATATGGAGCAGAGCGCAACGACTTGATGGTGTGAGATTGAATTGTGTGATGTGTCGGTCAAAGTGGGATGAAGCGGGGTGTGGGTGCTGATGGTTATATTTGTAGAGGCGTGGCCGGGTATGATCGTATGCTTTCATACTAAGAAATTGATTTTCATGATTCTGTACATTTATTCATAGGTATTAGTCCGCGTAGCTGGGGTATTTCGCTCGAGTCTATATTTCAACGCCATGTGCTTACAAGGACGCCTGGTTCGCATTCTCCGTGATATCAAAAGCCTCGTAAAGTCGACTGAATGCCCTAATCTTTCCGTCCCCAAACATTCTTCTTTCTTGCAGCCGGTGCGGTAAATTGTGACTTCAAACCTCCTTGACTCTTGACTTGCATCTTGCGATTCGCATCTTCCAACTGTTTCAATTGATCTTCTGCGGACTGTAGCTTTCGTTCCAGCATAATCTCAAACATGTCTCGTCCCTTTCTCTTGCCCTTTAATCCATTGTCGTCGCGATCAAAATATACAGCCCATCTCAGGCCGTCTCGTCCCCACTCTGATGTATGGTCCTCATCAGCTCCGTCCCATTCATCAACTGCAACGAAACCTTCCCAACCGTCTAGGGTGACATTGCTCTCGTCCTCTGTCCAGTCCCATTCGCCGACAATATGTTCAATGGAAGCGGTTCGGTTCCCGTAGCGTAGTTCATAGGTGTCTTTGTCACAGTAGATCCAGTTCAGCATGGGCGGATCATCAGAGATGGTGGACACAAGGCCACGCTCTTCGGGGAAACGGTTGTCGTCTGGATATTGAATGTAGAAGCCAGCGAAGGCATGAAGGGGAGGCTTTACGTCTTCAACCGGGGGAACGGGCTTATTTTCGTCATCGCGAGGGACGATCCACACCTATTTTAATTGACGATTAGCCTCATGTAGTTGCGAATTAACAGGGCAAGTGCGGTAAGGGACAAACGAAATACCTTTCCGTGTCGGAGAACCAAAATGCCGTTATCGACCTCGTCGGCGATCTCGTCGTCACTGTCGCAGGAAACATTGATGTTGAATTTTATCATGCGTGTTTGGTTTGCGGCCTCTTCGTTCTGCTTCTTTTGATGCGACACCCCTTCTGCAACGCCAGTAACGACGGGAATGGCGACGATGCAACCGCCCAGGAAGAGGCCCATGCCAAGGGCCGCCATGGTGGAATGTGGGGTAGTACGATGATCAGAAGAGATGTACTGCGGGTATAATGGGCGGCGCGTGTAAAACAGGTGGTATGGGATAGGTGAACAGATGTTGCATAGTGCTCAGATTGTTGTTGGAGAAAGAATGGCAGAGAGGGGAGCGCGTGACGTCATGTGGGCGAAGC
Source organism: Acrocalymma vagum (assembly GCA_028476805.1). Lineage (NCBI taxonomy): Eukaryota > Fungi > Ascomycota > Dothideomycetes > Pleosporales > Acrocalymmaceae > Acrocalymma > Acrocalymma vagum. The sequence continues at coordinate 586,542 of JAQGEP010000001.1, read as the reverse complement.
TCCTTGTGCACGGGTTGGCAGCGGGACGACCCATGGCCATTTCTCCACATCCATCCCCACTCACACCTACTCGTGTTTACACACCACACGACACCACAAGTCTCCATTCTCCACTCCACACCATCCAGACACCACCCATTCCACTGCGTATCTGTTTTACCCGGCCACTGAATGCTACGTTACTTGCTCCACGTGCCGGCACTCAAACGTTGACGCATCGGCTCATCCCGCTGATCACCCTCATGTCATCCGCCTCTTCCAATGGCAATTAACTCATCTACAAGCCATTATAAGTACAAAATTACAGACGGCTAATTGCAAGTCTTACAGCCAACATCTCGAAGCTGTGGAGTTGGGGTGCGGGGAATGTAGAATTCATGATAGGCAACATGGAGCGCAAGCTAGGCTATTACCCATACTTTTGTTCAACCAAAGAGGAGCTTTGCCAACAAAGTCATCACACTTTGGCTCTCTAAAGTTTGCTCTTGTTTTAAATGCTAATATAGTTTGAATCTTCCCTGGGTACCACATTCTGTGACTTAAATGGCGACTACAGCAAAAGCCTGTACTATGATTGTGTACCTCTCCTTCAGCGCCTTCATTTCTGCTATCGTCGTTTTTAGACTGAACTAAGGATAGTGGGATTATGCCACATTCTTAAGTTTCAAAGATATTAGTCAAAATAGCGCTTTGGTGCTTCCGCATCCAAAAAACATATTTGTAAAGATTGAACCAAGACTCACGACTCGATTGTGAAGATCGATGAGTAGAGTCAACCACTGAAGCCTGAGTAGCTAAACCCAAACAATCTGGGCCCGAATATACCGAAGAGCCTAGGAACCTTGAATATCAAACTTTGTCGGCTATGCTTCGATCGTCTTACAACTATCGTCAGAGAAAAGCTTGCTTTCAGGAATTGGCTATTGATGTCTATTCGTCCAAAGCTATACCTGAAGTCTGCAAAGATAATCGGCCGCGACTCGACTCAGCTACCTTGCAAAATAATCGACACTACGGATATTTTGTGTTAGCGTACGTTGGCATGTCACAGCCCGTAGCGATGGTGTTGACGCAATTCGATAACGTTGGCACCCCTCTGTTCGGGCGCTTTACAGTATGCGTCCCCGCAGCTTCAGGCACTAGATTCGTATCCCTCAGAGCATGCAGGGTCTAACTTAAGAAGGACCTAGTCTGTTGCGTGTAATTGCACAAAGCTTCGAAATAGAGTTCGAAATAAGTATTTAGGCGAATGGACGATGAGAGGTGGCTAATGTCACTTGGCCTCTTTGCTTTGTTTCAGTCGTCTTCACTCTAAGGAGAAGGAGAACGCGAGAACCAGTCAAGGCAGGGATTCTCAAAGGCCTCACAGTGGGCGCCCGGCACGGCTGAAGGCCATTTTTGGAGAAGCTGTAATCCGTATTTGGCTCGCCATTGGGGTGGGTGGCTGTCCGGACGCATGCACTCCGTTTCCCGCTTGCGCCTAGCCCATGACGATCGTTCACCTCGTACGGAAATATATGTGTGGCAGATATTGGCATTTCTGTATCAATATGTATTCGCTGCCTTACTGCAGCCAACATAATAGAAAAAAGCGCATGGCTACTCGGTAGATGCACAAGACGCATGGCACAAATACCGGATACATTTAATGCTAGCGAGTACCTACTCGGATCTAGAAGGTCCCCGAAAGGGGCCCTGTTACACAGCATTCCTTTCCGTTTGGTGGAGTATAAATGTGCTTCCCCAGCGTGTGCGTCTTTCGCATGAATTGTAAACCTTAACTGGCGAACCTATACTTGCTTTTGCTCAAGCCCTGTTTGCATTTGCAGGCTGTTGCAAGAGTCATGCGCACGCGATCCAGCTGTCCGAGTTCCAGGATTCTGGGGGACCAGCACGACGAAAAGACGTGCCTACGAACAGGCTGGACGTGGTTCAGGCTAAACTGCAAGATCGCCAACGGGGATGAGGGGTGTTCTAGTCTCCCCGGCATGGAGTGTCCCGACCAGGATACCATGCTCTGGGCTTGAGACTTCAATTGCCTGACCGTCGAAGGACATAGATGAAAGGGGGCAATAGTTTGTAGTCTTGCGAGCGAGCAGTCTACTTCAGGGTCTGGACAAAGTGAAAATGATAAATGCATTGAATTTTTTTGTTAACGCAGCTTGACGCTGGTATGACATCGGCACAAAGCCTTATTAAATAGATGCTGGTGAATAACTACTGCTTTACGTTGTTGGAAAAATGCAAACGGGAGAGAAGTAGAGTAAAGGATGGCCTGTTTGGCAAGGTTGGAAGGCCTAGTCCTCTTCGAAGGGTATCATGAGAGATTGTATGAGAAGTGCCGAAGCGTGCAACAAGACACCAGGAAAATGGACGCCATCGCAATACCATATGACGGCAAATAAACCATGCTAGTCGACCGTAAACGCCGTGGAAACTCCCTCAAATGACCTGGAATTTTTCTTTTTTTTTCTTTTTTTTTTCCTCTTTTCTTTTAGTTAATGCGGACTTCTCGTGTGAGAACGATGCCGGCTGAGTGCTCTGCATCTTGAGCATGTATGTGATACTCGTCTTCTTCGCCGATAGTCCCGCGGCCCGTTTCCCATATCTCTTTATCGTGATAGATGGTATTTTGTGCTGAGACCTTGACGTTGTACGGATTTGCAGAATCCACAAGTGTCGAATCGCCGCCCTTGCTATTAAAACTATGCATCGCCACCGACTTTGCGGACTCCTCAGTCGTCTTCCGATATCCCAGGGAACTGCGTCGTTTGTAGTTTGATAGTTTGGAGCGAGAGCCATTCGTAATGTTTCGCGCTTTCTCGAAGAACCAGTTGAACATTTTTTTGAGCGCTGGCAATGATGCTGCCATGATTCCTATGGTGAATTCGATGTAGTTCCATACGTTGAAAGAATCGTCTACAGTCCAGTCGGGCTCGAGAAGCACAGTCCATTGTTGCACGGCTTTTACGATTGCGGCGGCGCAAGCGAACCAACCCAGGGAGAGAATTGTGATCAGAGAGATCTTGGTGCGCAAGTTTAACCTAAGTTGCCAGATGAGTGGGATTGGAAGAGAGGCGAATATCACGTCAGTGACAATGTTGAAAACTAGGACGGGTGAGTAATGACTTATGGATTTGTGAAGAGGATTGAAGACTTACTGCTATTCATGAGGCCCAAATTTCGGAAGACATTCATGCTGTAGCACTTTGCAGTTCCGGTGCCAAACGGTGGCGGGCGTAACATCCCGTTCCAGGCAGCTTCGACCGGGAGACATTGGAAAATCAGCGTGAAGGCGCACGCAATAGTCATGAGGACGATGAAGCCAATACATCCGTAAAGGAAAAGGCTGTATCGCCTATGTACCGAAAGGCGCAAAAGAGTGAATGCGATTGAGATCTTGACTGCCGATATGCCGACCATGACAAGAATTGCGTGTACGTAGAGTACTTTTGAGAAGTTCATCCATTGATTATAGTCTAGTAGAATTACGGGCAAGTGTTTCCCGAGGCCGAAATGTGTCTCAATAGTGAAGCAGGCGAATACGGCTGCTGCCAGGAGCTATATAAAAAGTGAAGTTAAAGATGTGGTTGGAGAATTTGAGCTCATAACACTTACCATAGCTAGTACCATAATGTAGTCATCAGGACCAAAGACCTTCAATATGAAGAACCGGACATAGCATCGTAGAAATACAATAATGGTGGCCAGAGCGAAGAGCGTTCCTGTTATGGCGAGGATTTTTGGCGCGTTGGTGAAGTTGAGGTATTCTGGCGGCAACACTGGCGGCGGCCCAAATGGGCCCTGTCTGCTCATGAGATGGAGCATTGTGACAACCTCTCCTGGTGTAAAAGAAAAGGGTCAGGGGATCAATGGAAGTGGATACCGAGAGAGCCGGAATCTGGGGTAGCCTTATACTGAAAGGTAAAGAACGACGGTGGAATTGTTCGATGGATTTCAGGATCTACGCAGTGTTTCGGAGCGCAACGAGGAGCCAGGAATATTGACAGGCCGAGAGGGTAACAGCATCTTGTACATTGAATTTGCCAGCGATGCAAGACCGCAGTTCTGCGACAGGGAAGCAACCATACCGGGTTGCATTGTACGAAGCGGGGAGTGATCGGCTATACTATGTGGCGTGCATATGGGGGTGGACATGCCTGGCATCCTTGAAACAACTGTAGATCCAGATCATGCTTGAAGCACGTCTTTCAGTGATGTTCTTCTCACCCACTAACACCTTGCTCGTGCAAAGTGAGCGACGATAGGCGTTACAGCTCAAGGCTGGTACCTTTGTGCAGCGGTTTGAAAGGCAGTGTCACATTCTGAATATCTAGGTAGAAGTGCATTCTAGAGAAGAGCTTGCCCATAATGGTGACTGCTTAATGGGCATTAGCCTGCTCTGAGTTGGCCAGGTCCAAGCCATTAGAAAGGACTGTACGACGAAGCACTGCACAGTGGCTAAAGTGTCCGCGCTGCAGCTCACTGGGGTTGTCATGGTATCCGTTACCAATCTAGAGTTACCTGCCATGTTGATTATTTAGATCTGGCTTCAATGTTGTATTTGTCCAGTCGGGGTTGACAGTTCGAGTGGCACAGCATAGAGGAGTGCATTCAACAAATACCTGGTGCTGTCTTTGTGCAATGGACTACCATATGATGTTTGGATTGTGGGTTGGATAATCACGTGGGCGGCCGCACGCATAATAATTGAATTCAACCTGATGTCGGCAGCGAGCTGTCAGACTGTATCCCCGGAAAGTCAGACCAAGAAGACTGTACTTACGCATCAGCACGCAGGGACCTATAGTATTTTGGGTATATTAGCCTATTTGCCTACCCGACTGCGGCGTATGTGGACTATTAACTTTACCGGGTTGATCAGCCATCCAATAAACGCTGGCCTGACTTTCTCGTACTGCTTACACCTTCGGCGAGCAGACCCTGCTAGGTATAAGTCCCTTTTTTTTTTTTGCAGACTAGTGTGAGTGGAAGGTAGATAGACTGCGGTACCTGGCTTTGAGTGAGACGGTGGAAGGAAGGATCCGGCTCGAATACGAGTTGCACGAGGTTACAAAGGGAGAGCTTGAACCATGGGATAACCCGCATAGTCTCAGCTTTCTGACAAGATTCGAGGAGCATGAATGGGATGCAGCATGGACGTGGTCTGGTTCGCTGCAGTGGCACAGTCCGTACTTAATGAAGAAGAGTGCCTAAGCGAGGCGTCCCGCTAACACCAAAAACTCCTCTTGGTCTCCGCGTCTCGCACCGGCGCCACCATTAACGCCCACCACTTAATGACCGCTTTTAATTAACCGTTCGTCTAGAGACGGGTAGCTTTTCAGCCCTCACATTGGAATGCTTTACTGAACGACTTGATATACAGGCGGCCTGGCCGCTTTTCATCATTCAATCTCACATTCCTCACAGCAGCCCCGGGTCTACTTAGATCTGAGGCTCTTTCGCAAATTTCTTCCTGCGACCCATCATATTCAATCTTCTTACCTCGGAGGAGCCTCATCTCAAGTACGAAAGTGTACAGAAATTTCTGATTTTCGCAATCATAGTAGGCCCGCACACGAAAGCCTTGTTTCGATTCGAAGGGAGAACAGCTCCACAATTAATACCAGAGGTTGGGTACCCATCCCGGCGATGACGACTTCTTTTGCTGCTTTTTGCTCTTTGCATTTTTACTGCTTTAATTTTAGGACTGTGGCTGCACGCGATGATTCCCTTCTGACAGTTCGGTGGTTTGGAATAGACAGCTCGGTAGGAGAGGACGGGAGCAAGCCCCAATCCGGGACGGCATTTCCATCTCACATTCACTTCACGTGGCATACTCCCAGATCGCCAGTAGGTGTTGCTCTCCATTGGCTCTTTGGAGGACAAGCCTCCTTGTTCCAACCGTCTTAGGACTGTCTCTGTGCTCCCGCGTCGCTCCGTGTCAGCCGCAAGCGCCCTAGAGCCACTCTAGACTTGCTAATCCCCCGTCGACGCCACCAAATCCAAAAATCCAATAAAACATCCTTGTATCGGATTTGTATTTGCGAGGTCCAACATTCAAATCTCAGTGCCTCACATTGTTCAAATAGGCAATCTCTACTACTTGACTAACAGTGAACTACCGCGATACCCTGCAACTATCTCTAGTCGACCACTCACAGCCTCCATGTACACTCATCTTGTCCGAAACAGTCCAAGGACTCCGACCTCTAGACGCTGCAAGGCGCCTGTGCGGCGTCTCTTGGAGCTTCTTCGCCAAACTACTGCGAAGTCGGATCGCAAAATTTAGGGCCTTATCGAGGGTAGATAGAAGCGATGGGCAAAGATTTAAAGGCATGTTGTGGTCCAGTCTGTACGACTAAAGCATGGCAAGCCTAAAGTCTAGCTTATCCGGATTTTTATGTAGCAATACCATACCGGACAATTCTCATATTGCAACGGCCCGGGTTTCATCATTTGTGTTTCAGTTTTAATTTAGCAATCGTGCTATACTACTGGCTGTTAAGCCATTGATATATTATCCTCAGGAAGAACCGGCATACACGTGCGCTTTTCAGCCTCGACTTCCAGTCCGCCACATCATGAAGATCTCAAGTGTGGTGGCGGCGGTATTGGTTGGAAGTGTTGGAGCAGTTCCGCTTGAAGGCAGAGCAGAATTAGAGGTCGACTCACTTGCGAAGAAGGGTGTATCAAACCTCGGATTTTACCTTGATGCCCATGGTTACCCAAATCCAAAGAAATGCACGCAGAAGAACACAGCAGTTCGAAAAGAATGGTAAGTACGACCCAAACATGCATGCAGATAACCCGTTTTTAAGGACATGATAGGTCAGCTTTGTCGACATCGGAGCGGACGGACTATATCAACGCGGTCAAATGCCTGGCGAAGAAGCCCGCTAAGACACCCGCATCTATTGCAGCAGGCGCAAAAAACCGCTACGATGATTTTGTAGCGACGCACATTAACCAAACTATGAATATTCACGGCACGGTATGTTCATGTTGTACAACCATGATAAAGTATCAGTGTTAACATGATACAGGGCAACTTCCTTTCCTGGCACCGCTACTTTACTTGGGCGTACGAACAGGTACTCCGTAATGAATGCGGGTATAAAGGCTATCAGCCTTATTATAATTGGCCCAAATGGGCTAATGATCCCGTAAGATCGCCCATTTTTGACGGCAGTGCAACGAGCATGTCTGGAGATGGAATATTCATACCGGGGCGCAAAAATATATGTATCCCTTCAAATGATGCATGTATGATCAGTCTTCCTCCTGGGAGTGGTGGAGGTTGTGTCCAATCAGGACCTTTCAAAGAGTAAGCGCCTCATATGCGTCCGGTGATGTATTCTGCAAATTTTCATCAAAGACTAACACCAATTTAGCTGGAAAGTGAACCTCGGCCCTGTTGCTCCTGTTGTTGAAGATCCAACCCCCAATCCAGAACTGACTGGTTTGGGGTACAATCCGCGCTGTCTTCGACGCGACATATCCAAAGCAGGAGCTGCCTCGACCACGGACTTCCAAGTCTCATCTTTGATTAAAAACGCCAAAGACTTTTGTATGTTGCTCTCCTGCCTTCCAATCACGAACCCTGTATCATGTCCTAACCATCACTTCATTTAGACAATTTCACCACCGTTCTCCAAGGCGACTTTCCCGCCGGCTTCTTAGGAGTTCACACAGGCGGACACTTCACTATTGGCGGAGACCCAGGAGGCGATCTATTCGCGTCTCCTGGTGACCCAGCTTTTTTTCTACATCACGCTGCGATTGATCGGACTTGGTGGACGTGGCAAAATCTCGACTTGGAGAAACGACTATATGCGATTGGAGCGACCATAACCCTCAACAATCAGCCACCAAGTCGAAATGCCACATTAGATGACACTATCGGTCTGGGATACGTTGGTGTACCGACCCTGACGATCCGAGATGCAAGTTTTACGCTTGGGGGGCCGTTCTGCTATATCTACACATAGGCAATCAGATAATTGTGTTGGAGGGGAGGAAACAACGAGCTCAGGCAAAAGGCAAAAGATTTGGTATCCACCGCAACCACATGCATGATGGTACGATATACTGTAAATAGACACCAACGAATTGACATTACCGTTACGAGGGAATTTGTGCTCGTCCTTGACATTTTAAATGTGCTTTTCGAGAAAGTCATTCGGATTTCAAAAAAACTTTTGAATACCACCTGCAGGAGGTAACCGCTGATTGAACATGCCAAAGGCAAAAGTTCGCCATCGGAAGATCCAGTTACGAGGTAGCCTAACGGGAATGTTTGCGGATCGATTGGTGTTTGCACCTCCGATCGACAAGTGCCAATTTTAGTGACCGTGACATCAGCCCATCACCCTGCGCAACTGCGAAAACTATAATAGGCCAGCCCTGTACCATATTATATCTCCGCTATCGAGCCCCCGCAAATGTTTCAAAACCAACAGCAAAAATGAATCTCTCTTTGTACATTTTCGTATCAGGGATCATGAGTCCGTTGAAAGCCACAGCAGCAACGGTGGGACAATGAGGGCACAAATTTTCTCTGGTCATGATCTCCGAAGGAGCACAGCCCATATCCTCGTAATCCCAAGCTTACTCCGCAAATGCGGGGCAAGTGTCACGGTCAAACTTGACAAACCATTCTTGTTGAGATATGTGAGGTGTTTACGTGAGATTGGATTGGGGCTACGGAATTGTTCTATGTGGCGTAGAGTACTTCCAGAATACTGGAGGCTTGCGATACAGAAAACTTGAGCAAGTAGAAGGAGAAATTAAAAGAAAAACTATACACTGAATCAAAGCAGAGTGAGAAGGACAGTACGAAGCGAATACAGGAAATAAAAACCATACAGACATGGAGAAGGAGTACAAAGAAAGGGAAATGGACTAGGAAATCCGAGAGTCGTCGGCAGCATGCCAGCAAATAACCAACGCCAATCCTGTCTATCTGAGCCAGTAGCCGTCTAGATACCCTATATATAGTTCAGAGAAGTTGAAGAGATGGTCATATCGGTGAAGGCGTTTAGATGCCAGAGTCCTCCTGCATGGTGTAGTTGAAGACATTTGGATGAGTAGCCATCCAGCCGTCCCATTTTTGACAGCCATTCTGGACGGGGTTCAATGATCCAATGCGGCCCGCAATCTCGTTCTGGCGCTCCAAAACCTGCAGTGCAAGACCTGGGAATTATTAGCATCTGGTCCCAGAAAGCCCGTCTCCCTGATTCGGAATCCGGAAAAGATTGAAAGTGAGAACTTACCGGAACCGGCGTGCCATCCAATGTGGCAGTGGATCAGCCAGACTCCCGGGTTGTCGGGCTTGAAAGCAAGCACCAAGTGACCATTATTGGGAAGCATGGCAACATCACGGCGGGGTGGGTTGTTTAGGTTCACAGTGTGCACAGCGGGATCGAAAATGCCAGCACCTTGTGAAATAACGGCGAAGTCGTGACCGTGAAGATGGATGGGATGGTGGCCCTGGGAAAGGGTCAGTTCACGGTCCGGCGGCGATTGTGTATCAAACTTTGAGGAGATGATGAAAGACTTACAGCAAACATGTTCTGGGTACCATTACCAGAGTTAATAATCATATATACAAATTCCTCCTCATTAGTGTAATTATCTGTGATCATGATTAGTTTATTGCGCAAGTGGTTTTCAATAGATTACTCACAATGCTCAATAGCATATTCTGGGTTCCAAGTCGTGTTCTTCAAGTTAAGAATCGTTGGGTCCGAGAAGTTGATCCACAGAGGGGTCTCAGCGAGCTCCCATCGGAAGAAACCGTGCGACTGAGTAATACGGTCGTTACCGGCGAAAAAGTGGGTGTTCTTAGAGACGTCGTTTTGTGGGGCAGAAACCGTCCATGGGATTCGTGGCTCGATCTTCTCATCAAGACAGCCAACAACAATGTCAGAATGCCTTTGAGATGTGGGGTTACCCTCGCCGGCGTGAGGATAACTGATGATACCAGTTCGCATGCCATCCTGGTTATTAGGCTTGGGGTAATCCATGGCGAAGTTGCAGCCGTCAGCGGTGGTGTACTCGGTACGGATCCAATATTTGCCATTGCTGCTCTCAGTTTCAGGGTTTGCGCGAACAATAACGCTGTAGCGCTGGCCGATGCCGACAGAAATGGAGCTTGTATTATATGGTTTAATTGGAACGAAATCGGCGTGAACAACCTCAAGAGTATGTCCGTCGATTGAAAATTGAAAGTGCAGATCCGTGCCGCCGTTGACGATGCGGAGAAGGTAGCTCTTGCCGGGTTCAAAGTCTCGCTCAAAGTAAGTGCCCGTGACAACACCATCTGAGTTCTGGTAGTGGCCATGTCCATCGACAAGGATAGAGCTACCAGGAGCGGGAAGTGCGGTCATTGATTGGTGGAAGGCTTCAAAAGCTGATCGATGGAACCAGTCATTAACGATGATGGGTGCCCACTCCTCTTCCCAGTTAGCGGTGTTGGGGCCGTGAACGAGCAGTGGTGCAGCAACACCATCGGAATACTGGGAACTGTAATGGCTGTGATACCAGGAATGTCCATATTGAGTAAGCTTAAACTTGTAAACGTAGGTATCATCCTCGGAGACCGGGCATTGGGTTACACCTGTGTACAGTTTAGTCTAGATGCATGGGATACTTGTCTAGTATATGACATACCGTTGACGCCATCCATTTCGTTAGAGCCGAGCTGTCTGATTCCATGCCAGTGAATGGTGGTTCCATTTCTTTGAAGCTTGTTCGTCACATGGACCTCAAGTGTATCACCCCAGCATGCTTCAATAAGCTCTCCAGGAAACTTTCCGTTGATCAACTGAGCCGTTTTTTGTGGAGTGAATCCATCAGGAGAAATATCCTTCTCGTCAATCTCCAAATTGATCTTTTGACTGTTACCACCAACTTCAATTGATTTCGATTGCAGAACTCATTACTTACGATTCGAGTGGTGCCCTCAGGCACGTTGTCTTCATAGTCTGTGTCTACATTGTATTCCTTTCCGTTGGGATCTCTCACCCAGCAATCTCTGCTGTCCTTGGTATTACAGCTTTCCCAACCAGCTGGATAAGAGCATTCGAAACCAGGTGTGGCTTGCCTTGGCATAAAAGTGTTCCGTAGGGCGCGGGTAGAAACGAGCGGAGCTGCGCCGAGAAGCGCGAGAAAAGAAATGAACGAATGAGTGTGAGGTGCCATATTGATTTAATCAATAGAAGCTGGAAGCGATGCTTGTTGGGAATGATTTTAATCTGGGAGAAATGACAAGCTTAATATACTACTCCATGGTGGTCCCAACTTCGTCCTGATTGTGGATTTGCCTCCTAGAGGCTGAGTACCATCAAACGCTCAAATGATCAGGACTCTGTGCTGAAGCATAGGCAGCAGCAGAGTGGTAGAGTCAGCGCAAGGGTCTGTAGTCCAGATGACCAGATCTCTGGCCATGAGGATAGGATCGAACGCAGGGTCCGTAAAGAGACACAAGACTATTCATTGATTCCATCCAGAAGGGATAGGTGTGAAGTGAGACAAAGCGGTGATTGCACGTTCATGACTCTAAGACTACAGCTAATGCAGGTACTTAGAAGACTACCCATGCACATGCACCCTGCAGCATCCGACGATATGGATGACATGCCCCAGAAGCTCGGAATTTGAAAGCTCAGAAGAACTTCAAACAAAAGTCTTTGCCCGATCCCCTGTTGGTGCGTGATAGGCGTGATTGGCTTGCATGATAGTACCTCATGGGCTCATAGGTCGTGAATGTCGAACTAGGACCCCAACTTGGTCAGCATGGATATTGAAAAATCCGCAGGGCGTCTGGAGAGCCTTGAGCGGAGTACATTTGCACAGGGCTGAAAGTTCATAAGGCATTTCTCATTTTCCGTCTGGTAGACTAAAATATTTCTCGACGGTAGACTCCGATTGGGCCACGTTCAACGGATTAGGCTGAGACTAACTACAATGAGGCAATGTGAGTCCAGTCGCCGTCATGCGGAATGCCCTATCAAAGGATGGATCATACTATCGCGTGAGGTCATCCAATCGCCCAAGACCGCTTGTGCGACCGAAAGGTGTCAGAGCTGCATCGAAGGCACTGCCATCGGGGTATTGCGTAGCTGCATGCTGAATACGAGGAAGAAATGAGAAAGTGAGAAATCAGCTTCAATGGTCGAAATCAGAGAGACCTAAAGGGAAGATGCTAGCACAGAGCTATGCAGAATAGACCTGGTTTACCATATAGGCGTCAGTATATCGAACGTGCATTCTAGGTCAGAGCATGGAATGTTGGTGGAATATTGAAGGATGAGGCATAACCAAATTAAGAACAGCCATAGAAGCGGCTCTGCGGACCGGAGCAAAAAGGAGACAGTCGCTCGACTCTGAGAGTAAGCTTTTCTCTCAAAGTGGCTGTGATGAGGTCAGACGGCACACCAATGGCCAAGAGAGGTATGGTAAAAATCGATGTCAGAGGATCAGGGACGTCCGCAGCGCCACAACCACAGGGGCCAAAACTGAAAAAAGTTAGCATCACGCTTTTTGGTCAGGCCAGGGACTCTCTACGGTCTGCCACGAGGATTTCCCCGTGTACTACCGAATTCTGCGTTACCAGCTGTTACTATAGCTGCTAAGCGCACAGAGCAACTAACGCCGGGCGACGGTACCGACTACCTAAACACCACAAAAGAAAACTGCCCTTAGGGCTACCCATTTCACTCCTCGGGTCTTTATTCGCGCTAAACATAGCACGTTGACCGTTTTAGTTGACCAAAGGTTCTTCGCATGTAAGATAACCCTAACCCCTAGCCCCAGATGAAATTCAGTGTTGTGCTCGATGTGGTCGATCCATCCGTGGCCGACCGCCCCGTCCTTTCTGTACTGCCTGCTCAGCGGACTTGAGCGTCTTATTATGCCATTTTAAGCGCCGGGGTGAAGTTGCGCACACTGCTCACTGGTCATGTATGAAGATTTGTCAATCAAAGCGGACTTCAAGGCGTTCTATGTCGCTAACAACTCTTCTTTCTGGAATGGGGATCGTTTCAAGGGCACGAGCGTCGAATCCTTCCTACCTAAAACAGTCGTTCGAGAACGGCCGGACCGTCATAACACCCCTTATAAGGCCAAGGATAGAACGTGTATGGAACCCTTTCCGGAGATCTGGTAATTCAGTGTTTCGTCTCAACCAAGTTTATGATATTTCATCTTAAGACACTGCGTTCGAACTTGAGTGCTATGATCTTTTCATAAGGTAATGGGAGACCACATCCTCATCGCCAGTACCCGCGTATCGGGCATCAGTAAACAAGGAACAGGTTTTCCATTTGCTGTGGACCGGATGTTGAAGAACTAGTGCAATCACTAAGTAGTATCAGCAGAACAGACTGGAACCATGGTTGTAGAAGAGGCATACTTACTCTGGTACCCCAATTTGCTATTCTAATGGCGAAGGCAGCCAATGTCTTACATCTTGGCAGTCACCCGGATTCGGATACGATTTCTGTACTACATTCGGTATCGAGGCGAAGTCGAATCTCGTGGACTAGACATTCTGTTCCCGATTACTAGGCTTCAGCACATTCTGTCAGAATCCCATGTGGAAATCTCCACCAGCACAGTCCACATCTCATTTCCACTACGCAAGCATTATCCAGTGCCCCAAATCTGCCCACGTGGTCCCCATGCGCCTTTTTCGCGCTGTCTTCAGTAGTGCTATCTGAAACCCATGTGCTTTCTACCAATATCTTTTCTATTTGATGTTGGATTGATCAAATTCCGTCAGAGAACACGAACGAAGGATCTTACCGCATCTGATAAAGGAGATTGCATGAAATTGTGAACTCTGCGGCCATGACCTTTGCTAAGACATTTGTCGGGGTCGAAGTAGTCATGATACAAACGACGCAAACGACGGGGCGTAAGAACCGTGGTCTCGAGGCAGAAATACCTAGGAGTGATGCAGGTGCTAGGGAAGGGAGTTGGTGTGTAAGATCCCTCCAGGAACAGATGAATTTAATGACATTGATCATGCGACCGAGAGTTTTGTAAGGTGGCTGAGTACCCTCGAAACCCCATAAACTTGGTAGTAATTTGCTCGTATTCCACTCCTTCAAATTTGACCATGCAACAGAGTTGCAACAAGTGATGCATATCGCCGTAGTCGGGCGTCATGTAAGTATTCTGTCCTATCACACATGGCAAACATTGAAATAGCACTGGTCTTAGTACTGGAACATCCTTCGCATTCACTCAGACTGACAGGAATGCAACCCACCCGGCAACAGACCAGACATGAGAACGCCACGTACGACCCTGTGATAACTAAAATTTTGCACGGTTCGGCTATTCCGATTTTTTTTTTTTCCATTTTCCGCTCAATTCTACTGTAAGAAGTTAAAAAAAAAAAAAAGCACGATGACATACTGATTCCGGTGTGTTCGCTTGAATGACGTGAGGTGAGGATGGGCCCAGGCACGAAATTAAGCTACGGTGGTAAGCTTTTGACCCAATGAAGGCATAACGTCTTCTGATGATCTGACACACAATACATCGTTTACCTGCTGGTTGGTGGGTCTACGAGGCGCTGGCCAGAATTTTCTGTACAACCAATCTGTTACTGCTAGTGTAACCAACACGCCCTTCCCTATAATAACGCATGGTTACCATTCTCCTGCATAGTGGCGCCTAGTACGTGAACCTACTCCACTTCGTCTACCAATTTGCATTCCGTTGATAGAGGAGTTAGGCCATATCATCTTACGAAGGTAGCCTGTACAGCGTCACTCAGCTGTCCTCCATTGCATCTATTGCATCTAATATCTGACGAAAGCACCCAAAACCGATCATACGATAATATGGCTGATAAATTGTTCACATGGAAGATAAAAGCATCCTCCAAGTGATTCACGTGCGTCTAATCTTCTTCGCTGCTTGCAAGCGAATGCTAAGGTGTAGTGGCGTCGCCGCACGTGTTCATAATACTAGGCTCGTCCGTCTGCCATCAGCAGTCTTACCACCCTACACCTTTCATATGTGAATCTAGTCCCCCGACTTTCAGGATCTTTGGTTCCCTATCTTTTGAAAGCACCTACCAAGCAAAGTCTTCACTAAGAACACCTGTAATATTCCGAAGCAAACGTGTAGTGCTACCACATTGGATGCACGAAAAATGCCTTCCTGGTGGTCATCAGCTCATCAGCCATAGGAAAGAATTGCCCCCTCGTCATATGGAGTACTTAATTGCACCCGCTCTTCTCTCAAATTAGGACTGAGAGCCGTCAAGGTCGGATAATGTATCCTGACATGACGCATCTCATCTTTGAGGAGGCATTCTAACGCCTCTTTGGAGCAAGCTTTCGGTAGCCTTATTGGCATATTGTGTTTGACAGAAGCTAAATATTCTCAGCGGTATCATGTGCTCCCCGATGGTTTTCCAGCTCTGAATGAATGTAACGAAAGCATTTTTGAGGGAAGGTTGTGGAGTGTGAGGTTCCCATCTAGTTTGATCACCTGTATCCTGAGCCAAATATCGCCATTTGATCGAAATAGGAAGTGGTTGACAGGTGCTGCGGGTGAACGAAAGTCTCCTTTGTGTAAGGCGTCAATGTAGAGAACTTCAGGATTAGGGTCATGAAAAGAACGTCGAAAAAGATTCAATCCAGATTTCTACTTAGATATTTCCAATCTGTATGAGCCCTGTGGTGAATTAAAACTTACAGAAATTGACACACAGCACTAAAGTGATAACCATCGTAACGCGATTATATCCTTTAAATAGAAAAGTAAGAAAGTAGAAAGTAAAATAGCGGTGCATGTTCAAACTTGTTTCACCTAGTTAAATGTAAAAAACTATTTCTCTATGACTTTATAACAAATGATCAAAAAGAACAACGTGTTTGAAATAAAAGTAAAGCTTCTAGTTCATTGCCCGAGCAGAGAGCAGAGAGTAAGTGATATACCCCAGCTAAAAATATTACTCCGTTTGAACATTTCGCACTCATGAGGGGAATTTCTTCCAATTAATGGAAATGGGAATAGAATGGGGGAGTTTTAGTACAGTCTCAGAACGGAGCTGGAGTATACGATGAGTGAATTCGATCATTTTTTATGTGGAAGTTCTCCTGCTGTTCACTGGTTGGATTGCCTGTGGTAGGATCCTTAGCTGCATTTCGGCCCCCAACTTGGATACAGGCCAAGAATTCATCAGCCCCAGCCTCGTCGATTGAAACCGCCAATATGACCTTCCTCATCATTTCTCCTCTCCACCATTATTGTAATCTTTCTCTTCGGTATGCTCAGGCAGCCTCTTATAGCATAAATTTGACGTTTTCTAGACACCCGTATGTTGCCAGTTGACAAACGTTCAAGATCGAGCAGGGCCGACGAGACGACTTAGGTAAAGCCTGATTGAAGTCGTCCCTCCTTGAGAAAATTCTGCAAGCAACACAGCACTATTAAATATGCCTCACCCTGACGACTACACTGTTGGCTGGATCTGTGCTATTCCGACCGAATATGTTGCTGCTCAAGCCTTCCTAGATGAGCAACACGGCGCACCCGAATATGTAGCGAACACGGATAGTAACAATTATACTGTTGGAAGGATAGGAAAGCACAACGTGGTTATAGCTGTCTTACCAGATGGGGAATATGGAGTTTCATCCGCAACAGGTGTGGCAAAAGACATGTTGCATAGCTTTCCGAACATCAGAATAGGACTTATGGTGGGTATCGCTGGCGGTGCCCCGCGCGGTAAAGATCGCGATATTCGTCTGGGCGACATCGTTGTGAGTGCTCCTCGGCTTGGAAGTGGCGGTGTATTCCAATACGATTTTGGGAGGACCATCCAAGAGCAGAAATTCAGAGAGACAATGTTCCTGGCTCCGCCACCGGTGCTGCTGCGCACAGCAGTTAGTGGCTTACGGTCGCAATATGAAACCGAGGGGCATCAGATTGAGGAAAGCATTAACGACATCTTGAAGAAGAAGCCAAGGCTCAAGAAGAAATACCAGCGGCCGAGTTCAGAGAGTGACAGGCTCTTTCGATCCGATGTCATACATCCTGACGAGGACAAGACATGCGATGTCTGTTGCACTGATTCATCAAAGCTCGTTCAAAGGCACAGCCGGGAGGAAGAAGGTGAAGATGAGCTTATGATACACTATGGCCTCATTGCTTCTGGGAATCAACTGATGATGAATGCTTTAGTCCGGGACAAGCTCTCTCTAGAAAAGGATGTTCTGTGTTTCGAGATGGAAGCAGCAGGGTTGATGAACCAATTTCCCTGTTTAGTAATTCGCGGCATTTGTGATTACTCTGACACTCATAAAAACTATGATTGGCAAGGATTTTCGGCCATGGCGGCTGCGGCGTATGCGAAAGACCTTCTAAATCGGATTGCGCCTAACAAAATCGAAGCTGAGAGGAAGATAAAGGATTTGGTGGCTTCAGGTTAGTGCAGGCAGCATACTGCAAGTTGTCGTTGGTTGGCATTAGATTAGTCGAGCTGCATATACATGAGATCTGCCTAGATCCCAAAAATAGGATACCGGACCCGAAAGAAATTACTCGGCACTGTTCAAGCCTGGTGGTCATTGTATCTGTTCGTCGCATCATATTTGATAAGCCGGCAGACAAAGTGTACATGGAAACCAATGATATGTTACGACTAGCTCACTTCTCAGTGAAGGAGTATCTAACTTCTGGGCGGTTGGACATTATGCTGAAACCCAGTTTTCAAGAAGCAGTTGCTCATGCCTCGGTAGGGCGTATCTGCATCGCATACTTGGTCAGCACGAAAAATTGGTCCTGGATGGGATATGGAGAACTTAGATCCAAATATCCGTTCGCACTGCATTCGGCAATGTGCTGGGTTACTCATGCCCGAAGGAGCGGAGAGAATTGGAACGAGACTGCTCCGCTGACTCACAATTTTGTTTCACCACTTCGCTTCGGAATCAATACAAAAGATCCGAAGACAATGATGAGAACTGAAATATGAGACATTGCATCCCTGTTTTGCTATGCACTGTGCGGCGTATGGAAGTCTGCCGAAAACTGTAGAAATGCTACCTGAGGGGGGCGTAGGCGTTAACATTGGGAATATTTGATTCTATAATATACTTCGAGCAATCTCTGAGAGAGATTATGAACATGTTGTATGTACATTACTCCACGAAAGGTCACCAAAAAGTTGTCGAATAATAAATAAATACAAAGGCTGACGCGAACGTTGAAGGCGAAGCCTATATTGCACTTTGGACCGAGTTTCTGGTTGCCGCTAAATGGCACGCACTACCTAGAACGGGATACCATACCCGCCAACTTTGTCTTTCTGTTGCCTCAATCAAGTCATGCCTTGTATGTTGCATTGCCAAACCATATCTTCTGGGCCACGAGTTCGGTTCAGTTGTCGGGAAACTACCATTCGATGCGTGCCTTGCTCCTACTTTTAGTTTTCAGGGTTATGGTCTCACTGCTTCGAAGCCCCTCCTCTGGCGAAAACCATGACCCTCTTTATATTGCCTCTTATGATCGGACACCGTAAAGTAATCACAACTGTAATTTGACAGCAGAAAGTAGCGGAAGAAACGCAAAAATTCGGAGGAAAGGACTCATACATTCATCGACATGTGCAGAAAAAATTTACAGCCAACTCAACCTCAGCACATGTTCATTATCACACAAGAAAAAGAACAAGAAGAAACTGCACGAGCCACCGCCGCCGCTGTAAACATGATTCGCCTTCCTGCTCACATCTCACTTAGCCGCACTTACTCAAAGTCAACCTGTAATGAGCGCATGCTTATGATTCTGTACGAACTGTATCTCGTTCCTATCAAACAATACAATGTTCCACCTCTGCAATGTCCGCAATACTATCTATCCAAGTACTGCATCCACACTAACCATGTACTTGCAAATGCATGACAAGACTACCAATAACAAAAAGCCGCCAATACTATGACTATTAGTGCTCCTCGAGCAAGCCTGCCTCTAGGAAGACTTTGTATTCAATCGTCAGGTACGCCCTCTCAATGATCTGGATCACACTTGTTACACGAAGAGCCACGTCCCTGCTCTGTAGCTTGGGCAATGTTCACGGCCCCACAGCCTCTACGTTCACCAAAAGTATATCCGACGTATTCCATCGATGAGTCACTATTTATTTGACTGCGGGGACCCATAGGGGGCACTGGAATGGGAAATGGCGCAGTGGCATTGATCGGGATCCCGGCAGCTGTTCGACCAGCGTACAATCCGTTATCCTGATATCTGGGATATTGGCGTCGAGGCATTGTATTGAAGCCATAATAACGGTAACCAGTTGTTCCGTGGGGCAATCCGACGTTGCGTATTGTGGTAAGGTCAACAGTCGGTGCAAAGCTTTTGACCGTGTTATTGCGCGACGCAGCTTGGCGTGTAATCATTTCCATCTGAGATGAGAACGGGACGCCACCTGTTTCAACAAATTTTGTATCGTCGACCCTTGGTGCTTCATTCAAATCTACTTCTTGCTTCTGCATTGGACACATGTCGGGGGCCTGGTGCTGTTGCGTTCGGGGTCGAGTTGGGCAATTCGGCTTAGAACCTTGGTTCTTGCTCTTCATCTTTTTGGGCGACCTTGACCAGCGATTACGGAAAGGCTTCGGTGGAAAGAATAACGGAACGGGATACATATGATAGAACCAGGGAATACTGTACGAGTCCAGTGTGTAGAGATCTGCTGGTTGCGGAGGCTGAGGGAGCCCTTCCCATGTGTTGGCAGGCCCGGGAAGCACTTGGTCTTGTTTCTGAGGGACAAATTCTGGAGCTGTGGCGCGAAGATCCGATGATCTAGTAGTGAAAGTATTGAATGTCGAGTGAGCATTGCGTGCCTTTCTCTGCGCGGGTGGAGTGCAGTGCTCGATTCGACCCCGACGGGGAGAGGAATCCTTAACATGCGTCAAACTCTCGATATGTTCGCAACCTGTTGAGAAAGTGAGCCATCATACATATAATCAGTGGATCTAGTACTGGTATGGGAGGACTTGGGATATTACCATTAGCATCTGACTTCCTGCGACTGTATAGTATGGCTGAGTCGTGCAGTATAGGGTCTTCGTCTCCGAGGAAAATCTTCACAGTCGAGGTACTTGTATTCCTTGAACTCTGCCTGGCGAGGAAATCCGTGATATCTGATCCACTTATCGAGATCGGATGCCTTGAATCCATCGATGGGGACATTTGTTTAGGAGAGGGAAGCTTTACCGTACCAGAATCCTGTTGCCGAGTTTCAGAGTCCCTAAGATTTATCGAGGCCATGCCTTTCTCCAAATCAGACAATATTTCACTTTCAGTGATTTTGCGCTCCCCTCCGTCAACTTGCGACGAGCTCCGATTACATACTGTCTTGACGTTTCCAACCGCGCCATCAGGCTGTTCCAGAGATGTTTTTGAAAAGTCGAGCAATGGTATATTACGTGACTCTGAAGGGTCTGGGCTATTCCCCTGCAAGGCTGGTGGGGAACGAGTGCCTCTCAAAGAACCCATAGGCTTTGACGGTTTCGCTATGTTGACAAACGCAGGCTTCGCACACGTAGCCCGTCGAGGAATCCGGGAGGTGGGGGAAGACGGAGCGGCGGCCCCAACGGCAGAATCAACGGGTAAGGTCTTAATAGAGAGTTTGGGTGGCGATTTAGTAGACCTGACGCTCTTCGTGTGAGGTTCCGTAAACCCAGGTAACTGACGAAATGATTGAGCTCCATGTGTCACTTCCTCAATCTGGCTTTTGTTAGCCAAATCAAGACAAGATCCCGGAGAACTATGTTGTTCGTCTGCAGTCACGAAACTACCCTCACTGGAGCTTTTTCCACTCACTGAAGACCTTGGTGAATTGCCTATGGTGGAGGATTTGATGCTTCCAGGAGCCCGCTCATGCTTTGAACCGATGCTCATGAAGGTAGATCGAGTCGGCGAAGTCGTGGGAATTGCTGATTGTCGTCGCGGACTGGTTTTGGTTGGTGGGCCAGCAGTGCTCTTCAACGAGGCTTTTGATGTCGTCTTGCGCAGCCTACTTGCGGTACGAAGGCGTGTAGGGGACGTGATATCACTCTCTACTGCAGCCACAGCATCTTTGGTGAGGAAAGTGGTCGCCTCCAAGCTATTCACTCCATTCCAGTCCCCAAAGCTATGT
This sequence comes from Acrocalymma vagum, assembly GCA_028476805.1. Taxonomy (NCBI): domain Eukaryota; kingdom Fungi; phylum Ascomycota; class Dothideomycetes; order Pleosporales; family Acrocalymmaceae; genus Acrocalymma; species Acrocalymma vagum. Next base: position 565,364 of record JAQGEP010000001.1, on the reverse strand, counting down.
TTACTACGGCTTGCCCTATTCTCAGCCGGTGATCCACTTGGCGAGCATTTTGTCTCACGTTCCTTAGCACGCTGAGCTGTCCGTAGATTCGGCCCGCGGTTTTTGCTAAGCCATTGGGGAGGAATTGGCTTGCGAGGACTGTGAGATTCATCATTTGGGACAGCGCTTGCCCCAGAATGGTTCTCAGACAAGACACTGTCTGGGGCGATCATAGGGACATGTTGACCTGGATGGTATGTACGATCGCTAGGCGCGAATGAATCATTGGTATTGGTAACTTGAGTTGCGTCAGAGCCTGTGTGACTGGCAAAGGATTCAAATCGAGCAACGAGTTCCGTGACCTTACCGTCGTGTGTGACTTCCATGGATAGGAGAGATTTGGTGTCTAGAGGGATATCTATGTTGAAGTTGCCGTATCTGAAATGACTTGATGAAGGGGAGGCCTGGGCACTGCCAAAACCTTGGTCGGCTGGCTCAACGTCTTCTTGAACGGACCGGAGAATGATTTCGGTGTGTGGTGACAGCTGGTCTTGCTCTGCAGCAGAGCTGGGTTCCCGTTCGAGTGTCATTTCGACTTCAGAAGGGTCGAATGTTGCCATGTTGCGATGATTCTGTCGGATATGAGAATGCGAGGAAGGGTTATATTGGTACGTGGGGAAGGACGGGGATGGCTGCTCGTAGGGCGACGGTGCTGAATTGCCTCCTCGAGTGCTGCGTGAGTCAGTGCCGAGTTGATAACGGCTAGCTCTGCCAGAGTTAGTCAGGTTCAGGTGGTGATGATGCTGTCCATTGCGCGAAGAGCTTACAGCTGCGGCAGACCGAGTGCTGTAGCCCTGTCGCAGAAGGTGATCTGGTTGAGCTCGGCGTGTTGGCAGCGCGAAAAATAAACATAGCGATACAGGCACATAATGGTAACCGTCGCCGGCGACGGTGTTGCCGTGGAAAGGCCAAAGATGAACGCCGAGGCGGGTAGGTACCATAGGTATGCTGCTTCTGTTTCTGCTTCCGTGCGTAGGAAGGCTCGGTTGAGTAGGCAATGGGTAACTGGGTTACCAGGTAACCAGGCAATTAGCATCACCCACGTGAGAGAAGCAGTCCAAGGAGCTCAATTGACCTTTTGGGAGGCGAAAAGTGGAGGTTGTAGATTGCGCTTGATCCGAGTTTGAAACGGACGAGAATGTTCTTCTGGGTGAGAAGCAGATTGAGTGGAAAACCTCAGTCTCTATGTCGGACCAGTGCCTATCTGACCATCAAGCGTGCAGTGAATTAATAAAAAGCATTATATATTCGCGTTCGAGTCGTTGCCCGTGGAAGGTAACAAGACATTCTAGACGCTCAAGTGAAATCGGCGGGCGCACTGTGGCAATATCCGGAATAAAATTGTGACCATCACCTTGAACGCTTAGGTCCCTCATCCTTTCACTGCCTCAAGTGACTTGACCGGCCTTCTGTGATTGTCTTCCAAGAATGGGTTACGTTCCATCATCGTTCGGCCTTGTTTGCTAATCATTTTGGTATTTCCAGGGACTCCTCAATTAGCTGTCTAATCATCACAGTTCCAAAATGGCTATCTATTTCAAGCGGCATGTTCTTCAGAGCATTCGCACTCTTGCTAATTCGTCAAGAATACAGCTACGGCTAGAACCGCTTCTTCTTCTTGGTTTGCGCTTGTTTCTTCACTAGCTCTTCGTTCTTCCTCTTCAGCTCACTTCTTTTCCTCTCCGCTTTTTCCTCCACTGTTTCCTCGTGTGTCTCTTCAGTTGGAATACGTTTCTTTTCATATTTGATAGACGGTGGTGCAATCGGCGCGGCCATGGCCCCCTTTGATTGCTCTACATGGTCGATCGGAAGCGATGGCTCTGGATCAGGCCGTGAACTACTGCTATTAACTGCTCCCTTCCCCTTCCCTCCGATTTTGAATCCTTTCTTAACCGTCTTTTGTGTATCATGGTTCTCTGGCTTTTGCTCCACACCGTCCTTCGAGCGGGTAGGCATAGATGCCTCTTTCGATTCATTGCCAACTTTTCCCCAATCTGAATCTTCTTGCGTAGGTATAGGCTCGGCCACATTTTTAGCTTTTCCTCCTATTCGGAAGCCTTTGGGTTTCTGCGTAGGCAGAAGATTTGGTTTTAGTGGAGGCGACGCTTCTGGTGCTGGCGATATTTGGCGATCTGCTTGGCTTCGAACTATTTCACTCCTATTCTGGCTTCCAGTCTTCAGTGGAGCATCCAAATCCTCATCGTCATCTGTTGTTCCGTCATCACTAGCCTCCGGTTGTTTGAACGGCGCGGGTGACGTAGGTTTAGGTACCGTCGAAGGCTTCTTCGGCGTGTTTCGCAGCTAGCATTCAGTTTTAGTTATATATTTCGGGGAAAAACCTGAGACACACTTACTTTGAAGTTTTCATGAGTCTCAAACTCATCCTCTGTCTCATCCTCAGACTCTATCGGTTCTGGAACTTTAGGAGCAGATGCTGCCTTCGGCTTTGGCTTTGGACTGACGGCATTGAATCGATTAGGTATTATCGTCCACCAAGCCTCTTCGTCATCAACCTTCAGGCACGATGGTACGCTGGAAGTACACTGCGAGAGAGCCTCCTGGAAGAGTTCTAAAGTAGTAAACTCAGAGCTTTCCAGTTTCTCTGTTTCTCCACGCCATAATGTCTCATGGAAATTTTGAAGGGCCGGTACATGTCGTGCCACTTGGTCTCGTCTCACATACTTCCTCCCAACTTTCAGCCCACTGATGCTGGGGAAGGCGGCGGCCAAATCCAGATTGCTCGACTCGTATTGATCCAACAAGCGCGTGATCGCCTTGTCTTTCTCGGTCACTTTTGATATGAGATCGTTAATTCGTTCGTGCTGAATGTGTGAAGAGACTAGTAGTGGTAGGATGAGCTCATTTTTGAGTATTGTGGAAGTTCGCTTCTCCAAGCAAAACTTCCATCTTAATTGACCTAGCGGGTCTGGGAGTGTGATTGAAGTCTGGATGTTGATTCCGTCCAAATGTGCATGGGAAATGAGGCATGTAGCGTCACCAGAGTCTCGTAGTGATTTCTGAACATTGTCCAGAAGGATTGCAAGCTGTGTGCAGTCTTGTGTACTGACTTCGATAGGCGACTGTTCGCTAGAAGCTCTATCGACGATACCAGCTAAGTCGAGCTCTTCACTCCATATGTTGCTTAAATCAGTGAGGAAGACAGAATATGATTTTCCCTCGAAACAGGTCTTTACGAGCAGCTGCGGCACATTCGTGTCATACTGTTGAGAAAGGGTCAGAACGCGCCAGCTCGACATTGGAAAATATTGGTACAATAAATTTCAAAGAGAAGACGGGCATAACATGCTAGCGATCGAGTGATATTCTTCAAAAGCAAAACACGAAGGAACAGGGACACGCGTTGTTGACCGTCACGTTACTTTGGGTGAAGGCAGCAGCTTATCCCGCTAGTCCGTTTTGGATACACTAGTCCCCTTCAATTGTGTACGTCACTGCACTGTGCCAAGCCAAATCCGAACATTTCGCTTTGAGGTCTTTCATACTGAGTTTCGCGATCTACAAGCCCGACAACGAAAATTCCTTGCGTCTCTCTCCCCCGATAATGTCCTCTCGAAATCCTCCACCCTGGCGAACAGACCGAGATCGTAACACACAGCGGACTGTACCCACCTCGTCGATCCCCGCGAAGCGAAGTGCTGACTCTCGAGCACACGACAACCCGGCAAAGCGTTCTACAAATGCGCAAGAAGAGGCATGGGTTGCAGATGAGGATCGCTTTGTCTTGCAGCAAGCTAAGAAAAAAGCTGCGTTGCGCGTAAAAGGAGGTCGAGCCAAACCAATCGACTGGCTTGCAGTCACTCTCAGATTCATTGACCCGACCAAAACACTATTGGACGAGGAGATTGAGGACCATGAGTTGGAGATTGTGGATCCCGAAGGAGTTTTTGAAGGTCTTTCGCAGGATGAACTTTCTGATCTAGAGAAGGAAATTGACAATTACCTTACGTTGGAAACCAACCGAAGCAATCGCGATTATTGGAATGTATGTCCTCCTTTCTCCACCCTCTAACTGGTTAGTATACTAAATAACAAAGGCATTAAAAGTGATTTGCAAAGACCTCAGACGCAAGGCCAGAGCCTCCACTAGCGAGAGTCGTAGTACCGGCACTGTCTCCTCTGACATCGATCGATTGCTTTCGCCCAAGTCATACGAAGAGCTGGAAACGCTCGAAGTCCAGGTCAAAAAGAAATTGGACTCTGATGAACCGATAGATTTCGATTACTGGGAACAATTGCTGCGTAATTTGCGGGTATGGAAAGCCAAAGCTAAGCTACGGCGTGTCTCACAGGAGATTGTCAACGAACGACTCCAAGCTTTACACAAACAGCAGCAAGAGTCTGCATCCTCGGTTCAGGAAAAACTTGAAGAAATGTTGAAGAATGCCAAAGATTCCGACCAAACACAGCCCGCTCCCTTGACCTATGATGCAACGCTCGACCCGCAACCGTTGTTGAAACTCCGATCCGAAGACAAGTATCTGGAACAAATTGGAGAGAAGAAATTTATGGACAGTGTGGTGAGTTCGATTGTCAGCAGTACAGCAACACTATATTAACGTGTGTAGGTTAATGAGCGAAGGAAGGTTCTCAAATTAGGTTACGTTCCACTGCAAAACAAAGTCCAAGAAGCATTCATATCTCAGACCCAGCCTAAGACTAGTCAATCCGTTACCACGAGTGCATCAAGATTTGCTCCCGTCGAAAAAGAAGACTACTCCCAAGCGACCATGGCCCTCTATGAGCGCGAAGTGGCTCGCGGCGTTGAAGAGGGTGAAGAAATCTTCGCTGGCGAGGAGGAGATTACTTCGGCAAGACCACAATGGGCAAGTAAATACAAACCCCGGAAACCCCGCTACTTCAACCGTGTTCAGATGGGCTACGAGTGGAACAAATACAATCAGACGCATTATGATCACGATAACCCGCCACCGAAGGTTGTCCAAGGTTACAAATTCAACATATTTTACCCAGATCTTATTGACAAGGCAAAGGCGCCTACCTACAAGATTGAACGCGAGAATGGTCGGAAAAGGGGGCAGTCTTTTGCACCAGCTGGCGAGGATGATACATGTCTCATTCGCTTCGTTGCTGGACCACCGTACGAGGACATTGCTTTTCGAATCGTGGATAAAGAGTGGGATTACAGCGCTAAGCGAGAACGTGGTTTTAAAAGTAGTTTCGACAAGGTGAGTCGGTGCGCCATAAGTGCTGAGGCGACCTACCCAGTAGTGGCATGTCTCCAATTGAACAGCGAAAGAAATGCTAACATGTGTCCAGGGAATTCTACAGTTGCACTTCCAATTCAAAAAGGTAAGCCTCAAATTGATTAGAAGCCATGGGATCTCTACTAACACAACCCAGATATACTACCGAAAGTAGTTAGTATCTGTCTACAGAGAGAATCCGTCGTTGCGATGTGCAACTAACACCACGCGCATATATGGGGATACGTAATTAGGTTGAGTAGGGGAAGGAATTTCAAGGACATAGCCACTCCCGCTCCGGGAACCACGCACAATGACCTCAACTGCAACTAGCCGGCCCGGGAAGCGTGCCGCAGCCGTAGGGGTTAGCAAGGCTGTCGGGCCCTTTTCCATTGCTGTGATCAACATTCACAACATATTAGCATGTAGCGGTGCGGTGTCTTGTCCATGGAGGAGGAAGAGGAGGAGGAAGTGCATTTAGTGTATACACTACAGGTCTGCTAGGTAGCTGATGTTGGTGGGACTAGAGAGAGCGGGCCCATCTACGGCAAGCACAATGGCCAGACCCGCTCGTACAGGAACAATGATGAAGCTTCACCGGAGAATTCAGGCCAAAACGGGCTGTGTCACATTGCAACTGCTGTCTGTGCGCCCATCAAACGGCTGCTCGCTGCCACTTCCGGTTAACCGCAGACATCTCGTTGGATCCAAGACAAACCTCCATGCTCCCTATCGCCGCCCACTACCCACTGCCCACTGCCATTGTCTTTGACTTTGCCCTACGTTTGCACCTGAAGCTCACAGCTAAACTTGTCTCCTCACAATCGCAGGTAGACATTACTACTTGCTTTGTGGATTGTGTGGCTTTTACGAGGTGAACAATTTGCCCTATGTCCAGTTTGCAGGAGCTGCTTGACTTGACTTTGGCAACAAGCAAGGCATCGGCTGCTACATTTGAGCAGTGTGCAGGAAGAAGCAAGCCATGGAGCCAAAGAACTTCTGTCAGACATTGTTCTTGTGCTGTAGGTTCCCGCCATCTCAGCATCCATGTCTTTTGAGGCGTCTTTATGCACGTTCCCGCGAGGACCCCTTCAGTGTCCAACCACGACGTCAGGCCTATGCTGCTACCGTGGGACAAATAGTCATTTTCGACGCACTTTACTGGGGGGTTCTAGCTCTAAGAGGGCTTGTGAGGCATTGTCGGCTTCCCTACGAGCTCCCGCCTTGGGGTGTGTCCTACAGCATCAATAGGCCCCAGGACCTGGCCATGACCGCACCAAGCACCAAGCGTGTTTGCTTATTCTCAGAGCAGCTGCTGCATGGCCTCTACATGTGCTGGCAGGCTACATACAGCAGGCTTTGTGGTAACTTCGGGTTGGGGTAACAATGAAAAGTGCTTGGGTCAGTCTGCATGCCCATGGCCAAAGAGAGCCCCAGGTGTCTCAGCACCCGCTTCACTTCGTCCAGAGTCTCTCTATATCAAGCTTGGTCCCCAAGAGAGTTCGAGCGATCCAATACCTTTATTGCTTTTGTGTCTCACAGGAGCCGTTGGCACGTTGGAACAGTTGATCTTCGCCCACTTATTATATCGATACGCTCGCTACACTACACTCCCACTAGAGCCTGTCAACAGCAGACAGCGCAATAAACCATGCCGCACCCGCAATCGCTCTACCGATCGTCCTCTGCAGACGTATCCGAAGGCCTCGGCGCCTTTCAGGACACCCAAGACAAGTCGCGTACAAAGCTTCCTCTGTGCCTGCCGACAGGCTTAACTTCAACCCTTCCCCCGAGGCCCGCTGTGGCAGAACCCAGGCTTTCACCCACCCACCAACCTGCCTCACAACCAACCCCAGATTCAGAAACGGACAGCGAAATGCAGTGGAGTAGCCAGAGTCACTTCACCGCCGGCCATGTGCCCCAGGACGCCTCGGATGGCCATGGTTCATTCCACTTTGCGCCTGGGCCCGCCGATATACACGACTACACGTATGCGGGACTTCCCTATACGGGCGGCTTCAACCCCTCCTCCTACATCACAGAATATTCCGAAGCAAGTTGCCCCCGATCGTTCCCCCCGCTTGAGCCTCTGGAGCTTTCCAACTTCATGAACATGAACACCATGCCAGAATCGCACCCACCGTCGGCCTACCAACTAGACCCTCAGCTCTCTCCTGAGAGCATCGACGGCCAGTTCATGCAGTTGCACACCAACTACGACATCCCATACGTCTCCAACCCCAACATCAGCCTGACAGAGCACGCGGCCGACCATGCAAAGGCAAAGTACGAATCGGACCTGTCACGGACATGCACCCCCAACGGCGATAACTCACTTCGCCCAGGCTCCCTCTCAGCTGATGCCGCCGACGAAGGCACCGCGGAAAAAGACCTGCCATATGCACAACTCATCTATCGTGCGCTCATGGAGGCGCCAAACCACACCATGATCCTACGGGACATCTACGACTGGTTCAAAGCTAACACGGACAAGGCAGTGGACAAGGAGACAAAGGGCTGGCAGAATAGCATCCGCCATAATCTTTCCATGAATGGGGTAAGTACCTGTCTTATTGGCTACGAGACTTCGTTGACTAACGGCAAACAGGCATTCGTAAAGGTTGACCAACCGTACGAAGACACCAGGAAGGGGTTCATGTGGAGGCTGAGCGAGACTGCCATTCGCGACGGCGTCAAGTCCACTACGCGCTATCGCAACAAGAACCCTCACAAACGTGGGCGACGATCTCAACATGCCATGAACCACAGACAAGTCTCGGGCACCAAAGGAACCAGGAGATCAACCAGAGCACGGGAGGGTAATGAAATCAGGACCGAGTATCGCAGCGAGCCGGCCAATTCCACGCCTATTCATTCACCTTTTCCACTGTCTTTCGCCACAGACGCTCCAATGTCGTATCCATCATCACCCTACTACAGCTCAGATATCGATTTTGGAAGTCCAATACTAGGTTCTAGTCTTGACGCATTTCCTACACGCTCATACCCTACATCGCCTTTCCAGAATCGAGTGCCAACCACAAACGCCGCATACATGCTCGGGCACAACGTTTCGGATCTCTTAAACCTTCATTCTCCGTCGCCTTCTGTAGATGATCCGAGGACACCAATCTCTCAGGGGGACAAGAACGAGAGCATGGCCTTCGGCGGCGCCCCATGCGTATTCGATGAGCTACTCTACCATGAGTATGCAGGATAGCCAGTACTGCAGACAGCCTCAAGGACGAGGTCCAGAAGGCTAACAGTTTTCTACTTGATTCGCTTGTTTGTTTCTGCTTTATTGAGAATGCTCGGTGTTCATCCATCCTTCCAAGTCCGCATCCGCTTGCGTATCTGTTTTCTTTTATGTGCGCCACGTCTCCGCACTCCCTGTACTCATCATTCACGAAAACGAAATGAAACGAGACCACGGCAGCCAGGATAATCTTGTAGTCTAGGTCGAAATGCTGTCACATTCAGAAACTGTTGTTCGAGCCATACTCAGAGCTGCTTTTGTGCACTCGGCAGATATGGTATCTATCGAATGAGGTAGTGATTGTCGCATTCCACTTTCATAGGTGCATGATTGGTTTTTTGTCTTGTTTCATACATGGGGGTTTGTTCTAGCGTTGTTTTATACCTCGGATTATCTTGTCTGGAGGTGGAAAATTCACTTGTACTGAAAGTTAATGTCAAAATAAAGTGGTCTTGAATAGATTTACGTGGTATTGGGTAAGGTTTTACAATAAGGACAAAGGGTATACGAAGTCATATCGGAGCACGAGGTTTAGAGAGCTGGAGAGTGCAGTGAGGTTGGGTGGCAATGAAATATGCAAAGGTATTATCTAAAACATAAAACGTTTCCTCGCCCAGTCCTCCGCAGGAACGAAAATTTTTCGACTGTTAGACGGAACGAGAATGTGCGGAAATACTAATCAATGTCTGGGATATCTTGGTACAATCCCCCCGTTTTCCCCTCCCAACCCAATCCCAATCACGCCAAAATGCCAAGTAATACCTGGGTCATCGACATGAAAAGAAAGCACATCGCCCGATCTGGTAGTTATCAAACTTTGTGGTTCAGCGTCCTTCGTTTCCTGTACCACGACACCGACTGACAGCGCCAACGTGATGCAGCCCGAGAGCTAGCCCCGCCTTTAGGAGTGAAGGAGCAGGCGGCGAATAAGAGATCTGAGAATCTGAAACCAGAAGGCATGCGAGAAAGATACGAATAGAGGTATGACACGAGCCGCTGATCCTCCATTCTGACCATTCACGGTAGTGGATTGTCAGTCGATTATTTTAACGTTTGGCCTCATTCGATCTTAGCTATATATGTAGCTGGCGCGAGGTATAGACGTCTCCAGTGCTGCGGACACGACCGCATGCGTGCGACCGGCGGCGCTGGAGCAGTCGCCGAGCCAACCGGAAAAGATGCCATGGTACCATGTCGCGATCGTTTTATCAAGGTCAGCCAGCCAGCAACTGATAATCATAGCAGAACTCTATAGCTCCCGTGATGACTTGGTGGTACTTGTTCGTTGTCTGACCGGCCATGCTTTGATCTGGTATGGACGGATGTGGTGACGTAGCTTCGTTTCTGGGCCTCGCTTTCGATCCCACTTTGCCCTACCCATAAAGTGCGGGCCGTTGGCCTAAGGAGCGCACCGTGCCGAACCGCACTCGCATCCCGCTTGCATAGAACGGCGAGTTTCGCCCTGAACTCACAACGCCTGAGCCTACACGCTGAGCGGAGATAGCTCGACTTTGCGTGGCCTGGGAGTTGCGCTGGAGACTGGCTGATTACCTGAAACAAAACAATGCGTCTGTGTGCTGCATCCGCTACCACATCATGTGTCTGCATGCACAGCCGGATTCGGAACGGAGGGGTGGGACGGAAGTTGGCCTGGATGGGGTGCTCCGGTTCCGGGGCCCGAGAGAGTTTTCTGAAATGTCCCTTGGCATCGTTTGCTGCGATGATTTAGTTGTGGGTCCGGCCATGTGAGGGATAGGGTGTTTGCTGTAGTGTTGCGATTCGGTTGGCTGGGCTTGAGAGTATGTTGTCACAGGTCCGAACTTCGTGGCCTAGTGGCGATGATTGCGCCTCAAGTCTAGCCTTACCCGCTTCCAGTGGCTGTGATGTCAAGTAATTCCTACTATCGGCGAATTCACACTTTCGGTCGGGGTAACTTCACGTTCCATCAAGGCTACAGGGCCGGTTGATTTAAATCGGCGAGCTGAGATTCGCTGTGTCACCATTGGTAGCGGTAAGTTTGTCGCCAGCGGAGACCGGGTGCTGCGTAATTGAAGGACGTAGAAAGTGAGAAGGATGCGGATGATCAAAGGGTAGGGGTGCAGAGGACTTGCAGAAGGACGAGAATGTGACGACGTTCGAGTGATTGCAGGCAACAAGGCAGCAAGTGCGTGACCAATGTTTATACCATGCGAGGCAGAATGTTGTGTAATGCTCATCAACGTCTTTTTGGATTGTCGAACAGGAGACCCACTTGCACGTCTGAAAGTGGACGCCAATCTTGAAGTGATCAACGAATGAGGTTGGACTCTCCATCCAATTCTGGCTCTTTGTGTAACTTTGGTATACCGGCTGATTAGTCGAGGCCAAGCCCCCGGCCTGGCGCGAGAACAGAGGAGACACTGGGGGCTCAGTAATCCGAAAAGACCAGAGAGCCTCACTCATCTCGGGAGGTGAGGTGTGTAGCCGATTCCGAACCTTCAGTCCTATTGTCCTCACGCTTTTCTATTGATCACTGCGGTTTCCAATCGTTCATAACCGTTTCATCGTCTAAATGGCTACCAACTGTCGGTAGGTATGTTGTTACAATCTCCAACTCTTTTAAACCTAGGCTATCTAGCTCGGCCTTTAGTTTCAGTGCTCCGGCCAACACCTTTGCCTGATTAATGCCAAATTCATTACCCGCTCTTAGAAGAGTCTTAATGACATATTGTTGAACCTCATGTGTGGCTGCTGGTGTTGATCCAGTGATATAAAGCGACCAAAGGGTCGAGTACCCACCAGAGACTCGGACTAGTGGCAGACGAGCTTTCGGGACACCAGGAGTAGTGAATTCTGACCGGCCAACAACTCTTTGAGCATCGAAATTCGACCATAGGAACTTTCTGCCACTGCTTTGGGTACCTGGCTTTATCAGGGGTAATGGTGGTGAGGGTGTCCTATCCCCAGAGGAAGCTGGGGAAACCAATGGTGGAGATTGCGGACGACGCAACGGCACTGATTCTGTTTCTTCGAAAACAGTATTTGGTACGTCGTGTAGATACTGTGGGACTGTAGCCAGTATATCTGCTTGCATCTTCAATAGCGTCCTTGCACTCTCATCTAGTAACTTTGTGTACCCTTCTCCTACAAAAGCGGGCGGTGTCATCGTGAACCCAATTAGGAGAGTATTTCGAATAATATCGTGAAGATAGATTCTGTTGTAGCGAACCCAATTCCACGTCTGCGATGCACTGTAACTTTGGTAGACATGATAATAATCCCCGAAGACGCCTGGGGTATTTGGTCCACAATGAACTACTCGGTACCACCATCCCGGCACAGCTTCTTCAAAGACAGCTTTCGCGTCAGCGTCGAGCTCAAGGGCACGATCGATGATGGCTTGAAAGGAGCCCATCTTGTTTTGGAGGATTTCCGCGCGGAAATTGACCACATTGGTGTGAAGGTGATAAAACCGATGCCCTGGATCCACCGGGTCCTCGTATTGGGCAATTTCTTTATCCAATCTAGCCACAAAATCTGGGAGTGGAAGTCCTTGACCCATGCAGCTCATGGCGACCAACCCGACTGTCTGCAAGTACATAGTTCTTCCCACCGGCGTATCAAACTGTCTTGCACCTCGCATGGCAAGCAGAGATCCAGCTCCATCCACATGGTTTACGAAGCCCATCAGTGATCTCTCGTTGGAAGTAGCTTCGAAGAAGCTCAGAAGCATTGTAGCAAGGAGCGTATTATCCGACCGAACATCTTTAGGGGAAGCAAGGGCCGCATTGGTCATATTGAGTGCTTTAAGGTACCAGCGCATTGATTCGTTGTGCATATCCGCATCGCGCGAGATGTTAGCAATACCAGCTAGTCCCAATGCAGTCATTGAAGTCGCAATGATAGGATGGAAGCCTTGGGTGGATAAATGCGTATGGTACTCAGCAGATCTGTATGGAGGCTCTTCGAGGCCCAAGGCGTAGTTCGCCATGAAGAAAGAGATTCCTCGATCGATGAGTGGTGTGAAGAAAGGAGTATCAATAAAGCCCCCTCCATGGGCTTTCATGAGAGCCAGGGCTTTCGCCCTACTTGAGCCACGTATTTTCTCCTGTCGAGCATCCCGAGCCGCGATGGCTTTTTCATTCGCTTTCTTTGCTTTTACTCGTACATTGGCGGATTCATCGAGAAACACATCCAATTTGGGATACCCTGGACAGGTGTAGCCCCTTTCTGCGCATTTTTTACAGCTATCCGGTGTCTCGTCGCACTATCAATTGTCAGAATTCATTCGTTATTCAAGGCATGAGGGGAGAAGGAAAGAGAAAGGTGTAAGAAAGCCCCAAGTCGAGCGAAAAAAAAAAAAGTAAGGCGTGCCAGGTGTGTAGGATTCTTAGGAAACACCTGGTCAAATTGCATGTGGGGAACGACTCAAAGGCGAATGTCCGAATGGAGTATGACCTGCGACAAAAAGAGAAAAGGATTGTGCCAACCACATACCTTTATCTTCCGCTCACGACACTTCTTGCATCCTGTTGAGGGCCTTCCACGGTATACCATACTGAACACCCGGTGACCTCTCCAATGTGGCTAACCCGACGAGTCAAAGGAAAAGAATCTTGAATATGAGCTGTAAGCAAAAAGGTGTAAGCAATACACGTCAGTGGAGGCAGCTTCCAGGGTACTCACAAAATCCGCTCGAGCGGCACGCAAACACACCCCAGGTCAGCGTTCGAGGTAAAAAGCATGCTCTACGAGGATAATGAAGGAGGAGACGCGTTTTCTGGTGTGGCTGTGCTGTGCGCTGTGAATGCCCCGAAGTGTTGTGCGGCGGCCGAGAGATCCGGCTTTTCCGTTTTCGGACCCGAAACGGCAACAGCTGATTGGCTCAGAGTAAGTAGTCGATGTCCATCGCCATATCGGCGTCTACCATTTCGATATCCGGGTCGAAGTCTACCGTGTTGATGTCTGGCATGTCGATATCTGTGTCGTCTACGTCCATCATGTGTATGTCTGTGTCAATGTCGCCTATGTCCACCATGTGGACGTCGATATCGATGTTGAAGTCGATATCCATATCCATGTTGAATTCAATGTACATGTTCATGTTCATGGTGTTGTGGAGGTTGATGATGATTTGGAGAAGAATTTTAGAGTAGAGGCTGGTTTCGGTTGAAGTTGATTATAGAGGTTGATGTCGAGGGCAAACTCAAAATCAACCGAAATTACAATGGAAGAACTAGTCATGTGAGAATTTTGTCGATACCACTTCACTTTCACTCTCACTTTCACCTTCTCCTTCACCTGCCAAGAGCACTCGAGCTTGCTCAATTGCGATACTCTTGCGCCGTGGAAAAGTGGAAAGTTAAACCACTGGAAGTCAACTCTCTTTTGCAATGATCTTTTATCTTGAGAAGAATAGCACTGGCAGGTATTCTTATTCTCTATAATACAGCAGCTTTTCCACTTGTTGCTCATCTTTGCTTGAAGGGAGGGAGCCAGAGTGACTTGATGCTAACATTCAGTGAGGCGTAGATGACTAAGCACAAAACGTTCAGTCAGAGTCATAGGTAGATGTTATCGATACCTAAGGCAACAACATCTCCCCACCTTGCTTTGTTCACTCCCACGGTCCACTCCTCCCACCGCTGTTCAACTTGTGTCAGTGTGCAATATTTCTAGACTCGCTAAAAAAAAGAAGCTGGACAGAAAAGTTGGAGACGTGTGCTTTTATCTATTCTCGAAGCATTTCTTTAATTAACATCGAACAAGCTTGCTAAACACTTCCGCAGCAATGGCCCTGAACAAGCAAGACTTCCCTCCATTACCGTCGCAAAAGCCAAAGGCAATACGTTCGGGGGGAGGTCAGTTCTCTTGCAAGTCGAAACTTTCCAGAAAGCCAGGTGTTTCGGCCTCAATAAACGACCTACCAGATGAATTGGTTCTACAAATTTTGGACTATCTGCCGGGGATTGACTACGACAACTTTCAGCTTCCAGCCCTCGCCAATCTCTCTTTGACCAATCGAAGACTTCACGCAATGGTCAATGAGAAGCTTTACGCCGTCTTTGACTCCAACTTCTGCGTACCTTTCCTTTTCCTGCGCACCTTGATGGCCAACCCAGGAGCAGCGTCAATGGTACGCTCCGCAAAAATCACATATAAACACAAGGGCAAACTATCTGACTACACTCTTCCGGAATTTGAGGGGCCAAATTATACAACTATTCGCGATCGAAAGGCGATAAAGGAGGGTTTCAGAGCTCTGAATATCCCTCACTGGAAAAGTTGGGCTCAAGACTGTAACAGCGAGTATATGAAAATGGATGCCCAGTGTACTGCAGTTCTTATGCACACACCGAACCTTGCATCACTGGAAGTTGAAGATGGATTGTTAGCTGTATTCGGAAGACCGAAGTGGGTCGATCTTATTAAGAGAGCTACAAGTGGACATCCTGTCGGTGGAGTTCACCAATTCACCCAGCTACGATCAATATGGATCAACCTTCTACATACAAGGCTCGAAGGCATAGCGCCACTTTTTCGTCTACAATCTCTTCGGAAATTGACGGTCCGCGGCCTCGCCGAAGTGAATACGGGTCCATCCGGAGACAACACTGCATCCTCACTAAGACGGCTCATCCCAAAATCTTCGAATAATCTGGAGGAATTATATTTGCAACTAAGTTTCATTCATATTGATATAATGGATCTCCTGCTGGGATCTGCCAAGGCCTTGACACATTTTCAATACGAACATAGCCTCGACAATGTTAATGAAGACACTACTGTTGTTGATCTCTCAGACAACCAGCTCTTTACGTCATCATCTGGAAATGTGCTGGGCGCAGCTCTTCTTCGCCATAAAAGTTCATTGAGAAGCCTTCAACTGCATCATAGCACATGCAATGGTCGCAACAGTTTCAGATACTGTGACCCAATCAGGGATAGCCTGTCAGGTTTCGCTGTCTTAGAACGGTTGGAGTGCTCAATAGACTTTCTGATTGATATCTACTCCGGTGTTAGTGGTACATTTGTCGAATATCTTCCCGCTTCACTCCACGAGCTGCGCCTGACTTTGGAATGGATCTCCGAATCACCGACGTATTATGCTTCATTGCAGCACATGGCATCGCATCATCGGCCCATACTCCCTTTTCTGAAGTCCGTCCATGTCTGTATCTTCCCTTCAAAGGAGCTCCACAAATACGACTGGGGACTACTGCAACGGCACTTTGCTGAGGTAGATGTATGCTTCTCTTTCGATGACGGGTATGATGATTCTGATGGTTTCAGCGAAGACTGGCCTGGGCGAGAAGGGTCGAGCGAAGTCTCGGAATCGTCCGATGAAGTTGACTTGTATAGCTCAGGAGAAGAGAATCCTTGAGATGACTGGTAGTGTCTCAGGCACAAAGTTGCCTTTCATCATGTCGAAATCATTGGACGTATAAAAGCCCCTGGATACTGCTAGAGATAAATCAAGAACGGTCTGTGTTCGGACAATTCGCGGAAGATGATTTCCCGAGGATGATGTTTTACAGTTATAAAAAAAATGTTTCAAGTTGAATCCTTAACACCTACTTACTTGAGACAATTCCGGGTGAGAACACTACGTACGTTGAGGAAATGACACTCCATTGAGGGCGATTGAACAATAAATCTCTAAGATGATTGGAAGAATGTGACCTTCGACCAAAAAGTGAACGAGCCGCGTGAACGCCTTCTACTTATACAAGTGAGTTTCTGTTTATCTCTACAGCATTATAGATATACATTTGCTAACTGGAAGAGACTTATCTCAATCTTCAGCAAATCCAAGATGACTCCAGAGCCGCAGCGAATCGTATCACCACCCGATAAGAGATGGAAGTGGACAATGGCTGGATGGACAGAACTGACGACCGATGCTGCAAAAAGACTAATACGACCAACGAGGCTGAATTTAATAGAAGATACGTGCTAAGAAAAAAGCAAGAATGAAAAATCGTAAAAGCTAAAAGCGGGATTTGCTACCAGCCGAAGGGCGTTAAACCCACTAGGGTAGCCAAGGTGGGCAATTGCATGGTGTGCATGATGTGTTGATTTACAAAGAATAAGGGGAAGTCGACCATGGCGTAATGTCAATTAGCATCACTGAGCAGGTCTCAGAACAAACGCATTCATTTCAATAATTACATTTTCTCTTTATTTTGAGCCTAGTGACGCCTCCAAATCATTGTTCATGAAAACACACCCGAGCGGTGTAGCGTGGAGAGTTGCCGTAAGAGAAGGCTAGATCTATCTGAGGCAATCGAAAAGACCAATCAGTAACATATCAACTCTGTTTTGGGGAGACTGAGATCTCCTGGTTCGGGAAAAGTGACTTTATTCTGTAACAGCGGATATCATTTCATAGCCCAACTGTAGGAGCAATCGGCATGTTTACATGAGCCAATGTAATATTTGTCTGTGCCTATATCGGATTAGCAACTACTAGATAGACGCTTAAATAGATTTACATTAACCATTATTCCAGCCTACCAAACGTGGTATCAAATCCTTTTAAACGCCATATACTCCGAGCAAAGACTATTTTTGCGTCTAGAACCGTTTTGCAGGCGGTGTAGGACTTCGGCTCATGCTCCTTGGGTCCCGGCCGCGTTCCTTCAACCATTTCCTTGTGCCCATGTCCAGCTCTCTCTCGAGTTCAGCAGTTGGTTCCTTCCTATGAATGAAATTGCAAAAACCGCCACGAACGCAACCTTCGCCAGAGTTGAGTCGGCAGCAGGCTTCGCGGAAATCTGTGACGGGGGATAGTTCGCAGTAGATCGGGCGACCAGCGTACCAGCGCGAGTTGAGCGCATCGCAGGCCTTTTGGGCGTCTTCTTCGTATTTGAACCGAACGTAGACGTTGCCAATGAGATCTGACGTTGTTAGCATTTGAGAATTCGTCGAGTGGGGCAAAGAAACTTACGGTCATTGTTGTTGTCGCAAACCACGACTTCCTCCACGAGGCCATATTGGCAGAGCTCACACCAGATGTCCTCATAGAAGGCATCAAAGTGCATCTGCATCTGCTGCGGGTTCATCTTGTTCTTTGGGTCGTACGCCGGGTTCTGGTACAGATTTGGGAGGAGAATGGTCTGCGAGTAGGAGGGCTTGACGTGTTTGCGCGAACAGCGGTCGCCATGTCGGCATGCACCAATCTTGTAGTAGAAACTGCAGTTGACCTTGTCCTGCTCAGTACCGAAGATAGAGGCGAGATAGTTGGCCATGTTGTGTTGTGTGCAACTGGTATCGCAATAACAAGACTATTCAGAAGTGTGAGTATGTGAAGGTGGCGGGTATCGTTGTCGTGAAGGCGCGAGGTAGAAAAGTCGCGATGCGATCGCCGAATTCGAGCTCCCTAGGCTAGCGCGCTCTGCTTTGCTTAGTCACTTGCCAAGGAATCTTCGACTGTGTTCGAGAAGACTTGCCTGAGGCAACAACCGTCGCCTACATATCAATTAATGCACGCTGACATACACTTTACTCACCATCATCGACGTACAAGCACATTTATTCATGAATGGCGATAGCCCTGATGCCTTACTTCCACTTATGCTTCATCCTAAATACCGCGCCGCCTCGGTCCAAGAATTTCAAACCTTCCATGCTTATCCTTCACTCGCTGCATTCGTGATCTGATTGCATTGCTTTTGATGTATCCTCCATTCTATATCTTCGGGTGCTTAGCCTTACGTCGACCTTGCTTATAGGTTACGAAGATTTTCCGCAGAGGATCAAGATTTTTGCCTGGGGGTACCTGCAGTTTTGTTGATCATTAATTTGAATGAAGATAACACAAATACTGATGGGCTTCTGGAGCTAATGTTGAATGACAAGACGATATACGAATACTAAAGGATAGATCAACTTCACCTGTTCCTATTTTCGTTCGTGCTCTCTATATGAGAAACACGAGCGCCAACCAAGCGCCCACACCACCAACTCAAGCTTGTACGACGCCCTGGATAGGAAAAATCATCCTTCTAAGCGCCACTCCTCCTGAGCGGTTACCAAATTGGCCAGACCCAGAATATTTTACAACTATCGGTACTTTTCGGCGCACAATTGGTTGAAGGTCAAGATTTGCCGTATCGACTTTATTACTTCCTAAGGGGTTGGGTGCAGAATGACGACCTGTTCAGCAATGTGGATACCTATGCGAAGCGCACACACGTTAAGGTGATGGTAATAAGTCACGAAAACTGCAGTGCTATGAGATTCTAAGGACGATTCTAGGCAGCTGTTCAGAAGTGCTGGAGTATCGGTAGACGCTGTCTTGGAAGGGTGAAGATCACGTCAAGCTAGCACGGATATTTAAGTTCAAATTCTACAGAGGCTCAAAGCCAATGGTCACTCAGCTTCTGTCTAGCTCATGAGACGCGCAAAAGTGGATCGCTGTACCGGGCCAAGCAACTCGGAAATCTGAGCATAATTAAGTCCAGCTGTTCCGGAGGCATATTAATCGCACGACCTGCTTATTATCACTAGGGAAGGGCGACATAGTCGGAACGTCCATAGACGAATATGTGGGAACTCTGGGTGTTACATCTCAAACTTTGATTGTGGGCTGAGATCCCACAAAGTTGAGGACAACAGCAACATGATACCAAAGAAAACTCTCGACTGGACAAGATACGGATACCAGTGGCTAATTCTCAAACGTTTGTGCCTTTGGGCAATATCTAGGCAGAGTATCTCGCCCGTTGAGTTGTCTCTTGTGGTAAACCCAGTGGCGAACTCAGTGGATTTCGCAAGCAAAGGTCCAAATGATGGCAATAATGTTTCACTTTAATGTGACGCGGGATGAATTGCTCAGAATGGATGCCGGTGGCGAGATGATGGAGCTCGAGAGAAGTTTCCAAACTGATAGGCATGCAGGTGATTTCCCTCTAATCTCTCTCGTCCGACTCAGGGACCTTTTCGCTCCCGCCAACAGTTGCCAGCAGGATGCATATTTCGAAGCACCAGGCCGCCTTGCCCTGTCGAAACACTGTCACTTGCTAGTGGAAACGCAGAACAAAAGTGGGGAGCGGGCTCACACTCTGACACGATTTGGGAATTCGCGAATCTCGAACGCGAACAAACAAAATGGAATGGATGCACAGTTACTCGCTGCGATGGTGGTGAATGGGTCGCAATTCAAATTTGGTGGAGGCTGGATGGGCGTCAATCTGGGCGTACAGAGAGTACAGAGATAGTACAAGTACACGCTGCCAACGATTGAATTTGCTGCAATGCGCACCTATCAAATGCTCCAGGCTTGAGATGGCGAAGACGACTAGCCGCCAATGGTAGCGGCGGCCCTAGTCGTCCTGAAACACCATCCCAAGCTTCGTCGACCTCCACTTCCATTCCGTCTACAATCTTCTGGCGTCTTTGCTGCTCTTTCCAAGCGCCTCAACGGCGCGCATCTGCCTGTCGTCGCGTGGTACCAGCCCTGTTTCCTCACGACTTTGATACATCGTGTCGCCCTCGTGGAATGTTTGTCTGCCCGTTATTGCGCATGTCGTGACGCGTCCACTGCTTTTTTGCGCCTCTGCACCTTTGCGCCTTCGCGATACCTCCCTCGGTACAATCTTGGATGGCGCCGACAGAGAGCAAGGAATCAACGAGAGCCTGCCGTCTGCAGCGTCGCAAGCTATGCCGCGACCTGGTAGGGACTCGGGAGGGCTATCTAGATGATGCCTAGTTGCCGTCCGCTAGACTAGTAGCGACCGTGGAAGCTCTTGATACTCTACACTGTGTCTGAACCAATCTTCTGCTGCATCTTCTCTACCGACGGCGGCCTCATTCGCGTCGGCAGTTCGCAGCCTGACAGCAGCCTTAAAACGGGCGAGGCTGCGTGAGGCTGCGCGACGCCGCGAGGGTGCTGCGGGATCGGGACGAGGATTGTCTACAGGTAGGAGGGGCTCTAGGCTACGTGCGGCGGCTACATTCTGGGTCTCCACACTGTGAAACGTAGATCCTACACGGCCCTACCTACCACCACACATCAGGCACAAAAGCTTAAATGCGGAGTAACCTGCGTGGTGGCGTCTCGGTTTCGATACCTGGGACCATAGCCCCTCCATTGGCTATCGTCTATTCCTCCTGTTCTGGACCAGGAAGACGTTCTATTCTCTTCGTCGGCGCCTGTCTCACCCCAATTCACCCGCCTGATAAAAGGTGCCGGGTCCCGGTGAATGCTCGATCGGTGTCCATAATACTGCCACCTCCCCTTCATCGCTATTGTGCGCTGTTTGTGGGTGTTGTTTTGCGCGCATCAAAGACACACTGTTCTCTATTGAACAATGGACTTGTTGCCAGCCAGGTGAAGAGGACGACGGGTCACGTGCGCTTTCACACATTGTGTCCCAACGAGCAAATCGCCAAGACAAACCCTTCACAGTTTATCTCTGTCGCTTTCATAATTTCTCTTCGCTACAACTTCTTTCGATACCCATTTGTTTTCTTTACATTTCTGCATCGTCGGCGACGAGGTTTGATTCCAGAACCAGGGCTTTCTACTGTCAACTTTTTCCTTCCACGCGCTTGGCAGGCCAACTCGCTACACTACATCAAAGTTACTACTGTACAAAAGATCACAAAGAATGCCGAGCATTCTCGCGGTAACGGTTGCGGCGCTGAGCGTCGCCCCGCTTGCCCTCGGCCACACCTGGATTGAACAGCTTCGCAGCCTCAACGACAAAGGCAAATATGTCGGCGAATACGGCTACCCCCGAGGCATGGTCTCCAAGACTGACCCAGGATTCGACGGCGACTCTATGAACTGGGAGCTTCCAGCAAAGCAGGGACGCGTCTTTATTGACGAGGAGACACCCCTCTGTCACCCTAGCCAACGCGCTGCAAAGCAGTCCCAGGACAAATACCCTCGTCTGCAAGCCGCCCCTGGCAAATTCCTTGCGATGAGATACATGGAGAACGGACACATCACGAAGCCAAACAACCAGCTGGGGAAACCAGAGAAAGGAGGTACAGTCTTCGTGTACGGTACCACCGAACCCAAGGAAGACGAGAAGCTCGCCACCGTTCTCCGATGGACTCAAGACGGCCAAGGTGGAGACAAACGCGGGGTCCTCTTGACTACAAACGACTATGACGATGGCCGTTGCTACGAAAAGAATGAGACGCCAGTTTCGCTAGAGCGCCAGCTCTCTGATCCCAATTTTGCCATGGGTCAGGTCTCAGACGGGCCAGGTAACTATCCACTGTTCTGCGAAACCAACGTTGCTCTTCCCACGGACGCTTCGACGGGCAAGCCATACACCCTTTACTGGGTATGGCAATGGAACACAGCTCCTGGTATCGACCCAGGCCTCCCAAAAGGCAAGGACGAGTACTATACCACATGTCTTGACGTCGACGTGGTGGACACTTTTTCTCAGAAGGCCGAACTCGAGTTCGCGCTTGGACCCCAACAAGATGCCATGTCTATAGCTGTCTCTGACTTTGCGTCCCGCACGGCACTCATGACGGACGCATTTCAAGGCGAAGTTGGGCCTATTTTCCAGGACAAGCCAACTGACGCACCGTCTGGCGTGCCTGCCCCTCCACAGACTACACTAGCTACCAGCGTTGTTCCTCCACTCAATGGAACTTCCACCCGTGGCGCCCCTTCAATCACCAAGCGTCCTGGTACTAAGCCTAGCCCTGATGTCCCCGGGAATGACAATGTCGTCACTGTCACCGACACTGTATACATCACCGTCACCGCTCCTGCCGCAGTTACACCCACACCCAACTCGGAGTATATTGCGCGCAATCGAAACGGCGCCAAGTTTCGAGGAGCATTCAAAGAGCGGACTTGATTTTGTCAAAGTCAAATTCTTGCCTGCCATCAGCATAGTATATGCTACCAACTTTTGCGACATCCACCAATGAAGTGTGTCTCTTATGGCAGGCCACTGAGACTTTCATCGGCATTCTGATGAGAATTGTAGATACGGTTACAGGTGGGTGTTTTTTCGGTTTTCGGTTTCAGGATTACATACATGCATAGCGAAAGGCATTACATACGGAAGGTGGGATCGGCAATGGGCATGAAAAAGGATATACCCCTGCATACACATGGCGTTCAAGCATTTTCTTTTACGGACGGGGTTCTCGGTTAAGGGCATTCTAGGGCTGCATCACTTCTTACAATTGTGAGATTTGATATTCCCTCAATTGTTTTGGGAAGGAATATATTACTGCCTGTATATATACACATGGAGTGTTCTACCCATTGATTCGCTTTTTACGGTTCGATTGTTAGGTGATGTGGGGATAGGTGTTTCGTTGCTGGAGCGGCTGCCTCACAATGATGATCAATCTCTACAATACAGTCTGTTTCTCAAGTGGATACTATCGCCTCCAGTGACCAAACAACTATGTCCTTCTTTGACAACCAAAGTCTTTTAAGCAAAATTGTACCTGAATATAGCAATCCACGTGATTAAGCCCCGCCGAGGGAGGATAGCAAATATCCCTGTCAAAGGTTCCCTACAACCTCGGAAGTATACCTAGCGCTTCCCCTCCGGCCTCGACATTAGGGACTCGCATCAGCTATTATGGCGCTCCATTGCCATCGCAACATCAATTGTTCCTCCGCGACAATGTTCTTTACATCACCAAACAAGAAAGTAACTCAAATCCCACTTCTTCGCCCTCCCCTTTCACCATGAGCCCTTCTTGCCCCTCAAGTCCCTCCAACCCAACCTCCCAAACCGAACACTTTGAGGATTTCACCAAACATGAATGGTGCACGAAGCTTCTTTCGGACCCGTCTATAACGCGGATATCAAAACGACAAATGCCCAAAAGTCACGACGTGTCCAATTCATTCTTCGCGCAGACCCTCTTCACCGACGACGCACTGCGCGCCTTCCTCTCAATGTACCGCCCGGGGAAAGGCGGTCGACAGCAAAGCATCGCAGAAGCAGAAATCTCGAGCGACGCGCTGCTAGGCGATGCGCAAGGTCGACGAGATAACCGTGCGGAGGATGAGAAAGGCTTGCAGACGCGCGTAGCAGATGAAGATCAAGGGAAACCGAAGAAAGTAGAGAAACTGTACAACCACGACGACCCAGATGAACCCGAAGCTTTGATCCTTGCATCTCTTGGGAAAGGCGTGGATGGCGGAATTGACAGACTACATGGTGGTGTTATAGCTACGCTACTTGATCAGGTCATGGGCATGTTGATTTCGTATGCACATGAGAGTTCGAGCGCCACGGCGGAGCTCAATATTAAGTATAAGAAAGCAGTGGATACGCCGTGTGTGGTGTTGTGTCGGGCAAAGATTGTGAGGGAGGCGGGGCGATGGATTGAGACGGTGGGGTGGGTGGAGGACGGGAAGGGGACGGTGTTTGCGGAGGGTAGGGCTGCGTTTGTGAAGAATAAGGTTGGTAATGGAGCTTCCGGTGCAGCGAAGATATAAATGGTGGACATGATAGAAATTATAGATTGTAGAATTTACAATATGAAGTAGACAGTCATTTTCTTGTCTATCTATTTTAAGAAAGACGTGGACTATGTTTGCTTGGAATGACTGTTCAGCTCCAGATTTCAAGACCTCCTATGCCAAATGACGTGCAGAGTTACCCACTCCCTTTCCAAATCGCGAGACTCTTACCATCTATACTTTCCTTTCCAACGTAACAAACCCCCAAGATTCCCTCCATGACGTACTTATTTCAACCATCCTCCAACCAACTGATCCAACAACCCATCAACCCGAGTTGGAAACAACAAAATCTGTCAACCTCTCCCTCACTCCTTCCCACCCTCAAGCCTGATACTTGCGACAATCAAACCATGTTCCCCTTCCGTCCCTTCATCAACGCACCACCTTCTCATTCCGGCTAAACTCGCGCGTCCCTCACCACGACCACATCCAGCCCTACATACAGCATCCGAAATCGACCCACTGAACGGCAAACACAAAATCCGCTCGCATGAACTACCGCACTGAAAAGGTTTCCGTCTTTCCTTTCCGTCCCCCTGCTCTGCCCTACCCCTCCTGCTTGTTCGGAATTCGGAAGCACAGGGCACACGACGCAGGTCATAGTTTCAGAATCTGCAAGTTGTGTGCGGGGAATGCAAGGTGCAGATGCAGGTCCCAGACAACCAACCCCCCACAAACGTATTGTAGGTATCCAGACTACTGTAAGTAAGCCAGGGGGAGAAAGGGTTTATTTCCTTGCCAAGATGAAACAAGCTCCTGAGCACGCGCGACGTACATGTGTGCGCGCGCATGTGCATCTTGCTTCGGAGATGAATAGGGTCGTCGTGAGGGTTGGTGATGGAGGGGAAGAAGTCTACCTTGCCAAGATGAAACGAGTTCTCGAACTGCTGGTTTGAGCTTTGCATCGGGCCTACTGACGTGCCGTGAGATATCCAAGGGAATGGCGGTTTTAGTATTTTGCGAGTGTATAATGATGCACTCTGAAAATGAGGGCGAAAGCGAAGGCGAAGGGTCGTTGAAGTAGGCTATATATTCTACTCATGTATTGTATTCAATAGCTTTAGGTGAACTATTATGTTAGTTTCAAGTGCGACTACGTTGGATTGGCGGAGAGTACACGCCAGTTGACTGTATTGTGACATCTGTGATTGGCACCAACAATGAACTCTTTATCAAATGTGATGAGTGGCAGATGCGAGAGACCCGGCTAGATTACTCCAGTCCAGAAAGTGTAGCTACTTTTAGCATAAAAGTGTTACCCAATGGTATATCGTGTATAAAGATACATTCAATCCGCAAAAGTAGAGCGCTTTGAAGAAGCTCGAGCCTATAAGGCCATCAAATCTTAAGTCAGTGTATGCCCGGTGCAAAGCACACTACTAAGACATACTTATACACAATGGCATTTCGGCATCCTCTGAATAACCTCATACGTCTATTCGCAAGAAGGAAACTTTCTCCATCTAACATGCAATCAATCCGATTCGTCCACGACAAAACAATGCGCCCGCACAGACGAGTTTTAAACAATAGCCTGAGGCTGCTGATCACCGTTTTTTGTGATTACGAGCAACCAATTCGTACGTGTGGCTTCAATCATGATCAGTGTCATTGACTCGTTGTACACATCTTTCCTCTTTGAACGTTGAACAAGGCGCTAGTCGGTTGCTAACAAACTTGGCATCGTGGACATAATTTAACTTGACTACAACATAGCACACTGTTAAATTTTACTATGCTTAATTTCTAGCCTTTGGACCGTTGTAGTTCTAGCGCATTGAGGGTGGATTGTCATAGAGAGCTGATTGCTGATACACATAAGTAGTGCATTGTTAGAAAAGTGACTTGATACTGCTTTGCACTTCTTTGTTACGAATAGGCCAAGAAAGTGGTACGTGAGGACCTAACTAATAATCCCTGTAGTTCACTGTGCTCAACCTCAATTAGGAGTTGACGAGATGAGGTTAAAGCCCTCCGCCAGTAACATTTCGGTAGGGCTAGCCAGCCTGTGCGTATACGAGCAGGATGGTCTGATTTGAAAACCATGATACCAGTGCGGAGACCCCAGGAAGGGAGGCTGAGGCTCATGGGGGGATATAGGTAGCCGTGTTGGCATCAACGCCTGTCCTACTGTTTTGTTCCAGAAGCTTTGCTCTCATCTTCGTCACTCGCTTTTGTTTTTGCGGCCGCACACACTCAATCTTTTTTTTTCATTTTGGATTGTCCGTTCAGTGTGCTATTCGTGCCCAAGCCGCTCTTTGACTTGATTTTTGATCTGTGCTCGGAATCGCTGGATTCACTCAACGAACAGTCTTAACCAGGACCTAAGATGCGTGTATTTACTCGCTTCGCTGCGGCCTTATCGGTCCTGTTACTCAATCCTCCATCCATTCTTGCCCAACCCTCTACCGAGGAGCTATTGAAGTCAGCACGCCAGATTGCTGGCGCGGTCAAAGCCAGCTTTCCAGATCAAAACCTCGCACTCCTACCTCAACCATTCTGGTGGTGGCAATCCGGTACGGTGGTCAGCGCCCTGCTCACTTACGGCCAGGTTTCGGCAGACCACCAATATGACGACTTACTGCAGCGGACTCTCCATAACCAGGCAACGGAAACGCATGACTTCATGACCATGGACGCGACAGGCAATGACGATCAGGCCTGGTGGGGTCTATCAGCAATCACAGCTGCGGAAAATGGACTTCATGTTCCAGACGGAGCCATCTCGTGGATCTCCCTAGCGCGCAATGTATTCAACCAGCAGAAGAGCCGATGGGACATGAATAAATGCGGTGGCGGTATGAAGTGGAAGATTCTGGAGGGCGATGGAATGGATGGGTGGCATTACAAGAGCGCCATCGCAAATGGCGTATTCTTCCAACTAGCGGCGAGGCTCGCGAAGCAGACCAGTGATGCCGACGCTCTTGCATGGGCGGAGAAGGCGTATGATTGGGTTGCCAAAGTTGGCCTCATCGATGCAGAGTACAATGTTTACGATGGCACCGATGACGCGAAGGGTGAGGATGGCTGTGTTGACGTGAATCACCTCAAATGGTCCTACAATGTTGGCGTGTTTCTGCATGGCGCTGCAGTCATGGCGGCCCACACAAAGGACGTGAAGCGGATCAACAGAACGAGAGGATTACTAGCTTCCGCGCAACGTACATTCGTTTCGGAGAGTGGGACACTCTTTGATCCCGAGTGTGATTCGACTGCGACCTGCAATACAGATCAAATTAGTTTCAAGGGAACGTTAGCGAGGAGCTTAGGTGCCACAGCCACGCTCATGCCCGGGATGCTGGAGGGGATTTCGGGCATTATCAATAGTGCAGCAACTGGAGCTCTTCAGAGTTGGAACGCGAGCTTTGGGCCGATTGACCATTACAACTGTCTGGAGTTAGCGGATGCTGCTCTGAGAGCAAGTCCAGGCAACACTGAAGCAGCTCGAAGTGTTGCTGGCAGGATTTTGCTATGAGCTAGTGCTTCTGTTGACAAGGTTTAACGACGAGTAATCGATCATTCTCACTACTTCTTGAGATGACACGCCGTTCAACGAAGAATACTATGCGCAGTGGCCTTTATTTTTGCAGTACAACTAGATTTCTTCGTAACGGAAACGCTCATCGAACGGTAATTGTAAGCATCTGTCCATAGTAAGCATATCAGATCGTATAGTCGCAGGGATGCTAAGTAAGACTCAGACAAGAGAGATACACGGATAGCACAGGCCCCAGTATTCGCTTATCGCGAACCATAGCTCAGAACATTGGCTCACAGCAATTCAGACAGATGTTTCCTGATTAGGAAAGCCCTCTGAATATCAAATTCAGTCGGTCGCACCCAATTCGGTTTGCACCCAACTCGCTGATACCAGACGCAGATGGACATGAACTTGAGAGAGCCGACAGGACGCAAATGTAGAGGATTGGTTCTATGCAGCCGGAAGTGAGTATCATACAGTGAAAGCAAGGCTTTACCCAAGCGACGCTGGACTACTCGAGCGACTAGTGATCGAGATGGCTGATGGCTGATCCCAGACTAATTGGGTAGTTGTCGGTAACCCCCCGCGTTAGGACCTGACCAATAGCAGAGAAATTACTGTTACCGAATACCAAGTAGAGGGAATATCGTTAACGAAAAGAAACGAGCAAGCACGCCGCGGAAGCTGTGGAGGGTCAATGTATGCTGATCCCAGGACGCACGGGGTGTTCCTGTATGCGCTGGTTAAACTGCGACATCAGTGGCGGCAAGAGGATCGCCCAAAGGAACCTGTGGGCCCACACGCATTCTGTCATAGCGAAGTCGTCATGGTGTTGAGGTTTGGTCAGTGCCTACCACAGACCACCTGCGAAGCAACATGCGCTAACACGTGACGTCCAACGGACTGCCCCACGAGCAGCCTTGCGTACTGGTATCGTCAGCGATTTTCCAGAGGAAAGGAAAGGAGAGGAAGGGATCTAAGAGGCCCTGCATAACAATCAACTACAAATTAGCCGCAGCACAGTCAGCATGATTACACAAGCTAGAGTAGAGGACGGGGTGTGCGCCTTGTAGCTGGGGCTTGGCGGAGGTCAAGATGGTGGTCATAAGCCGAATCGTCTCCAACTGTCTCCACACTGACTGGCGACGACAGAGATAACGACAGCCACCAGCAATGCGGCAACCGTGTGGCTGCCAAATGCAAGCCGCAGATCGGTTTGTCCATCAGTTCTTGTGTATTGTGGTGTGGTTGTAAAGTGAAGTCGCCGCAAACGTCAAGCGGTTTCAGCTTTCTGAAGTGCTAGCGAACGCTGACCTTTTGACCCCACTATCCATGACGTAAGGACTGCGCCTAGCCAAAGACCCTGCAGATGACCGCCGCCAAATAATTACATCTGATGCGTCTTTGTAAAAAAAACGTACTGGTAGGCGAGGCGGGAAGCAGAGTCTGCAAAGCCCGACACCGACACCGACACCGACAAGCAGCAGCCACATGCAAAATTAAAGTTGACGCGTGCCAGAATCCAGCCTAGGCCTCTGCCCTGCTAAGGCATGCAGCTATCGACCCAATATGCCCAATCTTCCAATACACCAATATTTCCAGGGCTGGAGCCGGCCAACTTCCAAGATTGCCCCTCCGGTGTATCCTGCGGTGTGGCGCAACTGGAATCTGGCCGGCTCCAGCCTAGCGAGCCCTGAGCGGCCTGTAGCAAGCGACTTGGGCGACATCTGATCTGGGGAGAGCTTGGGATGGCTTGGGATGGCCTAGAGCCGGGGATGCCGCCCGTCGCAGGCCGGCGTCGTCGTCGTCGTCGACTGCTTGGTGAAGCGTGCGCTGGCCATTCCATTCGCATACGTCCGTCGCTACGTCGAGCACTCAACGGCCAGACGAGTTATCTTCCGTCCGAGACCCTCTTGCACTGAAACAGCCGCCTCGCAAACCTCTGCAGCTGCTGCGTCTCCCCTCGCGCAAACCTTTTGCCTTTTGCTACGTACGACTACCATACAAGTACCCCTCTTCCCCAAGCCCAGCCTGTGCTTCTGCAGACCCCGACGACGAGTCGCCATCGTCCCATCGCGATCAGTTGCTATTTATCGCCGGCCTCATCGAGAGAACCAGCTAGACGATCAAAAGACCAGGACGCTGTGCGCTTTTACTGTTTGGGCGCCACGGTCGGGACCCTGAGAAATCCCAGGCGGCCTAGTGGGATCTGAGCATCCGCATCCTCGATTTCGTCCTGTATTACGCCAACAGCAGCGCAACAACCCTTGCACGGTGCTAGGGCCATCTGCGAGATCTCCCAGGACGGGGCAGAACGCGATAGAGGGAGAGCAGCGTCATAACCTGCGCCCAAGGCACGGCCAACGAACCGCATTCGACGACGTAACACGGCGGCAGGCGAGCGGCAGGCCCAGCGTCTACTTCTGTTTTGGGGCAGCGCAGAGTGCTTTGCCTTTGGAGAGAGAGAGAGAGAGAGAGAGGTGGAGAAAGCAGTCAAGCAGTCAAGCAGGAAGAAAAGGAAGGCAGGAAGAAAGGCAGCAAGCAGGTAACGGATGCAGTTCCAGGCGCTGCGAACCAGTACCAGACACAAGCAGAAAGGCAGCAAGATGCCCATGATTGAGGTGAGTGATTTGGATTCTCAACGCTGCTGTCACTATTTTCCTGTTCCCGATCCCGTTCCTGCTCTGTGCCCGCACCCGCATTTGATATGCATTTTGGCATTTTGGCACTTTGGCATTTCGCAACTGCAGCCCAGGGCGCCAGGAGGAGCGTGGCCTTTTGTCCTCTGTGCTTGTCGTGCCATGATGATGTCGACGGTCGACCCCGTCGTCATTTCTGGTTGGCCCGAGCGTCCCTGCGTCATACCCGCACTCCCTCCTGTTCTGGCAAGCAGCAAAGCAGCTCCTTCCTTCGTGCATGACCACCGCTGCATCTGTCTTATTCACCCATTTCCATTTCACGCCTTCTGTCTTCCTCTTTGCTTTGCCCGTGTTGCTGCACTTTGCTTGCTGGATTTCTTCCATCTCTGCATCTCCTCTGAACCCGTTGTTTTTTTTCGAGGCTCTCCCCCTCCGCCACACCCAAACAAACCAACCCTGTTCTTCCCTTCTTTCCTACATTTTCCTTCGGCCGTCTTCCGGCCCTTCCTTTCTCCCTTCACCCCGCCCCCCACCTTATCTCAGCAGTCCGCCAAACATTGGTCTCACTCCCCGCTGCTTGATCAGCACTGCTAAACACAATGGCCGCAATACAGAACTTCAAAAATTTCCTGCGCCATGGCAAGCAGGCCCGAGGCAATGGTCCACATGGCGAGGCCACCACCAACGTCTCCAATGTTCACGCCCAGCAGCAGCGATACAACCAGCCCGACCCAGTTCACCATGTCATCACTGAGCCCGCGATAGTCCACAAGCCACTGCAGCAAGGCCATCCACCTCACGGTGACTTCACCGTCGGTCCTGGCGATAACCGCAACATTGCAGCCCAGGCTGGCGACGTGGCTGCCCGCGCTGCCGCCGACAAGCACAAGCACCAGGCACAGCACCAGGCCGGTACTACGGATCGGAAAGGGAAAGAGATTGACCCCACCGTCCTAGAACGTATCGTTGCAGAAGAGCGTGAGGCCAAGGGCAAGATGCCCAAGTATCCCGGCCTCGAACGATGGGCATTACTCGAGAAGATGGGCGACGGCGCCTTCAGCAACGTCTATCGAGCCAGAGACACCACTGGCCAGTACGGTGAAGTGGCCATCAAGGTGGTGCGCAAGTTTGAAATGAACTCACAGCAGGTCAGTATGCCCCAACATAAAATTGCCCTCTTCTACCCATTTGTGTCGCCATCTCCCCTCTCCTACCCCAACTCCCACCCCCCGTATCGAGTCAGAGGATGGTCGGTGTTTTTTGGACGTTGCCAACGCGAGGCCTGGTGTAGGGCGACCAACATGTGCATCCGGACTTCAAGAGGGCGCCAAAAGCAGCAGAGGTGCGATAAAAACTTATCCATACACATCACCTACAACGAATTCTCGAATCTCGACATCCACAGTTTCAAAAACCCTTGTAATTCACTCTCAAGCTGCACAGGGTAGGCACTGACGTAATGGTCAACAGAGAGCGAATATCCTCAAGGAGGTTCAGATCATGCGTCAACTCGATCATCCCAACATTGTCAAACTCGTCGACTTTTCCGAATCACGGCAGTACTACTATATTGTGCTCGAGCTGTGCCCCGGCGGCGAACTCTTCCACCAGATTGTCCGTCTGACTTACTTCTCCGAGGACCTTTCAAGACACGTCATCGTCCAGGTAGCGAAAGCTTTAGAATACCTGCATGAAGAAGCAGGCGTTGTTCATCGGTTTGTATTGCCCTCAACACGCCGCCAAGACCTGAGGTTATTGACGTCATACCTAGTGATATTAAACCCGAGAATCTTCTGTTCTACCCCATTCCCTTTATTCCTACTCGGAATCCGAAGCCAAGGGGTCCCGACGATGAGGACAAGGCAGACGAGGGTGAGTTTGTAAAGGGTCAGGGTGCTGGTGGAATTGGTCTTATCAAGATTGCCGATTTTGGTCTTTCCAAGGTCATTTGGGATAGCCAGACTATGACGCCATGCGGGACAGTAGGCTACACCGCACCAGAGATTGTAAAGGATGAGCGATATTCGAAGAGTGTCGACATGTGGGCGCTAGGCTGCGTCCTTTATACCCTGCTCTGTGGTTTCCCGCCATTCTACGACGAGTCCATCCAAACCTTGACCGAAAAGGTCGCCCGTGGACAATATACCTTCCTTTCCCCCTGGTGGGATGATATCTCTAAGTCCGCTCAAGACTTGGTATCCCATCTCTTGACGGTAGATCCTGAGAAACGCTACGATATTAAGCAGTTCCTCAACCACCCTTGGATCCGCGAAGCAGATGAGCCCACCTACTCTGCCCATGACGCACCGCCGCTAGCAACTCCCGCTGCTCAGAAGCAGAAGGAACTCGAGAAGTCGGGTGCTGTTCTCCAGCAAAATTTTGCCTACTTGGAATCACCTGGTGCCAAACGCATGGACTTCCGATCACCTGGCGCAGTCAATCTGCGAGAGGTCTTCGATGTCGGATATGCTGTGCATAGGCAAGAAGAGGAGGGCAAGAGGAGAAAGAACTTCAAACAGGGCTACCGTGGCGCAAATGCCATTAACTCTCTCAATGCCCTGGATGAAAATGAAGACGATGATGAGTTCAGCGCCGAATCTGTACCGTATGATGCATCAGCGCAGCATCCACCTGCCAAACTTCCGAAGTCGCAAGCATCTGATGTATCTGCGATGGAGCAAAAGATGCGCAACACAAGCCTTTCAGCCGCTGCTCAAGCACGGCAGCAACAAGCGGCACCGCGTCAAGAGCGAGGTTACGGTCAGCACTCGCCTGCTGTTGCTGCTGCTGCCAGGAGGCAGGTGAGGAATAAAGGAGCGTTTGAGCTTAGTCTCGACAACGCCTCTATTCTTGGTCGCCGACATAAGAAGCCTGAACCAAGTGCTTTGAGGGAGCAAGTCTCGGTGGTTGGCACATGACAACCAACTCCACTTGCGAAGGATTGGTAATAGACGTGATCCGTATTGTGACGGCACACGGCGTCATTACATTTATGGTTTTATGTTTTACTCTGAATTGAGTATGGCCAATGACCTTTGGTCATTGAAGGACGAATGAACGGGCATGGCGTTTCTTTAATCACTCATTTCCTTAAATTTCAACGGAACATGTCGCGGTTTCTTTTGCCTCTTGTGCTCCCCTCTTCGTGTCAATGACATGGCATTTTTCCTTTTTGTTTCCTTTTATTCGAGCTTTCTCTCCTCGCAGGAATGGTATTACGGCTTGGAATGATTCGTGCTGTTGATGGATATATGAAACGAGTTGCGGACAGGGCCTGAAGGAGTTGAGTTCAGATGACTGCTTGCTTGTACAGCATTGCGAGTTTAGATGAGTGTTGCTGGGAGATACACATGCTAGTATTCAGTCAATAGGTGAGAGAGAAGTACCACATTTTATCTTGAAATGGGTGTTTTCCGTCGTCGGGCTTCTTGCAGTGATATCAATTAGTTCGCGCACAAGGAAAAGGGCAGTTGGTCACCCACTCCATTCCTCGGAATGTTCCCCCTCTTGTTTCACCGAACAAGAATGCGGTCCGGGCCGGTCACGTTTCTTCTGCCTCATTCACTAACATTCCATTCCATGGCTCTGGGTATATCATCCTACGTAACTACATGCTTTAGCCGCGCAACATTACTTTGCCAACCAAGTACCTTCGTCATCGCCATATATTGCTAAGCAGAAGCTTTGTAGCGTAGGCGAAAAGGAACCGCCAATTTGATACATTTGTTTGGTTGTAGGGAGATTATATTACATACGAGTAATGCGTTTGGAGAATTGGGTGCGCTATTCAGATATGGTAGGAGGTAGCTAGGTGCGTGTTGTGTGGTTACGTGTTTCGTTTCATAGGTGGCGTGCTGGTGAGTACGTAAAGCAGGGGCTGGTAATGAAATAAATACATTTAGATATCAATATATAAAATAAGTCGTAGTGGGAAGAAGAAAGCAGATTTCTTTTCTCTTTTTTTTTTTTTTGGTTGCCTGTTTCTTCGGAGTCTATATAATTATCTGATTTTTTCCTCGCTCTTTTTGGTGACTAAGACGAGGGTGAGGGAGAGCCGTCTCTGTTGAGAAGAGAAAGTGTTTTATCTTCTCTTGAATGTCTTTTCTTTTGTTTTCTCTACGGATTCGGGGCATATGGTCTGACCACTGGACGCACTTCAACATATATAGTCATCCAAACCTCACTAAACAAATATACACACTGGTCGAATACCACAGCGAACACGTAAACAAAAAAGGATGTCTTGTCTTGTGTGAGCTATATTAAAAGCTATTTACATGCGAGCAACGCCGGTAGATGCTAGAAATGCCATATCTATGCTTTCTCCACACCTGCGATGTCTCATGTTTTGAAAGTATCACCGAATCTGTGCACAAACATGTTCAGCCCAGTCACTTCGGTGTATGCTAATTGTCAGCCGCGATATCTTTCTATTCAGATATTCTTGATATTCCGTTTCGCCCCTGGTACTTGCTTAGTCTCCCAAAAATTGCCGCCTGCTAGCAATGGCCTTGCTGTAAAGAAGTTGAAAGCTGAAGAAAACGAACGCTTGATTTCTCAAATAAGAATTAATATTATATTCCTTTAAAACGGGACGTGCCAATCTAGAAGCATCTCTTTATCGCTTCGGCAATGGGCCGCTGCTTGAGCTTGTCAACGCGCTGGTGACTGGCGTCTGTGCGCCATGCACTGGAGTCTGAGGCGCTGGAGTGGGAGCTCGACTTGGGACGTTGCTCCTGTTGTGTGCCATGTGTGCCTTGACCAAGTGACCAGCACATAGAGCGGCATTGAGTGACAGCTCACCGGCTAGAACAGCTGCTGCAATAACGCGTGCAAGCTGTCGTGCATTGTCACCGGGAGAGGTAGGGTGAGCGCCACGCACGCCTAGAAGGTCTAGCATTGCAGATTGAGGTTCCAAAATCGTACCGCCGCCGATAGTTCCGACTTCAATTGAAGGCATGGAGACGGAGATTTGAAGGTTGCCGTTGACACTAATAGTTGTTAGCCTTGCCCTCATGTACATAAAAGGAGAACGGGAGGCATACTTGTTCATAATGGTAATGCAATTAGACGACTCTACGACCTGCGCAGGGTCCTGTCCAGTGGCGAGGAAGACAGCGGCGACAATGTTGGCAGCATGTGCGTTGAATCCGCCCATGGCCCCGGCCATAGCTGAGCCGATGTAGTTCTTCGAGATATTCATCTGCACGAGATCGTCGACGTCGCACTTGAGAACTGATTTAACGACATGGCCTGGAATTACGGCCTCAGCGACAACACCTTTACCACGGCCATCGATCCAGTTGATGGCCGCTGCTTTCTTGTCAGTGCAGTAATTGCCAGATACTGTAATGACATTCATGTCATCGAAGCCACACTCGGTAGCCATTACAGTAAGCGCATGCTCGACGCCCTTAGAAATCATGTTCATGCCCATAGCATCACCGGTAGTGGTTTTGAAACGGACATATAGATTGGTTCCGGCGATTGCAGTCTTCATGGTTTGAAGCCTTGCGAAGCGAGAAGTAGAGTTGAATGCATTCTTCATCGTCCTTTGTCCTTCGTCGGAATCGAGCCAGAGCTTTGCCGCACCGGCGCGAGCAAGACTGGAGAAGCCAATGCAGGGTCCACGAGTCATACCGTCACCGGTGACAACCGTTGTGGCACCACCACCTGCGTTGATAGCTTTCGAGCCACGAGAGGTCGAGGCAACGAGTACACCTTCGGTGGTTGCCATGGGGAGGAAGTAGTTTTGACCGTCAACCATGATGGGCCCTGCAACACCAAGAGGGAGGGGCAGGTAACCAATGACGTTTTCGCAGCACGCACCGTGAACCAAGTCGTAGTTGTAGTCCTTGTATGGAAGAAGTGAGCGTTCTAGGAGAGTCGAGGTTTCACGAGTGGCGTGGGTGCGAGAGACGAGACCACGACGAATCTTGACGGCACGGGTCTTGTCCCCGAGGGTCTTTTCCAGGGCGTAACCAGGAATCTTGCCCTTGAGAGACATTTCAATAAGCTCCTCATCGGTGAGTTGGGTTGCTTTCTTGTCCTTGACCATCTGCTCCAAGAACTCAGTAGGTCGGTTCGGCTGGTTTTGCTGCTCCTCTGTAGGAACAATTTGGGTCTCAGGACGAAGAAGTTGGGGCTGCGATGGAATTCGGGTAAGGGGCTGCATAGTGTTGCGAACTGCCTGGTGCTCAGGACCAGGAGTAATTGGCGGCGAGGGCATGTGGAGATTAGGAACGCCTGGTCTGGGAGTGGGTGGAGCTCCATCCTGAATCTCGCCAGGTGTAGGTGGATCAAGCGGTTTGTGTGGCTCCTTGATTGTCCAGCGAGCGGCATTGAACAGGTATCCATTCAAAACTACGCTCATCACAAGAGCAGCAATGATCCATTTGCCAAGGAACGGGTCCTCCAAGCTCTTGAGAACACCATCGACAAGCTGGGTGCTAATGTTTGCACCAAATTTTGTCTCAGGCTCCATAACAGTGGGCTGAGCGTAGTGAACGGAGGGATACTCCAACTCATACTTGATGGGCATCAGTACCGTAACAACGGTCGAGGTTCCTGATTGCTTGGCCTGCTCCCAAAGTGCGTCCAGTCCACTTCCAGCAACCTTGAATGGGTCAAGAGGGGGAGTGGCGCCAACCCCAGAGATACGTGAAACGCTCGACGGAGTTAGGCCAAAGCGAAGAGTGGCTAGATTTAGAGCATTGACGAGGAAAAATCCAGCAACCATTAAGACCTTGAACTTTGGAACGGTAATCTTCCTGCCTAGGACGGTAGTGGTGGACGCACGGTGCTGTAGGTTTCCATCGTTAGGCCAGTCATTGCTCTGAGCCACGCTTTCTGCAACCTTGCGATCAACGCCATCATCCTCAAGAGCTCGGCGGAGAGCCACGTGACGCTTGATGCGGTTGATTTCAAGTTTGATAGTGAGAATCGCGGTGAAGAAGGTAAGAAGCATGATGGAATCGAAGAGAAGAATCCAAGCACCAAGGAAGCAGAACTGTCGCAGACCACCCTGGATACCAGACATCGCTCCGGCAACCAGAATAAGGATCTCGAAGAAGTAGTCGCGCACGATTTCAAAGCCGGTGCGCTTGATGGCGGTCTGAACGGCAGTCTGGATTGTAAGAGGCTCACCGTTGTTGCCTTCGGCAGCCCGGCGCGCATCCAAAGAGGCAGAAAGAACAGCCTTGGTCAAGACAATTGGCTTCTCGAATCCAATAATGACAACCAAGAAGGGAAGGCCTTCGGAAAGCAGGACCATGTTAATTGGAACGCCGAGGTACACAGTCACCACCAATGCGAACAAAAACGCGAATCCGGACTGAAGGAGAACAGCTGTGGCGAGCCAGAAGTTGGAGCCCAAGCGTCTCATGGCAAGAAAAAGCGATACAAAGGTCAGATGCATGGCAAGGTAGCCTAGAGCCATGATAATAATATCGCTGGTATCGGCATTCTGCCATGTGTCAGTATCGTGGGGTTGGCATATGATAGATGGGCAGCCGAGAGCTTACCTTGAGCAGATCAACGAATGAAGTCCAAGATTCGCGTGCCCAGTTGCGGATGCCTCCAGGTGTACTTCCGATCCTGGCGGCCTTCATGATCCACTTCTTTTCCTCCTGCGCGTTCTTGTCCGAACCAGCCTCAGCCTCTGCCGCATCTTCTGGTGCGGGGATTTCCTGCATAGACATGATAAATTCGGATGCTTCAGGATACGGGATCGAGAAAGCCAATGAGGTATCGTGGGACATGGTGGAGAACGAGTTTGACGAGGTAGGAAGGAGTTTGGCAGAGACATTGGAAGGTATGGCATTTTTGGAAGGAGTAGAATGCACAGCGTCGGAGTCGGGGAACGCGAGGGTAATGAGGGCAAACTCCTGGGTCGTCTGTGGTTGATTTGAGTTAGCCTCTTGGTATCAGAGGATTGGTATTTGTATAGGCGTATACCTTTTCGACATTTGCACCAGTTTTGTCGTCCTGCGCCTCCCATTTCCACGCAGTCTCTTCTCCCACTCTCAACTTTTTACTGCCAGCCAGAAACGTGGGGAAATCTACTTTTCCCGGTGTTGATCCAGCATTCTGGTTCAGCAAGCCTTTATCTAAGACTCCCAGGTACGAGTAGCTGGCGAGAAACGAAAGGGTGACAATGGTGTGAATTGGGTGGGTGCAAGCCTTCTTTGCAACGGAGAGCAAGACGGGAGAGAAATGGCGGTCGAACCAATCCGGGCTAGTGCGCTCCATACTGCCTGTGGATTGCCAGCGGCTTGTCAAAAAGCCAAACATGATGGTGTTGCTCAAGTTGATTGAGCGGAAGGTGTGGTCGGGGACTTAGAAATTCTTGAGCATGGGGGGTACGCGGACCGAGGAGGCTGTGCCGTAACGGTATATAATATGAGCGGGAGTAGTACCACTGCGGATTGTGGACGACGAAGGGCGAGTGCTAGAGAGGGGGCGGGGTTCTAGAGGCAAGTCAGGATGGTGGATAGAGGCATTATTAGGGGTGGCCACAGGTGGTTGCATACTTGTGCAAGCTGGTGCAGGTATTTTGGAGTGTTTGGCGGGGAGGCGAGCGGGCAGCAGAGATAGCGAGACAGAGAGCCAGCTGAGTGATGACGCAGTTCCGGGGGGCGAGCACGGGGACAATTGACGGCGCAAGACACAGCTGGGGCGCTCTGAAGCTGGAGAGAAGAGAGAGGAGCGGTTGGGGAAGAGTGCTTTGCGTTGTTGGAGGGCTTTGGGTTTGCGGGAAGCCCCTGCCCGGGAGCGAGGGTTCGTGCGCGCTCTCATCACTCTCCGCGATCAAATCCAAGCAAAAGTCGACTTTTTTCTGCGACTATCGCTCCTCCCGGCAAAGTGCCGCCAAGGCCCTCACACCGCCTTGTGCCCGCTGCCCGCTTCCCGCTCACTGCAGCTTCTGAAGTTGCTGCGACTGCTGCGATTCGGCAAGATAACAGATCAATTGATCCCTCACGGTCCCTCTATGCGCTCCCGCTGCAACGTCCCTCGACGCGAATCCCGAGATGCGTAAGCCCACGCTGACTGCTGCAGCTGCTAGGCAGCTTTGGTAGGCATTGTTGTGAGCGTCGCCTGCTATTGTTCACCTGGCGCTGGGCTAGCTGGAGCCCCAACAGGCCTAGGGCCGTTGTAGGTAATAGCTTGGCTTGAACGTGACAGATGGACTGCAGTCCCGGCTACGTGCCAATAATGGTCCTCCGTAGATACACCTCCCTAGTAGGCACGTAGTTTTGCGCCACAACATGAATTTATCCTCGCTCTATTGCCCTCGAATGTTCAAACGAAACTGAAAAAATTTCACCAATTCCCAACAATGCCAAACACACAAACGTAACACTCGAACCGCGCCTCAACATGCCTCGAAGATCATGACATGATGGTGCTGCTCGTGGCTCCAATGGCCATCGCCGCCCACCACCCAATCGCCTGGATCGACAGGAGAAATCGTCGATTTTATCCAGGGGCGACCGCTTCCGCCCTTGTGGCTCGGTGCGCTTGTACGTACCAGACTGTACTTGTAGATACAGTAATCATAGTAGGAACTTGAATGTTCGCGCGGGAAACCGGCACGGCGCAATGATTGCCCTCTATTTAGCATCTGAAAAGTCTTGTGGAACACACCTGTTACGGAAAACCTGAAACTATCGCACCCAACTCCACAAAAAGCAGGAAACGGACTTCATAATCTTGCCCCATGTCTATAGCTGTTCGTCCGCCATCACCCTCAAACACCCCGCTCTGCTAAATTCAAGTTGTGACAAACTTCTCGCTGAATGGCACATCGCCATTCGTTATCTCCTTGATGAATGCTGGATTGGGTCGGTGCAGCATAACATGGAAGTGCTCCACGGCATGCACGCTCTTCAGGCTCTTCCAGTTCTTGAACCACACCATGTTCTCGGCTGCCACCTTGGAGCCAAAGACGCGTTGCACATACTCATCAATCTCGCGATGCGACTCTGGCGTTGACAACCCGGTCACGGGATCATCTTCGAGCTCGAACTTGGTCCAGACTACCAAATGCACAATGTTGGAGTCGATGCCATAGGGCCAGTCGTTGTATAAGATCTTGATGTCGTCTGTTTCCAGGGCTTAGCACCGGGTAGATTAAGGGGTGTGAATAGCTGGGCAGCGAATCAACAAGTACCGGCATATTCAAATGGTCGCCCTCTCGGGTCCATGCTGTTCCACCGCAGCCTCTCATTCACAATGAAATTCATAATACTGCCATATTCCTTGACCAGGCGATGGGTGAATTGCCTGTACCGCCGCAACTCGGATGGGATGCGATGGAACTTGTCGACGCGATTGATCCCTACCCAATAATGTCGTCAGGGCCTGCAATACGAGCAAGAGGCATAGTCCCTGGCGGAAGGCTACCTACTAACGAGTTCGCGCACCTCGTCCCAGTTCAAGATTTTGTAGTCGGAATCCGGGGTGCCAATGATGCGCTTGTCCTTGTCGCCGCACTCGCGCAGAAATTCTGGGCATTCGGATGGCCACTGGTCTTTGGGGACGTTGACAAGCCAGAACGGGAGTGGCTCCTCGTGCGGCATGCTGGATCCTCCCGCAACGGCACGAGTATGATCGAGGGCAGAGAAATACGATCTTTGGTGGTGATAAGGATTGGATCGGAGATAATGACAAGGGTGGGGGGGGGGGGGGGGGAAGAGAACGAGAAGTGCAACGCTTCCAGGCCAGGGAACCCACACTGCAATCTGGTCGGAGCAAACAAAATTGGAGACTGAAAAAACAAAGTATCGAGTGCCCACGGGCTCCGGCTTGCGCAAGGCAAGCAAGCTAGAGTTTTAGTTGCCGACCGGGTTTAGCGCGGGCCTGTCTCAAGTGAACAAGTGGCTCAGCAAGTTTCCAAACGCGAGTTCTCAGCAAATTCTGTTGTTCTCAGCACAAGGACGACAGAACTGCAACGGTGGGATGCCGCACCATATGGATCCTCGGGGACGCTTGGTGGGCTCGGGGCGGATGTAAATACACGTAGAGGTTTGAAGCTCCGAGCCCAATTCCTTGCCCCCGCTTCCCACGCTTGACGCTTGCTCCTTCCCCCCATGGGCACATCGTGTCGACGCCTGCGAAGGGTTAGCAATGTTGGCAACACGACGGGGCGAGGCCCGTTGTTGCATAGCTGTCTGCACAAAAGGGTCAGAGGAGCGGTGACGGCGGCCTGGTGTGACAGTGACACTGGATGACTGGCAACTGGGCCGGGAGCTCCTAGGGGGGTGTCGAACAGGCTATTGTGGTGGTGGGCAAGGTGAGCAGTACTGCCTGGGTACAGATGTCCTCGGTAGGTAGATTGGTACAATATCTGAATCTCGCTCTGTATCTGGCCAGATACTTGTGCTTGGATCAAACTGAGGTCTACCGCTTACAGCAATGCCAACACACGCCCTTCCACAATCCTCACGAGCGCATTTCTAGAGTTACTTTAGCTCGACCATGGTAAATAGTATATATACCGCATGCCACGAGGAAGGCGATCGTCCATCCGCAGCGCTCGTGTGTTTCAAACCGATGCCCATTAATTTCGGCGGATTTTCCACGCTTCATCTGCACCCGGGCTACGCAGGGAATCCCCAACGGTCTCGCTCGGAGCAGCCAGCAACTTCCCAGCCTGATTGGCGCGCTTGCCGATGTGAAGTGCCGTAGCTAAAACATCTCGTGGGTTTTCTGGGTCTGTGGGTTGGTTGGTGGACCGTATGGGTGTGTATGGCCTTGTCTGCTTCTGCGCGTCTTATTTCGCATTGGCTGTTCACTGTTGCAGCGACGACCAT
This sequence comes from Acrocalymma vagum, assembly GCA_028476805.1. NCBI lineage: Eukaryota > Fungi > Ascomycota > Dothideomycetes > Pleosporales > Acrocalymmaceae > Acrocalymma > Acrocalymma vagum. The sequence continues at coordinate 523,463 of JAQGEP010000001.1, read as the reverse complement.
AGCGGTCATATCGAGTGACAAGTGACACGGACACTCGTAGGGATCAAGAAACCGCCTTCTTTAAGGTCTTCCATGGCAATTGCGCGCTTTTGACTGGCCCTGTTCGCTTTTCATCGCCTGTCCTCCCGCTGCTTTTCCCTTTCACCATCCCCACTGCCAATTTCCATTCACCTTTTCCCATGTAAACAAGCGCCTTGAAGTGCTGCTGCTGCTCTTTCTTCTGTCGCTCCTTCGGCCAGACTGGCTTTCTAATAAGCTCTACGTCTCCACATCTATATCACCACTCGACATATAAACATTCACACATCTTCTCCGTTTCAAAACATCGACCATCCCCGCTTCACGCCATTCCGTGCAGTGCAACGAACCACAGCAACGGGAATCGCCATTCCTGCTTCAACACTGTTTGCCTTCCACCGCAGACTCGGAGAGTTGCCAGAGTTGCAGTGCAACCTCGCACACATTCCACTAGACGACACTTTTGTTCCTCTGCCAGACACCGTGCAACGTCGCGACTCCATCCCCGCGCTTCCACTTCGATATCAGGCACGCGGCCAACCGTCGCGTTTCCATGAGCACATCTACCATTCAATACCATCCTCGGACGTCCTGGCTGCTCTACGCCTTCCATTAGGTTTTTCTTGTTGTCACATCTGAATCCCAACTTCCTCGCCTCGTCCCTGTGGCTCTGGATCGACCGCCACCAACAATAACCGCGCCTAAATCGCAGCTCAAACGACTCTTAGAACAGCATGGGCACCGTCCGCGACCCCAACTTCTGGCGAAGGTTCAGTATCGCCGTCCACCAGGACGACATGCAGAAGGAGGAGATGGCTAAGAGACCGGATCTCAAGCACTCGTACGTCTCCACCAGCAACAGCACTGATCCCTATTGCGCATCCCCTTCGCCCGTTACAACACCCACTTCACAATCCCATCTATCACCTGCTTTCCCACCCCCTGCATGTACCTCATCCCCGCTGTCTCCCATGACTTCGCAACCGCACACTCCCCGCCGGAATCAAGGCCGCTCTCAACCAACAACCCCAACAACACAATCCCTCCCACGAACCCCCTCAAGGCGCCTCCAAAAAGAGCCACCCTCCCCTTTAAAACCCCACCAAGACCAAGGCTTCTCAGATGAGAAGGAGGAGATCAAACCCCGTCCCTCACCGCGGCGGCCCTCGCTCGCGCATACTACGCGCAGCAGCCGTAGCCCTTTCTTCGCACGCCACACCAACGCCTCTCAACTCACACTCGGCTTCTCAGGGCGCCCGCCCTCACGCTTCAAGTTCTGGACATCCATCACCGCTGACCCGTCGAACAGAGACTCGTGGCTGGAATCACAGCGCAAGAAGCAGCGGCAGCGCACGTGGATGTGCTGGGTGTTCTGGATTTGCTTTTTGTTGCTTGTTGCGGGCGTTGTGGTAGCAATCTTGCTCCTGAAGGCGAGGGGGATTATTTAATGGATTTGTGGGTTGGGTTGGGTCGGGAGGGTAATGGATGGGTATGGATGGTTTACGGACATACATGCTTAATCTCGACTACTGGCTAGCGATACCGAGATTTTCACGGGAGTATTATTGCATGGGAATGGCGTTTTCTTCTTTCTCTTCACCTGGGATGGGAAGGCATGGATTGGATTACAGGGCGCATACATATCAGCGATGGACGGTACGGATACACCCAGGTTTAGATGGCCATTTTGTTTCCTCTCTTTTTCTTTTCTTTTCTCTTTGTCTTCTGTCTGCTGCTGCTTCACTTTGTCGCAGTCGCAGTCGCAGTTGCAGTTGCAAAAGCACGCACATAGTATGTTCGAATGATACCAGGACTCTATCTATCTGTAACTATGTATACGTATGCGTCCTGGGTAGACTACCCTTGAGTACACACACATCTAAGACTAGCACATGGCGAGTGTTTCGCTAGACGATGGTCTGAATCTTAGTTTTCACTTCATGCTTTGTGTCTTTGTTGGATGAGCTCGTTTTCGTGCACTGTTGTAGTGTGAAGGGAATTCGATGTACTGTACGTGCACTTCTTCTCAGCGTGACCGTACGTTTAGTCAGAGATTGGAAACCAATATGGCTTTGGACCAAGGGGCTTGAGTAGTTAGTCGTTTGGTATTGTATTCCTAGTGCACAGAAGTGTATTGTGGCTACGCTAGGTGGTATTTTGTAATTGCATATACGCCGCTGGCGCTGGTGGTACTTGGGCGGGACATCAATAGCGAAAGCCAGCGCTCTGGCAAATGCTTGACTAAGTTGTACATATGCTATTATATGTCAAACACTGTCGCGCTCGGGTTCAACAAATCATATCTTCAACATCACAGCCAACACTCCTATCTACTCATCCAACCTAATCCATGCCAACAGAATCCCAGACCTAAAGCTCTTCACACCTCTCACAACCACAATCAAACCCCCAATTCCGCTTCAACGTCAACATCCTCCTTCCTCGGCTCCATTTCCGCTCCTCCCCACTCAGATACGTAATACATAACTCCTTGCCCGCCGGAACCTCACACGCCGTCCTAAAAACCCACGTCCTGCCCACCCTTTTCTTCTCCACGTTTGGCCCGCACGAGTGATTGAAGTAGCTAGCAGACGGCCAACACCCATACCCGAAGAACTCTGCGCCGTCATCCTCGAGCGAGCGGATCCCAAAGGAGTTGTGGGAGTCGCGTGTTGAGAGGAGCCACAGCGTTTCGGGGGTGATGAGCGGGAGTAATGGGAGTGGGAGTACGGATAGGAGGTGGTGGTATGTGCGGATGTGGCTGGCGAGGTCGTCGGCACTGTGATACGGTGTGTTGTCAATAGCAAGTGCCATGACCGTGTCCCAGGCAGCCGGGTTGTTGTACTTCCAGAGGATGGCACTCACGAAGAAACTGAGGATATCGGGGGATATGCGTTGGAGTAAGGCTTTTTGGAGCGCTTTACGGTGTTGCTTTGTTACGTTGACACCGGTGGTGACATGTTCAATGCCGTTTATGGTTTTGAGGTCGCGCTCGCCTTGTCGGGCGACGAGGATTAGTTCTGCTTGTGTGCGTGCATCTTCCCACGCCTGCTTGATCTCTTTGGGTTTCGGGCGCGGGAGGTCTGGGTCTACCATTTCGGAGTCTTCTTTGCTGCGGCCTTTGACGAGTTTCTCAACGACGGTCCAGGCTTGTATGCCTATCTCGCCGTGTTGTTGCTTCCACTGGGCTCGGCAGTCCTCGGAGCAGAATGCGAAGCCAACAGCTTGGTCCCGAATGCTCAGATCTCGGCCATTGTCGTAGATGAAGCACTGGCCGCAGACTTCGCGGCGGTATTCACGGAGGAGAACGGATAAGGCCAGATCATCGGAGAGCCAGAGCAGGGTGTCTGCGGGAATATCGCGAGTTGCAAAGACGGCTCTACCACAGTGCGGAGTATCGCGGACCTCGAAGAGGGCGGAAGTGGGGGCTCCGGGCGGAGTATCCATGATGGGAAAGGGAGAGAGATGGGAGTGAATTGTCACTCAAACGTATGATGTGAGCTTGAGCGATGGTGTCTGACTGACAATGAAAGGGAGAAAAAGTTTACGTCTTTGCGCTTCTGACCTCTTTACTCCTTGAAAAGAGAGTTCCGTGACAGTGATGTAAACGAAAAGTTACGCACTCAGGTGGTTTTGCTATTAGTTTCGTATGTCCCTTATACCGCTACTGGACGTAAAAGATCTAAGAAATTGGGCCATGGTGTCTCTTTGCGTCTATGGGGTTATTGGGGCGAGAAATGGAGGGGCATGGGATAGAGAAGAGAGAGAAAAAGCGAGGAATGACAAAAGGCGGAAGGGTATTTGTGAATTTCGTGCCTGGGGCTAAACTGGCCAGACCCTTGGATCGTCCCAAGGGAGATAGCGTTAGCGCCGGCGATAACAGATAAGCGTTGATGAGGTATGAGATGTGTGGAACGCGGGCAAAGGCGGTGGCGTTTTGTGGGTTGAAATTTGGCTTGTAATCATTTTTTATCCTGTGTTGCTTTGATATCTTTGGTATAGGTACTTGTTTCAGTTTCCAAAAAAAGCAACTTTGACAACCGACCTTATATGAATATTTTCTGCCCTCTATTTGCGTATCGCGGAGCATTGTAGGTGTATCAGATGCGGGCATTAGTCTGGGTCATATTGGGGCACGTATCGATGGGCGGTGAACAAGCGCACATTCCCAAACTGGAGTGTGGCCACGGCGGCTGGCCGTTTGACAACACGAACAGAGGCCGTTTGAGAAGGGATGTCATTAGTATTAGATAATGAATGTGACATCGGGCTGTGGCCGAGCTCGGAAGAAAAATGGTGGTGATGGTGGTGGTTGTGCGGACCCACTCGATGGAAGATGAATTTTCTGGAGGCCATGTCAAGTCAATCTCAGGATCTCAGGATCTCAGGGTCCAACCATTCAGCCATTCAGCCAGTCAGCCCTGGGAATTCGTCAGCTGACAGCGTGTACCTAAGTAAGTAGGCTTCCCCTTCGGAACCGGGAAGGCGCGTTCCTGACTGCTTCCGAGTGCCGGGTTGCTCTTACCAATCCGTAGGTATTCGCTCAGGCGTGCCTTCCCTTCCCAATTGTTGACATAGAATACACATCTGACCATTTCAAGCTTAAGCTTATTGCATGGCCATTGCTTAGCTGGCGGGCGTATTGATCGTACGCAATTTCTTGCGGGGCGCCCTTTTTAGCGCCCATTTTGCTTGATCTCAGGAAGTTTTTCACGTCAAGAGCACCACTTGCTGTTGCGGCCGAAGCCGTCCGCGCTCGCCTCGAGTCCAAACTGAGTCCCATCAACGTTCTGTTCGCAGGAACTCACAGTGGTGATCCTAGGCCTTTCCTCGGGCCTTTTTAATTCGCCCCACTTTACCCCCACCAAAGGCAAGTAATTCCACGATCCCCAAAGTGCCAAAGCCTCCCCCAGCTGATCCACGCCAATCCCCGGAAATACTCAACAGCCTCGATTCTCCGCAATCTCTGCTCTGCTACCCGTGCCTGAGGGGTCAATGACGTCGTGACAGGGGCAGCAAAAAGGTCCGAACCAAAACAGAAAAAAGCACAATAGCATGGAAAATTCCCACCTGCCTATCATATACAGAGTCGCAATTCTCACTCTAATCACCGTCGCCATGTCGTCAATCGCGCCTGTTGACCTGCTCGCTGGAGCTACAAACCCCGCCTACTTCACAAATCTCGCCACCACAAACACGAGCAACCCTACTACCATATCCCTCTTGGCCTATAACGACAATTTCACAAGCATTCTTGGCGAGGACGCCAAAGCGCGGCAATTGTACAATTTGGACTGGCAAGCTTTCCATGAGGCTGGTGTCTACATCAAGGCCACCAATTCGCTCTACGTCACAAGCAATTGGCAGAGCTTGGACAACCCCATCAACGTTACGATAATTGACCTTGGCAACAACTACTCTATCACCTCAACTCGCTACAAGGACGTCAACGAAGCCAATGGAGCGACTTCCTACTTCCCGCCCGGTACTCAAGGCAATGGCTCCACCCCCACCAAAGTGCTCTACTGTGACGAGGGCGACTTTGAGCACCACTCTGCCCTAGTCTCTGTCGATAAAGTTACTGGAGAATCAGAAATCCTCGTAAATAACTTCTTGGGCCGCAACTTTTCCAGCATCAACGATGTCCGCCAGCACCCTGTTACCGGCGATATCTGGTTTACCGATGCGGACTACGGCTACTTCCAACATTTCCGACCTGCACCCACAATCCCTAAGCAAGTCTACCGTTTTGTGCCCTCGACCGGAGAAATCTACGTCGTAGCTGATGGTTTCAATCAGTGCAATGGCATTGAATTCTCTCCCGATCTCAAGACCCTATATGTTAGCGACACTGGCGCTGTGAACTTCGACCGCAACCTCACGCGTCCTGCTACAATCTACGCCTTCGATGTCGTTGACCAGACTAAACTCGAGCGCCGCCGAACTTTCGCATTCCCAGACAACGGTTTCCCCGACGGTATTCACACCGATACCGAAGGTAACGTGTGGGCGGGCTGCGGAGATGGTCTTCATGTTTGGAACCCTGCTGGTACACTCCTTGGTAAGATTTGGATCGGCGTCGAGTCTAACAATTTTGCTTTCCTTCCTGGCGCAGTGCTCGTGTTCAGCAATGCTCAGCTTTGGGTTGTTGAGAATGTCAAGGCCATTGGAAGGGAGGTTTGCCGCGATTTCGGTGTTCACTGTTAGAGAATAAGGAAGCTTTGATTTGTTGCTAAGTAGGGATGATTTGCTATGTATATAATGACAAGAACGTAGTAGATAATAATTATTAGTCCATCCGCTGCCTCTGTCTTCTTGAGCCCTACCATACAACCTGAGACTTAAATATTTTTGACTTTCTCTATAGATACTGACATCATGTGCCCCACGGAAGTCATCATTACATTTCTCGAAAACTGGAAAAAGTCTTGAATACTATCTTTCCCAGCCACAAGTTGGATGTAATGGTATATTCTCAGATGCCTTAGCGACACGGAGGGTAATGTAATGGGCGAGAAATGTGGAGCTGTTCATGGATTAATAATACACTTATGTGGTGCTTTAGTACCATAGGTACGAGATACTTAAATCTTATGCCAACGCAACAAAAAAACCACCCAATAACCCAAAAGAAAAATGTCCCACACGATCCTCCTAACCGGAGTCTCAGGATACCTAGGCGGCACCCTCCTAACGCACCTCCACTCCAGTCAGCTCCCACCCCAAACCACAATCTACGCCCTCATCCGCAACGTATCCCAATCCTCCGAAGTAGAAAAAAACGGCGTCCACCCTTTGCTTATCAACACCGCAGACCCAGACACTCTCTCCAAAGGCATCGTCGACGCTAAAATAACAATCATCTTCTTCCTCATTGATGCGATTAACCACGAGACGCAAATATGCATGATCGAAGCGCTGGCCGAGGTAAAGAAAAGAACGGGACTGCAAACGCATTTCTTGCATACTAGTGGGGCCAAGTTGTTTAGTGAGCATGCGGGCCATGGTATTGACGACGAGTTTCTGGATACGGACCCCGGGTTATTCGATATGCAGAAAAGTGTTAGGGCGCCGCATGAGATTATGCAGAAGGTTGGTAAAGAACGTTCATATGGGGACAGCGATCGTGCGAATTCGAAACTTGTTGTGTACATCTTCAATGAAGAAAGACTGATTTATTCAAGGCGGTCAATACAAACACTACCATCATCTCGACTGCGGAATCGCTCGGCGTGCGTAGCTACATATTCATCCCATGCATCGTCTATGGCGAAGGCGAGGGCTTCGGAAATAAAATTTCCATACAAACTGTTGCGATCGTTCGTGCTGCGAAGAGGCTAGGGAGAGTGTATGATGTTAATCGGGGCCAGAATGCGGTATGTATCTACAGATTCCCTTCTTCATGCCACCTACGTCAGTACTGTCCAGTTAGGAAATTTGTTTGGTTATAAGGTTGCTGATTATTGTACTTGATGTCGAATCAGACTTGGCCCGTCTGCCACATCCTCGACAACACATCACTTTACCTGCGCCTCCTCCACGGCATTTCAGCAGGCGAAGAGCTTGGATACGGCACGAATGGATACTACCTCGCTTCATCTGGAAATATCGCCTGGTCCGATCTGTATTCTGCAATGGCAAAAGGACTAACGGCCGGCCACACTGTAGACGACGACATCGTGAAGCCCGCTGACGATGCAATTCTAGAGGAAATGGGCGAGGCGTTGGGCGTCGCGAAGGACCTGGTTCCGGTGCAACTTGGAGGGAGGTAAGCTCAAGGGAATCAACTACTCTTATATTTGATCTCATGCTTACAATGTATCTAGATGTGCCCTTCGCGCTGTACACGGTGGAGAGATTGGATGGAAGGCTAAGTACCCGCCAGAGCATATTTTAGAAACTGCTGATGCGGAGGTGGATCTTATTCTTCGGCATGTCAAGAATTAGAACGAAGGTACCACTGTCTTCGTCGTTTGCCCTCGTGTCGAGGAAAACTTGGAAAACGAGCCGTCAAGCTAATCAGGCCTAGATAACTAAATAGCTTTGTTGGTCATAATTTATCATTAATAAGAGGAAAGCAATAAAGTACGTCTAAATTCATGAGACTTGGCTTTCTAGTAGGTGAACTTAACGAATTGTTAGAGAAGTTTTGTGGCCTCAACTGTTTGTGCTTCTTTGAACTTTTTTTTTTTTTTTTTCAAAACGGGAGGTTTGCAATGTCTGCGTCATATTCAGAGGAGGCAATATTACCGACACACGAAGTGTTCCTGATATGTGAACATTCCGCAATGATAAATCCCATAAAGGGTTATTAATGTTCAATACCCAAAAGCGCTACGGAGCTTGCTATCATGACCCACTCTAACTATCCATTCAAGAAAAGACGCATCAAAGACAGTTGATTTAACAGAACGCCTCAATAGCTATAGGCCATGCGACGCCTTCCATTCGCGATATGTCAGCTTTCTGACCTGGATGTCTTTTCGCTTTGGGGGATCTTGCGTAGGGGTATCCTGCCTTGGGATATTTTGCGTTGAAACATCCTGCGTTGAGGTATCCTGGCTCTTGTCGCGCCACAAAGCAGCCTTCTGCTCCTCTTCTGTCAAGGTGTCCATCACAGCATGGTATCCAGCGCTGAGCCAGTCTCGAATGATTTGAGTCTGCGAATCGTCGATATGCGGACAAGGGTTATGGGATTCGTGTTCCTGGAAATCATATTCCTGCAGACTATATCCTGGGAGTACTTGGTCCCGCAAGTCATATCCCGAAGTGATAGGTCTATTAACCTCAGGCAGTGTCGGAGGATCTTCAAGGGGTAAATTTTCACCTGAAATATGTAATGATTGTGATATCAGGGGAGATTGGCTCCTGAGAGCGAGCGATGGTCGTATGCTTACTCTAGGGGTCTCCGAATCGCCGAAGATATCCGGCTCCGGAATGGATCGTGATTGTACAAGCGGAGCAGTTGGGTCACTCCGCTAGAGCGATACTTCTTCGTGATGTACTGTTCGAGCTGAGAAGTCTACCTCCGGTCTGTAATTTTCGGGCATAAGCTCAACGAGTTTCTCCCGGCCCATATCCTTCAGATACTTGGTCTTCCGATTGTTGGAGGCCTCAGCCCCCGACTCATCGTATTGTAGTTTTATGTAAGGAGCAAACTGCCTAGCAGCATACTTGAGAGAGAACTTTTTCGATACGGTCTGAAATACGTCTCTTGGAACCTGATCGAGCATAGAGGGCGGAATTGACCCAGAAGATTCGTCTTTTTCTAGCACGACAGGCTGAGGGAGCTTAGTTGACTCATACTCAAGTTTCTGTCTGGAGCGTGATGTACTGATGGAGTTGCCAGGTTGGCTCTTGCCTCGAGAAGTAGAATGGTATGGCTGAGTGTTTGGGGCGTCAATCTTTCTCCGCGCGCTGTTGTCATCCTTTTCAGCTTTCTTCTCGTTTGTGCAAGACCTGTCATCTTTCCTAGGTGAATCCGACACATCATACGAATCAGGTGTCAAAACACGTACTGAGTGCGAATCGGATGAGTCTGTAGATAAGTTTTGATCGCCAAATCCTGCATCACCACAATCTGATTTTTCGTTGCTTGAGTGCGGGGGATACGCTACCCCGTGCAACATCTGGCTATTTGAGATAACCGGCACCTGAAGTGCTAGCTCCTCGTTGTTTATCTCGCCCTTGGCCTCAGCCCTATTCGCCTTCCTCTTCCTCTTCCTCTTTCTGTTCCGCCGTTTCGATCTCTTCGATGACTCGCCGGGTTGGGTTGAGGACGCTTGCGTTTCTTCTGACTTTCTTGGTTGGGTTGATGACGGCCAGGTTACCTGTCGCTTGTTGGGCTTAGTCGATTCTCCCTGTGGCGCATGTGTCCCTTCCGATGTCCATATGCCTTTTCTCCACTTCTCCTGGCACCAGCCTTTTGTAAGTTTTCTGCTCACCTGCGCTCTTTGCAGCGTTGGCCATAACTCAGATACCAGCGCGGCTACACCTTCTGGTAGTGTATTTCCGGCCTCTTGTTGTGCTCTTAATTCGAATAATCTTGGCGCCATTTCATCCTCAATTCCTTCAAGAATGATGGAGAGGGTTCGGTGGAGCTTTAAGATCTCTTTTTCATGGATGACGCCCGTGTTGTATAAGCAGCTAGCCAACGTCTGATAGCCAGAGTCGGCTTCGACGTCGTACATGCCTTGCAAAATGATATGCTTGAACGTCTTCGTTGCATTTTCTACAAGCTGGTCCAATTCCGTATCAAACTGCTTGAGTAGCTTGTCATAGAGACGGCTGGTGGCGCTTCCTTCTTCGAAAAGAAACATTGATATGAATCGGGCTTGTGGATCGATTTTCAGTTCATAAATTTCTGTGATATGATAGCGAAAATCAAACCCTGGCTCGACTTTGGGTGCACAGCCTTTCTGGCCGACAAAGTAGAAGTTGTAAGAAAGACTATTCATGGAACCGTTAATCCATACCTGCCGTCGGTAATACGAGCTACCACTTTCCCGGATGTTCTCTGTTTTCAAGGCCATCGATCCGTTGGAAAAATACCGCTCGCCGATCTCGAATAATGGAAATAGCGCAGGGTCCGGAGCGCCCGTACCTCGCTGCAAATACGGGGCATCCTCTATGTTTCTCCCGGTGTGGCGGTACAACGAACGAAAAATAAGGTGTGTGTCACCCGCGGGTGGCAGAGGCCAGTAATACGTTACGATGTGTCGGCTTGTAAAGGGTTAGCAAGATCGACCAACCAGAGGCCAAATGAACACCCACTCACCAAAGCTTAACTTCCAGGTCAAGTCGCGAGTTTATCGGCGTGTTCGATAACACATTCATGATGCATTCCCCGAGTGATAAAATTGTCTCTCTCAAATCGTTGGGGTTCTGGAATTCATTGTCCTTCAGTGCATATAGATCATCGGAAGCAGCAATCAGGATATTTGAGATCGCGAACCATTCATGGTCGACGGCAGGTAGTGGAGCATCAATGGGCTGGCTTTGAGCTTTTCCCGCGGCATTCAACTGCTCTTTGCCCTTTGTTTTGTCGCCCGACTGCTCTTCGCTTTTTGTCTTGTCGCGTGACTGCTCCTCGTCGCTTAATGCTAATTCACACGGTTCCTCGCCACTTGTTTCATAATTGGACAAGGTTCTCGTGTCGCTGGAATAATCTCCATCACTTGATGCATACTTGATCCGGCTATCATCGCTCGCAGCTTCGTCGGCCTGAACGTTACTGATTGTTGGGTTGTCAGTCTGAACTCCGGTAATCGTCGCTTCTTCCTGCCGTGATTGAGATGTGCCCATTGTCTGGTAGATATTGTGATGCACAGAGTATAAATAGAAACAATGTGATGTAGTGATTGACTGCTGGCGCTGAGATATTCACCTGGAGGATTTGCTGTTTGTCGTGTATGAGACCGCAGCTGGAATTGGAGCCGGATTCCAGTTGCTTTTGGGGACGGTGTCGCCTTCCACGCTATATGAATTTTTAAAGCAAGAGCGGTTTGTTGCCCAACTCGACCACCCAACGTAAATCATCGCCCCACAGTGTACCAGAGCCAGAAGAGTTCGTCCATCGTATAATTTTCATTCATTTGGGTATAAAGTATTTTACATATGTGCGAATGATTTTATAGCTGAAACGTATCAGCTGCAGAGAGAGAGTGGTCTTTTGAAAGGGAAAGCGCGGTCGTTTTCAATCAAAACGCTCTTCAACGTGCCTCTTTCCATCCTATAGGAACGAGTGCTGCGGCAACCTGGCCCACACCGCGCTCGGTCGCTAATAGGTTGAACTGAGCCGCAGCATTTCTTGTATCCTGAATCTCAAGTCGAATACCGAGGTCATTCAGGTATTTACGGACTGAAGGAGCGATAGGAGCCATTTGAGGGCCGGTCCCAATAATGAGGAGATCTATAAGCATTCTGTTAGCTGCATTAACCGCGATTGATGGGGGGATGGCTGCATACCTGGCTTTGGATAAACTAGTTCCAAGAGGCCCCATGCATCCTCTGGCACTTCCCACTGTCCTTTCGCATTGAATAGGCGCCCCGTCATGGAACCCTCGCCGCTAGTTCCTTCTGGTACGGGTCCCTCTAGTAACCACGGCTTCCACCGAAACACCTCCCCGCTGACTATCAGCACTCCACTACCACTTATAATCATCTGGTTATTCAATGCAAACCCATCTTCTGTACAAGCATCGATTGCTGAGGCGGGTGTTGCAGCATGACGAAGCACGTCGAGTGCAGCAAAGTCGGTTTGGGTATCTTCATTGCTTTTTGGGCCGCGATACCGCGATTTTGGAGGCCTAGAGGCATACGCTCGGGAGGGAGAATTGTGAATGTATCGAATATGAGTTCTGCAAAATTGCGCGGAGGGTTGCGGTCTTGCTATGGATCGAAAATAGGATGTGGCGGTTGGTGTTCGAATACCAGTCGTTCCCAAATAATGAGACATGACTCGCGCACATTGGAAAACATTGCGCTCCATTTGTGACACGGTTGTTGGTTTTGGAATTGCCTGTGAATTGAAGAGATGCGAAAGTCGCGTTCAGAGAGGGTTCCGTCATCGAAATTGAAGTTGTTGGAGCTTGGGTCATCTTGCGAACTTAGCTTTACCTAGTTGCAGCTTAATCTAATCCAATCATTGCTGACTTTATTCACGACCATCGGTCTTCATAGAACTACATGGTTCAACAATCATTACCATATACGGGTTCGATGCAATTTGTGTATTGAATCAACTTGTATTCTGTCTCAGTCTTGATCTCTTGTATTGAGAGGTTGAAGGTCTACAAATTGTAGTTCTAGGCTCCATTGTTTACCTATGGTACATTCAACCTCCTAACCATACTATGTACTCCAAGGAAACCCTCCAGTAGTCCGCCAATATTTATGCTTCGCCTGATATGATCATCACCGTGGTTCTTTCTCTCAGTTCACTCTTCGAATCCTACCCTTCGTACTCCTCAAATAGCCACCTTGAAAAAACGGCCAGGCGAGTTCATGTCCGCCTCTCCGTGATGTCTTCGGAATGATGATCTTGGACACCATTACTCCCCATATCCATGTAGTCATTGAGATAAAGTGGCCGTCTTCGTTGTCACACTCTGATCCCCGGTAGAGAAATCAGATAAAGTCATCCTCGCTGTCGGAGTCGAACGCTGAAGGCAGCTGGGACGGGGTCAAATTCTTGAGATCCAGTCCAAGGTTTGACGTGATCTTCTCCATCACCACTTCCGTGGGCTCTGACTTTGGGCGAGCCGCTTCTGCCGCCTTGAATGACTGGGTCAAAAGGGAGTCGGTGTTGCTTCGCTTCACTGGCTTCTTGTGAAAGGTAATCGGCTCCGATTTCGGCCTGTAGGCATTTTTCGATGTGTAATTGACTAGAGCCTGGCTTTTCAACTTGGAATTTGACTTGGATTTGGTGTGCGCTCTGACTTTTGGCTTCGGCATTGGTTTGGGCGCATCGCAAGTCATCGAGGGAATGTCGATCCAGTCGGAGTCTGCTGCTTTGCTCTTGTTTGGAGAGGAGTCAATCCAAGTCTGAGACGGCGTGTCGTATTTTGGCTCTAGTTCAGGGAATCTCAACTCCACCGGCTTGCCGTAGACGACTTCCTGATCCGCGCTGGTATCGGCCCACTCAGTGATGGGCGGGTTGTAGTCGCGAGTCGTACCTCGCCCCGCACAAAGGGTGGAGGATTTGAAGTCATGCTTCGAGAGGGAGCTAAAGCTGCTTGAAGAAAACCTAGTCCAGCTAGAGTAACTGATGGCCTGGCATCCTGGAGGCATATCTACGACTGCTACACAGGAGCGGACCGGCTCATTCATGGGGGCGTCGTGTACTTCGGATGTACTGGAGTGACTTGGATGCAGCAAGTTCGCGTACTTGGTATCAGTGTAGCCGCAAACATTGAAGGCCTCATTGAAACGGTTGGAATGCAGTTCGAAGCTTAGCAAGGCCATTTTGGTCGTAAGAGTTGATAACTCGATGTGTGTAGGATGATCAAGTAACAGCAGCGACGGTGTCGCGATAGTGGAGGATGAGTTGCAGTCATAGAACGTTGGTGAATAAAAAACTTTTCAAGAAGAAGCTGGCTGTATGGAAGGTGAGATCGCTCTATTGTGACTGGGAGTGGTGAATGTCCCGCGGTGAAGTGATTCGGTGAGTCGTTGCGTTAGATATGTTACTATTGTTCACTATTCACAGTTGTTCACCGGATTCTGAAAGATGGATTCTTCTGCCAGTGTGGTATAGCGGGGAAGCGAGAGATGACTCGGCATTGCAAATATATACCATGTCCATGATATAAGTTTATCCGATAAATGTAATCTTGATATTGAACTGTTTTGTTGAGAGGTCACGAAACCGTGTCGAGGTTGCGGGCAAATCCAAGGTTGACAGCGGCACGCGAACCAGTACTGCCACTAACACACTTTATCCTTTCTACTGGCACGTCACCATGTATCATCCCTATGGTAGGTCGCCATCATGTCCCTGGAAGAAAGAAAATGGAATACCGTAGGTATGTAGAAAGCTCTCACAATGATACAAGTACACAAAGTTACATTGTTGATGTACACTCCAAGGCATAGCGAATGGGCAGCTGACTAGAAGGAAAACTCTTTGACATTGGCCAGGCCTTTCGAATTGTAGTGAATCTTGGAAGTGTCTGTCTTATGGACCATCTGATGGGTCTGTTTGCGGAAATTTTGGTCTCTCTACGCTCTAATTACCTGATTAAACCAGCCTTGGTCCTAAGAAATGCTGCCACAAGGGTGCCCATGAGCGAGACTTTCAGATGTTTTGACCTAATTGTATATTGTCAGGGAGATAGTCAACATCTACGGTAGATTCGTACTTACGACAATCATCAAATGTAAATTTAGACTTAAGGCCTTAACTATTTTAGAGACTCATGCCCCGTAGTGAAAGAAATTCGTGATCATATTCGATACCTACTAGTAATGGTAGAATACGATGCAGGTACGGGAGATGCTTCTTATTTTATTGCAGGGAGAAATATATGGGGCTTGAAGGCATGCCGCATTCTGGACAAGGAGGCAGGATAGGAACCCAGCGATCATGTACCGATATAGGTAGATGGTAGACATCATGCCTAAAGAAGAGAGAGACATACCTTTGGAAAAAGGTAGAGGTCTTGCGATCCCTACCCGAGATTATGAACAGACAGTGGGTGGGACATAACGCCTCAATCTGATGAATACACCCTGATATTTGACAAATACAACAACACCCTAGAACTAGACTCACACTCCTATTCTCCCAGTTTCTTACCACCCCTCACCGTCTCGAATTGAACCACACCATCATGCTGACCTTGCCACTCATGCCTATGCGCCGCAAATGCCTCAGCTTCCGGTACTGGTATTCTCGGAAACAATCCCATCTTCAAAACCGTGATATGCGGCGTGAGAGTAGGTAAACTCATAATAGGACTATAAGACGTTAGCTATGTATCTTGACAAGCCAGTGGTACCTGTGATATCGACGAATATATTCGGTTTATGAATGTGTAAAAGCTTACCTCCCGCAATCCCCACAAAAACAACGGATAACCGGATTTCCACTCCCCGTATCCCGATCCTCGTATCTCTTCAACGTGTCCTTCGTATCTTTTATGTCTACAAATTTGGTCTCGATTGCGAAGTTGGCGGCCACGTAGGAGCCGGATACTTTCCGGCAGTTTGAGCAATGGCATAAGTGTCCGCGTCTCTTTGTGAACAATTCGGAGTCGTTGATAGTTACACTGATACTGCCGCAGAGACATGTGCCAGTCATCCCGTCGGCAAATTTGGCCGTGTCATGGTTGTTTGGGTTGCCGGTGAAGGGTTTCGAGGTCGCCATTGGGAGTTTTTTTGATGTTCAAGGGAGCTTAGGAGAGCGCGGGGTACAATGAGATTGATCTCAGGGAGGGACAAATATCTGGATTCAAATACTGGAAAAGGGAAACGGTTCTAGAACTCTACCATTACTGAAGCTCAAACTTTAATTTGTCTTCTTCCAGGATCCAGAAATGACAGCGCCGTTTCGATAACGATGTGAGGTCGGCCGCGGAAACAAAGGTTCCCTTGTCCATTGCACGTCCTTACGGACCGGAGAAACACAACTCGGGTAGCAGCTGACATTTGCTGGCGTGTAGGGCGATTAAATTCCCCGCATCCGAGAGATCCGCATTTATGTCTGTAGGCTTGTAGGGTGCACTTTGTTGTTCTATGTTCGGAGATCCGAGTGCGGTCACTACTTATAAACATGAGGCCCTACATCTAGAAAGCTTACTCGAAATTCTCAATGTCTAGATCACACCAGCAAGGGCAGGAAATGCGAAGACGTCAGAATTCGGTACTGGAATGAATCTGGCTCGGACATCAAATAATTGGACTGCAAACCCTGCATACAATGGGTATTCAGACTTAATAGCATCACCTCCAAGCCCATATAGTCATACCACTCTGAGCCTAATTCCATGTACTTTTCCTTTGAAGCATTTATAGCACCAAAGACATATGCTCCAAATCAATATCCACGCCACAGCTCAACTGCGGAATCTGGGTGTAATTGCTCTCATCGAGCAACTTGCGCGTGGTCGTCAACGTGTGCGCATAAGTAGGACTCTCGTTACTCCGCATAACCTCCAAAAATGCCCAAGTCATAGCCCCCGTACTCTCCCCTTCAATATGCGCGTCCGCACTCGTCTGATCGTCCCTACAGCCAGAAAACATAGTTACCATTTTCTTTTCGCTGCCATACTGACCCTCAAATTCGCCGCCTTGAAGCCCCTCCTCTTGCTGTTCGCCAGCGTGTCTGAGGCCGTGGAAAAATGAGGTTGCACCGTCGAGAAGCTGTTGCGCTTCACCGAGCTTGCTGTAGCTGAATCCGCCACGAATAAGATCTTGTGCCTCACCGACAAGGCGTACGCCCGCCTTCAGGTTGTCTAGCAATGAGATATGGCCATCGGCATCGGAACGGAAGACAAATGGCAACTCGACAGCAGAGCCGGAGTGGCAGCAGTCCATGAGGATGAAAAGAGTACAGTTTGGAGCCATATTAGTTACTAAGTGCTCATGCAGAATGGTGCTCGAGATCTGGCCGCGCTGTTCGAAATCAATGGGTACGATGGAATCATCAATGCCGGATTCTCTGTTGCCGTCCACGTCTTTAATTTGGCCGCCGTGGCCGGAGTAGTGCATGAATAACGTGCAGTTGGGCTCGCTGACCAGCCAGTCCATCGCCGCCAGGATGTTGTGGCCTGTGGGGTAGTACGGGGAATCATAGTTGTCGGGACTGTCCGACAAGACGACGCGATCGCGGCGATCGTTTGAATAGCCCCAGTAGCTGAGGAACTCTGCAATGTTGTCAATGTCCGAGAGGCAACCCTTCAGCGCGTGAGAGGTCCCGGTGTAGTTGATACCGATGAGAAGCGATTTCTTCCTTTGATAAGACATCCTTAGTACGCCGATGAGCTGCACGATGTAGGAACAAGAGCCTCTGGTTATTCCTCAAGTTAAGACAGCAGCGGCGGTTCGGATAGGGTTGGAGGTGAATAGCGGCGCTAAGCCCTCAGCAAGCCATTGGCTTTAAACATGGGCCAGTCGCTTTTGTGGGACCCGCATATGCATGTGAGTGATATATCACTCAAGTCCTTTCAACACGTAGAATGTATGATCCGCCAGTTATGGAAAGTAGAATTGTATTGTATTCCAATAAATGCCCAGAAACCAGGTCGGGTACCCGGAACCCGGAGCGGTGCTTCATAGGCACTGGATAAAAGATGAGTTCTTACCCGTTCGCTACAGCAGGCAAGCATGAGTAATATGAAATCTTCACCCCTAAAGAAATAAAGAGCACATGAACAAAGGTATCCGAAATATCCCAACCACATACATACCCCAACACCAACCGCTTCCATATGACTTCTTAAGCAAGGGAAGGACTCTAAACGCCAGTTGAAATGCCATATCCGTCTTCGCCAGCATTGACCAATAGATTTACACATCTCCAAGTGCCACTAGGATAACACAACACCCTAGTCAAAGCCCGTATTGATCCATGATGGGCAGCATGATATGAGCCGGACGAGCAGGTGCTCCAAGATGATCACTCTTCTTTGGTAGCTTCGGCTTTCACTTCTCCCTTGACGTTTTCTGCATCACGGTCTGCTTCCTCTTCTTCCTTCTCCTTCGTGATTTCCATGGCATCGTTATCCTGATCCTTTTCCTCGACATCATCTTTCACAACAGGCGCCGTGTCATTGGCGCCTTCCATTTCCACGTCGGCTGAGGGGGCTGCTTCAGGTGCAGGAGCTGGCGCAGGAGAAGGTTCTTTTGCTGCCTCTTCCGCAGGAGGGGCTAATTCTGGCTCTGCTGCAGGTGCAGGTGCCGGCGTTAGCGTTGACTCCGCTGCTGGTTCTACCACAGTCTCATTTAGTGGTGCCGGTGCCTCTTCAGTTTTTGGTGCAGGCGTTTCGTCCCCAGCATCGACGGGAGCAGCAGTAGCAGCGCCAGCAAGAGGAGCCGCAGCACTAGAAGGGAGGGCGTTGCTGGTAGCTGGAGGTGATTCTGGAGGTGTAACAACACCAGCAGGGGATTGTGATCGTGTTGAGTCAGCTGGAGCTGCTTCGTTCGCGGCAGGCTCTGCCTCCTCCATCTCGACATCACCATCTTCATCAGCCTGCTGCTCGATGGCAGCTGGTGTCCGGGTTCGTGACCGCGCAGCAGGAGAAGCCTGATTAGTGGTTCGCGCACTTTCACCATTGAGTGCCCTTACGCCATTAGGGGTATCTGCGCCGTCGTCCGGTAAGGCATTGGGATTTTGGAAATCCATGATGTTTCGTCGCCGCTTCTCACCCGGTTGGCGTCGCACGCCAAGGCCCTCCTTGTAGTCTTCGTCATCGCTAGCTTCGTAGAGCTCGCCCTCGTGTTCAATCTGCTGATCCCGCTGGCGCTGAGTGACACGCTGGTCTGGATTCTCGTCGGCATCACGGTCATCCATCTCATCCTCATCATCAGAATCGGCAGCCCGGTTGAGTGCTTTGCCAGGAACGTTTGTAAACGCCTCGACTGATGGCTTTCCTGTTCGCCGAATATTGTCAATCACCGTGGACTTAATTTTGTGGAGATAGTCGCGCGAGTTCGCATTCTCCATGTTCGATGGCCGGACATCCAGTTCGTAGTCAGGGCCGAAGTACTAAAATATGGTTAAAGCCTATTTCGGATAACATGTGCCTTTGTGCTAAAAGGACATTAGGAATGGGGAATAAAAGCAACTTACTTCGTAATAGTCATTGTAAGGCAGCTGTGTGGACATCTTCTCACCGACCAGCTCACCTGTTTCATACGCCCAAGTGCGCGCGACATTTCTCATCGTGTAGCCACCGCCACCGAGAACAATGACAGGAACCCCAAAACTTTTGACATAGCGCACGCAATTAGCATGGCCATCCATGCTCAGGTTGAAGCAGCCAAGTCGGTCACCAGATAGACTGTCGCCACCGCATTGAAGAACGATGGCCTCGGGACCATAATAGGTCATGACGGCTTCGATGACGGGCTCAAAGATGTTCTTGTAGGTTTCATCCGTGATACCATCGCGAAGAGGGAAGTTGACGGCGTAGTGCTTTCCGGTACCCACACCGATGTCGCGAAGCTCGCCGGTACCAGGGAAGTATTCGCCGTACTTGTGGAAAGACACAGTCATGACGCGATCCGTTGTGTAGAAAGCCTCCTCAACACCATCTCCATGGTGAACGTCGATATCGATGTACAGCACACGCTGCTTATATCTCAGCAACTCAATGATACCTAGGACAATATCTGTAGGGGTTAATTAGTAAGCGCAGTGGAATGTAATAGTAACGAGACGCACCGTTGACATAGCAGAAGCCACTAGCCTCGCTCTTCTTTGCGTGATGAAGACCGCCGGCCCAGTTGACGGCTACATCACACTTCCCTCGATTCAGGCGCGCAGCTCCCTCCATAGTACCACCCGCACTGATTCCGCAGAACTCAAATAGACCATCGAACACAGGGCAGTCATCGCCGACGTTGTACTTGCTTTGTTCTTTAATGAAGTTGTCCATGTTGTCTGGCGTGACTTTGTGCAGGAAATCAATATACTCGTCGGTGTGGAACTGGGTCATTTCGTACTTGGAAGCGGGCTTCGCGCGCTAGAAGACTCAGTTAGTACAAATACAGAAACAAGAAGCTCATCAAGATTCAACACATACGTAAATCTCCATTTTGGTGTAGAGGCCGTAGTTCATGATCAAGCTGTGGGCCATTCGTATGCGATGAGGCTTCATGGGATGGCCGGAGACGTAGGCATAATTGCCCACATCAGAATCATAGAAATAGGCGACCTTTTTAGGTTGGGAAGCGGTTCCATTGTTGAGACTGGCAGACCCAGTTGGGGGTGGTGCGACGTCGTTTTCCGCCATGCTTGTGGCTCGATGCTCGAGGCCGAGAGAGTCGAAAACCAGTGGACTAGCAGAGCGGAGGGGTTGAATTGAATTTTGGAAAGATTGTGCGATGGAAGAGACTCGGAAGGGCAGACAGACGAGTGCGTGAGGAGGAGGCTGGGAGCACACAGCGATGAACGGGGCTGGGAGAACAAAGCAGTGAGAGTTGAGTGGTGAAGTGAACAAAGGCGATGAGAGATGGCGGCGCGAGCTCTGGCGAACAAAGCATTGAGGAGCTCCGCGCGGGCGGGCGAAACCCTGTCTGCCGAGAATCATCCGGCGGATCCGGCAAAACGTTTTCCCGTAGGCCAGGCATTCGCGACGACGCAAGCTGTGGTTGTCGGAGAGCTCTAGCAGCATCCATTTGTTACCGCCGCCGCCTCCACTTACACCCTCTCGCACACTCACATCCACACCTACACTCGCCGTCTATCTCTCAAATCTTCGGCTGTAAATTCACACTCACACGCCCACACATTCACACGCGCCATGGATCGGTTAAGCAGAATGCTCGCCGCCGCCCAGAGCATGGGCGGCATGGGGGGGCCCGCCCAAGACACCCACTTGATTGACAACTCGGAAACCGTCTACATCTCCTCGCTAGCCCTTCTCAAGATGCTGCGGCACGGCCGCGCCGGTGTGCCTATGGAAGTCATGGGCTTGATGCTGGGCGAGTTTGTCGACGATTACACAGTGCGCGTAGTTGATGTGTTTGCCATGCCCCAGTCCGGAACTGGTGTCTCCGTCGAAGCTGTTGACCCCGTCTTTCAGACCAAGATGATGGATATGCTGCGGCAGACAGGAAGGTACGTCTCATTCGACTTATGAAAAAGCAACAATCAGCACCCACCCACAGCATTTCCCCCACGTCCGCAACATGTGAAGCTGACATATCCCCCAGGCAAGAGACTGTTGTCGGCTGGTACCACTCACATCCTGGTTTCGGTTGCTGGCTGTCATCGGTCGATATCAACACACAGCAGTCCTTTGAGCAGCTCACACCCCGCGCCGTTGCCGTCGTTGTCGACCCTATTCAGTCCGTAAAGGGCAAGGTTGTGATCGACGCCTTCCGCCTCATCAACCCACAGACCCTCATGATGGGCCATGAGCCCCGCCAGACCACCTCCAACGTCGGACACTTGAACAAGCCTTCCATCCAGGCCCTCATCCATGGCCTCAACCGACACTACTATTCCATTGGGATCAACTACAGGAAGACAGGACTGGAGGAGAATATGTTAATGAACTTGCACAAGCACGTTTGGACTGAGGCTCTGCTAATGGACGACTTCCGATCAGAGGGTGAGCGGAATAAGGACAGGCTACAGAAACTGGTTTCGTTAGCAGAAGGATACGAGAAGCGGGTGAAGGAGGAGACAGAGCTGACAAAGGACCAACTGAAGACGAGATATGTCGGAAAGGTGGATCCAAAGAAACGTATGCAACCCCACATGGCTCAAAGATGTCGAGATGGTACTAACAGTTCACTTCAGACCTCGAGGACGTAGGCCAGCACCTCATCGAAGATAATATCGTATCCGTATCCCGACAGATGATCGATAAGGAAGCTTCAGTACCCAAGGGCAACTCAAGGCAGAGCGGCCATTCGAACGGGGATGGCGATATGGAAATGGACGACTAGGTGTTAGTCTAACTCATGACATTGCCATTCTGATAAACCCAAATAGAGGACATGCAACGAGTTGCCCACAGCATAGTAATATCTATCATAGCTATATGGACAAGGACCAGAACAAGGGCGCACGGCTTAAAGTCACTGCCCTTCGTGCCTAGGAGTGCTTAACCGAACAGCACTTATATAGAGATCGCTCGAACTAGTTAGCAAAAGCATGATCTTGGCGGTGCAGCTTGCGATTGGGCTCCAAATAATATCATGTTAAATTAATGAACCTTTGGACTGAATATGTGGAATCAATAAAATCCTCGCGCACTGCGCTTTCAATACGGATGAAAATAAAAATATCAGATATCCTCGCCAACCTTGAAATCTTTTCATAGCAACCAAACTGAAAAGCAGAGTTCCGCCCAACCAAACTTTGTCCCGTATCCTATCTTGTCTTGGTCCTGTCCTATCCCGGAGAATCGTTGAATGATGATAGATAAGCAAGAGGAAATAAAAATGAAATGAAATGAAATGAGGTGTGTTGGAATAGAGCGAAGACTTGACTTCGCTATTGAGTTGAGTTGAGAGTCGAGTCAGGCTGGCTCCACCCAAGCACAAGCAGGAAAAACGGGGGAAAAGCACTAACATTAAGCCGCCAGAGAGTCCGTGTGAACGCCGCTGTTGGGAAAAAGATATAATAACAGTGATGATAAGGATGATAGTGAGAAGAAAATGGGGACGCTGATCGAGGGAGCCACCCGCGGAGAGAGATGTTGGTATTTGTTTGGTATGGGGAGTTGATAATGGTGAGATAATAAACCAAATAGATGAAATGTGCGGGAAATCATGGAAGAGATTCGAGGTGCTGAGACTGTGGCTGTGGGTTTTTTCCATTGTTTTCGCCTCGGCTTTCTTAGATGTTGTTCTCCTCTTTCGTTGTGTGTTGTTTGTTGTTGTGTGGTTTCGTGCGAGCGAGGTTATACAAATCCTGCCCTACCTCCGTGCTAGCTACTTCTGAGTCGGTTCGATGCGATTCGATTCGATTCTAATTTTTCTTTTCGATACATGGTAACAATGAACGATAACGTGGCGTCTCTGTTGAGGAGCGGGGTATTTCAAGTCTTTCCTTTTTCGTACGTGTCGTTGTTGCTTTCTGTCGTTGTTGCTTTCGATTTGGGTCGTTTGTGAAGAGAGAAAGAGAGATGGAGAGAGATGTATAGTTGAATGGAATGAACCAATTGTCCATGGTTACGATGTCTCCATGGGTTCTGGCTGCTGCTGAGACGCCGACGCCGACGCTTTTGCCGCGGCTATTTCCTCGGGGAACGGCTTGCGGCCATACACGCAGCGGACTTCGTGGTAGTAATGGTTTTTGCGGTCTTTGATGACGGCTTTGAAGTCGGCGCAGAATTGTTGGACTTCTTGGTATGTCCACTGGTAGGGTAGACTTGTTAGTGCATATATCGCAACGAGACAAACACTCCACAACGTAACCAGAGAAGCAAAAACAGGAGGGGATATTGGGAGGGGGGGGGGGGAAGAAAAAGAGAAAAAACATACTCCCAAAACTCGCGTATACAACGCCATAACCCACCCTTCGATCCCATCAAGCCAGTTCCTCTCCCCCCAGCGTCCCATATCCTTGAGATGCGGATCTTTTGGCCACGGCCCAATCGGCCACGCAAACTTCTCCTCCACTACATCCACGAACCCAGCATCCTCCATGAACCCTTTCATCCTCTCCACCGTTTTGAACGACATACCCGTTCGTTCCTCCCCTACATTAATAATGCTCGTGCTGAACGCGGTATACATTTTATCCGCGTGTTTCTCGGAATTGGGATCGGCGTTTGTCTCGACGCTAAATTCGAGGTGCTCGTACCAGCCGCCGGGCTTGAGGTGCTTGAAGCATTGCTGGTAGAGATAGGGCCAGTCGCGGACGCAGCCGGTTAGGCCGCGCACGTGCACAAAGTCGAAGCAGGATTCTGGGTATGTCCATTCAGAGCAGGCATCGTCGACTTCGAACCGGATGTTGGGGGGAGCTGTGGTCGCTTGGGTGGGGGAGAGATCGGTGCCGATGATTTCAGCGCCGGGGAAGAAGTCGGCCATATCACTGGGGGTTACATGTTAGTTTTCCATTTTTGAGAGCGTAATAACGTATATGGGCAAGGGGAGTACTAAATGCCAAGAAGGGAAAAGGTAGAAGAGATAAGAAGGCCTTACATCGCCCAGAGACCGATGCCAGTGCCGACATCGAGGATCATTTCTGGGTTGTTGATAGGCGCGAGGAACAGTTGATCATGGAGTGTCAGGAGCCATAAATGGTGACTGCATATTGAAGATCAGCTCGAAAATTCATTGCAATGATCTGAACAGTAGGAACTTACACAATAGTCTCGTAATTTGAATATCGTTCGTCATTTGGGCCGTAATAGCTCCCATCTCCTACAAACCGTTAGCCAAAAACATCATCCTTATTCCACCTTTCTTTATCCAGGTTCAAGTCTCCAGCCCCAAGTGCATGTGTCAACATAACAACTTTGTGGCAGGGGGGCGTGAGACTTACGGAATGCATGGTACCGCCTCCCATTCTCATATCGATACCGTGTGACGTTCGACGCTAATGACTGGCCACTAATTCATCCCATCAGAAAACAAAGAACATGGTGCATATCCAAGACAAAGACCACGAAAAATAAGCAATGAGAAAAGGCGGTCAAACATACGAGGTATATGACATTCGATCATCATCATCATCCTCCAGGTATCGGTCATACGCCGAATCCTATAATTAAGCATGGTCAGTAAGCGGCTTGTTTTTTACTTTAGTGTTTCCTCGTGGTTGCCTTTTCGGATGCGCGAAGGGAAATACACAATCGTGTTGCAGCAAAGTAAAGAGTAAAATGAATGAAATGCACGTGAGCAGAACTGGGGAACGGCTTGATCTCGATAAACGTTCCTCTTGGTCAAGCGTGTGTACGACTTGGGCTGCGGATCCCGACCATCGGAGCAGGGTAGTCCCCATAGGGTATACCATGCATGACACGACAGGTAATCTGAAACATGGGACGTCCACCAGGACAGCACACACAGGACCACAGATATGCACACTTGAATCTGGGCGGAAAGCAAAAATCGTAAGGAGAAAGGGAAGGGAGAGGAAAATAAAAGTCTTCTCATTGTTGCTTTGTAGGCTGAGTGGGGTGCACTAGCGGAAAGCCATTTGAATGAGAAGTTGCGAGGAAGAGAGAAAGAAAAGGTTCGAAGAGGCACTTAAACGACAAAAAAAAAAGTCAGGACATACAACGGCGATGTTCGCATCGTCTAGCACCATCTTCTGCATCCTTTGCCCCTTGGTGTCGGAGTTGAGCGTGCGCAAAGAGGGAGTGGTCCGGATCGTGTGTCGTTTTCCCAGCCCGAGGGTCAAAGTGCGGTCAAAGGCAAAAGACGAGCAGAGCCTCTGTCGATCTTTGGGGTCCAAAAACTAGGGGCGCAAGCTAAACACACACACAAAAGTCTCCAAAGACAGGGGGAATAAAACTCGAAAAAAGGTTGGGCGGGAGTGGTAGACGAAGGGGGCACGATCGGAGGAGAGGGCAGATCCAGAGGGGTGGTAGAGGCGAGCGGGAGATGGCTGGCTGGTGTGTACGGGGAGGTCGGTGGTGGATTTCCAGCGGGAAGGTTAAGGTTTAAGTCGGCGGATGAGGTCCAGCAAGACGACAGACGACAGACGACAGACGAGATGAGACGAGTGGACCAGGGCGGAAGCGGGCAGCTGGTCTGGGGGCGAAAAACAGTGCAGTAGTGTGTGTAGGTAATGGCAATGCGAGTAAGAGAGAGATAGAGAGGGGGAGAAAGCGAGGAGCCCAGTGCAGCGGTTCCACCAGTCCGGCGGGAAGGGAAAAGAGAGAGAGGGAGAGCAAGAGGGAAAATGTCTTGAGCAGCTTGCCGACGGAGAGTCAAAAGGCGGAGGCGATGGCGGGATCAACGTTATCTGTGGTGGGCGGGGACGTGGTGCGGTGGCAGTCTCAGTCCTTGGTCTTTGCCTTTGCGCGTTGTGCTTTGCAGGAGAGTCAAGGAGGGCGAGCGAACGAGCTGGCAAGAGAGAAAAGAAAGACAAGAGTCTGGCCTGGCCGTGTCGGACGGATGCTGCAATACCAGCTCGGTGCTTAGTCCTTTGGTGATCTTGGGACGGCGGTATCTAGGGCGGGACTACTGCGAGGGCACACCGACACAAGACGGCTAGGTGCAGCTTTCCCAGCTTCACGCCTTCACAGCTCAACTCCTTGACGGCTTCACGGCTTCACGCCGTCACGCCTTCAACCAGACGGGCGCGCTCGGAACGGACTCTTCCTGGATCGGAGCCAGCAGCGAAGGGTTGCTGTTGGCCCAGATCACAAAGGGGCGCCCTTGGGTCAACGCGCCCGGCTACGTGCCGGTGGGGTGGGGTGCAGGGCGATCACGGGCGTGGCCGATGCTTCTTCTTTTTCCTCCTCCTCTTCCTCTTCCTCTTCTTCTTTCTTGCAGAAGAGAAGAGTGTGGATGAGTACAACAAGGTGACGCAGCGTCACAAAATGCAAGAGCCAGGCTGCGCGGGTGTTGAGAATGCAATGAAAGAATCTACACAGCTCGGTCTGGCCATGTCTCCCCTCCGCAATCCCATTCCCACATTCTTCTCTGCCCTGGGCCCACTGCACAGATCCACACCACCGGCCCAGCATGTATCTTCTGACGCACACTGACATACCACCTACATCTATCCACCTGCCTACCTGTCCATTAGCTCCTGCTTTTGCGTGCGTCTAAAACGCTTCTGCATATCCACTCGCAGGACCCGTCTTCCAAGCGCCCGGCCATGTCCTCATCTCCTCATCTCCCCATCTCCCCACGCAGCCATCATGCCGATTTAATCTATCTTCTGCATACGCGACCCACCCCTTCGTTCTGCGCGTCTCGATCCAGCCAGCGAGTCACACAAAACGACAAGCAATCGCAGCCGAAGCCTGCAGCACGCAGACGCAGACGCAGCAGCAGACGCCCAGAAGTCGCAAAAGGGCAACGCGAGCAAGAAGGACATATCATGTCTCATCTCCCCTTCGAAACGAAAAACCCAGCAACAGCATAAACACAACCACACCATGAATCCCACCATCTCGCAATCTGTGGCATCTACTGTAAGTGCACCGTTATTTTACGCCCGACAGACCCAGCCCTCCGGTTTCACCCCACGGGCAGCCCCAGAAAAAGGTAAAAAGGCACACTGAGTCGATCTCCCCTATCCCAGCGCCTCGGTAACGATGAGGGCCATGGGATGGGGAACGAAACGGCACACTGGGTGGCCAAAGCGACATTGAGCAATCAAGTTCTTGGTAAGAGGGAAAAAAAAAAAACTCTCCGCGGACGCAGCCCGCTTCTGGTTCGTTGTGTTGCCTTGTTGGGGCGTCGTGGCCGGGTGCTGTGCCGCATCCGTGCAGAAACTGGGACTCGTGAACCCTACCTACCGGTTGGACTGGGTATCTCCAAGAAAAGAGACTGAGGGTTCAAGTTACGCTGGTTGATCATTCTCGTGAGAAATGGTCTTTGGTTCGGGGGTCTGTTATGCACTTTCTTTCTCGTGAACCTTCTTTCTTATGCTAGATATATATTTTTGTTTGATATATTGACTCCCACACACTGCCTCTGCCAACAACGACGCCCACAACCCCGAATACATACCACAACACAACACATCTATCTACTTCCTCCAACTGCTGCAACAAAAACTAGGGACGCCCTTGCCGTCGGCACCTTCTGTCTACGGGTGGCCTAGTTTCCCCGTTCCTCGTTCCCTTCGCCCTGCATCGCTTAGCACGGCCCTTACTACCTGCTAACCAAGCACATGGAGAATCCTTTGCTTATTCCCTCGCCGCCACTTCCGTCAGCCAGCAGATAATTACATATAGTAAACACATTATACGTGGGCCATGTCAACAGATGCAAGCTCATTTACGACTCTCTAGGCTTTGTTCACACTGGGCTAGATGCCAATTCTAGAACGCAATCGAATCGACTGATTGATACGTGTCTCTCTCTCTCTCTCTCACACACATACATATATATATTTACTTTTATCTTCATGCTCTATTTTGTCAAGGATAGCGTGTATTCTCAAATTGACTAGAACAAAAACGTAAACTACCTTTCTAATACCAGTATAAACGTATCAGTGAGCCCCGACAGCAGAAAGTCTGGCAAAAGCAGACAACACGAAAAGTGGGGAAAACAAAAGGAAAACCCCCCAATCTCAAATGACCATGTCCCCGCCCATACATCAATCACATCAAATCATTCTTTTCTTTTCCTTTTACTTTCCCAATCTTTCTGTTTTCCTTCTCTACGGCAAGCAAATGACGATGACCAACGCAGATCCCATGCTACAAAAGACCTGCCTGTCCCCCGTCCAATTGTATCCGAGACTTTTTTTTGTAGGTACCAAGACCTGCCCATTTGAAATACTGTAGGAACACCGATGAGCCACTTAGGAAAGGGATCCCTTACTCTTTATTGACCGTTTTCGGACATCCTTGCGGATATGGGTCGTCTCCCCCGCATCCCCGGAGTCGGCATATCTTGCTCATTCGGTCTTTCTCTACCTTTTCTTCATTCAGACTGGAAAAAAGGAAAACATAGCATAGCAAAAGCAGCTAGCCGCCCTGTCCGCTCTTTTTGTTGCTCTCTTCTGCATCAAAAGCCACCCAGACAGAAAAAAGAAGACACCAACAGAGAGAGCCGACTTCCTCATTAAAAAAAACGCCGTCGTGCCAAATAGAGAGACATGACCAAAAAAAAACACATCACAACAATGTACAGCAAATAGAAAAGAGTCAAAACCACCGACAACGCCTTGCAACAAATGCCTCCAAAAGCTCAGAAGCCTTAAGCGGTAATTACGGAAACATGAAAAAAAAGGTACAGAGAGAATTTTGGGTAATATGAAGGTTGTTTGTGCAGTCTTACGAAAATTTTCGTCGGTCTTCTTCTCCACAATCCCTGCTATATGCAGCGGGGAAACGGCAATAAGACCCATTGTCATATAAGCCAACGTTGCGCCACGCATATACGGAATTTACGGATGCCCGTGAGGTTTCCCTGAGCTTTCATCTCGATCTACGCCAGCCGCGTGGCTGGTTTTCGTTCTCTTCATTCTCTCGTCATCTGATGATGAATGGCTGCTGCTGCCATCATCCAGTCCAATATTGCCGTCCTTAGACTCGCGGCGAAGTCGGTCAGCTTTATCTTTCAAAAATTTGGCTTGTTCAGCCGCTCGTTGCGCTCGAATTTGCTTCTTCCACATGGCGGCGTAGTGCCCATTTCGTTCTAGTAACTCTTCGTGCGTACCCCGCTCTGCTACTTGTCCCTTATACAACACAAGAATCTGGTCAGCGTGAGTGATTGTGCTGAGTCGATGGGCGATAATAAGCATTGTTCGGCCCTGGGCAAGAGTGGTAAAAGCTTCCTGGATGTGCTGTTCCGTCTCCGTATCTAGAGCGGCAGTGGCTTCGTCCAGCATGATGATGCGGGGGTTCTTGAGAATGGTGCGAGCGATGGCGACTCGTTGCTTCTCGCCTCCAGAAAGACGCAGACCTCGCTCTCCGACCTTAGTCTCGTATTTGTCGGGGAAAGTCATAATCTTGTCGTGGATACTTGCTGCTCGGCATGCCGCATATACCTCCTCGTCCGTTGCATTGGGGTTTGCATACTTGAGATTGTACATGATAGACTCGTTGAACAAAACGGTATCCTGGGGAACAACACCAATATGTCGACGCACAGAATCAATGGTGAGATCTTCCACATCATGCCCGTCAACCTGGATGCTACCAGACATAGTGTTATAAAATCGGTAAAGTAGACGGAAGACAGTCGACTTGCCACCGCCGGACTCTCCAACAAACGCAGTCGTTGTACCTGGGCTGCACTGAAAATCGAGGCCTTGCAAGGCAGGCTTGCGAGTGTCGTACGAAAAATGGACATCATTGAACTGGAGATTACCTTCACATGATGGGAGCTCCTGTGCATCTGGTTTATCCACGACTGTGGGCTGCTCCTTGAACAGTTCAAGCATGCGCTCCGAATTGATCATCGCTGATTGTATCATCCTGTAGAAGGTACCGAAGAAGTTGAGTGGACTTTGTAGTTGGCCCATGTAAGCAATTAAGGTGACGAATTTGCCTACATCCAACTGCTTCGTTGAGATCTGGTATGCTGCGATGAAGCAGGTAACCAAGAGACCTAACATGAATACCATATTCTGGGAAATATTCATGAGGTTGAGCGAGAACAAAACCTTGTACTCTGCGTTCTGGAACTTCTTCACAGCCTCACGGTAGCGATTGAACTCGTAGGCTTCGGCGTTGAAGTATTTGATCGTTTCGTAAGACACCATGGAGTCGTTTCTAAAATCGTTAGCCTAAACACAAAATGCTACGATAATGGTAAAAAACGCACTTAACCGCATCCTCTTCTCTATCCGCATTGACCATTTCTCGGCGTATTTCAGCTCTCCATTGGGCCATGCGGATAGTGAGATAGATGTACCAAAACGTGACGATCGAGATGACGAGAGCATAGTAGACATCGAATTTGATCAGGAAGTAGCCAATAGCGACAGCGAGATCGATGAGCATGGGAACAACTTGGAAGGTCACCTGCTCCAAAAAGGTATTGATGGAGCTACCCTTTCCGAGCGCTGACAACACCTCGCCCGTCTTTTTGCCGAGGTGGAAGTCTAGACTGAGGCTGTGCACGTGCTCAAATGCCGCAACTGACAGTTCGCGATACGAGTATTGCGACACAGGAATCCAGAGTGCTGAGCGGATAGCTCCAAGAAGACCATTGTTACCTTGGACAAAGCGGAAGGCAATGTAGATCATAATGGCGACCCACGGATTGCCCTTGCGCTTACCTTGCTCATCTTCTTTCAGATCGTTTACGATTTCTCCAAGTTGCTCGGGAACTAAGAGATTGACGACTCGCTGGCAGAGGACGATCACAAAGCACAGGACAACCATGACCTGCAGACGTCGATCCTTGGAGGGCCAGAGGTATGGGAAAAAGACATGGTAGCCTTTGATGTACTCCCACCAACTTCGCGATGGTGCACCAGTTGGTCTACTCCAGGCGGGCGGTGCACCCTCAGTGTGTTGGTGTTTGCCACCAACGGGGTGAACTGAACCATATGAACCGTTCGCGTGACCATTTTCCGCGTGGCCATCTCGCTCGGAACCACCCAACAAGGACGTAGTTTCGCTTGAACTACCAGCCGCCTCTTCGGCGGCCTTCTTCTTCCTTAATCGTCGAGGAATCCGCACGAATATGACGTAGAATCCAATAAGTGCAAGCAACAGCACAATGCGCAAAAGATCCATGGCTACCTCGGCCGACTCCCATTCGGTCATGTGAAGGCGAAAAATAGGGCTTTCCGGGTCAGCAGTGGGAGGGTGAGCTGTAGGCTCCTTGTGGACGTGGGTGTAGATGAGAATTGAGCAGACGACAAGAACTAGCTCGAGGATTACGGCGACGGTCCATGTTGAACAGTGAGCGATTGTCGGGGAGGGTTTGGAGTCGATGAGGGAAATAAGGAACAGGCAATATACGAAGAAGGAGCCCACGAGGTAGATCTGGTTAACACTGGTCAGCTTTGTGTGGAGGAAAGGAGTAGAGTTGGTGACGTCGTCAGGGTTCTCTTCTCTTACATGCATAGCCAGACGACTGGGTGGAGAAAACTTACAACGACCTGCTTGCCGGCCCACCAGGATTCATCTTGAGCGGCAATGGAATGGGCAATGACAATGATGGAATTCCCAACAAAGGTGAGGGCAGTGATTAAGGACAGCCACTCGAAGACACGCTTCTGGGAGTGTGAAACGTCGTCGCGGGGCTTCTTCTTGACAAAGTTGCGGGTTGGATCGGTGGCGGGTAGCGGCTTGCCTCCAGGGCCAGTGGTGGTGGGTTTTGCGATATTAGCATTAGAATTAGACGCTGAGATGCTGCGGATAGTGAAGGCGGCGAGGAAAAAGAAGAGCATAAAGATTGGATAGGCATATTGCAGGATCTTGACGGTACAGCGAAGGTTGTGGGCATGGGGCCACCATGCAGAGTCGTCGGCGGCCATGATGCAGCTGCTCTAGACGGCGAGGATGACCCGTGGTAGAAGGGCCACCGGCGGGAGCAGAGACAGGGCAGCGGGGAGGGGAGAGAAGGTGGAGGAGAGGGAGGAAAAGGTGTTAGGGAGGACGAGAGCGCGGTGGCATGGTGTTGGTCTCGGTGGTTCTGCGACATGGAGCGAAGGTGGCGTACCGTCTTGCGCGGGACTGAATCGAGCGCCAAGCTGGCGCCAGAGCTCCCTGCATCGCTCGTTATTCTAGACAACCGCGAGCTGCACCGTACTGCACCTCGTGCAGACGCAGTCACAGAGCAGACGACGCCGTGCTTTGGAGCTTGCTGCTGCTTGATTTGCTTGCCTGCCTGGTCTTGGGTGCCAGCTTTTGCTTGGAAGATTGATTGATTTGATTGATTTGATTGATTGACTGATCGATTGATTGATTGATTGATTGATTGATTGCTGGCTTGCTGGCTTGCTGGCTTGCTGGTCTCCTTGTCCTGCGTGAGGCATGCTGGCGTGCTGGCGTGCTGGCGTGCTGGCTTTCTCTCTCTCCACACAGCCAGCAGCGGCTGCCCTCCGACTCAGTCACCGCAACTCGCACGTCGCAACTCGCAGCAACTCGACCGACCGACGACGGCTGTTTGTGTGGTTTTGGGTGTTTTGGTGTTGTCACTGCTGGTCTCCTCCGGAAGGTGCGATTGACTGATGCTGTTCAAGCTGCGGCTGCCGCGTGTGTGACGGCTTGCGCCTGCGCCTGCGCCTGCCAAAACAGCTGGTCTGCCAGATTGATATGCTGTATCGATCGATTCAATCGACGACGACCGCCCACCCCCCACCGCCCACATATCCATCTCAGCCATCCATAATGGCCACGGACAGCAACGCCATCATCAACAACCTCACCAACAACAGCACCACCACCACTACCCCCAACCCGCGGCGGTCCTCGGCAGCGACTCCCACTGCCACACCAACTCCAGCACCCGTCGCCTCGCCCACTCCCATCCCGCCGCCGCCTCCCCTCCCGCCCTCGAAAGCATCGTACTTTTCGCGTTTTGTCACGCAGCCATTGACGACTGCGTACGGCTCGCGGCCGCCGAGCGCGCAGACAAACCGCCCCGATGGAGGGCGACCGAACCCACTAGTGCCGAAAGTGCCCGGGTAAGTCATTCTCGAATTGCTGCTCAGTCTCTTTCGTCTCATGTGCGCGCATCTTGTGTCCCATGCCCGATTCCTGTCATGCCCGCCGCCCCATGTCTCTCCCATGTCTCCATTTTTGCACAGACCTAGTACATACATACTACTGGGGCACAGGCCTCTGGGTGCAGTGGGTGTAGTGGGTGTGGTGTAGGCACTGTAGTGGGTGCTCAATACTCGATCATGTCTCTGGTTTCCTGTCTTTCCTTCAATCATGGCCTCTCTACCACTGTAACCCTCCACCTCCCCCTGTTCCCCTGCTCCACTCTCTCCCTCGAGCTCCCCATGTCCATGTCGCTACCGCGCCGCGACATGCTGCATCCGCCCTATCATCCAATACCCAATCCCCAATCCCCAATACCCAGTACCCATCGCCCAGCCCACACAACCTACCCTTTACCCACTCACCCACCCACACTCGCCCCTAATTGCGTGTTCTTTATTTTCTATTTTCTATTTTTCGCTCCTTCCCCGCCACCACCGCCGCTCCTGCTGCACCGGCATCCCAGCCCTCCACGGCAACTGCCTGTCTCTGTCTCGGGCGGCCCCTTCCCGGCCCGTCTTGTTTTCGTGTGCTGAGTTCTGCCCTGTAGCATCCGAACGGGCTCGTCGCAAGATGCAAGCCATAAAACCGGCCTCGACATCTCCGCCCTCGACATCAACCGTGACAGGACCCACGCCATCCTTGCCGGCAAAGAGATTCTGAAAACAGTCCGCGTCGACGTTGACAATGCCAAGATTGTCGAGGACACCAACCTGCGTGCTGCCGTCCTTCACTATGCTGACGCAGGCGCCTCACATGCTCGCCAGCGAGAGGGTCTGACAATCCACGACGTCAAATGGTCGCATGGCCAATTCAGCACGCATATTGCAACTGCCGCCGCGAATGGCAAAGTCATTCTGTATGATCTAAACCGTGCTGGTGTCGAGCTCGCCCGATTGCACGAGCACACACGCCAGGTCCACAAACTTGCCTTCAATCCCCATCAGGGCCATCTATTGCTCTCTGCAAGCCATGATACTACGGTCCGCCTGTGGGACCTTCGTGACCTACGCAAGGATATAATGACTTGCCACAGCAGAGACCACTATGCTGGCATCAACGGTGGGATTCGTGACGTCCAATGGTCCCCTACCGATGCTGTAGAATTCGCCTTTGGTACCGATAATGGAACCATACAGCGATGGGACTTTCGCCACAATAAAGGCCCCAAGCAGAAAATCCCGGCCCACGACCAGCGCATTTGCACATCAATTGACTGGCATCCCGATGGGAGACACCTCCTCAGCGCTGGAATTGACCGCACTGTCAAGGTCTGGGACTTTTCGGTAGATGGTAGACGCCAGAAGCCTGCCTTTGTCCTAAGCACCCCTTTCCCCGTCTACAAGGCTCGATGGCGACCCCCGTATTGGTCTGATGAATATTACGAAAAAGGTGCTTATCAATGTACACAGCTCGCGACATCCTACGATCGCGACCATTCTGTCATCCATGTTTGGGACTTTCGACGTCCGTACTTGCCTTTTCGGGAGATCAACAAATTCGCTAGCGCTCCTTCTGATATGCTCTGGCACTCGCGTGACACTCTCTGGACCGTGGGTCGAGAGGGCGTTTTCCAGCAAAACGATGTTCACCATGCACCGAAAGTAGTAGATCGTCGCAATTTGCAGGCAATTGCAGTATCGCCAAGTGGTGAAATTGGCGGAGTAGCGCAGAGGCGACCGCGCCGTCGGCGCTCCGCTGGACTAACCTATACCGAAGACTCATACATTGGTGACCCACGTGACAAGCGCAGCAGCCCCGAAAAGGGTAGTCTGCGAAGCTCTGCAGACGACAGTCTGGACGACAGCTTTCTCAGTTCTTCACTCAAGAGACACCATGGTCGCACTGCTAGCAGTCGATCGGCTAGGTCGTTTGGCAACACCCCGCCATCCGACACAGCACCTAAAGTTATGTTCCTCACCGACTCTATGGCTATGCATGGTGACTCTGCGAAACCAAACCAGATTGCGTTTCGGGGTACACTTCCCGGAGCCTTTAATGTCCAGATTTTCGCCTATCTGGCCCAGAAGTACAAAGCCATACCGCTTCCCAGCCCCGCCACCGTCCAATCCTATCAAGAAATCCAGCAGGTTTTTGAGCAAAACGCAGAATACGCGCAAAGAGCCGCATTTCATCGACTTGCAGAAACATGGAGGCTTGTCGGTGTATCCATTGCCTTTGCAGCAAGGCGTCGAGCAGAGTTGCATAGGAAGCATCGTCTACTGCCACACAAGCCCGCCGCTACCAGTATTACCACCACCACTGCCTTAGCCTCGTCCAACGCGGATCCCAAGACGCAGTCCGAATCTTTAGAGGCACAGGATACGCACCTGGGCGTTGGTCCAATTTCTGGGGCGCGTGCCATCCCAGTCCTTCATGACAAACCACCGCCAGCAGCAACACCACAGACCGGTCCAATCCATGTGTCGGTCGAGAGCACATCTAACTTGGCCACTCCCGTTGCTAGGCCCTTTACCACGTCGAATCCAGTCATGACTGGCTTACAGAAGTCTCAGCTCCCGGACCCTGATCACGAGGAGGACATTGAGCTCCCACCGGCAGTGGCTGGACCGCACTCATCAGGCAATGGCAATTCCTTGACACCAGGAGATGCACAGGGAAGGCTCGCACCTACCCGCCCAAGCTTCAATGGACCTCACTGGTACCACTCTAGCGATGGTCTAGACGAACGCCGAGCGCTGGTAGGCAGCTACCGGGCGACTCCCCGGATACCACTCAGCCTAGAACCAACCAATGCGCAAGGGATCAACATCAAGGTTCCTCCACGATTGGACCGCCACGGCTCAGACGAGAGTTTTGCCATGTTTTCGGCATCTACAGATTCTCAGCATGGCCATTCAATGCCTAGCTCGCTTGCAAGTGGCAACTCCCATTCACAGAGCATGGAGTCTATCCCAGAGAAATGGCAGCCCGGCCCGGAGGACTCTAGCTTTGGTAGAGGGGTACAGCACTCTGAGAGTGGAGAGGATCAGCGGAGTGACCTGGGTAAGAGTGTACAGATATCGCCTACAACCCTGCCCATTGGTAAGAACGACGTTGGTGCTGCAGTGCCATTGAGCCAAGACGTAGGGCAAGGTTCGGCCCGTGGTGGGACGGGCCACCCTATCGTATCCAACAGTGGAGAGAGAGCGTTCCAGGAGATCGAACATCTGCGCCGAAATAATCAGCTCCTGCGTCATGATAGCTCGGAGTCTGAGGCATACACGAGTAGCAGAGGCGGCATGTCTGTTTCGTCCAGAAGCTACAGTATTGATATGGAAGCCAGTGGCACCATTGTCCCAGAAGTCTCCGAAGACCCAAGATCACCGCATGGCCAAAAGCCACCGGCGACCCTAGCGCATGCAGCGGAGAGTGCTCCTCCGGTACTTGATCCAACAGCCGAGGATCAGCTATTGTTGTCAGATTACCAGGCAATGCACATTGACGCAGAGAAAGAGTCGCCGTTCGCCGTCATCGGACTACTCAAGAACATCCTTGCATTTTATACGGGCTCCTTGTCCGACGCGCAGACCTCTTCTTTGCTGTTACTACTACTAGCGCCGCTCTTGCCTCAAACTCAGACGCAATCTGAAACGGCTGATATTGATACTGCAGAAGTTCTTTTAGCATTCGCAGATACATTCACTTCACTCGGGTTGACAGCCACACAAGCGAAGACTATTCTCTCAACCCAGCTGACTCAACTAATAGCTACGGGCATCAATCCCTACCAAGCAGAAGCCATCCTTAGTACATATCATGCTCAATTGCATAGTCTTTCCCTCTTCAATTCAGCGGCTTCCCTCCGACGGCTCGCCTACCCCACGTATCCTGCCGTGTATGAACAAGCTCTAAAAGACACGCAACTTGGCCTGTTATGTTTGAGCTGTAAATCTCCTATCAACAATCCAAAAGACAAAATGTGTTGCGAGTCTTGCAAACGAGCACAGGCACCGTGCCCCATCTGCTGGGGGCGATATCCAGCGTTTGAACCTATAACTGCCAAAAAGGCAAAAGCAAAATTTCGGTCCAATCTGAAAGATAAGGAGCATAAGAGAAAGCGGTCGTCGCTCATGTCAAATGCTATATTTGAGAACGGAGGAGCAGATGACAGTCCCTCACCATCCATACCTGAGCAGCCATCAGCACCAAAAGCGACACTCTGGACATGGTGCCCGTTGTGTGGCCATGGTGGACACACAAACTGTCTCTCCACGTGGTTCGCCCACTCCGCATTGTCAGATGGCGCATGCGCAACGGAAGGATGCCTCTGCGATTGCGTTCAAGGGAAACGACGAGACGGCAAAATACAAGAGATCCTTCGTATCAAAGCAGAAAAGGAGCGGTCAAAGGTTGTTCGAATGGGTGACGACTGGAAAGTCGGCGAAAGTAAAGCTGTATCTGCCGTACGAGGAGCCCTTGATAATGCTTCTTTATCATCCAGGGATCCGAATCAACAAGGCCATACTGCAGGACCTCCATTGGGCCGCAGAGATGAAGGAAGGAGAGTTCGTGTTATTGTTCCCCAAAATGACCAGCAGCAGCAACAACAGCACCCTCTAACTCCCCAATACGGGCCAGGGAAATTGCCAAAATTCTAGTTAGACTGAGCTCGATTTCCTCTTTAAGCCCATCCCGGCGGTATCGGACATGTTATGTTATAGCGCCCCTGACATCACCACCGAGGCGACGGGAGTCGGTTCGGCTCTTTCTCTAGTCGAGTGCGGGAGCATGACCGTGCTGCCCGCTTCTGCATTATCACACCGCTCCCATTCTCCATGTGCAGACGCCAAGCGGAAGGGGAACAACGCACGATACAACGTGCGCCGTAGTTCCCCGGATGCGGGGCGCTGGATATGGATAGCTATGCCGCACAGGTGCGTTGACATTGCTCCTTCGTGCGCTATGACGACCACAGGAGTAAACCTACCGTGGGGTTGGGTGGATGATAGTCGCAGGGGTATGTGTAAACAAGATCATGTTCTGGTATATACTGCGAGCCGGAGAGATGTTATCAGCCAATCAGCAACGAATCGGCTTTAACTAGCGATGCTAATACTTTTCTTAATACGACTGTGTTGACAGCAAACACATCTTTGATGTAAGCGACTTGCTTTTTGAGGGTTAAAGCCATCACAGCTCACTGCTGTCCCACCGAAACTGCAACTAATCCCTCCATGGTCTTACTTGAGAGTCAGACCCCCGAACCTGTCTGAATGGCACCTTCCTCCCAAGTGGAATTATCCGTCGAAAGAAATTGCTGTCAATTTCCCACCTGGGCAAAAAGTATGTGCCATTGCGATCCTGAAATTTTCATTGATTCAGTGACGCAGCTATACAGCCTATTTGTTAATTCTCGTACCCAGAATCTGCACTCCTATGTACCCCTCCATCCTCAATCTGGTCCGTACCTGACAAGGCTTTTCTAGCCGCGGGCGCTCTGCTACGCGGCAGAACGCCACATCATACCATCCCTACGGCACTGTCCCAGTCCTCTGATTATTCTCTTCTTCCTTTTGGCAGCTCACATGCAAGAATTATTTCTTCCACGTACCATGTCTTTCTCTTGCCGCACCCTTCACACCCTTCTCATCCGGAAGCAAGTGTTTCCTGGCACACCCACCCACACGCACACCTACCTAGCTACACCCATACACAAAAGACGCGCCTATATCCGCACCCAGCAATTTGATCCTCTGATCGGTGTGCGTGACGCACATGGCGGACCGAATGAAAGGCTTTTATCAGCCTTTGTTGAGTTGTAGTGTGTACGGCCCGGGGCTACCGCGAGGATCCAATATTCAGGATTCCTCGCGATCCTCACATTTTCCGAGAGATGATGTGTGGTAGTGGTGATGGTGGTGGTGATGGCGGTGGTGGGGTAGCCTTCGTGATCGGTGTGGGGTGTAGGTGTAGTGGACGGAGGCGTGATGACGAAAAGCCTTCTCTATCTCTGTGTGTGTTGCCCCGCCACCCGTTAAGCAGTAAGTCTACTATAAACGGTGAGAGGAGTGCAGCCCGACTGTCTGGTTGATGCGGAGAGGGGTGTGTATGTGTATGTGTGTGTGGTCTAGAGTGAGAATACGTGTAATTGTGTTGGGACTGCGACAAACAAGTAATTTGACGAGACTCTACTGGTTTATCGGTGAGCCATTGGGCAACAATGTCGACATTCTACTAAATACAATGTGTTACGTGTCTACAGTGCTACATCCACGTGTAATCGGATGGCAGGGTGTTGAAAAAGGAAAAAAAAGTAATGAAAATGGCGAGACGAAATAAATAACCATGAATGAGGAGGGCGCGCTCGCTATCTGCCAATGGAATCAGCATGGCATGTCTGCTGACAGGGCTGCGTGTCTCTCGTGCAACAATCGACTTGCAGTGATTTTGAAGGACCAGCCCGTCCTACCCCCGCGCAAAGGCAAAACCGCCTGCCGAGAACTTGGTCGACCGTTACACGGGGGTTTTCGATCGACGACGTGGGGTTGGTGGGGTGGGTTACCTAAAGGCTTCTGGTCTTGGCTGGCTTGATGTCCGGCTTGGGAAGGCGTTACGGTATGAGACATGAGTGTTGCAAGGGTTTTATCGGGGGTCACGGGGTTACCTTTTTTCTTTGTGTGTGAGATTACTAGTTTCTCATGTCGACGAAGTAGCGGTGATGAGGTGTGATGCGTGGCTATTGGGCGTGTTCTGGCGTCCGACGTCTGGCATGGATTCGTTTGAAGATGCGTGAGACTTGGTACCTACCTATGGTAATTCTGGTTGTCGGCTGGTGAGAATTTAAGTGATGCAAGATAGACATCCTTGGAGGCTTTTTGGGGGTCATGGCGTACTACGCGATAGCGGTGATGGGAAAAGACAGTGTTACGATCTAGGGTGTCTAACGATCAGTTGTGAAAAGTAGGTGGTAGAATAAGATTAGGAATGCAAGTATGAGGGGGTGGCCTGTGCATTGCATCATTCATGTAAGGAAATTGTACTCAAGCCGAGGGCACAAAGTGACGATCCGGAATTATGTACGTTGCTGTAGCCGGAGGGTGCTGGTCGCTTGACATTTTAACGCACTCGTGTCCATGTAAGGGCACACCCGTAGTACAGCTTACGGGAGACCATGTGAGGAGAATAGAGAGTGAAGGGTATCGAGAGTGCAGCGGATGTCAGTGCTGTATTGTACTTTGCCTCGCCAGAGGACTGGATTTTGCATTAGGAATCGTTATTTGTTGGAGGAAAAATTGTGATAAGGGTTACGACGTAGGGCTAGCGGGAGTTATCGCTCTAGATTGATTCTATGATGTAGATGAAGCTGTTGCTTTGTATGCGGTTGATTACTGTCGTAACCCTTGTATCACTATGATTGCGCTCAAGTCATCTTTCTGGTAAAGATGTTGATTGGACTGAATCCTAGTAAGCACATAAGAGCATTTTGGAAAATGAGTCTAGGCTAGTGATAATACCTACCGAGTGCCTATAGTGCTAATGCATCGCTTGACATTTTACCTTACGCTGATGCGAGGTAGCACTCGTTTACCGGCCGCATAGTTGATCTTTGGTTCATGACACAGGGCACAACAGGTTGGGGATCCACAGTCCAGGGGAAGGAAGGGTTGCCTTGTGACCAAGTTCAAAGTGTTGATAAGTATGAAACCTAGCTCCCGCCAATAGGTGCGAAAGAAAGACTCCAGGGCTTACAAGTAGGATCATAAGGGATGCTCCTTCGATAAGCGTGATTCACCTTTTCACTCAACGCCAGCTGTAGACTAACACACAGTCCTGAAACACAAGTATGGATCATTTTGTGAATTTCGATCGTATTGATTGCTTAACCGATTTCCGTCCCTCGTGACACCGTTGAAGTCCTCATGAAGAAGGAAATGAAGGCCCATAGGTTAGCCATGCAAATGCATTCCTGCGCCTCTCAAAATTCATCTCAGAACCGGAAATCCTGCCTCCCAGTTAGCCTGCCATATGCTTCTCTCAGTCCGACATGCATGCCTACCACACACTTCCCCACATCCAAAACCCTTTACCGGGATGCGCTCCAGACGCTCTTCAAGAAGCCATCCTTCTGTGTCAACCTGTTGAAGCTGTCGTCGCTCTCGCCCATGGCGCGGACGAAACCGCAGAGGGCGTAGGTCTGGTTCTCGCCGGTGTAGCGGCCGTTCTCATCGACCTTACCGACGCTGATTTGGACTGAGGCGTGATCCTTGGCCTTGATGATGCGTCCGGTGGCGGACTTGGGAGGAAATTAGTATCGCGGGAATGCGAATTCAGCTGTTTCGAGTACTCACGCATTTGCGGGGGACGTAGACTAAAGGCTTTGTTAGTAAAAGTTCATAGAATCCATAAAACCGGGAGGGCAAGAATTTCGGCGGAGTGAGGCAACGCATTGCCAGATGAGAAAGGGAGTCTTACGGTCGACGAGCTCGCCACGTTCGTTCTCCATGGTTACTGGTGTGTAGGTAGACGGAAAGTGGTGTTCTGAGGTGTCGCTTGGAGGGGTTGTCGTCGTCGATGGTTTTGCTTGCCGTGCGTTGTGGGAATTTCGACGCCGCGGTCTCGCTTAGTGTGCCAAGGGAAGTAACCTTATACGGCTAGTTCCTTTCACTCCCGAACATTAGCGTCCATCCCCATGTAGTTGGCCACTTTGCTTGACGAGGTGACCAGACATTAAAAACAATCACAAAGGCTCTTTTTTTAAACTAGCCTTTTCGATATATTCCTCGCATATCATGCTCACCAGTCAACTGATACTTTCGAAGAAACATTTCCGTTTATGGAGAAGAATAACCTCTCAAGATATTCGAAGAAAGAAGTGTTAAGAAAACCCTTCCTACTCTAAATGAGAGTACAAAATCTGTTTAACACCTACAAGGTGTAATCTATGTTTGTTTTGCAGTCAGATTAGCTATATCTATCCTAGTCTGTAAGTTACTAGTTTAAGATACCGATTTTTCTTACAGAGTATTGAGTAGAACCACAGCGTGACCGCAAATGAAGTCGAGATGGGAAATATATTTCTGGTTATAGTCGCTTTTTCAGAAGTAGATACCAAGAGCAACAGGCTACAAGGGGCATTTTCCCAAAGGATCATTCTTAATTTTGACCCATCCTTCTGTGCCTTTGACTCTATCCAACCACGCTCTCACATTCTCCTTAACTTCAAAACCTATTGCTTCGGTTGCACTGGTATATGCATACAGAGCTATGTCCGCAATAGAATACTACTCCCCCACAAACCAACTTTTACCGTGCAAGTGTTTCTCCATAATATCAATTGCATTCTGACCATCCTTCTTGAAATCTTGCTTTTGCACCTCTGAGAGGTCACCGAATCCACCCCAGTACGTACGAAATTTTCACTTCGCTACATATGGCTCATGTGAAAATTGTTCGAAAAAG
The DNA here is from genome assembly GCA_028476805.1 of Acrocalymma vagum. Classification (NCBI taxonomy): domain Eukaryota; kingdom Fungi; phylum Ascomycota; class Dothideomycetes; order Pleosporales; family Acrocalymmaceae; genus Acrocalymma; species Acrocalymma vagum. The sequence goes on along the minus strand of JAQGEP010000001.1, from coordinate 480,558 downwards.
AGCCATTGTAGGATCTGAGCACGGCTCACTGTATCCTCTGGCAAAAATGGGGTTCCTTCCGAGAGATAAAAGAGGATGGCATTGGATTCGGCAAGTGCAGTACCATCGTCTAGAACAAACAATGGTACTTTTCCGTTTGGATTCAACGAAAGAATTCTGGCGCCTTTGATTCCGATGGAGGCGGCCAGATTTTTAGGCTTTTTGTCTCATACGAAATACGAAGTTGCGAGAGGAGGAGCTGTACTTTGTACGCATTACCAGATGGAACGGTGGCATCGTAGAGTCGCATGCTTTCGATGGTATTATACTTCCTCAAAAGTTAAAAATCTGTTTTAAGTTTTTGATGAACAACTTTGAACTTGTTTATATATTGAGTGGGTTTTATTTAAACAACACCATGGTGAGGCATGCCATGGGCTGCAGGACATCTTCGGAGCCTACTCCGATGGTTGCGTATTTCCCAATAAGCTGCAGTAGTTTATGCCTATAGCGACCAAGTTGTGAGAAGTTCTTCCAATTGAAATTGGAGTGAAAATAAGCACCCTTCCAAGGTGACTTCTTTTGGTTGAGTTGCATTCAAAGACTACCTCCCCACGCTCTGTTCTTTCAACCCGCGCTATTTGTCCAAGGCTTCCCGATCGCCTACTTAGGTCTTACATAGCAGACAACAATCCATCTATAGATCTTCAAAACCGAATGACTCAGCTTATGTCAATGCTATTCCAAAGTTGATATTAAAACCTATAGTTTTACACGCGAAAACTGTCGACTTTGCGTATTGCGATGTTTACATTTAATTTGAGACTCGCAGACAATTAGCGCAAAAGCCCTGACTTTCATGACTGGTAGCATTTATCACAGTGAGAATTGTACCATAAATAGAAAATAGTTTGGCTGAAGTTTGTTGCACCAGTATGTCAGAGCTGCATGAAGGCAGTAGTGATGCTTCACAGACCTACACTCTATAGACTAGAGCGATAAGAAACTCCGCCTAAAAGTAGTAATTTGACCAACAAAAAAAAAAGGTAGTCGTTCGACACGACAACTCGACTTGCCAAGTAAAGGCATGCGATCTTCACAACTTCTACTCTAGAGAGGACATTTTCCTGTGGGATCTTTCTTGATCCTCACAAATCCCTCCGTCGCCTCAACTCTGCTGAGCCATGCCCTGACGTTCTCATCAACTCGAAACCCAATTGCTTCAGCCGCGCATGTGTACCCATAAAGCGAGATATCTGCGATGGAATATTGTCCTCCTACGAACCATTCCTTGCCTTCTAAATGCTTTTCAATAACATCGATTCCTGCTTGCCCTCGCCGTTTCATTTCTCGTATCTGAGCTTCGGTACGATCGCCAAATCCACCTCCCCAATAAGTGCAGAACTTCCATACAGCGACATATGGCTCGTAAGAGTACTGCTCAAAGAAAAGCCATTGCAACACCTGAGCCCTTTTCAATTTATCATCTGGAAGGTAATTTGTCCCCTCCGCTAGATAAAAAAGAATAGCCCCTGATTCAGCGAGCGAAGTTCCGTCATCAAGCACTAAGAGTGGAATCCGTCCATTAGAGTTGAGAGCCAAAAATTCGGGAGAACGTGTTTCAGGTGGAGTGGCTAAAATATCGAGACTCGTTATTTGGTATGGTATCGTCAAATGTGCGAGGAGAAGTTGTACTTTGTATGCGTTGCCTGACGGAATGACAGAATCATACAGATGCATTTTGGAGAAGTCTCAGTTTCCTTCGATCGATGAAGATATAATTAGAGGCTTATCTATGACTTTAACGTGGATATCAAGGTAGCTTTATATCTTGTGACTCATGCACGCCCTATCATTGAACATCTTGGCATATACCGGTTCATACCGAATACGAACAAATGCGCCTAATATGATTTAGTATTGCTATATAGGCATCGATATCTCCTTGAAAACAGTTCTGATCTAGTCGTTTATAGATTTGCCTTCAATTTGTTCTTTCTCTCCTCCCATTCCCACGATTCTCCTGTAAACCGTGACGTTTTCCACTCTTCGTAGATCACTTTCGATTTTTCCTGACTCTTAGCATCTAGCATTTTTCTCCAAACACCCAATTGCTCTTTAAAGCCGATATTGGGGTCGCACACTGGGCGTCCCTCACATAGTTGGTCCAACGCCGTATTCTGATCTAGACCGTATTTCCACATAAGATACGCAACAACCATAGTTGCACTCCTACTCTTGCCCATTGCACAATGTACGAAAACCCCGCCCCCTCCATTGCCGTCTACTTCTTTCAGTGCGTCATCCATGTACCGGACTGAGGAATCGAAATACTGCAATAAATTCTCATTTGGATGATCATCGGCCCGGATGTGAAAATGTTTTAAGTGTGAGAAACGATCTTGCAATAACGGATCATAGTCAATCACCGAGAGTACGTGGGTTATGCCTGCAGCGCGAATAAGGTCCGTTTGGTACAGCGCATACAGGCCGCCGATATAAACTTTCCCTGCTCGGGGAACTTTGTCTACCCAGCCCATGCCTGTATGTGCGGAGCTACCGTGGAGGAGATATGACATTCAGAATAGAAGGAAGCGCAGAAGATAGATGACTGATTGTGTGAGAGGAGACGGTGGGAGTTGGATGGGGCTTCGCAATTGATAGAAACGGAGATGCCGAGGTTCAAATGAGTAATGCCGATTAGGCTCCTTAGGCCAAATTGTCAGGATAGCTGTGTGCTAGTGTCCTATAGAGCGGAGGGACTATTTGGGCATAAGACAACCCCTTTGAGCACTTTGAAGTTCGGCCTTACGATCTCTCATCTCAGAGCTCCTTTAGCGTCTCAAGTTGAATCACGTGGTGAATGGAAATCGTCACGTGCCGTAACCTACAAAGAGCAAGCAATATGCGCTGGCTCGAAACGATTCTGTTTACTGGCAGTTTTATAGCCATGTGTAATTTGATGAGGAAAGAAGTGTGGGGTTCTATTGCAGAAATTCCGGTATTAATAGCAGAACCATAATGGAGTCCAACTTCCGTTGGTAGCATGGTGTAACCACAATTCTATTTCTGATACAAATCGAGTTGCCTCGCTTTGTTAATAGCCTGTCGACCTAAAGACCCAGTGTATTCAAAAGCACCTACATCACACTAGGTGTACTTGCGCTCACTTTAACATTGCTTGCCCCCACTTCAGCCGACTTGCATCTTCTTGGCCAAGAAACATTCATCTTCAGCCTTGTCGCGTCTAAACAAGAAGGCCATATTTCCCTACTTTTACTTTTCTCCTCCACTTTTCCCTTCAGCAACTTAGTATAACAACATCAAATTCTGTACCCTGCACAGTCGGAAACCTGTATAGGGTGCGTGAAAGAATGAACCCGGAGAAGAATGATACAGACGTGAGGCCATGCTGACACACTCACTTCTTAGCCTATAGCGTACTCGAAAGTTCTTCGAAATGTCGAAACCTGAGGATTATTCCATTGGATGGATATGCGCTATCGCGACCGAGTATGTCGCTGCACAGTCGTTCCTTGACAAGAAGCACGAAGAGCCTGAATACGTGGTCCCCAATGACAACAATGATTACACACTAGGCAGGATAGGGAGACACAACGTTTTCATCGCTGTCCTTCCAGATGGGGAATATGGCTTATCGTCTGCCACGGGTGTTGCAAAGGACATGCTTAATACTTTCCCAAATATCAGGATTGGACTTATGGTTGGTGTTCTTGAGAGTTCACCAAGTCCAAAGCACGATGTTAGACTGGGCGACATTGTGGTCAGCACGCCTCGCAATGGCGCTGGTGGTGTGTTTCAGTACGACTTTGGGAAAACCGTTCAGAATCAGGATTTTCAGCCAACAAATTTCCTGAATCAGCCACCGACCGTGATTTGAACCGCAGTGAGTGGACTGAAAGCACAATATGAATTTGAAGGCTGCCATCAACTCGAACAGTCCATCAATCGAATCTTGGACAAAAGGCCTTAGTTAAAGAAAAAGTATGAAAGGCCAGACCCAAGGACCGACAGATTGTATAAACCTCAGATTACCCATTCAGGCCAATACGAAGACTGTTCGCTCTGTGGGGAAGGTTCTTCGAAGTTGGTACCCCGAGCAGACCGGACTGAGAGAATTCCAATGATCCATTATGGTCTCATAGGCTCGTCTAATCAGCTGATGAAAGATGCTTTCGTTCGAAATAAGCTGCCGGCAGAGAGGGATGTCTTATGCTTTGAGATGGGGGCTACAGGTCTGATGAATACATTCCCTTGCTTAGTAGTACGAGGGATTTGTGACTATTCTGATAGTCACAAGAATAAATCATGGTAAGGATATGCTGCGATGGCGGCAGCTGCATATGCTAAGGATCTACTGAAACGTGTCCCGCCTAATAAAATAGCAACCGAAAGAAAAATCATCGAAGCTCTTTCTTCAGGTTAGTTGCACCTGAACACATCAACATGTATCCCTTACTAACAAGCATAGTTGAGCACAGTTTAAGCGAGGTACACCACGAAGTCAGCACGTTAGCATCTGGACAAAAACATGCATCTGTCGTTAGGTGGCTATCGCCAGCTAATCCATCCGCAAATTACAACAAAGCCCTGGAGCAACGGCAGGCAGGGACAGGCGAATGGCTTCTTAAAAACGAGAAATTCACAAAATGGGAGACTCAGAAAAACTCGTTCTTATGGTTACATGGAATTCCCGGGTGCGGCAAGACGATTCTCGCCACCAGCGTTATCGAATATCTCAGGGCCACCGTCCCAATCCGGACGCTGCTGTATTTCTATTTCGCCTTTAACGACTCAAGCAAGCAGAATTTGGATAGCCTCGTTCGATCTCTTGTCAGTCAACTCTACGACAGTTTTCAGAACGCTCAAAAACCACTGGACTTTCTCTATTCTAACTGCAACGACGGCCGCACTCAACCAACCTGCGAATCGCTTCATAATACTCTCATAGATATGATCGCAGAGTCGGGGAAATAATGGATTGTCCTGGACGTACTTGGCGAATGCTCTACACGAGGTGGCCCTCCAACCCAAGATGTTCTTTCATGGATCAAAAGCATCTTAGCCTTGACTCAAATGAACGTGCGCATTTTTGCCACGAGTCGTCCTAAACAAGACATTTTGTCCCAATTTACTGGCATAACCCAGTGTGACGAGTACACAATCGAACTACAGAGTGCGCTTGTAGACAATGACATATGCGCGTACATCCACAGCAAAGTTAGAAACGATAGCTTAGAGATATGGCGAGGCCAACCAGATATCCAGGGCGAAATCGAGTCAGCGCTCATGCAGAAAGCAAATGGAATGTACACATTGAATAAGAACCTAATAATAGAGAAATCAAGGAAATCCTCACTGACAAACTCAGGTTCCGCTGGGTTGCCTGTCAAATCGACATTCTAGAAAGATACTTGGACTATGTTAGCCTTAACAAGGCCCTGTCCGGTCTCCCCGTAACTTTGGACGATACGTAAAGTAGAATCCTGCGGGCCATTCCTCAGGAAAATCTGCAGCAAGCTATAAGAATTCTACAGCTACTCACTTATTCTGAGAGACCGCTATGAATTGAGGAAGTTGTTGATGCAATTGCAGTAACGCTTGAAGAGGAGCCATATTTTATCACAAAACATAGGATGCCTGAACCCCGAGAAATCGCCCGCTTCTGTTCAAGTCTTGTGATAACGGTTGATATTGAAGAGCATTCTTATTCACATGAGGACTTTGAAGGGCACACGCAAGTGAAACAAGAGCTGCAACTAGCACACTTTTCCGCAAGGGATTACCTGACATCTGGAAGACTAGAAAACACCATGCAGTCGTATTTTCTGGAGAAAAGTGCTCTAGCATCGCTGGCCAAAGTTTTGTGTTGCATATTTACTAAGCCTTGAGTAAAATCCCTTGGATAATAAAATTCATTTTTCTCACTTCATGGATACATCACCCTGGCTGCACCTGGAAATCGATAAAGGGGTCCACATATATGCATTATTGAAGAAAATACAGCAGAGCTTTCCGTTCGCTCAATATGCAGCAGAATTTTGGACCACACACGTTTGGGCCAGCGAACAACACCACAATAGACTCGACACGCTAATAGATCAATTTTTCTTTGGGCGGGATATTCCATACAACATATGTGGTCGTCTGTTCAACCCGGAATTCACTCCCGGAATGCGGAACCAATTCCCATACCCACGATTATATTACGCCAGTATGAGAGGCATTTCAAGGGCAGTCAAATTGCTTATAGATATGGGTGAGAATGTCAATGCACAAGGTGGGCGGTTTGGTACCGCACTTCGAGCAGCTACCTACTTCGAATACATGGATGTTGTTGAAATGCTTCTGGATAAAGGTGCTACCATCACAACCGGGGACGGATTTGGCAGGGCATACGAAAGCGCGCTCGGAAATGCTGCATATGAAGGCCACGAAGACATTGTAAAGCTATTGCTTAGTAAAGGGGCCGACGTCAACGACGCACAGGGAAGTGGCTCCCCTCTTCAACGTGCCTGCAGAAGCGGTCATACACGAATTATAAGGCGACTGATAGATCAAGGAGCCGAGATAAAAGCTGAATTTCTCCATGATGCTTCAAGCAATGGTCATATACAGATAGTAGCGCTTCTATTAGACAAAAGGGATGAACTGACTACTCGGCGCGGAGTTCTCGGCGCCGCTCTCCAAATTGCTTCAGCCAAAGGTCATGAGCAATTAGTCACGCTTCTATTGGACAAAGGAGCTGAAGTCAACTATGTAGGAGCATCTTCATACGTTTCATATGCTCTATACACCGCCATCCACAATGCCTAGAGGGGTAATCATAGTGGAGCGGTAAAACTGCTACTACAAAAAGGAGCAGATATTTTCGCCCAGCATCCCGACCGTCTCAAATGTTCACAATTTGCTATTAATTCCGGCATTGAACCTTTTGTCAAACTAGTACTGGACTATGCAGTCGGTGTCAAAGACGTGGAGAGCACAAGAGTATGCACTCTTAACCGGGTCGCTGCTTTTGGGTACACGAACATCTGCAAACTACTACTAGACAATGGCGCCGATGCAAACTTTTTACGAGACCAAAAAGACAGCCTATATAAAGGCACTCCACTCCAAACGGCTGCCGCATTGGGCATGGAGGAAGTTGTTGGTCTATTTCTCGACAACGGGGCTCAGGTAAATTTCGCAAGTGATGAGTACCCTACTGCGCTCCAGCTTGCTTCCCACTATGGTCGAGAGAAAGTCGTCAAGTTGCTTCTCAAACACGGAGCTAATGTAAGTGCTAAAGGCGGAGATCTCAAAATCGCAGTCGAAGAGGCTGCCAGAGAGGGTAACGAGTCCATCGTCAAGTTATTAGTTGATTATGGTGCCGAGCCCCCACTGGCCATCGAATCCACAAGCGAATCCGATGGCGAACAAAGCGACAGCAAATCGAATGAAAATGGTGTTGAGGGCTGCTTATATGTCGTTTCTTCTACCCTGTCACATATATTACGAGCACAATTGTAAAACAAAATATTTTTGTCAGGAGAAAATCAACAGAATTTTTTTTTCATTAGCATGGCAGTTGAATTTACGTCGTCGGGTTTTTTATGTAGTGTTCAAGGAAACTTTATTTCCATTTAACTCTTGTATTTTTGCATGCTCACGAAGAAAACCTTCCAAGAATTCAACCACCCAAAGCCGGCACTTCCGTTGAAATATACTACTGGTAGATTTAATTACATCATATATCTACATTTCCAGAACAAAACTTGTTTAGATCTCCAGCCAAAAATCCAAATATAAATCAATTCCCCACAAACCATCCTTCCATGCCCATAGTCACTGAAAGGAAGTAAAAAGAAAAAAATCCTCACCTCCCCTCTCCACGCCCCTCCTAACACCAACCATCCCCAAATCCGCACAAGCGTACATATGCATCCCAAAATGTGGCTTCCCACTAGCTCACGACGCTAACGGCACCCGGCACACCTCGGCGGACCAGAATCGAGCCCTCGATAGCTATAGATAACGACACAACTCAGCACCGCACATCATCTCATATCCGTGGAAAAGAAGAATTCGATTGATAAGCTGATCAGAATTCATATTAATGGTAACTGATTTACGATAAGACGAGTGAGATTACGTGTGTATAAAATAAGGAATGTCCTCACATTCCTTTATTTCTCTTTCTCTCTATTCCCTGTCTACTCTTATCTCTCATCTCAGCTAATCCGCTATGAGGTATCACAGAATAATCTTCCAAGGACGAGGTATCATCTACATTACATGTTCACTGCAAGAACACAATCCGCACCGAATTAAACTAGACGCACGAAACAACCACTTCCCCTCAACCCCACCAGAATGAAGAAGAAATTATTCATCCTTGGTATACACCTTAACATACCGAATATGCTCCACTCCATCCGCATCAACATGTCGCTGACTGACAATCTTATACCCTCCAATCGCAGGCCATAGCTTCGTCCAGCATGCCCAGTAGAAAACACCGAGCAACAAGACGCCGACACCCACAACGGGGAAGACATAGTACGGGTATCCATCTGCATTCCAGTCGCCATCCGGAGGGATAAAGGGAACGAGCGCAAGAAACAAGTTTGCGAGGAGGTAGAGAACTGACACTGGAAGCCACGTGTGCCATGGAGATGTCCATTGCTCTTTCTTGTTGAAATGGAGGTAGATGAGACCCGCGACGACGAAGCCGTTGATCCAGGCGCCGGGGTAGGTGTACAGATCCGTGATGAAATTGTAGGCTGGGCCAGCTGGGGGCGCAACGAGAACGATGACGGTGACGAGCCAGTGGAGGAAGAGAGCTGTGGCAGGGGCGTTGAAGGGCTTGTTGGAGGCCCAGAAACGGCTCCAGGGGAGGAGCCCTTCCTTGGCGAATTCCTGGTTCCTGGAGCAGGTCAGTTTCTATGAAAGTGCACAAAGAGTAATGGTTGCACTCACAATCGCGCATGGGCGAAGCTGACAGCTAAGACGTTACCCAAGTTGCTGAGCGCAACGAAGGCGGGCAAACTTCTTGCTCCAGCACTGTTACCGAATACATTGCGGAAGAAGAGACCGGCGACAATGACTTCACTTTTAGCTAGGTCCGACTTTGGAATTGCTGCAAAGTATGCAACGTTTGCGAGGACGTAGAGAATAGTGGTTCCACCGATAGCAAGTGGAGCTGCGATTGAGAGAGTCTTCTTTGGGTTCTTGATCTCGCCCAAGACGTAGTTGGCGTTCTCCCAACCCTTGTAAGAGTAGATGATACGAAGAAGGGCAGTTGAATAGGCCCATGCACCACCTCCGCCATAGCCGTCTCCGGTCTCCAGCCTAAAAGCATTGTCGAAGTTGTGAGGCTTCTCGATTTTAAGATGCCCAGCAAGAGCTGCGAATCCAGAGAAGACGATGAAGAGCAGAATGACAACCTTGAATACTCCAAGAACATTGAAGAGCCGGATGCCCCATTTGGGGAATGTGGAATGAAGAAGAGTCGCAAACGTGACGCAAGCAATGGCGATACCACGTGCAGCCCATCCATCTGGTGCCGTGGACCCGGAAGCGAAGAGGACGTAGCGACCAAAAGCTAGACTGTTACCAGAGGAGAAACCAAGCAAGAGCATCTGCGCGGCCAAGACGCACGTAGCGACGTATTTTGGTTTTCGGTACACGCGCTCGAGATAGTTCTTCTCACCGCCTGATCGAGGAATTGCAAGACCGAATTCAAGGAATACGGACAAACCAGCAAAGGTGAGGATGCCACCAATAATCCAGAGGAAGAGGGAGACACCGACGGACCCAGTTGCGGCGAAGATACCTGAGGGAGTAGAGAAAACTGAGAACAGGTGAGCATAGAGCAAGGAATATTGATGGGAGATGCACATACTTCCAGTTCCAATCATCTTGTTCAAGATGAGGAACACCGAGCCAGTGATACCGAGCTTGCGGGAGTCATCATAGGCGTACACTTTCTCTTCCTGGACGACGGCATTGTTGTACTCGGGCGGGACTGGCGAGCCACTTTCATGGTCGGTGGTCCGCGCCGTCTTATCAACATCGTCGTATTTATCCCCCATGGCGAAGAAGAGTCTTCTTCAGTTTGAGGATAAGAGGCGGCGGTGAGGTCAAAATAAGGTTTAGCACCCGACCTACGGGTCACCGTTTGAAGTGTGATGCGATGCAGGAGTGGACCAGGAGGGTGGGCAAGGTCGACGGGGTTCCGCTCATGGGAGACAGACAAACGGCGCACATATAAAGAGTCGCACCGATGGACCGCCATAGAATTAAGGAATTGCGAAATGCTCGCCAGGCCAGCCATCTTCTCGCGTCATTGTCATACGGATTTGCGTTGCTGGGCTTGGGTTACATGGCGACCGAGTGCTCGGGGTCAACGAGCAACCGCTGAGTGGACGACAAGTGCCGAATGAGGAAGGTGTGCGGCGGCCCTGTGCGATATGTGCGGCAATCCATCTCAAACCCTGGGGAGCAGCGTAAAGAACAGACTAGCGCAATGTCGTGATCGCTCATGGATATTGTGAAATCCATGGTAGGATGGTTAAATCAACTTGGCAGCATGATAAACCCCGCGCGTGCGCAACACAAAACTGCTGATTGTCCCCTTCAGGTTGCTGGAATGGCTCCAAAGGACAGGCGCGATGAGCTTACCGACCGCAACTAGAGCTTCTAGGCTTATTATACGACCCTTTGGATAGGCGATACTGTCGTACTCGGCTTGGGCAAAGTATTGGTGGAATGGCTTGTCAAGAGATGGCGGAGGCACCGGCGATCCTCTCACACTCTTCTTGGAAGGTCTGAGGCTCAACGACCAGACGACACACGGCTCGAATGCGGACGAAGACTTTTTGAGAAGGAGGCCTGATGTTCTAGAAACGCTCGATCGATCACAACACCGACGCCTGTTATTGTGGAAGGACGGAGTGAATGTGCAGGTCACGTGGGACGTACTACAGGAGCAACAACGGGCATCAACAAATACCTAACATAAGCCTGCGTAATTCCCAGCCAAACTTACGTGGATGTCTTCCACCCAACGATTTTACCCTGAGAAAATCCAAGTCAACAGTTAGAATTATATTCAAGCCCATGGCTGGAGGTTCACACCGAGCAGGCTATAGGCCAAAGCTAATGCCACCGCGTGCCAGGCAGCACAACGACTTCAACATGTTACCAACGCCCGCAACAACCATCGCACGGAATCAGCTCGTAAGGACAGACTAAATCTGAGTCGACGAAACCGTTCATGTCTGCCATTAAGCGCGAAAACGCAATTGGTTTTTTTTTTATTTTTATTTTTTTTATAAAGAAAAAGGCACAATGCGTGGAGCACTACAAACTTTCGTCATTTATCCCCCAAATTCTGAAATCCGGCTGAAATTTGGTTCATCAAATCCTTTGCCCAGCCTTACCTACAATTAGTCCGAGGGGGCTCATGCACACCTCTCAGCACCACATCTCACCAAGAAATAAGCATTTTCGGCACGAATCGAATTGTGAACCGCAGGCGTTACACATGCTGTCGACTTTCCGGCCATTCGGCTGCCAGCCGAAAAATGCAAAATCCAACCAGGCTTGCAACAGGAAAGAGAAGCTCGAAAAGTATGGAGGTTGAGTGATGATGAGCGATGTCTATCGGCCTAGCTAAGCACTGTGGCACTCCGTTGCAGGACTCTTGGCGACAATACCCATTTGGCAAGCTCCTTGGCTGGATGTGCCTGGCAGTGGTGGCGTAGGCTGTGAGCGGGTTGGGTTGGCTGGCGCCTTGCGGCGATCACTTTGCTTTTTGTCGTTGAGTTTCAGCTGGACGTTGGAATCGAAGATCATGGGTTCATGCAACAGCGTTGAGTGCGAAGAGACAAGATGGTGATTGGATCGTAGTGCTACAGGTGAGAACACTGCGAGGCGGGTTGAAGATGTTTCGCGTGATATCTAATTTTTTTATTCTTCGGTCTTAGCTCATTCAATTGAAGGATGTACGGTTGGTTTCAAAAATGTTCGTATTCGAAGGGACGAAGCCTGACTAGGTATGCGGAATTTGCATAACGCCTGGCTGTCATTACGGCCGAAAAATCATGACCGAGCTTAACATTGAAGCAAAGCGGTAACCGAAGCCTAAAGTAGGGACTTCAACTCAACATCGATTGCACGTCTCCGTACATCATAATCACAGTGCCTCGCGGTAGGGCAGAACGCGACAGTGAGATCGCGTGGTCATGTTTTTGTACCACGCCCCTAATGGAATGGTCGGTAAATTGATAACGCATAGTACAATGTGAATATTTAACCGCAACCCACATTGCTGGATTTCATTAGGCTGCTGTGTAGTTGACCGAAAAACTAATTGGTTAATGACTGAGGAGGAACTTGCGGCCCTGTGACTGCACATTTGATGTCAAGTTCCATTCAACTAGACTTCCCTAGTTTGCTTACTGAAGTAATTTTGGTGTTTTCGTTGGCGGCGTGGGCTTTTGAACTACTCGTTTTTCATTTGCTTTGAAAAGCTTTGTGCTCGATGGCTCATGAGACAAAACTTCGCACATCAAACAGGCTATGGTAGGAATGAGGGCAATATCGAATCGATACTTGTGCTAGGCAAGGGCGAGATCAAACGCAGAGGTTTTCTTCTGGCCATCGTTTGGCTGCGACGCCCGTCTGTTCGACGCAAAGCCTTCAGATGCCCCTGACGTGGATCAGGTGACCACAGCTATAAGCTTTGAAGAGCATTTGATTCGTTCAACGGCATAACCCAACTGGAGCAGTCAATGAAGACCGCTGCCATAGAGATTACCAGAGATGAAAGACGGTCAGAGAAGACATTGTGGGGATGAGGATGGAGGTGGAGATGGGGAAAGGAGAGTGAAAGCGCTGAGCACGTGTGGGGATGACATCGCTTGGCCCAAGAGTTGAAGAAAAGCTCGAGCGACTTGTTGTATTACAATAGGGCGATGACGTCCGCACTTGCCGTGTCAAGTTCAGTGCGCTTCGGCAGGCCGGCACCCGTTGTGGTGTTTAGTCTCGTGACCGCGATGGAGGTGGCGAAGTCTCATAATAACGATCTCCCGTGTGTTGCATCCTCTGCAACGGTGCCGCGTTCAGGGGCGGCTCATACGAGTACACACACAATTTGCAAATCATGATACACTGTGCAACTCGTACTTGTTGCATTCTTCGTGACGTGCATAGTGGCATAAGGGATGAAATGATAGAATACTTGTACAAGTATGGCTCTGTTCGAGAATGCTTTCTGGAAAGGCACGTGGAGGAAAGTGCGGAGGCCGACTAAAAATAAGCATTTTGGAAGTGGAGGAGGCTATCGAGGCAATTGAGGCTATCGATTCTGGTGGGCAGCCTATTGCAGCGCAGTGCTGCGTCAATGGGGGGTGACGGAAGAGGAAAGGTGGCTCATGAAAAGACGCTGGTCATCTCGCACAAGGAGATTGCTACCAGGTAGATAATACGTTTTGAGGTAAGCCCAAGGTGATTTTATTATTTTTTTGCAGTCCCTGAGCAGATGGGAGCTCGTAAATTCAAACCCCGGCGCGTCCTCGTTTGTCACCGCTGGTTCGCTGGCGGAACCGTGCCTGCTCAATGCGGGATCGCGCCTGCCCAACTCGGCTCTAGCCCCCATCGCTCTTGCCAGGGCGGCTGACACTTTCCGCCCGCTGGTCGCGCTGGTCGTGCTGGCTGTTGGCTGCTGGCCGTGCTGGCTCTGCTGCCCCTGCTGGCCCATCCATCAATCCATCAATCATTTGCCCATTCAGAGCGGCGCCGCTCCCTTCCTTCAGGCATCCGCCCGCGCGCTCCATTGATACTCTCCTTCTCCTGCTCTCTCTTCCTCCTTCTCTCCTCATCGACAACGCCTTCGTGCCTTTTCTTTCGTTGCCGGCTCGTCCTTTCGCTCTATCTAATATAACAATACATTGTTTAATTCTTCCCCCGACGCTCGCTACTCTACCCACCGATTGACCACTCACCACTCAGGGGCCCACTCAATCTACCCCCTCGTCCACGCCCATTTGCTACTCTCCTCGGCCAACTTCTCGACCCTTCCCTGCCTGCTGTTTCAGTGCGCAATACTTGGATAGGGCGACAAGAGAGCACCCGTAGTGCTTCTAATCTGCTCTTATACCCACTGTCGCGCGACTTTGTGACGTGCGCCGACAGCTGCACTCCGCACTCCGCAACCTTACACGACAGCCTCGTCCTCCTAGACTTCCGCGCCGACCACCATGGTCCGAAGCGTGCTCTCTGCCGCTTTCGTTGCGGCCCTTGCCGGCTCTGCCGTTGCGCAGAAATGCTCCAAGAGCAGCAAATGCCCCAAGGACACGCCCTGCTGCTCCCGTACGTGCTGCGTCCTATCATAGTGTTTTTCTCCTGGCCTATTGCGTACACGATTTGCTGACGTGAATCTACAGTTTATGGCGACTGTGGTGTTGGTGCGTTCTGTATGGGTGGTTGTGACCCGCTCATGTCCAACTCATTGAAGTCTTGTGTGCCTGCGCCCGTCTGCAAGTCCGGCACCTACGATCTCGATTCGCTCGACGATGTCCAGTCCATTGACAAGTACTTGGGCGATGCCTCCAAGATCAACTGGCAGTCCCAGGGTATGCCCGTTATCTACACCGACCCAGGATCTGGCAAGAAGTCAACTCTGTTGACCATGGCCGAGGGCACTGTCGGAACCCTCCTTGCCTCGACCCACTATGTCTGGTACGGAAAGACTTGCGCTACCTTGTCAACGAGTCAGGGCAAGGGTGTCGTTACTGCTTTCATTTTGATGTCAGACGTCAAGGATGAAATCGACTTTGAATTCATCGGTACCGATATCGCCAATGCTCAGTCAAACTTCTACTCCCAGGGTGTTACTGTTTGTACGTATTTCATAGTCTATGTCATCATGGATATATCTAACACACTTAATCTAGACACGAATGGCAAGAACCTTACAGTTCAGGGCGGCAACACCGTCGAACCCCACGAGTACTGCATCGACTGGAAACAGGATGAATTGAAGTGGTCCATTGACGGCAAGGAGATGCGATCTCTCAAGCGCTCTGACACATGGAATGCCACCTCTGGCCGCTTCGACTACCCCCAGACTCCCTCCCGTATTATGCTTTCTCTTTGGCCTGCCGGTCTGCCTTCTAATGAGAAGGGTACCATCGACTGGGCTGGTGGAGAAATTGACTGGAACTCGCAATACATGCAGAACGGTTACTACTATGCGCGATTCGAGCAGGTCACTGTCGAGTGCTACGACCCGCCAAGCGGTATCAAGAAGTCTGGTGACAAGAGCTACAAGTACACTTCCGATGCCGGCACAAACAACACCGTTGAGATGTCCAACGACCTCATCGTTCTCGGCTCTCTCATGGGAACCGGTGAGGAGCCTGGCGAGGCCTCCAAGTCTGCCACTGGCGCTGCCGCAACCAAGTCCGTTGCTATGGTTCCTGGAGGCAACCCTGGAGGAGGTAACCGCCAGGACACTCCTGCTGCAACCGGTGCTGCTCAAACTTCTGCCGGCTCTTCCAACAACCCACAAGAGACGCAAGGATCCGGATCTGATGGTACCGGTAACAATGGCTTCAGCCAGGGTGGCGGCGGCGGCGGCAATGGAGCTGGCGCATCTCTTCAGAACCCTCTCACCAAGATTGGTGGTTCAACCCTTGCCATTGTTATTGCCGTCCTCGGTGTCATGGCCCTATAATCGCCAATTGGAATCGAATCTTTTCTTTGCGTTTGACCTGATTTATGAGTATACTTCACGGCGACAGTATCTGGTCTGCGCTTTCATGTCTATCCTTGGATTTCCTACTCGGTGTTCTGGTTAGTCCTTCTAGAAAAGGATCTACGTCTATGGTCAATACTTCTGATTCCCTTGATGTGCATAGCAAGCGGGAGGGCTTGGTAAGGTCCGTTGCAACAGAAGCGTTACTTTCCGAAACGTTGGCAAGCGTTGTTGTATCTGGCGGCGGAAGGGAGGTCTCTATTTCTTGGACATTGCTTTTCAACATACCATATTTTATTTTTGCGTAGGAGGTAATTCCTGACGGAATGCCAAGGTTGGTGGAGGAAGAGGCAGAGTTGAAGGCAGAAGGGGCATTCCGTTCTCACTCCTTGGAAAATTGTTGATATCTACTATTTTGTGATAGTCTGTCCCCATACTCGATTGGGTAAATCAAAATTTGTCTACGAAACTAGACTTGCCGTGGTAGTTGTGTATGTGTTGGCCGGGTTCAAGTGACGCATGACACATTCCCTGACGGGGATGAGGTGAATTTAAACTTTCCTCTGGCGGCGTGCTTTAGTTGATTACTTGCGCAATTCTTGGACGTTGTAGCTGCGGGGGGATGTACGATTCAGAAAGCAAGAAAGCCTCAAGCAACAAGCATCAAGCAACAAGCATCAAGCATCAACAGTGCGGAGAAGACTTTGGCATCACCACGGACCGATTCATGGTCCTTGGTTGTAGCAACGTTGTCCGTGTACCCGCGGGCTTTCCGCTTTCATTTCCGCGTCCCGTGCTGTCAAGAAGTCAAACGGCAACGGCAATGTTGCGCTATCTCCCCGCACGCCAGCGCCCAAAAAGAGAAGAGAAGGGGATCTGATGTCATTCACATCTCGGTATATTTTCCCGGCTCCAAGCAGATACCGGTCCATGGATGAGAAAGGTAGAGTGTAGCGTGGGACTGGCATGGTATTGCAGCGCAGCGCAGCGCAGTGCAGTGCAGTGCAGTGCATGGCATCGCATATGTGGGTACCGTGAATACCTGTATTGAGACTACCTAGTGTAGAGTAGCGTAGTAAAGCAGAATAAAATGGGATAAGACTGAAGTACCGGCATGGACGTTTGTAGGGATTATTCTCGTAGGGATCAGGATTCCGGGGAAAGTGGGACGAACAAAAACAACAAAAGAGTCTAGAGTCTAGAGTCTAGAATTGGACGGCGGAACGGATCCGCACCCAACACTTGATACCGTAGCAGGTACAGTTTTGAATGGTCTTGTTTGGTTTGGGGAGGTAACTTATCCTGGCCTTTTTTTTTCGAGTCTATGTGGGTTTCTTGCGCGAGAGGGAATATGGATATGTGCTAGGGGCCAGTCGCTTGTTGGGGGGTGTTTCAGGTGGATGAGTGGGTTGATTCGAGGGGATGGGAAAGCAAAGCAAGCAGGTGGGCGCTAAAGTGAGGCGGGGGATGCGGCTGTTAGGTATGGGGGTGGAGAGATCTCGATTGAAGGAGGGGGGTTTATGAGATGAAGTTGTACGGGGGGCCCACTGTATGTGGTGCGTGGGTGTCGTCATTTGCGGATGTTTTTGTTGAAGAAATGGCCTGATTATTGATCTATTTCGGTTGGGGAAGGGGACCCTGCAGGTGTTTGCTCCCCGGGTATCGTTTCTTCCTGATTCTTGTTTTTAATCAGCGGAAAGAATTGGCCGGTGTCAGGTTTGTGGGGGTTTTGAAGGGGTTGTTTGGATATTGGGATTGAAAAGAGACACCGAGTGAGGAGAAGGGTGGCTGATGGGAGGGATATCGAGAGAGGAGTGAGTGAGTGATGGGAAAGGAGATGGGAAACAGTACTGTGTTCTCTGATGGATGTGGTTGATTTCTGAAATGAAATGTTCAGCTTGGCATGGGTCGCTCGCTGGCGACGGTGTCAACTAGTACATATTTCTTCACCGGTGCGATTAGGCATCTTGCGTCAGATCTTCAATTGCTCGGTTTACAGTCCTTCTTGGGTATGGGGGAGATGCATTCTCGCTGTCTCTTAGATTCGGTGTTCGGAGCCGCCTTTGAGGATGTTGCTTGTTTGGTCGGTTCGGTCGGATCGTCGAGCGCCGGGCGTCAAGTCGTGAATCATGACAAGTCATTAGCTTCTTGAGAGATAAAGACGATGAGTAACCACTGCATGTTGCCATTTGCCCTCTGAATTTGCGCTGGAAGTCCTGCACATTGAGAGGGAGGGGTTGTGGCCGTGGCCTTTGAGAGGCCGTTAACGAAGACGATATAGCAGCCACAAAGCCAAAAGCCCTCAATAGTTTTGCTGTTTCCTTCAGCCGTAGACTATCAAAACTCTGGTTGACCACTCCAAATGTCAATGTCAATACTTTCCCAAAAGGGGTGACGGCTCCGGGTAGAAGGGTTCCACCGTTGGGAGAGATTCGCACTACAGCCAGCCAGTGCTTCTAGGCTACCAGGTGGTTCCCACGGGTCTAGTTCTGCGCCTTCACGTGGTGGGATCCAGTCTTTTCCAAAGTCTAAGGTTCAGAGCTGCAGCTTCAGGTTGCATGTACAAGCGAGGCAGCAGGGTGCCATACGTTGCAGCATTAAGGATAGCCGGCCGTTGCACCGCATGCGGACCACGTCGCATGAATAGCGCGACCAGGAGTCGAGATCGACGTTCCGCTTCGGGACACCGCATGACTCTTTGGGCAGCGTCTTTGGGGACAGCAGACGCATGGGTGCTGAAGGAAATTTTTGACGGTGATGGTGTGTGTTGTCGGAGGTCATGGAACTCTGGAGAGAGTCAGCGGTTCGGCGGTGGTGAGCTGGGATGAGTAGGGATTTTCCTGTGGAGGGGCGGGAGGATCAAGCGGGAGAGTGGATGAGGCATTTCCCACTTTTTGGAGAGCCTGCAGCCTCAGCCTTCAGGCCAGCGAGTTATCTCGTAGCTCGGCAGATAAGAGAGTTCAGTTATGCGAGAAAATTAAATTGCTGGCTTCGTCGAGTAGAAATGTACTGGGGCATCTATCTAATGATTGCCCTCTTTTGTTCAGTATAGCTGCAAGAGTTTGACCCCGAGCATATTGTTGTGACTAACTACCTGTTAATTGAGGGTGTAATAAGGTTTTGCTCTAGAGTCGGTGGCGTCGTGACGAATGAAAACCAGCGCACCAACGCCGTGGTATTGGATATGGAGACTATTTAGACCAACTGAACGCCGGGGGCGGGGCGATATGTTCAATCAAAATGAAGGCTGACGTCAAGCTATAAACTTAAGGAAATGAGGCATGAAGCTGACAGACGTATACAGCAACGTGTGTGTAGACGATACTTCTCGCATTGATTCCGAGGAGATACCACCAACTTGCAATTGTCTAATTCAAGATATAGATCTGCATACTTGCTACAAAACGCGTGTGATGGGGGAATAGACTTTGTGACAAGTACATAGCCTGGAAACCCCACTACGCAACCTGCAAGTCATTACACGAGCAGAGCAAGGAATGTACCGTGCATAGAAGACCTCGGAGTAACGCGCTTCCTGGAGCACGCAAAGTGGATCCCAATTGCATATCAGCCTGGTCGTCCAGATCCTGTAGGCTGAAGAGGCGACATCGACATGGAACAGAGTAGACGTACTTGTACTAGGCAAAGCAAGTATGGGATCCAGACCTCGGGGCGCGCGATTCAAAGCTGTTGGAAGGTTGACTCGCATGCAACTAGCCGCCCCGGTGCGGGACTCTTTCCAATTCGTTGGACCCGGGGTCTATCCATCTAGCGTACCTCTTTTCTGATGACCATTGTCGGCCTGCATACTTTCTTTGAGAAGGTCCCTGAAGAGAAGGTTCGCTTATGCGAGCATTTGCCAAAGGTCCCTTGGCTACGAGTTGGGCGGCAGACTTGCTAGCTAGGTCGGGGGGTTCATGTACGTGACAGAGAGGATCTTAATCGGCGGAATATGCAATAGTAGATCCTTCAGCTTGGCTTCTCAGTAAGCGCGATATGTGAATCAAGACGCAGACGTGCGGCGAGACATCGGTTTCGCGGTCGGTTTCGCTCCACGGCATTGTCAATTCGTATCCCCACAGCACTTATTGGATTTACTGTCCCTTGGCTAGGGCCTCTGTGAGCAGTGATTGACTGGGAAACTTTTCTCAAAGGATTAGTTCCTTGGGACTCACATCTCGCTAATCTGTGCCAAACCGGGGGATGTGAGTGCTCGTGCTGACTGCTAGGCTTAACATGGCAACGGCTGTGGAACTTTATCCCGATGGCCTAGGTACATGTTACGCGTTGGCCGCAGATGTCGCTGCTGTCAAATCCACAAAAGACTAGAAAAGGACGGGCTTGCCCGTGGGCCCCGAGTGATCACCCTCTGCTCACAGTCTCCTTCATTCAATCTTAACTTCTTGCTATATAGCACTATGCCTCACCGTGAGTGGAAAGAAACGCGCCCGGGACGTTGGGAACGCCCTCAATCATGCCTCGAGAAGATCAGTCTCATCAGTCGAAATGTGGAGAAGGCTCTTGACCGGGATAACTGGGCAAAGACTGCTGTTGCGAAACTCGACTTTCATCCTAAGCTAGGTGACCCAGAGACTGCCCTGCGGATTGCTTGGAAGCAGGTTCGATACAACTATCCCGAGATTGCTGCCTTCCCTTACAATGGCATCTACATGTACCGAATTGGCAACCCCGAACAAGTTGATCTTTGGGTATCCGCTACTTTCTCCGTTGCCACCAATACCACGGTCGATGAGTTGTTTGGACACATCCCAAGGAATGAGCAGATGATGTGCTACTATCTCCCTGATACTTCAGAGGTTCTCATTCGCTCTCCTCATTACCGTCTCGATGCCCGTGGAGCTATTTACTGTTTGAACCACCTCATCGCATCACTTGCCAACCTGGATCCCGTCCTTGTCTTCGGCGGCTGTGCCAAGAACCTCTCCCCTAGTATCGACACTGCTCTAGGAGTCGCGAGCCAGTATACACCTGAAGTCGAGAAGGCCGCTTTAAAGCGTCTCGATGCTTTGGAACCTCATCACCCATCTTTGGAGCTCACTCCCCAGCTCAAATCGAAACTTCCCGGCGCTACAAAGAGGAAGTTCATCAAGTTCTCCAAAGCCGAAACCCAAGGCGTCATCACCGGCTGTGCCTCCTCGGCAATGAACCTCGACGCTACTTTCCACGCCGCGCTAATCACCTCCATTGCAAAACTCGCGTCTCCATCGGAAGTCCAAAGCTTCATGGCTTCCTTTCACTGCGACCTCCGTTCCCTCGTATCCAAAGAAATCACCACCAGAAACGCACCAACTGTTTGCACCAGCATTCTGACAACCGAAATTGAAGTCTCCCCCGACACAAACTTCACATCCTACTACAACCAACTCTCCCGTGTTTATGCTTCGGGCTATGAACCATACCTCAAGTCCACTGCCTGCTTCCACGAGAAACTCACCGCCGCAAAGTACCCCAACGGTCGCTCAACCGAAGACGATGCACGCGCGCAGCCACGATTCGCCTCACTAGGCATCATCGACGAACAAGTCCGCAAGACGGTCAGCGGCGGCGTCGTCCGCGTCAAAGACTTCTGGCTCGGTGCCGAAACACTAACGAAGAGAAAGATGGTGCATGCGTGGATTTGGGAGGGCGAGTTGGTGTTTAGCTGCTGCTATAACGAGAGTTACTGGAGTGAGGCATTTGTGCAGAGTTTGTTAGATGGGATGAAGGCCGCGCTTATGGAGGAGATGGCAGTCGTGGGGATGGTTAAAGGGATGAAGGTCTAATTTGAGACCCCATTTTATGAGTTGATGACTTTCAAGGTTTTTTTTCTTTGGATGTCTCTACTGGGATACTAGCATAATACCCCGTTTCCTGTGGTTTATTCTCGTAACTTTCTCTGGTTCTTGTTTGGTTCGGCATATATGGATCAGGATATGAGATATGAAAGGCGTACTGCTTGGGTGGTATGAAGCACAAAAGGTCACGAATAGCAATGTTCAAAAGATCACATCATAAATCTTGCTCTTGTCACAATCGCAACTGTGCAGTTGTCTTAATGCTGGGCTTGAGCTTCAACGCAGAGACCAACACGTGGTACTGAAGCAATGGAACCAGAAACTAGTGGACGTTGCCGTAATAATGATCATCCAGAAGCCACAACTTAAACGACTCGGTAGTATATCTAGTCTAAAATGCCAATGCTTGGATATAATTTGTCGTAACAAACTAAAGTCATGTCGACGCCCCTGCGCGCCGCATTCCAAGGAGCCAAAGAAAGCCCCGTTTCTATATGTACGTTGAATCCCAATTGTGCAAACCCTTTGGTATGCAGTATCCATGCGCCAATTATCTTGGTATACACAATGATCTAACCCACAGTCATGCCACCATTCACACGCAAAATCTGACCATTCACCCAACTGCTGCCTGCCCCACTGAAGTATGCAATTGCCCGCGCAATCTCCTCAGGCTTGCCAATCCGGTTGAACGGATTCCACGATGCGATTGTGTTGACCAATTCCTCGCTCTTGCCGTTGAAGAATAGTTCCGTTGCGGTCGGGCCCGGTGCCACCGTGTTCACATTGATGCCTTTCTTTCCGAGGTCCTTCGCGAGGACGCGGGTCATTTGCTCGATTGCGCCCTTGGAGGACACGTAGAGAAGATAGTTTGGTGTGATGGTTGAGACGGCGCAGAGGGAGGTTGAGAGAAGAACGATGTGTGACCCGGGGGCGAGATGGGGGATTGCTTTCTATGTGGTTGTTAGCAAGTTGTGCTTTGGTTTTTTCTTTCTTTTTGAATTGGTGTTAGGACTTGCCTGGACTAGGAAGTAAGGACCTTTGACGTTCAAGTCGTAGGTCTTTTGGAAGTCTGCTTCAGTAGTCTGCTCCACTGTCCTCATCAGGCTTATTCCTGCATTGGGGATCAGGATGTCGAGTCTGCCTCCCCACTTCACCGTCTCTGCTACAAGGCGCTCGATTTCGGCGACGTCTCCGGCATTGGCTTTGATGGCGGTTGCTCGGTCGGCTCCAATTTTGGCTACCAATTCCTCTGCGGGCTTGGGGTCGGAAGAATAGTTGATGACCACTTTGGCGCCGAGTGCTGCGAGCTCGATTGCGGTTGCGGCTCCGATGCCTTTGCTGGCGCCAGTGATGAGGGCGACTTTGCCGGCAAGAGGATGTGTAACTTCGCCGGCCATTGTTATTGGAGGTGGTGTAAAGTATTGCACTCTTTGGCAAAAGTGTGTAGTGTTTCACTCGCAAGAAGATGCGTTGACCGGAAGCGGAAATTGAAGGAACTATGAATTGATGAACTCTGATGACGAGGAAAAGTGCTTGCTGAAAGAAACATCACAGCCCTTTTATGTTCTACACATTTTATCTTTAACAGCTGGATCCCACAATCTGTGATGTCGTGTTCGACACCACAAGTGGACCAGGTCCGGAGATATGAGGCGCGTTACGTGCGTACGAACGTCTCTCAAGCGGGGCGAATTCGGGCACGCATCTAAACTTATTTTTCTCGTCCGGGCAGCCACACGCCCGCATTTACAGCCTCTGAATTCCAGAAGATTTGCGCGCTCCGGCGATGAATCGGAATATCAGCCCTGCTGATCTGCGGAAAGGTCCCGCTCAGATTTAGGAATGCCGGGATTGAGTTATTTAGGCTCCGGAGCTGTAGCTCTTGAAAGTTGCCAACTTATCTCCGTGATGACGACATACGTGTAAGATGGTACCTCGATAATCATTAGTACCAGCGGCCAAAGACATTATATAAGCCAAGTAACGCTATCACCCTACCTACCATGCTTGATTAAAGTAAGCACATGCGTATCAGCACTAGGTAGAATCAAGCTTCAATCAAATAGGCTTTATTGCGTGGTCATAGTGGGCCAATCGGGGATGTGCCAGCAGGTCATATACCAAACTGTTTGATCTAGTTTTCTAGAAAAAAAAATGTTGAGATTAATAGCAATTTCTCTATCCATGTCACGGACTTGGTTGGTGACGCTCATCGCTCTGAACTGTGTTGTTAGAAATATTTCAAAAAGTATGAATAAAAAACATTTGAGAATGTTATCAATAAGGCGCTTACCTACTTCGACAGAAGATTAAATAGCTGCCAGGCACTACTTTGGTGCAATCATATGGTTAAAGATGTGGTTTGAAACGTTCTGTGCTAACTTGAAAGGTTGAGAAGGTGGACAAGGGATACGATCAGTTCGGCCAGGTGGAATTACTCAAATTCAGGAGACAAACTGCACGGGGAATCTGATTAAAGAGCACGTAGTATAGATGTCTTGTAAGCTGCCACATAGCGTATACATAAGGGATTAGTCCTTGACCAAGTATTTTTGTGCTTTGTCCGTTAGATTCATTGTAACTTGCAAGCCAGCTTTAGTTTCAAATAATATACAAAAATACCCGGCAGCCTGATATCTAA
The DNA here is from genome assembly GCA_028476805.1 of Acrocalymma vagum. Classification (NCBI taxonomy): domain Eukaryota; kingdom Fungi; phylum Ascomycota; class Dothideomycetes; order Pleosporales; family Acrocalymmaceae; genus Acrocalymma; species Acrocalymma vagum. The sequence continues at coordinate 456,374 of JAQGEP010000001.1, read as the reverse complement.
TAACTACAAGAATTAAATGGGTAACCTCATTCTAAATTAAACAACAGCAATGCTTATCCCTAGTTCTTTAGAATACTCCTGCCAATCCCACCAGTTTACGTTGTTGCCCTCAGTTGATCTCCGATCCCACCAGGATTGCAAAAACGATGCCGTCTCATCTGCATTACCCAGACCTGACCAAAGCCGATAAGCAGTGATCTTTTCCAGTAATAAATTTCGGTCTTCCAATTCCACAGCGGCTATACCAATGACAAAGATAGGAAACAGGCAACAGGTCTGGGCATTGTTGTTAGAGGAAAGATTCTCCAACCAAGCCAATCCTCCCCGCACCGCCGTTTGTACTTTGTCGTCACTTATAAAGCTGTTTTCGTAGATGGTCGAGCAAAGAATAATAAAAGCGGCCCATCTATAGCATTCAGCCACAACCTTGTGTTGTTCTGACGTATAGTGGTAGTCCCACGATTGCAGATCGGCATTGATTTCCATGCCTAACGATAGCAGCTCGATATCGATTCCGGAAGTTCCGTTTAGTTGTCGAAGCGTGCGTGTCCGTCTCCGCAGCTTTGATATCTCCGCTATGAACCCTAGCAAACCATCACGCAATCCAACAAGAATATAATCATCACTATTTTGAACATGTGATGACTTGTCCTTGCGAGACAGCATGCCAAAATCTTCTTCGTTACCAATACCGGAACCGTCTGAGAAAATTTGAGATATCCCCTGATGATACAAATACCACTCCCGCAGTACCGAAAATGAGGAATCCAAGAGAATCCCGGACTCAGTCGCTTGTTCTGTGCAGCGGAGTATTTGATGTGCTGCTGCTAGATGATGCCTCCATAGGCCCTTGGCGCCGCCTTCACACGTATCGTATTGGCACAAGAGCATTGAAGTAGCAAATGCTAATTTCCATGTGCACATGTCGACCTCTGTTGCTATCCTTGGCGGCCTTTTGTTGGATAGGAGAGGCGCTATTGTTGATGAATGGAATCGAATTGACTCTCCGTATAACTCCAGTTGCGCTCTTTGAAGTTTTCTATAGTCCGAGGTGTCACCGCTTGTACCACTCATTTTGAGGACACGCACAAGATGGCAAGCTGAAAGACCGCATATCAAGCGAAGCACACCGCGACTGCTTAATGCAATTTGCATTAATGCATCCGTAAGTGGGTTCCTGCAGGGGTCATTGAGGACCAAAGTGGGGGCCATTATTGAACTGAAGTGAAGAAAGAGTCGTCGCTCCAAAGGCGATTCAACACCAGTGATCAATGACGGAAGACATATACTAGGTAGCGATAGGCGTGGACTCCTCTCAGAAACAAAGGGTAAACTTTTGCGGTGAGGTCGCCTTGTTGGTAGGGAATCGGTATTGGCATCCTCGTCTCCAGGAGAGGGGTAACTGGCCGAAGAAGTTGAATTTGACTGCCTATGAATTGTGATTTTGTTTGGTGGGACCCATTGAATCCGATCCTGATAACCTTCACAAATGAAGCTATTGCGTTCGCAGTTCACGCAAGTCGGCTTTCTCTCATCGCATTTCTTACGTCTCCTCCGGCAAGTGATGCACCCTGTTCGACAACGTGTAATGCGAGTCGGAGGCGATGTTCGGAGTGCTCCAGTTTGGATCATTCTGGCTAAAAGGGTGGCACAGTGAGGTTAGTAATGTAGTCTGGTGTCTGTATACAGTGTCTGATGCGGGACAGAGGGTTGATGCGATGCAACAAAAGGCTCCAGGTTGGATCGACTCCCTATCGCCGCTTCGATGGTCGATACAGCTAGATCACAACGGGCTTAAGTGGCCTGCTACCCCGCATCGAAAGCCAGACATGACGAATGTTGGCAGCCGAGACCAAGCAAGCCCAGGGACGGACGGGACTCATTAAATTACCTTTGAGCCCTTTCAAAACAGGCGCTGTTCTGGCCACACAGATTGCCAAAAAAAAAAAAAAGCTGAATTGAGGTTTAATAGCCATTAATCTTCAAAGGAACCTTTCTTTTACCATCCTTTTTTGAAGTCCACTCTTGCCCCATTGTGAGAGAATAGATAGAACATGAGCAGCATCACACAGTTCAGCCATATGATTTCATCATCAATCCTTTGACAGCTGCTTGAACAAAACCTAAACGGAATGTTGACAAAAGAACTCGTTTAAGAGGGGGCTAACAAATCATGTAAGTAAATGCTGCGTTTGACGTGGTTTCAACTGAAGAACATCCAACTTTTGGTTTATATATCTACTGAAGAACTCCCATTCACTTCTCCATACAATGATTTCGTACGATTATCATTGGATGAAAGAGTTTGCTCACCGCTGCTCATTCTCTGCACACAGCTCTGCCCGGAGGTCTAGCCTGGAGCTCTCTGTCCAGTGCCATCGGGAGGTTGATTGGCTGGCCGGGTAGGCTAGACCTAGCCTTCTCGTTGGCCTGTACCCGAGATGAAGTTGATTAGTCCAAGAGACTAACTGAAATTGGATGTTCGGAGCGCGCTCTGCACTCCAAACTGAAGGTTCTGATAGGCTTTCATTCACAAATCACAAAGGTCGAGGTATTGAGTTTTAAACATAAGGTTTGCACTCTTGACGCGTACCGCGCGCTTTCTTCGCTCTCTTCTCTGCCATTATCAGCATCATCCTGCAAACATCAGTCGTTAACGATTAGTGACTCATCATTCAGTGCGAGTCCCTTCATACTGTGGCAATGCAGGCTAACAAACCGGTTCTCGCGTAGGTTCCATAAGTATTAAGAGCTAGTGCCTTGACTCTTGCCCCTCCAGTTCTGACCCGGTTGGCTGCGGCCAGTATTGGACCTGGCTCATTGGGCCATTATCGGTCCGTCTCCGAATTCATTACACAAGTCCCAGCCACCCACCGTATTCGAGCTGTGAGTGGTTCTGGGTCTAAGTCAAATGATTAGCTAGGAGGGCTTGCAATAGCCATTGACGTTATGTGCCAACCGCTTTCAATGAGGGTCAAATGTCGCTGATTGCGCATCTCACAAAGAGGAGGTGCGACCAATCCTTTGCGCCAGAATCTTATTGAAGCGGAGGATGCTACTCATGATACCACCTATTTGTCCATTGCAGAGGCGGCAGGGTACGTTTCTACAACATGTACCTTATCTGACCCTTGAAGGCATACGCCACGCTTACCTATATACCATATCGGGTAATGCATTCATCACAGCAACCGTGAATGGCCTCTTGTGTTCTCAGGTTCATATAGAAAAGGTCAATGTCGAACCATGATCGTGCTATTCAGTCACCCCATGGCATCTTTCATTGACGAATTCTTCACATCTCACGGTAAACGCGCACTCGGATTATCGTCTGCATTCAGTCACACAGACCAGAGCATGAATCCTACTATGTCCGCCCAAAAGGGTAACAAAGATATAGAGATCACAAGACAGGCATCCATTGGAGTTGGCACAGTGTCCGACCTGGTCAACATTGAGACGACCAAGACAGCCAACACTGATGATGAGCTATTGAGGCTCCAGGGGCACGACGCTGTCCTGGAGCGTAAATTCACAATTTGGTCCGCTTTTGGTCTTGCCTTCAGGTCAGTGTTCTTTTCCATCTTTTATTTGCGGTCCCTAAACAATGCAGTGTTACTGGCTCTTGGGTTGGCTACCTAAGCTGCTTCGGACAGAACCTCATTTATGGTGGCCCTCAGATGGTCGTTTTCCCTCTGATAGTTGCAGCTCTTTACCAAAGCCTCATCACGCTTGGATTAGCTGAATTAGCATCTGCTTTTCCCTCTACAGGTGTAAGTGATACCAAACAATAACTATTCATTACCGCACGTTGCTCATCGCCTTGTACTTTAGGGTCAGTACCACTACGCTTTCCTCCTAGCTGAGGGCAAATGGAAGAAGCCTATTGCGTATTATGCTGGATGGTTTTCTATTTTGGGCTGGTGGATCATCACTACCTCGGGTTGTTTCTTGGCCGCTATTTCGACCTGCGGGCTCGCCAGCTTCTGGAATGAAGACTATGTTGCGGAAAGGTGGCACATCTACCTTATGTTTCTGGCAACAATTTTTATCACTTGTAAGTCACATACACTCGTTCGAATAAGAATCCATCATTGACCCAAGGACTAGCATTACCACTATTCATCGCACCCCGCAAGATTGGCTGGTTTACCGAAGCTTGTTTATACATTTCCGTAACTGGCTGTATTGTTGTTTTAATTATGGGCTGTGTTATGCATCAGCGGTGGTATCCCGCTTCTCGATTGACCGCCGACAATCTTGGCACGAGTGGCTGGTCGAACTCATTTGCCTGGGTACTAGCGATGGGGAACGCTATGTAAGCCAAGTCATATCCCTGCCTTTGAAAATATCACTTGTAACAATTCAATTCACTAGGTATGCCTACGTAGGCACAGATGCTGCATCCCACGTGGCTGAAGAAATACCGCGTCCGAACAAACGGGTTCCACTGATCATGTAAGAGTCAGCCTGCTTCATGATAAGGCATATTTACTGACCATTTGCGCAAGGATTGGGAGTATCGTTCTTGGGTTCTTTACTGTTTTCCCTCTCATGCTAGCTCTCATGTCAGCAATGTCAGATCAGGAGGCTGTAGCAACATCAGTGCTTCCTTCCTTGGAGCTCTTTAGACAAGTTACAGGGAACAAGATTGCCGCAACAGTCATGCAGGTTTGGGTTTTGGTAGTCTACTTCAGTAAGATCCATGGATGATCAAGTGAAAAACTCAGATGAATACTAACTGCATGCTTAGACAGCTTATGCGCTCAATGGATTTCTTCTGGGAGAACTGCATGGGCACTGGCTCGCGATGTACTTTAGCAATCAATCCATCACTCCTAGGTATTGAACTAACAAATCCTAGGGTGGTCTACCATTTTCGAGCTATTTTTCTCACGTAGACGAGAAACTCGGATTTCCTCTTCGAACGACGGTCCTGACTATCGGATTTTGTGCATTCTACGGCCTAATCTATTTGGGATCAACAGCTGCCTTCAACTCGATTGTAACGTCTGCGGTTTTATACCTTGTAAGTTTTTTGTCTCGCTAAGAATCACACAAGCTAATGCATTCAACCAGAATATCTCTTATGTCATACCTCAAGTTGTCCTGCTAGTGCGTGGCAGACATGTTCTCCCCCCAGCTCCTTTCAGACTTGGTAAGGTGTTTGGGACCGTTTGCAATGTGTTTTCTCCTCTCGGGATTCTTTTTCTCATGGTCATTTTCTGCTTCCCTCCCAGTATCCCGGTGGAAGTTGGCTCTATGAATTACTCTAGTCCGGTGCTAGTGGGCTTGCTTTTGGTTGTAACTGGTATCTGGCTTACAATCGGCCACAAATTCGACGGACCCAAAGCGGATTTGGAAGCACTACGACATTATGAGGGCCAGTTCGACGAATCGTCATCGGCTTCTAATGTGTAGGGGTTTCAATGTCCGGGATTATCACCGAAGTATGCAATCATTCAATTTACTTGTAGTAAATTGATTGCAACACCTTTCATTATGTATTAACCTCACTCCTTAACATTGTCAATTTAATAAATGCTTTTTGTATCTCAATCTACATTGAATGATAATCGCTACAACTGCGCAACATGCACATGACAACACATTACACTCTTGTCTGTAACTCACCATATTTGCTATTCGCACGATGTGAACTGTCACATAGTCTCAAGCCTCATGTTACAAAATCTTCCTAAAGTCAAAAATGTTGGTGCAAATGACTGGGATAAGATAGGAAGAATATTATAGGCCAAGCTATATCCTCTTCTGGAATGGGAGCTTCAGTGCGTCCTGAACTAGTACATGCACTTGGAGAAAATTACTTACGTACTTGCATTGCAGGGATCTTCACTGCATCAGAACCGCCACATATTGTTAGAGGGATTCGGAACGCGCAAAACGCGCATCGCTGACAATTAGGTGCCGGAGTTTAGGCGCTATTGTAGGTAGTAAAGTTGGCAGACCCCCATTCAGTCACGCTGGCGCATTTCTCTATGCAATAAATGCCGAAAAGCCCTCTCTACTAATGGTACCTTCAAGATCCAATACTTACAACAAATTCAACTGCATACACACTTCATCCGCAAATCATGTCTCAAGAATTTTCCGTCACGTCAAACCCGGGGGAGGATGTTTGGAGAAAGCCTCCATCCACAGATGTATGGAATCGTATGTGTATTCCGAGAAATATCCTTCTCCGACCTATAGTCTTTGTTACTAACGTATATTGACAGCTACCATCACGAGGACAGAGTCTGGTAACCTTAAGCGATTCGAGTCTATGAGATTTTCCTTCTGGGGGGAATGGAAAGAGCAGTATGACCAGGGCATTGCCCTGATCGGGTTGAGAAAGGCAACCGCTCCCCAGCAAGGTCCAGCAGAAAAATGGATCAAATGCGGCATTGAATACTACAACGGCAAGCCACTCATAAGCATAGTTGGATGCGATCGATGGGCTGACTGGAGTGTGGCACCATTGGATGTATCAACCATAGACCCTAAGAAAGGTCTACATTTAGAACTTGTTCGGGAGAAGGATGTCAACGGTGTCAGTTTATGGGTTTATCACCTTGAAGTGGATGAAGCTGGAACAGTGAAAGACAAAACTACTCTCAGGGAGTTAACATGGGTTTTTGCTGATGAAAATAAGGAGGACTGGATTATATCCCTCAGTCCTGTTGCTGCAAGACCAGAAAAGGGTACCAAGGAGCAATTAGTTGTTAACTTCACATCTTTTAAGGTGGAGTGGAGTGATTGAGCTGGGTTTTTTTTTATTTGCAAGAGGATCCAAAATCTACGGAGATAAGTTGGAACATGGCTGCGGAATTCTCCGTGCGCCATATATGAAGCAATGATCTGCTTCATTTTTTTTTTTAAAAGAAAAACAATATGTTGATGGCCAAGACATATTTTATAAACTATCGAAGCACAACGTGATGAGATTGAGGGCATTCCATAGCGTCTGGCGCAATACTTAGTTACGTGTAATAGCTCTTAATAACGCCAAAGATTAACAGTCACACTTATCGTAAATTGTGTATGACGTAATTTAATAATTTGCATACCTATTTGACGTATTATCCTTCAGTACATCTATTGTTCTTGTTTCAGTACTTTAGCTAATCACTGACAGCGAAGGCACCATGATATAGTTGGGGATAACAATGGCACGGAAGTGAGATACTAGAGATATAGGTTACGAAACAAATCCTCAATGAAGGCGAGGGCCCGAGGAGTGGTATATGTAGTGCATGGTATGTAATTGCCATGCCTGAAGGGACATTGGATAGACCTCGCGCTCAATAATGTAATGTAATGTGTAGAATGACCGGCCAAAAGAATTCTCGAGAAGCCCCAAATTTTTCTGAACATTTCAAAGATGTCTTCCTTGTTTTTGTTTCAACGATTATTCATTAATATGACCTTTATCACAATGTCCAGAACTTTTCGCCAAGTCTTTATAGATAGGATTGGTAGCAGGGCTTTTGGTTAGCTACATGGGTTGCTATTTGTGTCTGTTACATAAGTTGGCAATACAACCTACTACCAGGACTCCTATATAAATTGATATTGTAATGAAGCTCCCTTAAGAAACAACAACATGGCAATGCTATCTATGAAGGTACCACATTTAGACAAAAACGGGGATAGGGACACCATCCTAAAATATCAATCAGTATTAGAAAGCTTGAAAATTCTAATGAAGTGAAACAGAGCTAATACTCACATCAAGAGGGTCGTTAAATCTCAAGCCCCTATCTAGAGCACTGATGGTCTTGATCTCATCTGCGCCAAGCTCAAAAGTTGCGGAACTCAAATTTTCGGCCAAACGGGCAGTTTTCACGCTCTTCGGAATAACTGCAATACCGCGCTGAGTAGACCATCGGAGCAAGACCTGGGCAGGTGATTTCCCGTGCTTTGCAGCGATGTTCTTGATGATGTCTTGTTCGAAGAGAGGCTTGACATCCTTAGCACGAGGAAGATCGAGCTCGATAAAGGACATGGGCCCGTAGCTTGAGTATGCGGTCACCTGTAGGCCATTGTCTTGGGCAAACTTAACCAAGGTCTCTTGCGTAAGGTATGGGTGATGTTCCAACTGAAGTACTGAAGGCTTTACCTTCGCATACTTGAGAAGGTCGGCAAGGGCCTGCCCTAGGTAGTTGGTGACACCAATAGCTTTAACCAATCCGGAGGATACAAGGCTTTCCATGGCCCTCCAAGTGGACTCAAGGCTGGCAGTACCAGGAGCAAAAGAATCGGCCCAATCGTTGGGGTACCGAACGGCTGGATCAACATATTCCATGGCGAAGGGGAAGTGGATGTAGTAGAGATCAAGGTAATCGACTTGTAGGTCTTTCAGAGAACGCTTGCAGGCCTCAGGAACACGCTCCGGGTCGTGGAATGTGCACCAGAGCTTTGAAACAATGAATAGATCCGATCGCTTGACAATACCGTCCTTGAAGGCGCGGGCAAAGCCATCTCCAACTTCTTTCTCATTGCCGTAAACTAATTAAAGGTGATGACTGTTAGTGTTTGAAACTGCAGACTGTGGAAGTGCCATCTTTTATGTAACTCACTTGCAGCGCCATCGAACAGGCGGTAGCCTGCCTTGATTGCATCGTACACGACATCAGCAGCGGCGTCGTTAGGAATCTTCCAGAGCCCAAGACCGATCAAAGGCCTGCGTAAAGGTTTGTATCAGACTGAACGTTTATGATAAAGGTGTTGTGCGATGAAGCGTGGCCGTGACTTACATCTTAGTGCCATTGGTAAGGGTAAGAGTTGGGCTCAACATGGTGAAATGATGATTCGTGGAGCAATGAATAGGTAAAGAAATATGAGAAGTTGTGTTTTGAAGAATAATGAGCTTGTAATGGCGACTCTTTATATGAATGTCTCGAGTTTACAAATCCACAGCTTCGACGTTGCTTTAGCTACACCTGGTTTGTATGAGAGACAAATGGTACCCTGTGCACCGTACATACTGCAAACGCAAATCAAGGCCCGGTTTTCCTGTGAATTGGGAATGTCTTCGCGCTCCACGCGGTCTCATTGCGCGCTGCGCATATGGTCAAAGCTCTTCTGCTCGTACTTGGTTATTGGTGGGGGTGGCCCCGTGATCACCAACTTCCCGGTGCAATGTTTGGTGTTTAGCGGACTGCGCGTTAATGTTGTCCTAGTTTGGAATGGCTTCGTGTTTAACCATGACATCCCGAGCGGTGATCTCATTTGCCCAAGTCTCAGTATCTCGTTCAATCCTCACTTCTCCATTCACGAACAGCGCTCCTCATTTCTGAAAAGGAATTGATACGGGACGATTGTGACGTCGTGAGCTCTGAACCAGCTTCTTCCACCTTTGGCTTCCAAGTATTACATCCGCTGGAGAACAAGACTTTGAGATGCATTTTTCAGGCATTGAGCGTATTGCATTGATTGATCGATTTGGTATAATTGGTTTGTTTGAGGGTAGTCTCCAATGAATTAGACGTGAATAAGGTGAAGCACATAAACATTTGCGCAACGAGCAACCGAATAGACAAAAAGTGAGTCGAGAACTGGACGGTATATTGTATCAAACAGAATATGTCTATAATGGCCAAGTAAACCAAGAACACTACAAAAGTCTGCCGACTGTATGTAATTTTCTCCTTATGAATACTAACATCCAACTCTTAGGTAAAGCCAGCAGGACAGGTTTTTGGTTTCGCTGCCTTACTGACCCCATCGCCGGTTTCTGGATCAATCTCTGGTGCGTCTTTGCCTAATGTTTCACGACAGAATACCTCAAATGCCTTCTTCCAGAGTCTGGTTACCTTGAAATGGCCGACAATGTCTGGATAATTTAATACTGAGTCCCAGAGTCTTTCCAGAGCGGCCGGCTCTTCCCTTAGCTCAGTCATGTTTGTCAAATATGTGCGTACGCTAAAGACAATGGCTTTTGATCGGGGAAGCCGGCGGAGGGATTGAAGCTCCGATCGTATCCATATGTCTTGGGCATCCTGTACTTCGGGATAGTCTTCAAATCGATCATGGTGGAAAATACCACCGGTTGGCTGGATGAAGAGGTTGTTACGTTGGATAGGCGCGTCGACTTTCAAATTGAAGAAGAACCTACTCCAACTATATCAGATACCTTCTTGTTGTGCTTCAATGGGATTTGAGGGCATGACTCACTTTTCCATAGACTTCTTCAGCTTTTCCTTCCATAATGGAACTGCGTCATGTATCTGGTGCAACGGCCAACCGATTCTTTGATCCATGCGCCAACCAGTGGGAGCCGCTAGGAAAGCCCCGCGACTACAGTAAAATCAATATATCGCATCTTGAAACGGATAATCTCAAGGTCAGGCTACTTACAGATAATAGAGATCGCGTGGCCCAAGCTTTAGGATATAGAGGTCATCCATAACTAGGAGACCAGCAGTCTCCAGCGGGTGTCGATCATAAGGAGCCTTGACTCGATACCTCTCGTTTGTCGGAATTATGACGATGTGATCACCTTCACGCTGGAACATATCAGGAAATCTTCGAGTGACATATTCCACGACCAGCTCCAACAGCTCAATTGCGGCTTCATCCTCACCATCTAGATAATCCACAATGGTTTCTCGATCAGGTCGTGCAGCGTATCGCAGCTTGGCTTCGTGTTCGACCTGCCATTGGTCGTCAAAGGTCATCCAGTTGTTTGGGTCGAGTTTTCGAAGTGCCATAGTCATCTGGAACTTTCCAGCTTTCCAGTACCGGGGCCATTCTGGTCTGTGATATATGGGAAGTCCTTTGTAGGGCACAATCTCGTCTAAGAATAGCTCATCTCTACTTTTTTCGTCCTTGATTGCGGACTTTGACTTTTGGGGCTTGAGGTACAGTGAAAGAAGAAGAATGAGTATGACAAAAGGGGCAAGCAGTAGATGCCCAAAGCCATGTGCAACAGCTGCGTCGAGAGCGTTCGATAGCTTTTGAATAATCATGATTCAGGCTTGGAAGTCTGTAGCCATAATCCGTCCTAGAGCGATGCTACCTTATATCTCTCGGGCCTCTGGAGACTTCCAGCACCTAAGGCGATTCATATCCTTTGCTGAGGCAAATGCCCTTTCCGTTCGTTGATCTCTTCGCTAGTAAGGCTATTGCCTTCCTACTAGGGTCAGCGGCGTCGTGTATTAGAGTAGTCTTGGGAATCTAGGACTAATTGGGGATAGAGGAACGCGCTATGCGCCGACTTTTATATCCATGTCGCGATGCATCTTGACTTGCTATGAGCTGAAACGACTTGTTCTACAACACGCGGAGCGCGCTGTTGTATATGGAATTTTAGCCAGCTTGATAACATCAGCTGTGAATGCTTAACTTAGGTTGAAGTTAATAAAGAGCTATGAAAATCCTGTGGATCTCCAATGGAGTGAATTGCGTTGAGGGCGTGAAGTCTATACGATGAGCAGTGCGTCTTTTCATGCCAGTTTAATGATAGAATTGCGCTTACCTTTTCTTGTAGACTTTGCTTGCTATACATGCCGAAAATCGTCAAAGAAATGTGACCGGACGCACCCTGAATGCCAAAGATGTTTGACAAAAGTAAAAAGCATCCCCAATTATAGATTCTTGCTCCAATTATGGTTAAACTAATTCTGCTAGCATGTAAAATGCGAAGGCTATCCACCTCATTTCAGATTTTGTGGACTCGCTGCAAAGGGCCGATGGAAGAACAAAATTAATCCAGTGACCGAAGAGGAGGAAGAGAGCCAAACGCATCGTAAGAACCATAAGAAAGATACTACAACTGTACAAGATATCGCAGAGTCATCAGCAAAGGGTTCAAGAGATGAACCCATTGCTTTGGCAGGAGAAAGTAATTGTCAGTTTTCGGACACACTTGATCAGGGAGGCCAGACACATGAGGCTTCACACTTGATTCATCAGGTGCTCACTCATCCAGAAACTGAATTTTATCTACAGTACTGTAAGTAACATTACCATTGCCTGTTGCTGGATATTGACATTCTCAGTTCATTCAAACGTCTCTTTGTACTTCGTTCCATGTAATGATATAGAAAACCCTAACTCCATCGTGCGCGATATTGTACCTCTTGTATATGATCATCTAGGATTCCTATATTCCATACTCGCTTTATCTGCTAAACATTTGGGCCACAAGCTTGCTGGTCTCGATGATAGCATCAACGAGAAAGCGGTACAATTCCAGAACGACGCAATATACTATCTAAACATCGAAGCCACGGGCGCAATTCAAGAAGGCATCAGTGCACATAATGCATTCATTGCTGGTGCCACAATGTTACTACTATCCATGGTAAGCCGCATGTTGCTCTTAATTTTTCATTTTTGATAGGATCTGACGTAATGTACGGGTTAACAGCTACCTTTGAATGGGGAGTTAATAGCCGAATGGGATGAACGAGTTCACGCCCTATTCTCTTCTGCATGTGGCTCGATAACAGGAATGGATATTGACACGACTTTTGAAACAGAGGCCTTTGATGCACAGAGCTGTTCTATCAGACCAATCATACTCATTCTCCTTGCCTGGTATGATCTACTCCTTGGAATCCATATTACCATCACCCATATCTGAAAGGGAAAGAAAAATAACATGGTTATCAGGTCGGACCTTCGCTCTGGGTCCCAAAATCCAGAGTTCGCTTGCCTTGACTTAGACAGCTATCAAGCCATATGCATGCTGCCCGAGTTTGAATATGTCGTCGGCTACTCCTCTGATTTATTCTTTTTCCTGGCTGGCATGGTCACAACTCTCCGGGATCAGGGATTCTCAACTGTAGCCTCAGAGTGGTTGAGCCAACAAATATGCCAAGATGCAATAGCGACAATCAATGCTTATCAACAGCAGATACGCGGTTGGACACCCTCAGTTACTTCTGCAATCGCCAATGGAACCGACAGCCTCTGGCTTTCACGATCGTTCCAGGCTGCGATTCAAATCCTATCACACCGCTATTTGAGCCTTCTTCCCGTTGCGCAAGGGGAAAGTGGTATAATCAATGAAGATGCTAGCGTTCAAACCCAGATAAAATGTATAATCCAGGCCGCTGGACTGGTTGGAGACGTGGTATTCATGAGAATGAGGCTACTCTGGCCACTTTCAATTGCTCGCCAAGCAGGCATGTGCCCCGAGACGGCAGTGGAACTTGAGACCATTATAGAGCGGATTCGCGAAAGCTACTAAATACCATAGGTAGTTGTTGGCGACGTTGACAGAAGTAATAATGGAACAACTATCTAGTTCAGCGCCGAATATAATTTCTATACTGTTGGATCGTGACATCAAAACATCAAGCTTGTTTGTTGTTGTTTCCCAGAGATTTAAGGACATTGTTTCACACACATTCCAAACTCCACAAAACAACTCTTTAGTACTATAGGAAATCATTGCTATCCCATTCGTTATCTCTACGTATAGCCAGGAGTTGACGTCATTGGATAAGACAATCCGGGATTTAGAAGTTGATCAAACGCATACAAATGTTTGAAATGGTTGCTCTTCCTAATAAACCTTGAGGCTCACATGTAGCTCACAAAACTCTGAATAATCCTCGTGGTATTTTCATCAACGAGGTCAGTAGGCCTGGCGTCTTCATCGTCAACCGACTTATCATGCTAGCTAGATTCGGGATACATTAACGATCTCCCAATTTCCTTACGCCACGCAGGTTATGCTAGAGATTAGCAAGCAGGTTCTGGAATTTGGATAATGTGTCAGGTCATGCGTTGAGTTAGCAAGACGAATTATTCCGCAATCAGGTAATATGTCAAGGCAATAAGAGCACTCAAGACTGTAGTCTTCTAAGAAAAGGTAATTAGAGCCAATAGGGCAAGTACTACCGGTAGGAGTTGTGGGGGTAGCGATCCGCGCGGTGCGCGATTCTGAACTTACCAAAACAGGACAAGTCCAGGTCAGCCTCGTTCAATCATGCTTCGTTGAAACAACTACCTTTCTGTAATATGAGTTGGGACGATTAGATACATTTTTGATAGTTCTTACAAACGATTGTATATATTTGGCATCATACCATCCTGAAACAGTTTCTACTTCCCTCAAATTATTTCTGCATTTGACCGTCTCCGAGCCTTCTCATACGCCAATAATCAACGCACCGCCTTGAGACACTGTCATTTCTCTGGACTGGTAGTCCTGCCAAAAGCAATCGCCGCACCATCCGAAAATGGCTTTGCATCCCTTCGCAGATTTGACTGCTTCAGAAATTCAGCAGGCCCGTCAGCTTGTGCAGGCTGAGCACCCTAGGGTCTTGCTATCTTTCAAAGCAATCACACTAGAAGAACCCGAGAAGGATTTGATGATTAGGTTCCTTGAAGCGGAACATTCGGGAAGAAAGGCACCGGCTCCATATAGGATCGCGTATTGCCCATACTACCTGCGAGGCACTGTACGAGCACTTCCCATCCTGTTTAAAGACAGCATTAATCAAGGTTTAGACAACATTTTTCCTCGCATATGTCAACCTCACGACCAAAACTGTCAAGAAATCTCAACAGGCTGGTGCCGGTGTTCACGGAAATGTAGATTTTGCGGAAGTCGTCGAAGTGGAGAAAGCTGTTATGAAAGTACCTGAAGTCCAAGCCGAGATTGCTAAACTCAAGCTTCCCGATCATCTGGAGGTTATCCCTGAGCCATGGGGTTTCGGAGCTGACGGTGTTGATGATTTGAATCGTCAATATCAAGTCTATATGTTTGTCCGCGAGAAGAACAACCTTGACAGTAATCACTATGCCCGTCCCCTCTCCTTCTCTCCTATCTTTGACCCCACCACAATGAAGCTCGTCACCATTCAACATATTGCTTCTGGAGATGGCCATACAATCAAAGAAACTGGGCCATGGGAGGAGGTACCCCCTAATGACTACCATCCCGAGTCGGTCCAGCTCAGAACAGACCTCAAAGAGCTTCATGTTGTCCAGCCGAATGGTCCATCATTTAGTATCTCACCGGACAGGGTTTTGCGATGGCAAAAATGGGAAATTCGAATCAACTTCAACTATCGTGAAAGTCTTATCCTTCGAGATATTCGCTATGATGGGCTTCCGCTCTTCTACCGCATCAGTCTCAGTGAGATGACCGTCCCCTATGGAGACCCTCGCTCTCCTTACCACCGGAAGATGGCTTTTGATTTAGGCGATGTTGGTGCCGGCATGGTCGCTAACAATCTCAAGCTTGGATGCGATTGTTTGGGCTATATTGCATACCTTGACGGCCTTGTCTGCGACAGAGATGGGTCGCCGGTAGTCAAGGAGAATGTCGTGTGCATACACGAGCAAGATAACGGCATTGGATGGAAACACTCTAATTACCGAACTGAAAGTAAGCATGCTTCTGGTTGGTAAGGTTGCATTTATTTTGGAACTAATCAAATATTAAGATGCTTTCGTGACCCGTAATCGAGAACTCGTCCTGCAGACAATCTTGACGGTTTCGAATTACGAGTATATTCTCATGTACATTTTCAATCAGGCCGGAGAGGTCGAATACCAGGTCCGTGCAACGGGCATACTGTCAACATCTGCCATCGACCAAGGTTTGGATGTTGACTTTGGAACCATTGTGCATCCCGGTGTACTTGCAGCCAATCATCAACATATCATGTCACTTCGTATCGACCCAATGCTAGGAAGCTACTCAGACGGCAACACGGTCATTGCACAAGAGGCTTGCGCAATGCCACTTGACGACTACAATCCGCACGGTAACGGGTATCGTTTTGTAAAGCATCCAATCGTTCAAGAGGGTGGCTTCGATCTCGACTCAAAGAAAGCCCGCGTCTTTATGGTCCAGAATGAGCATATTCGCAACCCTGTCAACAATCTTCCTGCTGCGTATAAAGTCATGTTTCCGCCGATGCAACCATTACTTGCCCACCCATCTAGCTACAACGCGAAACGAGCTGAGTTTGCAGATCATCACCTTTATGTCACCAAGTACAGACCTGACGAACTATTTAGTGGTGGAAAGTTTACGAATCAGAGTAAGCCAACCCTACCAATCAAACCCAGAGTTTGTATCCATCTAACATTTTATTCTCAACAGGCCGAGGGGCTACAGGCATCAAGAGCTGGATTTCAGCAAATCAATCCAAGGTTGTCGACGAGGATGTTGTGATGTGGGTTCAGTTCGGCTTGAACCACGTTCCTAGAATTGAGGACTTCCCTGTCATGTAAGAGCCGTTCTTTTAATTTGCCTAACTTACCCAATAGACTAATGAATTTCTTAGGCCTGTTGAAATCATCAGCGTCCATCTCAAGCCTGTCAATTTCTTTACCCGAAACCCGGCACTCGATGTTCCTCCTTCCACTCAGTCTGTGAACAAGTCGGTGCAGGTAAAAGTTGGTGACCCAATGCAGAAAGCTACAGACAAACTCTCTTGCTGTCGTCTATAATACATGGCAGCCGAGATAGGATAGTTTGATATGAGTCACGTTCTATTTCTAAAGCCACGGACACATAATATGTAGTAAAGATAGAGAAATTCCAAATTTCATTAGAGTCGACTTGGGATTTAGCTTTGAAATTCTAGTTTTGGTGTTGTTATCCGTTAGATCTGTGATCAATGAAATTTTAGACCACGTTGACTATCCTGAACAGATCTTTCAAATATTTGAAACGCCACGCTCTAGAAAATTAATGTTACTACTTATATTCACATGCTGAAGCTTTGCCCAATGAATGATTTCCTAACAAAGCTTCGACTAACTACACAATTAATTATACTTATTTTAAAGAAATGTACGTAATAGTTTTTTAGAATATAGAGTGGCTCTGTTATTATTACAACATCACAAACTTGGCAAAGTAGGAAATTTAAGAAGAAGTTTGGTTAGTAGGCACAGCTTTTCAAAATAAGACGGAGTAGTATGTGGGGTACCAACACATGCTAGATATACTGTGTAATCAACAGACTACTATCTACCCATAGGCTCCTCGGGATCAAACTTGATAGTCAGCTCTGGTGTACCCTTGAAACCTGCAGGCATCTTGTATTCAAAGCGCCAATAATTGTGGTCGTAGTAAGGACCGGCGGCTCCGCCATAACGACCAGCAAACTTCAAATCGTACTTCTCATCTACATTGCCAGAGACAGAGATTTTGATTCCCTGAATGTCATCCCATGTCCTTACATTAGGTTGCCGTACGGAAGGGGATACGAAAAATGTAAACACTGAATCTGCACCACCGGCGGGGTAGGTAAGCTTAAGCTGATTGGGAGAGACCTCAGCTTTCACGTATGCTTGGGAAGAGCGGAGCTAGATAATAGATGTTAACAAACTTTTGATACTGAAAACAATGAAGCATGTGGCTCACGAAACACATACCGAGAGCCACCCAATCTTACTGCCTCCACGGACCCATTGGGCAACAGCAGGGTGGAACTGTCCGTTGTTGTTAGATGGCCCATTTTTACTCCGTGTGCGATAAGACTGAGCCCCAATCATTAGGCTTTTATCCATCCAAACACTGATATTCCTCGACTCCAGATCAAATGGTGGGTAATATGCCTGTCCATTCCAAGTTCTCTCTCCATCAAATGTCTTGAGATATTCTTTGAGCTCGTCCGACAGCAAAGAGTTGTGGAACTCGGAATGCACGGCAATCAGCGGGGCCCAGCCCCAGTCGCGAGCGTGGCTCATGATTTCCGGATACTGATGAAGACCAGCTTCTTTTCTACCAATAATGGGGGCAAGAAAGAGGGAAAGATGGCCCAGAGATATTGTCATATCCAAGCTGTAGGAACGGTCCCAAGGTCCAGCAAGGTTGCGCATACCGGCATGCCAGAGCTGGGCCGTTGTATTCCAGACGCCACGGAGCATATCCGGGCCACGCTGTGCCATGATAGAGTCTTCTGGCATGTATTTACACCAGAGCGTGAGGCCGAACAGTGAGATGCCGGTGTAGGTAGCTGAATTAAATTCGGAGAGAGTCTCGTGTTTATCCCACAACTCAATTATTCTTTTAGCATAGTCTTCTCCGGCTTTGGTCATGTTATCATCGCCGGTGTGTCGGCCGGTCCATCCAGTGCCGATAGCTCGCATAATGGCTGGGTTGCTATACGATGGGTACAGGTTATCTCCGTTGACTCCCCCCTCACGGTATGAATCGCCTATGCTGCAATTATGAAGGCTCTCGAGTATCAGATCTTTCACATCCCGGGATAACAAATCTCCAAAATCCTCATACATGGTGATAAAACTGAGGCCAACAAAGCCCCTCCAGTTCGGGTCAAAGGAGCCATACGCTCTAGGTGGATAGACAGCCGAACCAACGTCCGGCTCCTCAGGCTCTCTAGTATATCCGCCATACCACAGATCTGCTGGGTTATCGTGCTGGTCCGAAATTATGTAAGAGATGATAGATTCAGCTCTGGACACATCTGTTCCGCTGTTGCCGTTGCGGGCAAGAAGGCCAACAGCGTACCAAGCCGAGGTCAGCGTCTCGTGATTCATAGCTGCTTTGGATTCGAGATCAAAAAGCTGGGCAAGCTCTGGATCGTAAAACCTATCCATCCATGCCATTGAGTCCTCCACCATCGCGCGGGCCTCCCCAGAAAGAGCAACAGACATGGTGGCCTGAATGGCTAGGACAATTCCCAATCTGATGAACATGAGTGAGGCGGCTACAATTGTTACTTGCGTTAAGATGCCCTAAGGTACTTTTTGGGATGACAAAGAGTATGGAGAATGTTTAATCTATTGAAGAATCAAACAAAAGAATAGGGGCATAATAAGGCAGACGCTGGTAAGATATCTTTCGTATAGATGCCCCACCTTCGTGCTTGTTGCGTAATTTTATGAGTGCCGAGTAGTTGAGGAAGTTAGCTTTGCCAGGGTCGGAGAAGCCTGTGGAGAAGGACCCTTGCCGACTATTCTTCGCGTTGCTGAAGATGAACGTTATGATGGGCGGCCTAAGGGGGCTGAGCGCTTGAAATGGGTTACACAGTACCTGGCTATGGCAGTAGATCATCAACCCCACAGGGAATGTGACATTCATAACTCAATAGCGGGGCTAACTTGCATTCTCCTGCATATACGAAGTTGTAAAGAATTCGAGCTTTTTAACCGCTACGCGAAAATTACTAGCGTATAGAAATAGGTAAAACCTGGAGGATATGTATATTTGGCAATTTTTCCCTGCTCAATTGCATTTGATCAACACGTTCAGCTTCGATCTAGAAAATTCATACCATAGGTAGGGATTTAAACAAAGGGCGCGGAAAAGTTGGAAGCATTGTGTTGCTGACTGATAGACTATTCCATGTGGTATGGAAATGATGCTTTTGCAGTATTTATCTTCTGCACTTGCACCATGGCTTCCTCTACTCTCTCCCTCGTCACTAGCGATTTCGTGTTTTCTCTATCAGGCGCCACAAGCTATTTTACGCTCGTAAAATCAGAGTGGTTGTTAAATTTGCACGTCATCCATCAGTCACCTGTAAAGTCCTGGAATTTTGCAATGAATTTTGATGTGCGTCTGGTTTGCGAGATGCATATGTATTTGGGCCCACGCGCCACTCTTCTATTAATGAACAATCTAACGTTTGCTTTTGGTACTGATACCTGGAGGTATATACTATGTAAGAACAAAGTAGTGGTACATCTAATTTGTCCATAATCACTATGTGTCTTATTGTCCATGCATTCCTGCAAAACTTGGGAGCAGACGCTCCTGTCCTTGCCCAAGGTATTTACCATATTCTTAAACTAATTTATCACACATGTTTAGCAGAACAAACGGCGTGCCATGCCTGGATTAGAAATTACCATATCCGGGCATTGGGTCAGGCTGAAAGTTCCAAAGCATGGAGTCTGGGATGAACAATGCAGTTAGGTCTGCATCGGAACCCATACTAAGATCGAACTGTGTAAAGTCAAAGTTTGGATCAAAACCACTCTGTGGTACGCCCACCACATCTGCCGGCTGCTGTGACATCCCCAGATACCAGCCTTGCTGAATGGGCTGTTGCGATGTTGGAGTTTGAGCTTGAACTCCGCCTTGGCTTTGTTGAGATTGGGCCTGAGATTGTGGTGGGTTACTGTTTCCCATGGCGACTTCAGAAAGAAGGTGCAATGGTGTCTGGCTTGAGGATGACGGACCAGACTGGGCCTTCACGACGGGCTGGTTGGGTTGCTGTCGTGACTCGTCATTATTCTCCGATTGCTCTTTGGATGCGCCCTCCTGGATCTGGACAAAGCGCTCCTGCAATCGTTTGGCTACAAAATAGAACTTTCCATGTGGAGACTGAGCATCTTGTGATACTATAGCGTTGAACATGTTGACTAGGCGCTCGCTGTAGGATTCAAGCTGGAGGTGTTCCTTCCTGATGATACTCCCAACTTCACTTGAACTTGTTACTGAGACCCACATCTTCATGAGACATACGATAGCATAAATAGACCGGACGCCTAGAATAAAGATCAATTCTCCGCACACAATGAGATATGCAAGTACTTACAGAAAATGACGGGTAAAGTCACCAAAATTTCAAAGGGAATACCCAGGATTGTATCGAGAATGCCATGTGTGGCAGTGAGACATTCGCCCAGTGCCCCAATATGTGCTGGCCCAATGGCATCCTTCTTACTTGACGAAGGTGGACCAAACTCGGAGAACGGTGGCTGAAAGTCAGCGGCGGCACCATGATTGTTGTGGAGTGCGATTTCATGGAGATACAGGTTGATCACATGTTCAGAAAGGCGAATGGCAGCTAAGATTCTGTCAGTACGTCGTCACGCCGAAGGTTTATTGGAGACATACGATCACTACCATCCATCTTTGCATTCTCATCTCTCAGCTGCTGGAGTTCGTTCTCGAATATTTTCAGCGCATAGATAACTTTTGGCTCCGAGATGGCCACATCGACAGAAGGGTCGTCCATGCTGAATTGAACAGAAATGTTTTCTCCGATATGTGCCATCTTGACGTGTTGAACAAGAACCTTGTCGGACGGATATGCATCGGGTGAGGTTTCTAGAATCTTGACGCTTTCTTCCATGTACTTAGTCCAGCGCAGCAGAATTGGCCGCCTAAGAACCATAGTGATGCTCATGCAGAGATAGTAGCAAACAAGAAAAGTTCGCCGGGAGTCGACACCGCTGGAGTTTGGATGGCATCTGCGAAAGGGGCCGACCGCAAGTTTCATGACGTTTGGTGTAGCTCGCCGTCCTAGCCCTAGATCGAGCGCCATGACTGCTGCCACGTTTACCATCATGTAGAAGTTATGTTGCTCAAAGTGTAGGGGTGGTCGATACCATAACACTGCGACCTGAAGCGATTGCACTATTTCAAGCGATTTCTCTCCATTGCGCCATATTACATCGGCTAGTTGATCTTTGAGGAGCTTGGTGAGCTCTCTTTGTACATCTTGGGAAACCAGTGGTTGTGCGCTACCATGCGACGACCCGGCCACTATTGCTAAGAACAAAAGTGGCTTTTTATCGCGCAGTTCGCGCGCGGTTGTGCCCGGTGGGATGGGAACAGCAGGAAAGTGTGGACAAATATCGTTGACATATCGAAAAAATATACGCTCAGCCACATCTGGGCTCAGAAGCTGGTCAATGAGTGTATTGATATGTGAATGGTCGGTGTGCTGGCCTTTCTTGCTTGCTCGTTTCATCTCAGGGTGCTCAGTCAGGTCGCGATGGAGTGCATCCATATCCTCAGAAAAGCTCTGATTTCGTTAATAGATGAATATTGCAACGATCAGGCGCGTACCTACAGCGTGACTGTTTCCATCGTCCAGCTTTCTCCGCTTCGGCTCCGGACCCCTTTGAACGCTTTGAGCAGGGCCATAGCCTGGTGGAATATCTGGATATCTGGTAGTAGGCGAACTGGACCAGTCGTGATTGAGTGAGCCCAGGCGAAAAGCGCCTTCATTTGTTGGTACATTTGAAGGGTTGATTGATCCATGGGGAACCACCCCAGGGCTTCTGAAATCGGGCACCCCACTCTTTTGTGCATGTAGTGTTGCAGTGAGCGCATCTATCTTACGCTCCAACTCGGCGACACGACTGTCTGCTTTCTTCTGACGTTTCCGCGTTGGGGGCGTTGTAATGCTAGCCACAATCAGGAAGAAGCTTTCGAGGGTGTTACGGAAGGGTACCTACCACGGCCTGCCTGCCTTCGCGCACCGTTTACATGGTTGAGTAGGGTTTTCTTGATCGCAGCGCACCTAAATGATGTCAATTATATTCAATTGCCAGTGCGCGGGTGCTTACTTTCAGTCCACGGCATGAGTCGCATGCGCGAGGTCTCTTTAAGTCGCCTGGAGATTTGGCGGATCCAGAAGCTGCAGGAGTACTACGCGAGGCTGTCAGTTATTGTCGCTACGCATAAATACGCAATGGCGAAGTGTGGGGAAGACAGTCAGGCTGCCCAGAGGCCCCAAGTTGGGGGATCTATGGTATGATGTGATGACAGGTTGCGACGCATGTGATTGCAGCAATGGTGTCTCTTCAAAGGGAACGTACTCTTCACCGTCATCATCGTGGTCGTCGTCATCATGCGAAACATCATGGTCTGCGGGAGAGGCATGTATGGACGGGTCGAGGGCGGGATCGATGGAGGGCACTCCGGGTTGAGATAGCGGGGGTGGTGGTTGTTGTTGTTGTTGTTGTTGCTGCTGAACCGGCGAAGGGAGGTAGTAGGGTTGCGCGCTGTTCTGGGAGATAGGACCAGTCGTGTATGACTGGGAGCGCGGAGGGAGCGAGGATGCGTAGAGGCGCGGGTCAATGGGGTCGCTCATGATCAAATGGTTGGAGATGCTGAGCAAACTGACAACGGCGTCGGTGGTTGACTTTGCACCGACGAGCCCAGCCCAGCCAAAGTCGTCTTGGATGCCAAGGCGGCTGCCTGGTCCCCATTGGCCATGTCCCAGGACAGACTATCGATGAAAATGGATAGGGCATCACTTAAGCAGTTGATCCATACGTAAGTGGTATATCAGAGTCTTCAACAAATTATTTTTTGGCAATTTGACAGTGTAGAAAAGGTTTGTTTGTCTCTGCCCTATGTAAATGGGAATGTGGTTTACTAGACCGATTCGGACTTGATGTGTGAGTGTTCGAATGTCGTGAGAGCCTTTGCCTTTGCATACTTCATAGAAGCTGCTAACATAGTATATATAGATAGAGTAATCCTCTAGTCCCCATCTCTCTCAAAGCGACACTCCTCATCCTGGCCCTTCTTCGACATGAGCCATCGCAAATAATTATGCCGCCATCTTCTACCTGTGACTTGCAGCTGGGCGACTCCTGCTCCTATACAAAATAGGTATCGTCAGACCCATCTCTTCGAAAACCTTGTCGAATGCAGGTTACTGGTGTTGCGAAGCGATTGCGGGCGGCCTGTGCCTCGCCACTAGCCTGCCTGCATCACAGTGTTGGAAACATACGTTCCACTTCTACAATACCGTGCATGTAACTTCGTCCGTATCTTTGTCTGAACCGGGATCGAATGACATCGTATGGGATCATCCACACATATGCCTGCAACATTGCAATGTGCGTGCATCAGCCAGAGCTGACGGGGGGGATAATGGCGACTTCGTCTCCTTCTCTAATCTCGCGGTCTAAGTCGGCTGCATCTTCGCCATCGATATCTATGTACTCCAAGTTGATTGTAACAGCACAGCTGCTTAGAACCTTGCCCTGGATGCCAGGATACCGCTCTTCTAACTTGGCAAAGAGATGCCTAGCAAGTACAGGTGCAGCAAAATATTCATTTTGCTTCGTTGTGAAAGACGATGCAGCTGCAAAATATAGGATTAAGAAGTGGCCCGGAGGTGCCTTTGTAGGGGCCATGACACAAGTACTGCGAGACATTAGCGTGACTTCGCGGGCGTCGAGGGGAGTCAAGTAGTGCAAGTCGGAAAATTTTGATCAGTCGAAATGAAGTCTCCGCATGCGGCACCGAAGTGCCGGTCGGATAATACATGCTATTTTTCGAAAAGCATCATGTCGTGAAGCTTAAGAGCACAGAGCAGCAGGGAGGAGATGGAGAACGTACCTTGGGGGAATGCGCTGTAGCGCAGGAAGAGGAATGTGTGAAAAGAGACAGGAGGGGAGCGGGTGGATGTCGATTGAACTGCGCAGGATCAGCTAGCACGTGCAGCACGTGACTGCGCGTAACGATGTGCACGGACCTCCTTCGCGGTCGTGCTCGATTGTTCTTTTTCGTCGCCCGTTCGCAACAGAAGAAGCTGCGTTGCTTCGCCCAACACTGCCATTGCTGTTCCCAAATATGCAATCTCACTCTTTATCGAGTGTCGGCGAGGTGTGCTGCCATTGTCAGTGGCGCCTTATATTTCGAACTCGGAGACATGTCCACCCTATTACTTTCAATCATGTGGCTCTCTCGTTAAGCTCTCCTCAGTTGCGTCGACGAGCGTACCATGCCACTAGACGGGTATGGCCGTTATACATTCGATAAAGCATGTTTTGAACAAGCATTTGAACATTTCGCTAACTACCTCCAGCATTTGCAAGCATCACCTCTTCCTACAAATGTCGCCTCATCCGTGGACTCGAAGTCACCACAAGCTTCAATCGAACGCACACTCCCTATCCGTCAGTACCTTGAACAATGGCAAGAGCTATACGGTGGACCAAGTGAAGACACTCTGGTGAAATTCGAAAACCACCCGGCTCTGGGCGACACGCTCAATTCCGTGTCCAGGTTAAGTAGCATAATTAGGACCGATGACGAATATGCGGAGGAGCATGATGATGACCAAGGAGTTGGCAGTGATGACGGCCTTACCATCAAACACTCTCTGAAGCCTGGAGATGTAGTCGAATTTCCGTACGTGCCCACGCTCAGTTTAACCGTATGCTGCGAACAATTTAGTGACATCATATCCAGTCGTGTCGGCCACGAGCCTGAACTTGCAGTCTTCGTCCAACGGATGGAATTCGACAATCAGCTTTACACTGTGGGCGGTAGGTGGGTAACCTCAGTCCTAGGTAGAATCGACTTTGTCATTCCAGGTTGCATCGACCTTTCCCTCGTAACGCCAATCGTTCCCTATTTGCCTACTGTCCCCACCCCTAATCTTGACTCGAAGGGCGAAATCCACGTCCCTCAAGAAATCGGACTTCCAGTCCAACGAATCCTTGAGCGTCTCACAGAAGATGCTGACTCGATATACCGCCAAAACTCACCTATTCTCGACGGCGCATATTCCAAACTTGCTGACATTGACCGGCCACGTGTGATGACGCTCGCACAAATCACCAAAGCTCTCCTTGCTCCAGAACCTTCAGACTGGAAGCCTTCGCCTGCAGCACTGCTAGCTGTGCGGAAGGCTTTGCTGCATAGACCCCTCCACTTTCGTACAGATGCGCGTAGTTGTCGGGACAACGGGGACATTACCATTCGCCCCCAGAATGAGATCCAAAACATTGACACCGTCCACCAATGGATACGCGCATACCAAGACTACAGGGCCAATATGGCCAATCCGCTAAATCGACTATCGCGGGATCGCAATCGAGGTGCTACATATATTGCTGACTTCATCAGCAAAGCACGACGTCTTATTGCTAAAAGCCGTGAGTACCGTGATCCTAATCCTGGCATCCTTGGCCCTAGCAAAGTTCGCCATCCTACCAAACCAGTAGAATGGGGTGAGGAATTTACCAATACTGATAGACAAATCATTGGGTTTATGGAAACCTATGTACTACTTGCTGGTCCACATGAACGCATGGACGAATATCGCGCGGCTTGCACAATTCTTATTCAGGCTACTGAGTGCTATCCTGAATCTATTCAGAATAATCCAAAGACAATAGGTCATCGGCATCAAGCAGTGACGCGCGGAGTAGGGAACCTCTTTCTATCAGAGATTGGTGTGCTCTCGCCTTATGAGAATCGATGTCTTTACCAGCAAGTTCTCATGCTGCCTACACTTCGGTATTCACGAAAAGTAGAAACTCTCGTCAATAAAGCCGAATCTATGCCTAATAATCCCCAATTCCATGACTCGATGGCACATTTGCGCCACGACTGGGGTAATACGACAGTGTATTGTATCGACGGCGCTGAAGCCAAGGAAATTGACGATGGCATATCGGTTTCCAAAGTCGATGGGACTGATTCGGAACACTGGATTCATGTGCATATCGCTAATCCCACTGCATTCTTCAACAAAACGCATGCAGTTGCTGCACTTGCCGCGCACAGGGTGGAGACGGTATACGTACCCGAACGCACATTTCCCATGATGCCAAATTGGGTTTCTCAAGACCACTTTAGTCTTGAAAGTAATCGACCCGTCATTACTTTTAGCTCTAGAGTGGACTTCCGTGGCAGAGTACTAGAGAGGAAGATAGGGCATGGCATAATCCGAAATGTTATTCGCATGACACCAAACGATTTATCCAAAGCTTTGGGGGAAGAATCTCAAATCCAAGTTACCAAACTCGTCGTGGGAGGTCGAGTGGGTCCACCAGCAATGGATCGCACTAGGGAAGCATTATCTCTAGACCAAGTCAAAGACCTACAAACGCTCTACTCGGTAGCACGAGGTTTGTTTGAAAGGCGAAAAGCTTCAGGCAATTTGGACGTTGCCTTTCAGGAATCTGCGAGTGTGCGACTTTTTGGAAATGAATATGCGTCCGGCCTAGAATGGACTGCGCCGTCTCTGCTCAGATCTCGCTTGATCTTGACAGATCCGGTGATTGAGTTGTCTTTCAGCAGCCCCAGAAAAGCTTTCATGGTTGACATGGATGCCACCGACATTGTTGCGGAAATCATGATACTTGCTAATCAATCAGCAGCAATGTGGTGTGAAGAGCGAGGCATACCTGTTATATTTCGGGGTACGATAATGGCCACTTCCCAAATTAAGGCGGACTCGGAAAGGTTCCGAAAAGAGACTTTGATTCCGTACTTGGAGAAACATGGTACCCTGACACCCTATTTGGTTTCTCTGTCCTTTCGGCACATGGGCCAGGCCGTCCCACACACAGCCCCCATTCCACACCAAAACCTGGGCATCTCCGCCTACGCCAGAGTCACAAGCCCTCTTAGACGATATACAGACATGATTGCACATTGGCAAATAGAAGCCGCAATACTGCACGAATCGAGGACGGGCAGGCGGTTTCACGCAGCGGAAGTTGGCAGTACATCACCACCCATCCTTCCATTCACCGTAAGCCAGCTGCAAGAACAGATTTTCGGTATTCATCCAAAAGAATTTGCTATCAGACGAATGCAACGAGACTCGACGCGCTTCTGGACTCTACAGGCCATGATGCGGGCATTCCACTATGGAGAAGCAGAACTTCCAAAGACTTTCCGAGTATGGATCCGAGTGGCGGGAGACCGCCGTGGCCAGGACATTGCAATTGGACAAATAGTGGATTACGCTTTCAGTGTCCGAGTTCTCCCAGTCACTAGCATGAACATGAACATCAATGTGGAGGAGGGGGACGAATGGGAAGTGGAGCTGCATTCGTTCGATGCGTTCAACATGGATGTCTTTGTGATTCCCCTTAGACTCATTCGCCGGGAGACTTTCTAGTTTTCATCGAGATAGTGCTGTCAAGGCCGGCTCGCCCTGCGAAAACTCATGTATACACCACCTTCATAAGAAGTGAAAGTGGGCGTCCCGCTAGGAGTAGTAACCACTTTCAGCCGGACTGGTCGCCTTGTGATTTCGAAAGTGATATTGTCAGCTGTATTCCTCTAGTTTGAGTGGGGTCGATTTTGGTGGAACATTAGTATCCACATTAGCAATGAGGCATTTGGTGTCACTTGGATGATGAACAACGCCTGTCACGAGGAAGATTATTCCTGACAAGACCCTGGATTCCAAATACAAAGGCAGCTGCTGTCGAGGCGGCAATCCAGCTGCACAATCAGGACATTGGACAGACACGGCAGAAGCCTGCTGATGAGGGTGCCAGAGACGATTGGCGCGGTGGTACGGATCAAGAAGGCGCCTCAACACGAGCTATGCAAGCCACAAGCAAGCCATAGATGGCACTAGCAATGGAGGACGATCCAACTAAGGCACATGCATCTTGCATTCTGGGTGTTCCAAACCTCCCAGTGTCGCCTGCAGCCCCCTGGTGACCTGATGGTTCTGGAAACGAGGGAGAAAAAGCAGCTTCAGTCGGGGGATGCGATCCGCCAGCCCCAGTATGCACTCGTGCAGGGCTTGGGGACTTGGGGACTTGGATCGAGAGGATCGGCCCGCCTTGCTGGTATGGTTCGATGCGCCAGATCTGAGCATCTGTATCATAACTTGTTCCGACCTGGTGGTCGGGTCTTCTCCAATCCCTCCCACCCCGTTCTTCTCCTTGGCGATATTCCTGTGCAACTTGACCACGGTTTTCTGACAAAGGCCAGCCCACTCTTCGATGCAGCCCGACCGATTTGGCATTTCAAATCTCGGTGAGCGCCCACCATGCTTGTTCACCGACTTGGAATCCTCGGCGCCTCCTGCTCACGTCCCCAATTGAATTTGATTGTGCTTGGGAATGAGACTTCTAAAGGTGCACGTAACCAGCTACAGGCAAATAGACCAAGAACGCTCTTCCGATCCTATCGCTAAACGTAGAGATAGCCATTTAATCTTTTTTAATCTTTTCATTCGGAGAGCCTACTTTTATTTTTCGAGCCAACCTGTATCTTCAGTGAGCGGCTATATATAATCTTCGTTCCTACGCAGCCCGTACTTTTCCGGGCAGCCGCACGCTTTGCTCCAAAGTAGCACGCTCTGCTTCTCCTTTCTCATACCCACCTATATGATTTGCGCTGCTCGTCACTCCTGAGCCGGTATGAGTGAGCCTGTATCCGTCTTCACTCATGCTGGGCTGCCAGCCCCGTCAACCGAAGCTGCCCACCATTCTATTATATCCGATGGTGTAAGACGAAAACATCAGTCCCAGCAACCTAGACAACTTCTCTCTTGCACAAAATGCCGCGAGAGGAAGGTCAAAGTAAGATGATAGCAAGAGACCAAAAATTAAGAGGTTAATACATATAGTGCGATCGTACAAAACCATGCTTTGCATGCTGCGCCCGCGGTGCACCCAAGGAATGCCATTTTATTGCGGAAGGTGGTGACTACGCACCTATTCAACAGTCTTATGAGCTTCGCAAGCTTCGCGCCGAAAATCTTCGTCTAAAAGAGCGAATACGAGCCTGCAAGATTCCTATAGAAGACGATGAATCTGATCCTGCAGGTTCCCCAGAATCGCAGTTGGGCGAGAAGCCAGTCAGCTCTTCACAGAAACGGCGTGCAGCGCGACAAAGGCGATTCCAAGGCTCGGGATGGTCCGACAGTATATACTTTGGAAGCCCTGGGCTTGCCAACGTAATCACAGATGTATGAAGAGTGTCATCCAACACCTCAGAGCCCGGAGCTGATACTCAATAGTTCGCCACTGTCAACCTTACGCCCATGTCAACCCGATCTCTGGCCCACTTGATGCCCCGTGGTTCTGATATGTACACACCGAAGAATCCCCCGCCTCACCCCTTTGCAACACTTTTCAAAGCAACACCCGATGAATGCATTCCGGAGCTATTAGAATGCATTCCAAACTCACGAGACGAACTTTTTGAATGCCTCCACTTCTTCGAGAAAAGAGTCAATGTCTGCTCATTTCCTCATGTCCCGATTGAGATTACCAGAAGTGAGGTTGAGCGGTTTCTCTCAGATGCTAGAAAGAATGCGCAGATGTGCCCCGATATGCTGGCTCTTCTCTTCGCCGCTTTAGCCCTCGGTGCTCAACATTCTGTCTGGGACAAATCGGGGAATAAATGGGAAGCCGATGTTATGAATGGGGAGCTTCGGAAAGGAAATGTATACAGTAAGTACTTCGTCACATTTTTTGGAACATACAATTTTGTATTTTAATCAACTCCCCAGTGGCAGCAGCGATGCAGGCATTGCGAATGGCATCTTTCATGCACAAACCATCCCTACTTGGAATTCAAGCACTCATCATGCTCGGGCCTTATCTCACCAACAGTGGGCGGTTCTTGGATGCCTGGACACTCTTCGGCACAACTATCCGCCTCGCTCATTCAATTGGCCTCCATCGGCATCCAAAATTCCTTGATCCTGCGCCTCCCACACAGAGCGAATTTTCCATACGTCAGACACTTTGGTGGTGGATGCTACATATGGATGAGCAATATTCAATGACGCTTGGTCGCCCCCTTGGAATCAGCGGAATAGGTGATTGTCCCCCACCTCACGAACTAACCACGAACCCTCATATGTTGAGATTTGGTGAATTTGTCAATCACTTTACTTTGCTGGCGAGACAGATTTTAAGCAGCGACAGGCTCACAAATTCGAAGATTGATGAGTTTACCGATTCTCTGAAGGGACTTCTGGATACTATGCCGGAGATGCTGCAATTCGACGAATCATGGATAGACCAAAAAAAGGAGATTCCAGAATGGCCACTCGGCGCCATGGCAGCTGGTTCGTTGCACTTTGGAAGGCCCTCATCTTGTCAAAGCTTACCTCTGACAGTATACTACTGTAAAACCCATAACTATCTGATTCTTCTTAACCGGCAACGCACAGAAAAGCAATCATCACATTTGCCCCTAACAAACACGAAGAATATTCCTCCACCCTCGTCATCCTTTCAACCTGTGAACCGACCTCCATCCGCTAAGCCTTCGACTTTCACATCAACTAACGCCCCACTTCGTGGCCGACCTTTAGTCCTTTCCTCATCAGAAGACCTTCTCACCGCGTTCCTTTTTTTCCACGCACGAGAGCCAGCAGCATTAATCTGTTGGACTATGGGCCAGCAGGCGTTCAACTCATGCATGATTCTTCTTCTTGATGCAATGGAAACTGGAGACCTCAGTCGCATCTGGAAGGTGGAAAAAGCGTATGTCGTATTCAAAGATCTCCAAGAGAAAGGGGTGCACAAGCTTGCCAGTTTGGCCGTAGATAGGATGAGCTGGGGCCTTGAAGAACTGCGCAAAAACGTCAGTGGTCCGTCAATGGCATCTTCGGGACGAGAAGTGAATCAAGGCTGCCACGTCGAAATGCAGGGAGTCAGTGGGCGCGAGGCGATGCATGGGCCCGCACTCATGCATGATACGGTTATGGGGAACACAGGCATGTTGCTTTTAGAAGATCCAGGCCTGCAGTCCTTCGTACCCGAGACTTTCACACCTTTGACATGGGGCAGCAATCAAGATATGGGGGCAACTATGTCATTACGACCTGGGCAAAATTATGAGCAGGAAGCAGACAAGGGCCAGTTGCAATCGGGGCTGAAGATGGAGGGGTTCAACGAAGACTTCCATGATGCTCGATCCCCAGACAAACTGCAGGGTATCTCATCATCGGCCCAACTCCCAGTGCCAGCACAATACGGGAGTTTTCCGACGGCGGCTTCACAAGAACACCCTGAGCCACGGGGTCCGACGGTTTCGAGTTCACCAGCAAGTCCCAAGCCGTCAATGCGGAAACATAATTTTCAGACAACGGTTCCTCGGCAGCCTCAGCACGTTGCAGAACAGGAATCGACAAGTTTCCAGCACAATCCCTCGCATCACCTACGACACCGACCTGTGAACGAAGGACCATCTTTGGCGAGCCAGAGTACAGATATGGGTTGGAAAAGTGATGTGAAGCCCCACGTAGAGCTTCAGCAGCATGAGCTTACAAGAGAGGCCTCAGGATTGCACGGACTGCCTCCGCCTCATTTGCAGCATCACTCGTATCCGTCACTGCATCAAGATATTCCTTCTTCGTTAGCCGCTGGTCCTCCATATTCATCTGCAAGTGTGGTTAAATCCGAGAACCGGACCACAACACCTTCGCCCCGGAAAAAGATACTCACATCGGCTGGATTCGAATCAACCCAGTGTCAAGCTCACAACCCCCTCCAAACGCTCCCCGAACTGATTCCACAGTTTCCCGCTCAACGGGGCAACCCGAACGTTCATCCTTCCTGGGCGGCCCGACCCGCAGCCCCGATAACAACAAGTCTTTCAGAGCCTGCGCTCAGCTTCACATACATGGCCGAACGTACCCAGGTCATCCCTGCTTTGTCGGACGAAACAACGCAACAATCCACCTACCAGTGCACGTTACCTTTCTGTGTCGCATGCGGTCTCGGCAGGAGCGGCATCCATGGTGGGCACCCATGCTGAACCCATGGAAGTTGAAGGATGGAGTGGAGGTCTGTGAGGTGGTAAGGCATAGACTATCTCCTTGTTTTCACTTTTCGAATTCGCGCTTGCTTCTTTCGTGTCTTTCGTTCTGATCGGCGTTCGCTTGTTTGAGTTTCAAATTTTCCTTCTGTTATGTTCCTATTTTAACATCCTAAGGGCAACACTTTTAGTAGGCATACCATTATGGAGGATATCCAACTAAATCAACACAACGGTAGCTTTGTAGATATTCCCCGTCGTGGTCGTGTATAGCAGCCCTTGTATCTAGTCGTCCCTAGCATCTCATGATTCATCGGTACATTGTTATTAGTAAGCATTTAAAAGCAACGTTCTTTTCCGCTGCGCATTTCCTGATCTGAGGCTTTCAAATGCAAGGTTTGGCTTCATGGAGCGGAGCCCCGGGTGCTCAGGATCGCACTTGAGCGTTTCGGCTTCTTGTCATACCCACTTCGAGTACGTAAACCGTGGGTCCGTCGTTTGTCATATCTGGTCAGTTTGCGGCTCCCAAGCCTCTCACCTATCATTTCCTACTCAGTCAGTTCTAGAGAGCAATCGAGAGAATGAGTTAGGGATGGTGTGCAAGAAGAGAATGCCGCTTCCGTGCCCGATTTCTTCCGTCTATCTGCACGCAAGGGAATGAACAATGCCACCGTTGGCCCCAAGCGGCTGTTCACGCGCATTCTCTATCAAGTGCTGGGCTGTATGCCCTTGATTTTCCGTGCCTCTCAGAGGATCAGCTCAGTACACATGCTAAGCAATCGGTTCCGGTGGCTTGGGTGACAGGCGTTCTGATACGGGTTGTCGGTGGCCTTTCGACACAAAAGCAACCAAGTATCGGTGAAGGCGTGTCACGTCACACGCCATCGACGCCGCTGGGAGACTGGGAGGCTGGAGAGTTTAGGAAGCAGGGAGGCAGGAAAACAGCCATTTTGAAGCAGAAGGGTGCAGTCCCCTTTTCTGGTACGGCAAGCACAGTGATATCACACGCTGCAGGGTTGGCTTCCCGGAATAACTAATCCATCCAGTGAACGAGCCGAACCTGCGATCGTCTCGGGTGCGATGTTGCAGATTCGCGAAGTCCCAGGGTCTGAGAGCTTATTTGCTGTCATAAGTGGACATTGGTAGCCTCATTTCTCGCAGGGTCCAGCTGGGCAACCTTTCTTGATTTATGAGATCATGAGTTTTGTCTGGCCACATGGCTCCCTGGATATTGGTTGCTTTAGTCCCCTAGACGACCATGATAATCGACTCTAGCTCAAATGAACAAGGTTGTCTGCATGACATACACCAAAAAGTACACCCGGCAGAGGGGGCTAGAACATAATAGCGTTGACTCTCATACACATACTCTGCTTTTGATTTTGGTGTTGACGGTCATGGTTTAAACATCAATGCAGATCAAGCGTCACTTTTCCTCGGGGGAATGAAGCCAGAGAAAAAGAGGGCCGCTTGTTCCATCTAAAAGAATCCCTTACTGAGATGATGCTCAAAGAGAAAGCGAAATTGCGACCCTGTCTCCTAACCCGACGTACAACTTTGCTTTTTCGTAGAATCAATCAGAATCAGACCAGGCCGCGTCTTGGACGGTGTCTTACTCGATCCCGCCCCTCCCTCCTTCCCGGGCACGATGTGACAGGTTGGAATCCCGAGCCTATGGCCAATCTGGAAAGTACAACTCATATCTCGAGTGCATGAATTGCTTCGGAAGGCAATCCAAGCAAGCGGAAACCAACCACAGTTGCAGAAGGAGGCGACTCAATGTAGACACCGGCGACCTGAGTCTTGTTGGGGATTCTGACTGTCACACGACTGAGCCGCTGCCGACGCATATAAAGTCGATATCGTACGATTTCTGCGTCTGCCCCGCACGGATAGTGTAACTAGCTGCCTACACCAATCTCTACTGTGACCGATCAGACCTGGGGCGTGTGCGTAATCCATAAATACTGATAAAGATCATCTAGAACTGATAGTCTAGCGCATGATGTCCAATCATTCCCAGCATATCGCGGTATAGATTTTATTGTCGGAGCCTCAAGATGCCAGCCCAAAGCCACATTATATTCTACTTGGCGTCTCTCTTTCTGACCTCATCAGCGATCATCTCTGAGATACACTGATACCACCCCACGCTGATGACCATACTTTAAATCCCCCACATAATCTGATTGGTCTGATAATCGGCCCGTCAAATGCTTGAAAGATCAACAAGGGACTTTATTGCGACATCCACAAACCGTCGTACCTGTGGGCAGCATTCCTCCCTACACTAACGCAGCCGCGGCTATCACCGTCGCTAACGAACGTACACAGCGGGCCGCAGACGCCATTTCATTAGCTGCAGGATCTCAGCATCTTGCGTGTTTTTGAAGCTATCTTACTGTGTTGAATGTCGGCCAAGGCTAGTTTAACCCTCGAAGTCATTCGCTTTCGTTGGCCCTGTACCCAGCGCTGATTTAAAACGGTCTTATCGTGACTGTAATCTGTCTTTACATGATAAATTGTCAAATGATCCTCATCTGTGTGACCAAAGCCCCAACCTGAGATTACGCACTTTGCACTCAACACTTGCAATCCGTTCCTCTCCCACAGCCGCCCGGGAGCCAAAGGCGCAAGCGCCACACCCAAGACCCCACCACCAAGCTTACGGCCCGGAAAGATCCCAGAGTTCCCCAGCGCCTTCAGGCTGCCGCGTGGAGAGAAAAAGAAAAACAGCCAGTAACCACTTTAGTCTTTCTGACTGCCCTCCAAAGGCATAGCTGTGTGTTTTCGTCTGAGGCGTTTTCTGAGAAGCGAGAGCTCGAGTCTAGGGGTATGTAAAGGGGGCTGGGGACGGGATTTGGATGCATGATGGCTGGGGATTGGCACTCTAGTCTAAGCTTCAATCGGTATAAAATGTGGCGCCAGTCTTTCGGAGTGGTTACACACAGATCTTGAATGCAAGATGGGTGTATCGATCGTAGCAGCGGAGAATTATTAGTGTATATTGAGAGTGGGAACCACCCGGAGATCGATAGAGATGAATGGAAGTGAGACATTTGTGCCCCTTGTTTTTTTTTTTTTCCCGGGGCTGTGGGTCTTAGCTGTGAAACATGTTGAGTGTCTGGACCTGTGCTGATCAAAGCCATTCGAGCCCCTATGATGCCAGCTTCGCGCTTTCATGGTAATGAAGGTAATGATGAATTCTGCCCTGGTCATGCGGATATGTGATAATGTACGTAATTAGAGTAGTTATGAACTCTCGGTCCAACAAAAACAAAAACACCGTTGTAAGGGCAGGATCACACTCGTCTGCTCAAGCTGAATAGGGGTAAAATGACTTTGAGGCAGAATTTTCGTAGCTCCATCTTGAATACCAACAAAAAAAGGCATTCATATTGACCTCACATTGAATTTGAAAGATAGGCTGACGATTCCTAGATCAGGATTCGGATGTCTGACTTGCTAGCCATGCTGTCATCTTTCCACCACTTGGAGAAGTGATCGGATATGGGTCACATTTCAGGCCGTCCTAGTAAATTAGATAATGGAATAGCTAGATGGAAGCCTAGAAATAGCAAATCCTAGATTTACGTGAGAAATCCCTACACCAAGATTTGTGGATCAAAATCGATTCATCTCGACTCCCCTCCACGAATAGTCGACATGGCTGTTGATCAGCGGACAGCCATAATCACAACCTGGGTTGAGAAAGCCATTACTTTTCTATTCTGGCGAGAGGTCGATATTCTCCCACTCCTGAGAGACCAAGGCCCACATTTACCCACTGTCAGCTAAACTTCAAAACTCGTCATGTACTCCCAGCAATAGGCTTCCTAGCCGGACCCCCTCGAGACATCGAAAATGACTCACCTCTGTAGCACAATGCCCCCATCCTGTCATCTGCTCCTCAATTGATCGACATTAGTGGGACGTGGCTTTGGAAACCACTGTCTAGAACAGAGCCACCAGATATGTAACTGCGGGCTCAGATCAAGGTATACGACAGTCATGTAAGCGAGATACGTGACACATGAATTGGAATGTGTTCTTCATTTTTGCGCAAGAAGTGGGCACTGTTATGTGGGAGACCTATTCATCAAAAATGTAAAATATGCTGTGCTACAGTCGCGATCAGCCAGTGGTGATGATAAGGCTGATCGCTGAGGTAACTTTGAACCAGCTGTCTTGACCCAGTACCTCCTTTCTTGACTAACCATTATCAATACCATTTTCAAGAGACTATTCGATGTTGACTTTTGCCATACCCAGTGGGACTGAACAGTATGCTGTCCGTTCTCTTTCGCCCTGGAGCCTCCTATACCTGAGACTTCATGACGTAGCTATCTATAACATCGAGAGGACAGGCAGAAATTTCTGTCGAAAAATTAGTAACATATACCGAATTCTGCAAAACAAAAGGAAGTCATCATATGCACACGATGGATTGATACATAATCGCTGGAAAATAAGGCTAGAATTACATGTATGCAAAATGTGCTTGCAAGTCCTTTGCAGTTCCTAAGTAAAACCAAGGTACTCGAATGAAAATCCACTTCGGACACATTTCCCGAGCGATGAGCATTTCGGTGAGAAGTGACTGGTACCTCATGAAGATGCATGGAAGGCGCGTATCGTTGACTCTGCTTCGTCAGATTTTCCCTGGTCCCGCAACGATCCTACCAAGCTATCTAGCGTAGCTAATGTGCTGGGATTTTGTTTCCCAAGGACTGCAGCCTGTCCTTCGAGAGTCTGTCTAAACACCTCTTCTGCTTCCCTATACTCACGCTCATCATGCAAGATTGATGCGAGATAGTACAGGCTCTTGAATGTACTTGGGTTGGTGTCTCCCAGTACCTTTCGTCTTCCCTCCAGAGCTTGAAGTCAGAGCGCTCTCGCTTCTGCATACTTTTTCTGGCTGTGAACAATTGCTGCGAGATTATTTAGACTGGCCAAGGTGATGGGATCCTCTTTCCCGAGTGTATTTTGGCTTTTTGCCAACGCCTGTCTGCACATCTGCTCGGCTTCGTCATATTTCTTTTGGCTCTGTAGAACGGAAGCTAGGTGGATTAGACTTGTGAGCGTGTTCGGGTGACTCTCGCCGAGTGAACTACTCAATTCCGACAGCACCATCCTGAGTATTGGCTCTGCTTCCTCAAACTTCCCCTGACTCTTCAGCGTTCGCGCTAGATCGCTGTAACCTATAAGTGTCTCTGGGTGACTCTTGCCCAGTGTTCTTTCAAAACCATCGACGGCCTGTCCACAAGCCCGCTCCGCCTCTTTGTTTTTCCCTTGATCAAGGAATAACGAACCCAGACTATTCAAGCTACGTAGCGTGTAAACGTGCTCATTTCCGAGGACCACCCGTCTCCCCTCTAGCACCTGCTTAAGAGCTTGCTCTGCTTCATCATATTTGCCCTGATCGTGAAGCACTGACGCTAGGTTGCCTAAGCTGTTTAGCATGACTGGGTGCTCCTTTCCAAGTACCGGTACTCCGAGTTCAAGGGACAGTTTGTTCAAGTATGCTGCCTCCTCGAACTTTCCCTGATGCTGTAATGTTAACGCTAGGTTGGTTCGGCTAATGATGGTGAAAGAGTGGGCTTCTCCAAGTGTTCTGATATATCCATCCAACACTTGTCTGTTCAGATCCTCTGCATCCTGGTTTCTGCCTTGATTGAACATCAATAATGCCAAGTCGGA
Source organism: Acrocalymma vagum (assembly GCA_028476805.1). Lineage (NCBI taxonomy): Eukaryota > Fungi > Ascomycota > Dothideomycetes > Pleosporales > Acrocalymmaceae > Acrocalymma > Acrocalymma vagum. The sequence continues at coordinate 418,489 of JAQGEP010000001.1, read as the reverse complement.
GCGACTTGTTAGCGTAGAAGTATCATCCATTCCGAGCACCTTCTCATTCCCGGCTAATGCCTGTCTGGTTATTGGCTCTGCCTCTTCGTACTTTCCCTGACGCTGAAGCACCATTGCAAGACTAGTCATGCTGCTCAAAGTATCTGGGTGCATGTCTCCCAGCGCAGATTTCCTTGCATCCAAGCAATCCACATTGATCTTCTTGGAAATTTCGTACCATCCCATTTCTTCCGCAAACCAAGCCGCTCGGTACAACAGTGCTGCCCATACTTGTAGAGCTGTTGTATCTGTTGGCTTATAGTCCACTGCGGCTTGAGCATGTGGAAAGAACTCCTGGCAGACTTTCCAATTCTCAGGATTTCCACCGGGATAGTGCATACTTAGGAGCAGTGTGTACGTGACCTTCCAAGTCTCTAATTCATTGTGCAGTTCCAACCACTTTTTTGTAGAGAATTGCACAAGCCGATGCATCTCAAACTCTTGCCCATTCTTTTTGATTGCAACTAGTGAATAGCTTCTCAACACATGTATGTCGTCCTCAAAGTCACCCTCTTCACCAGGTGTTTCCACGTCCTGTAGGAAGTGATTTTCGTACCAGTACTTGAGGATCAGCTCCGGAATACCTTGTCGATCAAACAAGCTCATAAGGGAGAGCAATCTGGCAGCCGCGGGTTGCTCCCTTCGAAGATAATCGAATGAGATTTGCCAGGTCGCAATAATAGAGTTCGAGGCCCTGCCGTCACGCCGGCTATCTCCCACGTCTCGAGTAAGTAGTCGAGCTTGATTGCGGTCGCTTTGGGTGACTTCCTCCAGATATCGAGAAACAGTCATTCGAGGCGCTCTCTGCCCAATGTATGCTGCAGCTTGCGTTATAGCCAGAGGCATGTAATCAAGCGCCTTGCTCAACTCGACCGCATCAGATTCGTTGGCGTGGAACGGCAATTTCTTCTGAAAGAGAGTCAGCGCGTCCCGTTGATTCATTGGCTGAACTCCTATGATGGATGCATGATTTCCGGCTAATCGGAACGCTACGTCTTGACTACGAGATGTTATGAGGATAGATCCGTTCGGTGTTTGTGGCAGGAAGTCAGCTAATATTTCCCAGGCTTGGTTTGTACTGGACGCTGTGGTGTTGCGCTGCTCTCTGTTCAATGGCGAAAAGAGAACTTCCATATCATCGGCATTATCAAGGATTAAAAGCCAATTTCCGTTTGATTTATCGCATAACCAGCTGCGAACGAGCCTAAGGAGGTCCACTTTCGAATTATCCCATCCATCCAGCTTGGTCACCTCAGCAATCCTGCGGTAGCCTTCCTCGAATCTCGCTTGGGTGCCTGCATGTACCCAGAAAACCCAAGTTTTTGGTGACGTTTCCTGTACTTGGTAGGAGTACTCTATGGCAATTTGAGATTTTCTGTTTCGTTTGTCAGTACAACTAAGTCGAGTGGAGGAAGAACTATTATGTACCCAACGCCCCCAAGGCCAACAAGGGCGGCACGAGCTGCTGGTTGACTGCAGATTTGAGATATCTGATCAAGGCTTTCGCGAATGATAAAATCATTGTCTCGTCGAAATGGGACTGTTGTCGACGCAGTTACTTCGGCAGGAGCAGCTGGGACAATGCTCGTGTGCATCGGCTTGCTCATGCTATTCTGTTCAATCCAATCATCAAGAACGCCTTTGAGGTTCAAAAAACCAGCATCTCGTGAACTCGTGAATTTGGTGATATCCATGTGGTTCGCATCGATGCCACAGTTCGAATAGGGAATTATGGTAGCTGATTCCTGGGGAACGACAAAACCCACAATATCCACAGGAACGGTCTCGTAGAAACAAAAGATGTTGACATGATTGAGAGCTCCCGAAGATGTCAGATGGCGCTGAAATACTTCTTCGACTCCTTTCAGGACTTCCGAATTTCGTTCCAGTAAAGATAATGGCTTCTTGTTAGCTCTCCAAAACCGGTTCAACAACTTGGTTAGGGTGTGCCCCCATGTTGCAAGTGTTGAGCCTGAGTGCGGAGTGCCCATGAAAACAATTCCGGTTGTACATTTTGGAATGGTGCAAAGGCGATGTTCATGTGGTTCCAGCGAGACGAGCAGGGCCTGCTCCACAACTAAGCCGCCAAGACTATGTGCGATGAAGTAGATAGGGCGCTTGTTGTCAAAGGATCGAGTATTAGATATAGCAAATGCAAGTAACTTCCCGTAGCCTCGTAGTCCCTCGCCGCTTGTGTTTTGCCAAAGGCCTACGATATTGGCGTCATATCCGTAGGTAATCACACGCGCAGACGGGAACTGCGCACTCACGAGTTCGGGAGTAAAAGTCCCATTGGAGTGAGTCCATGTTGATTCACGGTCCCCAGTTAAACCATGGACAAACCATATACTTGCTTAATTAGCTCTTGCTCTCTAGTGGGTGCTCACGTCGAAGTCTCTTACTCCATGTCAGGATCCTCTGGATTGGAGACTGTCTGGATGCCGAACCGACTATCTGTTGTAGTACTAACGGTCATTGAGAAAGCTTTCTTTAACATTCAAGATCCCACGTACTCATCTAGTGCAGAAGAGAGTGTTACTGTTGAACGAGGTGTCGGCGATACCAGAGAGGAAGGCTGAGAAGCCAGTGATTTCGAATCAAAGTTCGCCTCTGCAATACTACCAGTATCGGATCTGAGGTTAGATGGGTTTGAAGACCCATCTTTTCGCTTTCGACGAAATGGGAGTAAAGAGCGAGACATGGTCGCTCGTCTGAGATATGTGTAACTTTGATCAGCCGGGTGTCAGATTAAACTTGGAATTCAGCTCGGTGAAGAGGGAACTATCAGCCCCAATGCCCCGCTTTCGCCTAACGGTATCATCATGCATGAGCTTCAGATTGGCTGTGGGAACTTTGGTTAAATGTAGTACCGAGTCTACCTTTTGATATGCACCGTATATTGCAGCATGTGTAAGTATAGCCACAGTAGGCCACTCGCCAAAGATATGTTCTGCCCAGTATTTCATTTTGTATATGAAATTGTCTTTTGTGAAAATTTAAGGAACTATCTCGAGCTTCAAGTGCCTGTGGAACATGCGCTCTAGCTACACATTCCATAGTGTTGCAATAATAGGCAACATCAATCTAGTAATCCTTTCAATAAACACACCACACTTGTTGCCTCTCATCTACAAGACATGGAAAATGTTCATGCTTCTGACCGCCCACTTGTTTCCGTGTTAGTAATCTCTCCCAAGGCTGACAAAGCTCCCACTACACATCTTGTCATCTCTCTCTCTTCTTTCATTCAACAAAGTTAGCAATACAATGCCCAGCGGCACTTAACCCTCACTCTAGAACTCCGGTAGCGGAGAAACGTGGAAATGCCTGCGATACCCGCAAAACTTATTCGTACCTATCTGGCACTAATGCGGGGTTTACTTAGCGTGGCGTAGGCGCCAATTACTTAAAACCTTTGATATCCCACGCCTGATCTGCCAAAAAAAAAAATTGATAAAAGCCGATCAATCTCTCGCATTAAGTTGTGCGTCGCGTTTCGAAGTATTCTTACCCCCCGGTTATCGTGAAGTAGCATCCAATTCACCAGCACAAGTCTTTTTTACGCCCCACTAGTCTATTATCGTACCAAGGAAACTTCCAACACGACCAACTCCGCAAGAAAAGAGTAGGACAACAACAATAGTCAACATGCAGCTGAGTAGCAGAAAACCCCTCGATCAAGGTATTGACGACAGCACAAGCATGAGACCGGTGTTTGCCAGCAACCCCTTGGTATGCGATTCCACAATTGCAACCATGAAGGAGGGGAAGCTGCGCAATCTGAGATGATACGGTCAAACTTGATCAGGTTAATACCTGCGAAAGGACTTCATGCTTTGCTAACATCCCCATGGGCCAAAAATGTGGTTTGCTGATGTGGGTAGGTCCTCGTCCTCCCCTTTGCTCTTATCATGGAGGAACCAATTCATCGCCGACAATCCTCCGTTCCAAACGATGAGAAGACAACCCGCATGGTCCTCGCGCCCAACGTCAATTTACCTATTACCGCCGAAGACACGCAAACGAATCCGAATACGTCCCTTGTAAAACTCAAGACCCAATGGAAGAGATTCGAAAGATACCTCGTCGCGCATAATCTCGAGGCTAGAGGCATCTGGCGTGTGGAACCAGACGAACGTCATGATTTGCAGGCCCTGGGATATTCCCAGGTGGCTATCATGTGGTTCTCCGTCAATCTCGCTGCGAACAACATCACCCTAGGGATGCTCGGCCCTGCCGTCTTCGCACTGGGTTTCCTGGATTCGTGCATGTGTGCTGTGTTTGGGATGCTGGTTGGATGTCTGGCTGTTGCGTACATGGCAACATTTGGTCCCAAATCTGGAAACCGGACCATGATTTTCTCCCGGTAGGTATTACTTTTTTAATTGAAAGAATCTGTAAGCGCGTAGACTTACACTTCGCGAATTAGCTACGTCATGGGATGGTGGCCTTCGAAAATCGTAGGAATCCTCAACATCATCGTGCTCCTAGGCTACGCCATGATCGACTGCGTAGTCGCCGGCCAAATCCTCTCAGCCGTGTCACCAAACCATAGCATGTCCGTAGCAGTAGGAATCATCATCATCGCACTTATCGCCTGGGGAATCACAACCTTCGGCTACCAAATGTTCCACTACTACGAACGCTGGGCCTGGCTCCCACAACTCATTGTCCTTTCCATTCTCGCAGGAGTTGCAGGACCTAACTTCAACACCTCGGCGGAATCTCATGGAGATGCTAGGACGTTGGTTGGAAATAGAATCTCGTTCTTTGGGCTTGCGCTCGCTGCTGCTATCACATATGGCGGCGGAGCTGCTGACTACTTCGTCTACTACCCCGAAAACACATCCCCCTTGAAAATCTTCGGTGTCACTATGCTGGGCCTATCCACAAGCTTTACTTTCGCCTTCGTTCTTGGAATCGGCCTCGCTTGCGGCATGTTGACAAACCCGTCCTGGGAAGCTGCCTACGGCGTCTCCCAGGGTGCCCTCATTGTCGAAGGATACAAGACCCTCGGTTCCTTTGGCAGCTTTTGCGGCGTCGTAGTTGCTCTTGGTCTGGTCGCTAACCTCATGGTACCAACCTACTCGTCAGGCATCGACGCGCAAATCCTAGGCCGGTGGTCCTCCACCATTCCCCGCGTCATCTGGAACACAATAGGCGTGATTATTTACACTGTATGTGCGCTCGCCGGCCGTGCTCATCTCGCGGAGATTTTCACAAATTTCCTGGCGCTGATGGGCTACTGGGTGTCGATTTGGATGGCGATTATCCTCGAGGAACACTTGGTTTTCCGCCGTAAGACGGGGTTTAACTGGACGGTGTGGAATGATAGGAATAAGCTACCTTTGGGGATTGCTGCGTTTGTGGCGTTTGTGGTGGGCTGGGTGGGTGCGATTCTGTGTATGGCGCAGGTTTGGTACATTGGGCCTATTGCACACCTGGTGGGTGACTATGGTGCAGATGTAAGTGTTAAGGAGGCTTGAATTTGAGTTGGACGAATGAATTAACACTAGTATTACAGATGGGCAACTACGTCGGCTTCGCCTGGGCGGCACTCGTCTACCCCCTCCTCCGCGTTTGGGAGCTCAAGAAGTATGAACGCTAAACTGGCTCACTCAACTATCCACCTAAAACTGTCTGCTTGCAGACTGGGTTGGGCCAGCACCAAACCTCCAGCTCCCACCTCAACGTGCCTCAAAACAACCAACCATAGCTCTTAAGGCAGTAAAACAAGTCATTCATTCCCTATCTGCCGTTCAATTCCTCTACTTGCTACACACCATCCGCTACTTCTCTCAACATAAAGCGGCCGGACAAGCCGATTATATATAGCCGGATACTCGGTCATATTAAACACATCAATGCAATCCAATGCAATCCACACTCCCCTAGATCACATCTAAAATATCCATTCTCTATACTTAGAAACTAGCCATCGTAAATTCTTATTGTTATGTGAGGTTAATTGTGTTCGTTAGTGTAAACGGCCAAGTGGATACATAGAGGTACCATTCTCGTACTCGTACTCGTATTTCGGGCTCGTGCTTTTTCTTTCTAGTTGTTTCAATAGCTTCCTCGCGCTATCGTTTCACCTAAGTGCGACCTGACCACACACATTTTTCGGTCCGTGGTCGACTAGAATAGGAATCGAATTCAGCCATCAATTGCGGCGAACGGGTTCAGTCCGGTTGCGAAAACTCGGTTTAAACAATTAAGGAGCAGAAACCGAAACACTAAGCCTCCTTCGATTGATTGTACTATTTGCCCACGCACGAAAAGACACATAAGAAATTCCTTTCCTCATCTAATCCATGTGATCTGTTCAATTGGTCTGAGTAGCTACATAATAAATATACTCCATAAAATCCGAGTCGACTTCACTCCGTTCCAATCCCAACTCGAAATAGAATAGGTATATACCAGGCCAAGACCAGTCCCGCACTCCGCCCATGCAATATGCTCAACACACGCAAAAACAAGGCAAAGTGAAAGAAAAGAAAAAATGTGTGCCTAGAAGCGAAGTATTCAATCTGTGTGAATGGAATCCCCGTGTCGTTGTTTCCTTTTTCCATCGATTCGAGTGGAAGAATCCCGTTTAAAAGTGAGCATGGACCGTCATGATTCATCTGTTTCTTTACGGCTGCTTGGGGATGGAAGGAGGAGAACCTCGAGTGAGACTGAGGACAAATGAAAACATGAGGGGAAAGCTCCTCGAAACCCTTAACGGCTTCACGCCGCTACACTGAAGAACAAACATACATGTGGTTTATCTTGAACCTTGGGTCGTTATCCAACCGACCCTGCCGACCCATTCTTTACTAGTTTAGAAATGGAGAAATTTGATCGAGAGAAAATGTGAAAGTAGAGATGGAGAAAAAAGACAATTGGCTCCAGTGATAATGCTATGTCGACGCGAGTGAGTGGGAGATACATAAGAAAAGCGCAAAAGAGAGACGGAGAGAGCTCCAAAAAGCCGAGTCCTTGTTGCGTTTGAGTGTAATTTCATTTGGGTATTCCTGCCGGGTGCTTGATAAATAGAGAGAAACAACCTGGGTATGTGGACAAAATTACTGATAAAAAGGGATTTGTTGCGTTTGGACCATGGGTGAAAATTCCTGCAATGATAGCTGCATGACCTTAGATTTTCCTTCGAACGGTGAATTTGCGTTCGACTTGGGTTGCCGCTGGTAAAGCCTCCGCGAATCGATCCCGTGCTATGACATGTTAGCTCTATATTGAATACTAAAAAAACGAGGGAATACTGACTTTCAGCGGAGTCGAATCCAATCAGGATATCATCATGCTCGCCTGGATACTCGATTTGATCCAAGCAAACAAAGCGTCTCTTCGTACCAGCCCAGCCAGTAAGCTTTCCTTCTTCTTTGCCCATTTTGCCCTCGCCCTTTCGCTCTTCTACTGGTAACGCGAATTTGGCGTCAACGAGTCTCAAGGATGCTTTACCTCCCTTGTCAACCTTCTCAAATACGTCCATGGACTTTAGTTGGAAGTTCATGGCATCAGCATGTGAAAAATCCTCGAAGAAAGCAAGAAGCTGAACAATGTTGTCTTGCTCCACAATTTGAAGGCGTATAGTGTTGGCGGTCCATTGCTTATAGATGGGAACGACCATACGGCGGCGAGAAATGGAGAAGGTGGACGCGATGCTAAGAGGAGTTAGGAATTGTTGCGATATAGAACTTTTGCCCGTATTATGGCATCAGTGATGGTGCTTACCCGTCAAACTTGACTTTGAAACCAGTAACTGCAAGCTGAAAAGTGTGTAGGTCCTTAAACGAATTGAACGTCAACTTCCTTATAGTTGACGCGCTTGTAAGCGTTTTCAGGAGGCTAGATAGAGCCTCAGGGATGTCTTTGTCGGTTCGGCTGCCATCAATCGCCACAGACAAATCTTGCTGGGGTTCACGAAGTAGGCTGAGTTGGGCAGCTCCGTCATTCGGAAGACGCACCAAGAGCTCACCAGGACCTAGATGATAATTAGCGACATCTAATTGACTCAACGAATACAAGGAAAGGAAGCCACGTACCCAAGTTCATGCGATCAGCAACAATACCAGCGCTGTGTCGGCACACAATTCTTAAACTCTCACTCATGACGGTGGGTGCAGCTTCCAGGCCTGCAGCTTCAGGATCTTGGTTCATTGTCTTAGCTTCTTGCCATTGTAGCTTTTCTAGAACGCGGCTGCCGCTGCCACTGAAAGCCTCGGTGGAGTCGGCGCTTTCAATACTGAAATTCTTCAGCGGTACTTGGGCAAATACCATCTCACCCTGTGCTATGTTCATGGAGGTAAAAGTGCCGAAGAGGATGTTTCGGTCTTTGCTGTCGTTGAAAACTAGATGCATGGAACACATTCTTGCTTTCTTGTCTTGAGTCTCTTCTCGGAAGTGCAATCTCATGGCGGGTGCTTGGTCTGCTTCGGTTATGTATTCAAAGTTGGTTGGCTCCTGTTTATTCCCCATCTCATGGGTCACGTAGCTCAGCTGCTTCGTCTTCTGAGCCGTAACTAGGACTAATCGGTAACCCCTATGCAGCTTTCTCTTTCCCGTACCCTCACTGCTGCGCTCATACTTCTCGAACACCAAGAGCTTACAACCAGAAATTCTATCAGATGGGAACACAGCCGGATTCGCGGGGTCTTTGTAGCTCGCTTCGCGCAGATATAATTTGCAAGAGTAGCGTTCATCGCTTCTTTCTCGCAAGTTGCTCTCGACGCGGTTTGTGTGATCCACAATTGCCCAGACACTGCGCCAGTCGCCTTCGCTCAATTCCACAGTGAGCACAAAGCCGTGGCGCAATCCGACGCAAAGTTGCCGGCTTGACTTCTTCCAGCTAACATCTCTCCAAGTTGGGCCGGTATCTGGATTGGATCCTACGACGATATTGACGAGTTCGTTTTGACTGCAAATGGACAATTTCATCTGATATTCTTCCTTGGGGCGAAGAACAGTTACCACAACTGGGATTGGTAAACGGTCCGTGTTTGGATCATCAGTGGATAAGTGGACTTTGGCGAACATCCTAAAATAAGTGAAATCGGCCTTTGTATCCGCAACTGGGATATAATGAGACAAACTCAGTTGTCCTGCAGCATTTGCCACCATTGACTTGGGGCTACCGGAAAGTACGGCTGCTGCATCTGGTGCATATTTGGGGTATTCCTCCCAGATTGACTGATCCTGCCCTTGTATGAGCGCCGCAGTCGGCGGCATGCTTTGATGCTTCTTCATGGATCCAACCAACAGCCTCATATAGTGAAGAATAGCATTTCCAATTTCGTACGCTTCGGCACTTACTGCGTCCCCAGCGGCTCTTGCCAAGTCGACCTGAACATCTAGCGGGCCACTGTAATGCCGCAGGCCTGGGTGATTCGGAATGATCTCGTTAAGTATCCACCAGGCTTTTGCGAGGTCAACATGAGGCTGGGTGAGTCGCTCAGGCTGGGGATCTCCGGACTTTGGGCGATTTCTGATCAAATTCTCCATACCGACCCGGCCCTTCAGAAACCACCAAGTAGCAACCCGCAGCCATTGAGTTGGAGTATAATCATTGATTTGGCCACCAAGTTGAGCAGTCAGTTGGAAAATGCTCTTCATATGCGTGACTCGCTCAGCGAAATCTTTGAATGCCAAATCATTCTGCATCCTGGTATCCGAGCGAGAAAGACCACCAGATGTTGGGGGTGCCGCAGCTGTAGGTGTTTGCCTAGGCCTTGGGGGAGGTGCCCTAGGATCCTGAATGTGTGGTGGAGGCGGAGGCGGAGATTGTTTTATTTGGGGAGATGAGCTATAACTGGGTCTTTGTTCGAACTGTGGTGGAGTAGGAACAATTGAGCTTTGGCTTAGAGCAGAGAAGGGCACCTTTTCCATTGTGGAAGGAGTTTGCTGAATGGAATTAGCAACAGAGACTGCAGAGAACGGTTCCGTCGATGGACCCGTAGGAGATCCACGATTGCGAGAAGCAGCAGAGCCAGGACCACTATACTGTGATGCAGACGAAGAAGACTCGGGACGTTGATCGGTATCCAGGGGAAATGTGCCTGGAGGCATTGGTCGGCGGCCGGGAGAAGGCCCGCGTGCTCTCGAACGCTGGGGATCTTCAGCATCCAAGCCGCGTTGCGGTGATCCTGACTGTCGCGGATGGGTGTCACGCGACGAAGGTAGCCGTGGCGGAGTTCTTCCAGCGCTGAAGGCAGCAAAAGATTGCGGCGGAGTTCCTTGACGTTGTACGGGGCCTGTTTGAAAGGAATTAGTGCTATCGTCCGAGTCCTGTTTAATGTGGGCGCGCTGCGCAGCCTCGTGTAACGCTCTTCCCTCTTCGGCTCGCATCTTGTGCATCACTCTGGCGGAAAAGGAGTGTGGATCTGACGGTTCACTCTGCAGATAGCGCTCAGCCAATAAGACCTTATCATCCAAAGGAGACTCCTCCTCTCTTGCAGCCATATTTACCTCTGCCAATCGTGGAATCGCGGGGATAGATTCATTATCCGAATCACCTGCATGCTCGCTCCAGCCTGTTTGGGAACGCTTGAGCTGTTGTGGGACGAAATTCTCCTCCTCTTCCAACGTTGTTGCTAAGCTGGGCGTCTTCTTCAAAGACACAGGCGATAAACCATCCGAGTCTGGCGAGACGGTAGAGTCCATGCTTGGTCGCCCTGATGTCTCTAGCTGGAGATCAAATCCGGTCGGTGCTCGTGTGAGCGGCTTTGGGCGGTCTCCCAGGCCCATTGGACCCATGCGCTGCGGGGGCGGGGGTGGTGGGTTTGCATGGGTGTTGATTTGTCCCATTTCGAGCTTCTTCTGCAGCGGTGGAGACATTTCGCCATGCGAGGTCAGCGTTCGCGTTACGATGCCTCGCTCAGAGGCTTCTTGGTTGGTGCTGTTCATGCCGTTGAATTTGGGGCTCCGCGTGCCTACGTTCATATCGTCGTGTGTCAGTGCCTGCAATTTGTCTATGTCCGAGACGCTATTTGCCTTGCGACGGCGGTAGACCTCAATCGAGGGCTCCTCGCACTCGTCTCCACCATGCCCAATGACATCTGGCTGGGTGCGCACAAAGCTCACGGTGAGGCCTTTCTTGCGCGTGCCTGTCTTGAGTCCACCGATGCCAGGGCTCTTGCCGCTGGCCGCAGCACTGTTGAGTATGTCATTGGCGGCGGGCCATCGTTGAGCTTTGGCGACGTCTATGCGGGGTTTGGCGGTGGAGGAGGAATGAGAGAGGAAAGCAGCGGCGGCGGCCTCCTTTTGCTGCTGCGCTCGCTCGGTGGAGGGTTTAAGGAAGTCGTTTACATCGTCGTTCAGCTTGAATGATTGCACGTGTTTGGCTTTTGGGGGTTTGGGGGTGTCGTCGTCATTGTTGAATATCTTGGTCCGCCAGCGGTGTTTGGAGAGGAGCTTGCTGCCTGCCTCTTGTGCGTCGACCATGGTGGGAAGGTGGAAGGTGGAAGTTGCACGGTGCGGTGCCCCGCAAGCCCAGCACCGACAACAACTTCAATTAGCGGGTGGCTCTAACAGAGACGGGCAGCCCGGCGTGGAAGAAAAAAATGATAGGCTCGGCGTGAGGTCTGGGGGGATTGCTCGTGTGCCTGGCTGTCGTAGAGGGAAGTGGGAGTAGGAGACCCTGGCGGATTGGCTGGCCGTCGAGGGTGTATGAAGGGAGAGCGGCGGCGAGTGTGACAAGTGCTAGCACATGAAACCCGGGCCAGCGTGTGCTTGAAGCAAGCGGCCAAATATAGCGGGAGCAGGACAAGCCGGGGACAGGCCGAGCGGAAAGGAAGAAATAGAAGTAGAAGAAGAAGGAGAAGAAGAAGAGAAGAACAAAAGAACAAGTCCAAGAAGAAGGCGAAGAATGTTGGGTGCAGGGCGGTCGAGGGGGGAAAGTGAAGGGACCGTTTATCGTGGAGTGGATGGGCCGAGCGAGCGACGTTACTGTAGCGCGCCGGCGGTGCGACCCTGACCTGAGAACTAGTGCAGGTGCCGCTTGGGGAAGTCTGGCAGGGAGCTCGCTTATCGGGGGGTGGGAGGGGGGCTTCTGGCAATGTGCCAATCTTGGGAGTATCAAGTGAGAGTATGTGTATGTAGGTAGTAGACAGGTACAGGCATGCAGTGTTTGTGGATCACTCGTCGGCCGTGTTTTGCGTAGAGTACGTGTCTTGCTTAGTTGTTCTTTCCCCACCCCCAAACAGCTTTCAAGTCTGCACTGGACAGTACAGGTATGCCTTCAGGGCGGACTGGAGATTATTGACCAACACACCGAAGCTCCAACCCAAGAACCCCACAATTTCAGACGCACACGCCAGAGGGAGTGTCAGAGCGTCCGAGAGCGCCAGTGCGCCAGAGCGCGCAAGAAAAGGGACCGTGCGTACCGGGCGGCATCCTTCCATGCCTCGAGCTCTGCCCAAGCCAATTGCCCACGACCTTTCTCTTTCTTCAACCGGCCAGACGCAGACTGCACACATGTCTTCGCCGCAGGTATGCGTGCTTTGCACTGCCTGGGCCAATATATCATATGAACCGCACCGCCTGGCCCCAGGCATCGCAGTTCCAAGGCTGCCTCGCCTCGCTTCAATTCGATTGCCTCGCCCGCACCCGCTCTCCCCCGCCGCACACAGCAGCAGAGTGTGTAAGTGTGTAATAAGCCCCGACTAAAAATATGGATATGTCAGGGCCCCTCCCGCGACCGCACCACCCACAGACACGCAGACACACAGACAGACACTCAGACGCGCAGAGAGAGGCAGCGAACACTTTAGAGGCAGAGACAAAGGCCAACCGCGGTTGCTCAACCCAGCGATCCCGGCCCATGCTTTGCGCCATACCGCCGATTGCTATCTGGCCATGACGTGTAGGGCCGTCGACTGCTGGACCCGGTAGGCCAGTAGTGATAGTAGTGGTACCCTAATTGCCATGCTTGCTTTTCCCCTTTTCTTGAGCCAAAGTCGATCGCAATCGCTACCAGCAAAAGGGAGCATTCAAGATAATGCTCGCTCGACGACTCCCGCTTTCTGGAGAATACTCCTGCAGCAGGGAAGGCTCGCAGGCAACGCCCACAACATGCGCACCGATTATAGTATGCCAAAAGCAGCAAATTAAGTAATCCACCATGCCTCATTCCGCCGCAACGTTGCGTTGCCAAGGCTGCTCCCACCACTTACACCTCCAACATCGCTCCAGGGCTAACAACCTCTGCTCCACTTGCCACCCCGGTTGCCGTCTTATCACGAGCTGATAGCACGGACAGCCAGCCAGCCCGAAAGCAGACAGACAGGTACCTGTTCAGGTTCAGGTTCGGGTTTGCTCAACAAGTCGCAGCCTCGTCCTATCGGTGCGGCGCCGTTCTGATACGTGGGTGCAGCCCATACATGCTTCCTCCTATCTCGTCCTCATATGCTTCTGCCCCCTTTGTGCGACCGGTTGCCAGAGCAATTATGGAATGCCGCCGTGTGAAATTGGAGGGCGGTGATGTGCGGCCAAGAATGTTTCGGGGCGTGGGACCTGCAAAGAGCTAGCCTGCTGCTTACGTACTGCTAGGAAGATGCATCACTCGCCGCAATTGGCGGGAAGTGGTGAGCTGATGGTCTGCTGCATTGGGCAAAGCCCCGGCGAGCCTGTACAGACATTACCTACTTATTACTCCCTGCTATGCAGTAAGTATGCCCCAGCCTTGTAGCCCGTTGCACTACACCGGCTTGCAAGGCCGCTCTCTTCACCTCAGGCTTTACCTAACCAACTAAAACGACTTCTCAGCTGCTCCATCGTCACCCGGAACTGCCTCATGCTGTATCCACAGACTAGCGGTGGCTTACTGCCGCCCCAAAATCCTAAATCTAGTTGTCCATTGTGCGCTCTCTTTCTTTTTCGCGCCAGTCCTCGATTACGCTGCCAAACACTAAAAGATGATGCGAAAAACGAGCCCCCCCCAAGACTGCGTAGTGCGCTGGTCCTCACGCCTCTCAGCTCCAGACTCGGTATACTACTGTGGTCTACCATTGGCGCTCGTCATGATTACAGAAACTACCTGTGTTAATATTGTCGATAGGGCCGCAGTTGGTGTAGCCTACGAGACGGATCGTTCTATTCTCAGTATTTTCTTCCTTGCGCAAGGCTGGTAATGGTAAAACATACTACTTTCAATCTTTAACACATTTAGCATACTGTGACGCCATCATACTCTGCTCTACCTGCTAGCCCGTTACTTTTTTACGCAGAGGAAGTCAGATTATAGTCTCCGCCTGTCCTCAACAGTCTGACAATTGGAGGCGAATTGCTGCTTTTGGGAATATCTTCGGCACGTGTCTCGCCCTTCTGGGCACTTGTCAAGCTGATTCCACGCCGTTGAGTCAGTTCCTGCGTATTGATGAGGTTCTTTATGTCGCTTGATGATATTCTGACTTCGCGTTGCCTAATTGGTGCTTCTTCGAGCCTTTTGTACCCTACCCCGCTCGCTCGATCGGTCGCTCTTCAGCAGCAGAATTAACTGCCACCCACCAAAGGTTTGCGACTAGCCTGGAGCCGTGTACTCTGTACAATGAATCAGCGCCAACCAAGTTTTAATTCCCAGAGCTCCTTGCCACTCGAGCTCGAGCAAGCAAGCAACTAACTGCACTGTGTGTCTTAGGCCGAACCCGCGTCTCCCCTTCTGCAGTAGTCTTGGCGCGCAGACGGGCGGGAGTGTCCAGTCTCCGTGCTTGCGATGGTGTTTAGGTACATTAGTGCTGCGGCCTGCATTGGAGGAGGGATGATGGCAGGGCAGAAGCAGAGGCGACAGAGATGCTGTCTGCAGACTCACGGTGGCATTCATAGTTCAGAATATATGTGTCTCCCATCAACCTAAATAGTTTCCGGGTTTTCCAGAAGACCCAACGATGCTGTATAGGGCAGAACTGCAGAGCGTATGGGGCAGCGCGGGATGAGAGGTGGAGAGATCAAAAGCACATGATTGAAGCTCGATGCGTGCTCATCACACGTGTGGTGCGTCGGGATGAGGGGTTCTGGTTCGGAGAGAGGGTTTGTCGCTGCGGGCGTGGACGAGGAGGGCTAGAGGCCGGGAAAAGCATGCTGGTGCAAAAGGCGTTTGGTGGGGAGAGCATTATTGGTGCGCAGGTGAAGCGCTGCGAATGAGGTTATTCGTTTTTCTCGTGGACACGGCAGTAGCAGGAAAGAGCAACATGCAGAGCAGGAAGGAAGGGCAACCTGCAGGTTTTCTCTCCCATCTCTTTGTGCGTCCATTGCTATCCCCGTCTGCTTCTGCTGCACATACATAACATCAAGTTCTGTCCAGGCTGTCGCCAGGTCAAGTCAAGTTTTGTGTCAATCGTTGCCGCCCGTTCAGTGCCTTCGCCCCGAGCCGTCCATCCTGCGCCCAGACTGCGCAGGCATCGCATAGCGTAACCTTGGAAGCGACCTGCTGCTTTGGCCCAACCCAACCACCCTCCAGTCCAGCAAGATATCCCACGCCGCATCACAAGACTGCGGGGACTCCCTCCGACATCGTCCACCCGGCTCCATCCCAAGAACTCCATCATTCTCATCGACTATCGCGCCCGCATTCATCAGCACCACCAGCATACTTGCATCGCCCCTCACCACGCTGCCCATCGCGAACTCGCTTCTTGGCTCAGGCTACCTGCGTCACCATCCGCTCACCCTGCAATCCCGCACGGCAAGCTACAGAACCATCCCGAAAACGTGGCGAGATCGTTCCCACCCAACACCCTCGGCGTCCTCTGTCGCATAGAGTCCAACTGCTACCCCTTTTGCGTTTGCGTGCGATATGGCGACCTGTACCCTCTGAACGCCGCATCAGCCAAATCCCTAGTGGTACAGGGGCTCGCAAGGATTCCATGCCTGACGACGCGGTCGGGAACTCCACTCGAGAGCTAGCTCTCAACGCTGCGCATCCGTTGGAAATGTCGTCGGAACCGCGACCAGACGCATCATACCTTCCGTCTGAGTCTTCTTTCAACGCCTCTCCCAATTTGCGATCCCACAAGCAGCTCCCGCGACCTCGAGACGACTCCCGCAGCAGCAGCAGCGCCTCCCATCCTGCCGTGCTTCAGCCCGCCCTTATCGCGCCCCCGAAACCGACTACACAATTCCCAGACAATGATCCAGAATCGCAAGTCGACAGTGAGCAAGAGACGACACCGCTCGCATCCCCAAGCGCATTGAACGGGGCAGAGACCGGGTTGCCGCCTACGCCGCCCACAAACTCACACGACGGACAACCAACCTCCAGCTTCAGC
This sequence comes from Acrocalymma vagum, assembly GCA_028476805.1. Classification (NCBI taxonomy): domain Eukaryota; kingdom Fungi; phylum Ascomycota; class Dothideomycetes; order Pleosporales; family Acrocalymmaceae; genus Acrocalymma; species Acrocalymma vagum. The sequence continues at coordinate 402,188 of JAQGEP010000001.1, read as the reverse complement.
CCTCCGCCGCATGCTGATGGCGTGGTCGCGTCGTTGATGTCCAAAAATTCGTCTCTCAGCACACCAGTCAATCAGCGCAGTCCTCCTACTCCCGACCCAAGCCCCCCGCGTACTACCGAATCCATGGCCGTGCCAGAGCGCCCTCCCTTTCTCGCATACCCATCGTCCAGGGCGGACTCGTTTAAGACTGCAAGAGAAGACCCTTTTTCGTCCGAAAGCGATAGCCGGACCACTACGCCCTGTCCAGACCGCCTGAGCACTGTTGAAGAAGACAGAGGACTAGGCCTTGCTTTCGAGCGAGATGACGACGATAGCACTCCAACAAACCGGGTACCGCACGCGTTCTCGGATCCCACTACCGTTATGAGCGAGACAAGCCAAAACAAGGATGCCCCGGATGAGGAGGACATACCAGATCGGGAATGGGATACAAGTTTGATGAGGAATGTGACAATTCGCAAGAAGCGAAACCACAATCCCTCTCCCAGGAAGAATCAGGATTCCACAGAGCCTGTCGCCAAATCCACATCCCCGGCTGCGGGAACCACTTCACGGAGAAGCACCAGCTTGCGCGAGCGTATTGAGGCAAGCAGGAACAGTCCTCACACGCCGTCAATTGAGAACTTCGCGCAATCCATTGGATGGCCAACAGCCAGTGAGACTCAAAATACGACTACACCGCTTGACGGCAATATTGATGATGTGGACCCGAAGCGACTTTCAGGATCCTCAATGACTTCCACGGTTGTAGAAGCAATGGTCATTGTGACACCACCGCAACGAAGGCGAACACTTCGCCATTCTGGCAAAAATTTGGCCTATCGGCGGGAGACGGATTCGCCTGTGGGCAGTGCAGCAAGTTATTCGAATCGCAATTCGATACAATCTGAAGACGTTCCGCTCCACCGACTGGTTCATAAGAGGGCAAGTATAAGTAGCAGGGCAAAGAGGATAAGCGTCGAATCCGACACTTTGGGCTCCAGTCGAAATGTCACGCCGCTGTCTATAAACAGAATTCCATATGACAGCTCCGCATATACACTGGCACATCAAGAGTCCGTTCGACGTATACTACAACCTGCTGCAGAAATCTTGAGTCGCTCGAATTCATTGTCGAGGCCATATGCCCCCGATAGGACCTTCCATAAACGGATATCGTCTGCACCAGAACCTGCCAAACGGGGAACACCAATACCCTCATCTCTCTCAGGAAGCCCTCAACAGACTAGATCAAAATCAAGGCCTTTACCTTCTATCGAGCGTACGCTCTCCACGACACCAAGCCACGACGCCCCGTCCTCGGCAGCCCCAGCAGCCGCGGTAACTGCTCAAAAGCAAGGCGCGAGTGAACTAAGGAGTCCCGTTAGCCCTGTCGATGTCAACAAAGCTTTGCCTGAGCCACCCAAGGAGTCGCCTACTTCAGCTCTAAATGAGTTTTCGGCGGTCGGCAATGTTCCAGAAAAAGTGAACGAGGATACGGAGGCGAAGCAGCCACCTGTTGCGCTTCTCGAAAGAGTGCGGCTTTTGGTCGCCGAGCGTCAGGCAGCCGAAGCAGTCGCTGAGGCAAATACGGCAAATTCAACAGCAGAAAATACACCAAACCTAGCAAACTCACCTAGCGTAGGGCAAAAAGAAACAAACGGCTCACCGGTCTCGCCCGAACGGTCCCGGCCAAGAGCGGTGTCGCACGACTCTCCACCGTCTGTACGACGGGGCTCGCGATCATCGCGGGGGCGTTCTGAAGAGCGACGGAGAAGCTCCCATAGCCAGGACCGCACTTCTACTTCTCGGGAATCGCCCTTTCGGCCCAGCTTAGATCGCATACCCATCGAAGAAATCCCACGACATAGTCACGAGTTCCACGGAAGGCCTTCTGAAGAACATCGACGGATCAGTTTCGACAGGTCTACCGTTCGTACTGAAGAGCATGCTATGGCACGGCATCTTTTTGCACAAACAACCCCCTTTTCTCAGTTTTCTGATACTCCCATTGAAGTCAGTGAGGCAACTGCAGTCAGCATTTTCCCGCATAATAATCACTCTCTTCTTGTTGTTCAGCAGGTTCCTCGGATGAGTACCACCGACAATGACCAACACATGATTGCGAATGGAGCATACTCTGCCCCATCGCCCCCGACTCCCCCAACGCCTCCCTTCGTAGATGCCAGCGAGGGTCGACTTCAGCGACCAGCGCAGCTCGCTCAGCCAACTCTCACTATCGAACCCTCTACTCCCCCCATGCAAATCGCTATTCCTAACCCCGCAGTCGTGGATTCACCGCTGAAGAACCCACGCCCGCCCCCAGAGCCACCGGTGATCAAGTGTATCCCGCCAACGCCTGCTGAGGAGCTAGAGGAGCCACCCATTCCCGGGCCATCTGTTCCAGGACCACCAAAGCGCTCCACTTCGCATCCGCAACGTCGTTTGTCGCTTGTACAGCGTGCCCGTCGTTACTCTGATAACTTCATTACACCCATCCTTGCCCGTGCATCTAGCACCCGCCGGTACACGAGCGAGGGCAGTCCTCGCCATCATAGGGGACAGATCCCAACCGTGAATGATGAAGATGGTAGCCTGCATCCTTTCTGGCGACCACGCGGGTTCTGGGATGACTTTGAGGATAGTGATACAGAGAGCGAGGACGATGTACTTCCACAAGGCGGAGACACCAGCGACATTCCGGAGCCGGAACCAGGGTCGCCAAAGAAGCGCGCTGCACTTAAGCGGCGATTCACTAACAAGCTCAAGCCCTCTGACGGCTTCCTCATTGGCAATTCCCTCGGCCTTGAGCGTAATGGGACGAACAAGCGTCGCCCTCATATTTCTTTACCTGCCAACTTTAACCCTAGAGCGTCTAAGTCACCTAAAATCCTTCTTCACCCGCCAACATTCCCCCTTGGGCCGCGAGGCGGTGGCGGCATCGAGAAACGTAGGAGCAGCACCAGCCTTCGCAGTTCAGGAAGCTTGGAACACAGACGCCCGAGCCGAAGAGATTCATGGCGACGCGGTAGAAGCATTCCTGGTCTCAAAGGCGTACATGTTCAGTACATCGGCATCAGTGGCGTGAAGGAGCGCCTACGAGAACGCAGGGCTGAAAAGAGGCGTGAGACCTTGAGGAAGAGCATCGGAAGCCGTTACTATGTGGAACCTGGAACTGGAGCAGGCACTTGATTTCGCCTACCAACGATCAACTCCAAGGCATGATATCTGTTTGATTTTATTTATGTGGATGTACCAGGGTTTTTATTCTTATTCCCCATTTCAATCTCTATATTCTGGGTCTCTTCCGAACGACTTTAATTCTTGGATAGTGGATCGCGGTTGACGTTCATGGTCCCGTCCATCAGATTGTCTACTGAATTCATACATCCTTACCTACTAACATTTCTGGTCTTGGTGTTAGTGTTGGTCCTTGGTCATCGTCCCGGATTCCCAACCTCAACTTGGAGCCTTGTCCCTTCTTCATCCAACCTGTGCAAAGACACGCGACCACGAATCAGGATCTCACTCTTATTTTCTCTTTTTCCAACGATGATGATTCTTGATGAATCTAACTTTTATGACCGTTGTTTTCTCACTTGCAAAAAAAAAAAAAGCCAGGAAGAGGCCATGCCCTCCGCCCACTCGATGCTTTTACGCCATATGCCATGAAGGTCCACGTTTTTTTCTATAATACGCAACGAAGACTTCCAGTCCCTTTCAGCGATTTGCAGCGTTTGCTTGTCTTTGTTATCCTATGCTTTTTGGATTTGCTAGATTACTGGTGTTTTCCTCTTCCCGTTTTTTGGTTCGATTGGTTGGAATCCGAGATGTCCTTTTGGTATCATCATTGTCGTTGCGGCGGTGGGGTGGGGAAATTTGATTGATTGAGAATGAGCGGAATGGATGGGTTGATTTGGATTCCGAGACTCGGGCCGGGTGGACGAGCGAAGGGAGCGGAAGATCGAATAGGAGGTTGGCGGGATTGAATACTTGTAACTATTATATATTTGGTGTGTAGGTATTAAGCTTGGGCGAGCAAAAGAAAAAGTATCCGCAGGACGGGTTTGGGGTGTGATTCGTGTTGTGGCTGGGGCGGGTATGGAATTAGGTAGTGGCTGTGGGTTGGAAAAGAAGAGAAAGAAGATGCAAGGAGGGATGGAGGAATGGGCGGTGGAGTGGAGTTTTGGTTAGGGAGGCGGTTCTACGACTGTAACGACCAATTTATGACGTTCATGTTCATGCCTTTGTTCCTCCTGCCTCTACCTTTTGTGCATTGCATTTGTTGCGTGACGTCGGCTCTTTGAAAACTCGACACTGGAATTCTTCATGTCTTGAGCAATGAAGATTACAATTGATGGTGGATCAAAAAGATACTGTGTAACTGGGATCTCCAGGTTTTTGTTTGTTGATTAGTAGACTCTTGGATTTGGGGATTTGAACAAAGAGCAAAGTAGGGGACATGAGGTGGGGATAGTGTCGAGTATAGCCAATGTCAAATGAGGGGAGCATGGGAGCATGCTTGCTCTATGTCGCTACAGATCCTAGTTCTATAGAGATGGGTTTTAGGAGGTTAGTTGGTTATTGAGGCATCTTTGCATAATCCTGTGTATTTGATTTCGAACTTCAAAGGCGTACATAGCGTCCCAACGCACCACGTATCATCACATTCTGACGTCTTCTTCTTCTCACTGCGTAAAAACCATGCCCTTGTACGTATTCCCCCCCTATCATGCAATTTCTCCACGCAAGTCAAGTTACCTACCTACCTTCTCATCTGCAATGAACCGACTACAGTACTCCTTTCCTCACTCCAACGTATCATCCTCATGGAACACCAAAGCCCTCACCTCAATGCTCTCCCTCGACTCGTTATCCTCTGTGCCAGGGACATGGAACGCCGTATGCGGCACGCGTCTCGCCCTCCCATCAAGCTTCGAGTCAAAGCACTTGATGAACAAGACTTCTTCAGGCGTGAGACCCGATTTGTAGAACCAGCTATAAGGTGAATTAGCCACATGGTCATATTCTTTAATTTTTATTTCTTTTTAAAAAAGGAAAACGTTTCAGGGAGCAGGAAATAAGAACCTACCGATGTCCCCCATCATACTTAACAGCATACGTCTCCCCCCTCCTATTCGGATAAATCAACTCAGTAACCACTAAACTCGCATCATCCACGCTACTCGCTTCCGCCACCGCGAGCGGATCTCTCTTAACCGTCTTAATCGGACGCCACACGTTGATGATTTGCACACGGCCTTGGAGCAGCTTGTCTGCGTCTTCGGGCAGGTGGTGGGGCACGCGGGATAGCGCGGCGCTGTACGACTGGTCGATGTGCACGCGTTGGACTGGGCCGCGGAGTTTGCGGTCGCGAGAGTCGGGGGTTTGGCGGCGGATGGTGTGGTCGAAGATGAAGATGCGAGAAGCGCCGGTTCTGGAGAGAGGGATTGATCAGTATGGGAATTTTTTTTTTTTTGCTACTCAATTTAATGTTCCATAGCTAGCTAGCAAGCCCGAGTTGTATTGTATAAAAAAAGCCTAGACTTACACATCTTTCAACAGCTGTTCGGTCTCTGCATAATACCCAGCTTTGATCTTCTCATCATCTAAAAAGTCCTTTTCCGCGCTCGTGTGGCGGTGGAATTGGAAGCCGTTGCCGTCGAGCGTGTACTCTGATTCGCGGCCCTTGACGTCACGGACGGTTACCGGGTGCGTTTCTGTTGGGCGGTCGTATGTTTCGGGTCTGTCGACGTAGGTTGGATGTGGTGGTGAGCCGTCTGCATTTGGCTTGTAGTAATGCAGAATTGTATGTACGTCTTGGGGTCCAGTGGTGGTGGTCGTTGCTGCTGATTGGACGGTTTGAGGGGTGTGAGTGTGTGCGGATTGGGGTGGGACAACTGCTGCGGTGGCCATTGTGTATTATGGAAGAAGCAGTCTGATTAAAGACTCTGGAAATATATATATGTAGATGGGGATTTGGGAAAGTCAGTGGATCAAAGATATCCTTGTAGCACTTCATCTTTCACGTTGCCATCATCCCCTTCTTATATGCTCGCCACTAACCGTGACTTCTCGACTGCGATATGTCAGCTCCCAAGGTTCCCCGCAGCACGCCATATGTTGAGAGGGTCGGGTGGTCGGATTTGAAATAGTAAACAAGCACATCACGCCTTCCGTTCATCGTCCGCTTGTGGTGCTACAGATATGGCTGGAAAGTTGATTGGGTGGGTGTATCTCTCGCTGATAAATCCATCCTACATACGCGAGTAGAGAGTGGTCAGAGAATCATCTAGGAGTACAGCAGCATGTCAAGAGGATTCAATAGTCGCTGAGATTCATGCACGTATGACTTCATACTTGGCTGGTTCATATTTTTGTATGCAAATTTACGGAATCCCGCGGCTGTAACATTGTTTCTATGCTGTCATATCTATGGTATTACGTTGGACAATAGAAGTATACTGTGGTGTTTAGAGCTCTAAATTGGCACATGGACAAGAGTTGTAACGGTCGTGCCATCCCCTAAGACGCTGGTCTCCTCTTCAAGCCGATATCCTTTCCATTTTGGAATGATCTTGATCCAAATATACCAATATAAGAAACCAAATACGATTCTAAATCAGTCAGTTCAAGCACATTCATCAAAGGTAAATAACTAAGACTTACACGCTGATACCCACAACTGCATACGTTGCATACCATAATCCTCCAGTGTTTCTCTTTTCCTTAGGTGGGAAAAAAGGAGCAGCTAGTAAAGCAATACAAAGCATGATACGTAGGACAACAGCTGCGTTCCAAGCCTTAAAAGGTCGTTTGAGGTCTGGACGTGCATATCTGAGCCAGAGGAGCCCAGCCGAAGTTGCCAAAGCAAAGACTTGTCCAGGGTAGCCCTCTACTTCTAATATGAAAGAGTAGACTTCATTAGAAGGTGGAAGTGCAATCACTAAGATAGATGGGATGTAGTGTACAATTAGTCCTCCCAATGGTGCACCGAACGGTTTGGACGATGCCAGGAGTGTGGAGAATGGTAGGAAGCCTTGTCGGGCAATTTCTTGGTTGAGCCGAGCCTAGCGAGTAGAGTAAGCTATGTGAGCCATAGTGTTAACTCTGGTAGACTTACAAGTGCAAATGTGACAACCATGACGTTCCCGGCCCCTGAGAGCGCTACAGCAAGCGGCAAAAACGTTTTTCCTATCCTGGGACCAAAGACTCTCTCAAAAAACAATGCCGCAATGAGTTCCTTGCTATCTTTAATATCATCCAGTGGTATAACAATAAAATATGCGATGTTGACTAGCAGGTACAAAATACATGCTGTCACAAGAGCAGTAATAGAAACCGATTTGAGCGTCCGTATCGGATTTCGAACTTCGTTCATGACAAGATTGACATTACTCAATCCAGCATACGAGTAGAATACTTTGAAGAGGGCTGTTGAGATGACACCCCAGCTCCATTCCGTATCTTTCCAGAGATCAGATCCGGTGGGGAAGTGGCTCCTTTGTGTGCCTGTTGTCTGAGGACGGAAAATAACCACAAAAAGGCCAGAAAATATCATGAAGATAACCAGACCTACTTTGATCCATCCGAGGAAGTTCTGAATCTTGATTCCAGCCTTCAAGAAGCAGCCGTGTATAATGGTGATGACAGTAAGCAGCCCGATAGCGAGCGACTTTCGAATAAAGTCCGTAGGCGCCACATCGAAGGCGTAAAGTGTGTACTGCGCGAAAACAATGCAGTTGCTCGCTGTAAATCCTAAGAGAACCGCATTGACTGCCATCAAAGTGCTTGCCAGAAATCTCGGTCGTCGATATGTGAATTCGAGGTACACTTTCTCGCCGCCTGAGCGTGGTAACATGCACCCATATTCCAAAGAGACAGCCAGACCACACGCTGCAATGATGGCACCTACGACCCAGAGCGATAGGCTCAATCCTACACTTCCGACAGCGATCACGATCACGCCTGGCGTAGCGAAAATCCCGCTCCCGATGACGCGTGAAATGACGAGAATGTACGCACTTGGCCAGGTAATGGTCCTTCCAAGTGTCGAGGTCTCTGGGAGTACATCGTCTTCGATTGATCGCGAGGTTCCCTCTGCGAAAGTGCTGCCCGAGTCATCGGTTTCGACGTATGTCTTCGCGCTTCCTGTCGGCGAGATAGACCGTGAGAGAAGAGGCTCCTGCTCATCTGGAGGCATAACGACTGCTCATGAATTCGGAGTTGCTATGATTTTGGTGGTACTCATCGGATATTGAGCAACTCAGATTGTTGATGGAGGTCATAATGGAGACTCGGGTGCTGGCGGCGGGTCAACTGAGACTGGAATGTGCAATTGTCAGCAGTTGGCATCATCTGGAGGATGAATGTCGCAGGTTCAGGGACCTGATAAGGGTGTCATGGCCATGCCAGCCAACTGGGCCTTTTCGATTGGGTGCCCTTGGGTTTGTGTGACAGCACGCCATTCTTAGCATAGTTGACGCGCTCCCGGACAACCGCGAACATCATGCCTGGTCTGTCAATTGCCGAGTACCGACTCAGATGGCATATGAAAACCAAAAGCAATAGAAAAAGAACGGTATTGGAACATTGGAAGCATATCATCTCCTCCGTTAATGCTTACAAGCGTAAAGCCGACAAATGTGGAAGTGCTGTCGTTTGCTCCCATCTTGCTCCGAGGTAGAGGGGGAGATGCACGCACATACCGTCACCATGTCTTAGATGCCTAGCGGTACAGGTAACAGTGGATCTGGATCTGTAACACAACTCCAAGTCATCTCAAGTAAGGGCAGCAGGCTCGTGGCTTCCCTAGCGCAGCCGTCTTCTCAATCTCTAAATACAACAGAGCAGCTTCCTGCCCGATTACGTCATGAACTCTACATCAAGGCAGCAACTTTGCGCATCGCGTATGGAACTTGGAGAGTAAAACTGCACTTTTGAAAAATGAATGCAGAGTGTTCGTGGCCGATATTTTCTTCCATGGGAGTACCAACTGTTGTATTGGGTTTCCAGACGAAGTCAGAAATGTCCTATTTCGGATTGAGTTACCCCTCTACAGCATTAGCTCTACTCCATCCACCATCCTTGGTGAGTCCCCCTGGTACAAATTTTTATTCAATTCCATCATGAGTGTACCAAGCGTTTCACTACCATAGGTAGTTGATCCGATGAGAGCCCCTTGAATCTAGTATACCAAGTAAGTCATTGCTGTCGGTCCAGTGTACAGCTTTCGACTGGGAAATACATGCTACTATCCTTTTACCCATAGTAAGACCTTTATTGTGCCATCCTATCTTCATTGTCGATGCTAATCATATATTGGAGTCCTTCAGAGAAATGCATTAACTGATGCCAAGGTCTAAGTATGGCGTTTCAACCGGAGGCAAGGGTACATTTGAACGAAGAGACACAGCGTCCTGAAATGCTCGGTACAAATACTGTACAACCACTAAAAAGGACGATAGGTGAAATAATTGCTAGGCCAGAAAGTCTGATTGAGGCTGTATTAGCTTCAAGAAGTCGAAGTCTGAAGGGTAATAAATAGTTGAGTCGTACTTGGCCTTGGTGGCTCCTAAGCATTCAAGTATAGTAGGCTCTGATAACAACGAAGGGAACCCAACAGCCTGAAGTACTTATCGCCCGCTCTTACCGCAGCTAAAAAATGAACAAAGTAGATAGAACTTTTAGGCGTCCTACGTGACTTACAATTACATAAGCCCTAGATGCTTCATCATTTCCATCCCGTTGACCGCGCTTTACCGAAACTGGTTAATGTCCACAACCCCCAGTTATTCCAAGGCGTCATATGTAAGAAACAGCCTTGGAGCTGATTCTTCGTCACAAAACCATGGCAAACCTCCACTCTAGTCCATCCGACCAAGTATACCCCGGACCGCATCTACCTACATCGAACTACATACGGCTTCTCTTACTCCGACCTGGAAAGGAGGACTCAAACATTACTTGCGAGTTGATACTCGCCGAGCTCGAGGCTACACAAGAATATGAAGCATTATCATACACGTGGGGGGATTTCTCGGACCGCAAAACTATCTACATTGCCGCTGCTTCTGGGACTGGAGCGATAGAAGAGTTCTCAGTGACGTCGAACTGTTTTTCTGCTCTTCGTAGCTTACGACATGAGAATGAACCACGTGTTCTCTGGATCGATGCTTTGTGTATCGACCAGATGAATTTGTCCGAGAGGAATCACCAAGTGACTTTGATGTCGAACATCTACTCTCAGGCTGCCAAAGTAATTATTTTCCTAGGAGAGGCCGCAGACGATAGCGAACTGGCCATCAATTTTATCAAAGAATGTGACAACCCAGACTCAGAAGCTTCTTCTCTTACTTATCCAAAATCTGATCCTTTACTCGAGGCTCTCAAGACCTTCTTCCATCGGCCGTGGTTCACACGAGTATGGGTCATACAAGAAGCCGTCTTATCGTCAAGCGGGACCGTAATCTACGGACGACAGTCTCTCGCCTGGTCAGCTATCAAGAACTTCCACGAATGGAACACGAACACGAAGTGGTTGGATCATCTTCCATTTGTAGTCACCGTGTCAAAACAATCGCTCATGAAGGACGATCTTAGGTGGTCAAGTCGGTCCTTCTTGGAGAGAGATGTTGAGAGCATCATTTTCAAGGCTTTGCTCCAGTCGAGGCATTGTGGGGCGACCAATCCAAGAGATAAGGTATATGCGCTATTACCCCTGCTCCACCTGTTCGAGGAACGACTTTCCCTCACCCCAAGATATGAGGACACTGTAGCAAAGGTATTTACAGATTGTGCTGAGGCTTTGGTGACTAGTCAAGGCTTCAAGATTCTATACGCAGTTCAAGGCGGTTCGAGGGCTGATAATCTGCCATCATGGGCACCAGACTGGAACGTCAAGCCAAGACGAAGCGTACTCGGCAACCGAATTTCTAGGGATAGGGATTGGAATTCTAAGGAATTCGAAGGCGCGCTACAGGGTCCACAGATCATCCGCGAAGAGGGGAAACCTTCCCTGTTGCGCGTGTCTGGGTATTCGCGGGGTAAAATCAAGCGCATCGGCCCGACTTATCTCGCTGGTAAAGGACTATTCCCTTTTGATAAGTGGAAAGCTCTACTGGATGATGAATCCGTCCTGGCGGTGAACAGAGAGGAAGGGTGGGACGGTCGGTACCGGGATGATGAGGCTTCTTTGGACTTTCAGTTCCATTTGGTTCTCGGCGCTGCGGGATTTGCATATCCTGAGGCTCTTGGGATATTTGTCGAGACAGAACAGTATAACTTGGGGGAAGCAGATGGTGAAGATTTCATGAAGAAGAAGAAGAAGAGGAAGAGTAGGTGGGCAAACAACCCTAAGTACCAAACCAGCTGGGAAAGAACAGTGCGTGAAACTGCTCTCGCTGCGGGAGTTTCTGAAGATGATATTCTGCCTTTCGACGATATTCCATTCGAACTTGCAGCAAAACAGCAGGCTCCAAGCTACTACCGCTACGTCCGATTCGTATTGCGGAACTGTCATTCCCGTCGCTTCTTCGTCACTGACCAGGGCTATATGGGGTTGGCACCCAAGGAGGCTGAGATCGGTGACCACGTTTACATGTGCGTTGGTGCTGCAGTGCCATTTGCATTTCGAGACTCCGACGAGCGGTGCCTTGGGCTAGGTTCAACGCAGTATCACTTGGTGGGCGAATGCTATCTGGAGAAGAAAGCGGCGATCGAGTTGAGGCAGGTGACTGATGGGCCCAAGACTATCGATATCATCTGATTCTTCTTGCCCCAGGATAACATTCGTTTTGGAAGGATTAATCCTGCAATACCTACTTGCTGTGATGTATGCTTCCAGCGTATCATCTAAAAGGGAGGTTGAATTTTCTTCACTGTTGTGCAACAGTCATGGAGGCCTACCCACGTCAGCCAGCGAATGGTCTCTGACTGAGGAGCACCCAACCCTCACTATGACGCCTGCTCTCTCCTAAAGAAGAAATATTGTAAAAGGTGTAATAGCTGCATAGATAATAATCAATGCCGAGGCCAATGATAGGGTCTGTGGTACAGGAACAAATGAAGGCTCTATCAAAACGGTTGTGGCAAAGAGAAGGTACTGTAAAGGCTTGAACCGCAGTGACGTGCGTCTAGTTGACACTTTTTGTGGACCAACAATTCGTGCTTATCCTCCTCGCCCTACAATCTCACGTGCCTAAATGTCCATTTGTGTCGACTTTGTGGGGAGCCTCTGTGCAGGTCATGGCTCAAACAGGCCATCCCGTGGGGGGCGCTTGACTTTCTTTGCAGTCGGGTGGACCCTTCCAAGCCACCTAAAACGCACTCCGCATGCACAATGATCGCAACCCACAGCGCCACGGCCCAGTTGGACTATGCCACGCTCGTCGAGACCCGTGGCCGCAGCGCGATAATTTAGTGGATTCCTCGAGTGTCATTGGAGAGATGACGACAGTGGTTGCGTGATGTACTGCCGATATACTCCGAGCGGAATCTGGGGGTGGAAAGACCAAATTCAGGGTCTCGTGAGCCCAGGCGGTTTATAGGACAGGCATATGCTGTTCTATGTCCTATTTAGCTTCGGGTTTGGAGTAGCATTTCTCCAAATTTAATCCAGGAAAATACCACTTACCACTTTACTAGCAATATGCCTTCGCCACATCCATACGCCTACGAGCATCCCCGTACGTCGCCATCCTTTTCTTAGAACGCTTCTTGTCTACGAATATTGATATTGACAACCTCTCAGGCGAGCCTGTTTATCGCGATGATTTCAATGATGCCAGACTCCGACATGCACCCCTGCCAGAACGACCGCGCACGCGTCGCAGACATGACTTCGAGCCGCCTCAAGGTACAAGATAGCTCCAATTCTGGAAATTTCATTCATGCGCAAAACAAATACTCATAACTCGCAGCCGAAGAACGACCTCGCCGAAGAAGACCGCAGCGTGAGATGAGACCTCCATCATCCATGTCCGACTCCGAAAGCCCTCCACCACCACCACGCCGGCACCAGTCTCAGCGCGAACGCCGTCCTCGCGAATATGAAGGCTACGACTCCTACGATGATCGCCACATCCCTTCTCGACGGCCTCCAGAGCTTCACCGACGAAATGACGGCTATGTATCAGATAACCGATACAATAGACCTCGTCGCGACATGTATGACGATAGATTCGACGACGCATATCAATACGGCCCCCGCAGAGTAGATCGACCACGATATCCTCCCCATGATGAACGAGAAAGAGTACTTAGAGACCCACGCCGCGACGAGCGATATCGAGATGATCGGTATCGCGAAGCGCCACGAAGTCGGCCGAAGCCTCAAAAGTCAGCGACGCCGCGATGGCAGAAGGAGGCCAAGAATATGTGTGTTTCCATTCACCCTTTTACAAATGTTATCCTGCGCTGACTAGATTTCTCCTAGGTTCGTTGAATATGCAGTCCCCGTGATCAAAGCGGAAGGCGGGAAATATCTCTCGAAGCAAATTGGGAATTTCATGGCAAAGAAGTGATAGAGCCATTGTGGCATGCAGAGTATCGCATCACATACGTTCGCATATATATCCTTTCAAACATTTGTATGACTACACACGACATTTTCTCTTCTGGGATGCGGTTATTTTTCATGGGAAATCGTGATTCTGGATGTTTATTAGCAGGTTCAATAGCAATCTTTGGTTGGGCGTGACCTAGAAGTATTAGATGTGAATTGTATTGATGTAGGTATGCTTCGTGCAACAGTAAGCAAGAATCCGACAAGATGGTAATAAGTAAGATCACGACTACCCCATTGATGGGAAAAGGAATGCAGGTCGCATCTAGATCATTGTTCCTTTTAGGGGAAGGCTACTGATCACTGACAACGCCTTAGGCTAGACCCTTAGGCTAGACCCTCAGTCTTCTACCATCCCTTCCAGCTACACTTGAGCAGATCGTGCACGTATGACGTCATTTGTCATGAACCACGCACGATCACGCCAAACCATTTCCATTGCCACAAATAAATGTCGCAGTCTACCATACCACGCGACAAACATTAGATCGCACAGATGACATTGGTTAAAAAGAAAGAAAGAAAGAAAAAATAATAAGGATGGTCACCATACGCAACAAACCCACTCAGCCCGAAATCGAAGATTTCCAGCCCCGACAGGCACCACTAAGCCTAGCCAACCCAACACCTCATACTCCAAATCGACCACCCCAGAAATCTAATAGTGAGGATAGGGCAGAAGGGGCGGGAGAGGATGGGGGAGTTGAATCTGGCAGTGGTGAGAGAGGTGGCGGGCAGTTTAACTTCACGGCGTAGGCGATGTGGCGTTGTTTGGATAGGTGTATTAAAATCTGCTTTTGATTTACTTTTTAAGTGAAGCGGCTGACTAATAATGATATATAGAAGAATTGCAATACGCCGTCAGTTTTCTTCATCGACATTTACTCAGGGAACGCCTCCATCATATCACCGACAGCCTCGACGGCTGTGCCACCGCCAACCAAATTCTTGTTCGTTGCCTGGATAAGAATACGCCTATAGCTCGTCAAAGCCGGCGTACCGTTATCCGTAACCTCTAGAATCAAATGCAACAACTGGCCCTTTTCCTGCGGCTGGCGCGTCATCAAATCGACAGCACATTTCTCAATTGGCGGCAGCGTGACTTCGACTTTCCTGCCCTCGTCGTCGAGCTTCTTGATCTGAAGCTCCATGACTTCGGCAGCAACCCACCATTGGGTTGCGGTAGGCTCCTTGTAGTGCCACCATTTGAAGGTAAGTTTGTCGCCATCTGGATCATAGGTCTTGGACGCATCGAGTGTGACGGTGGATCCGCCCTCAGCTTCAATGCGAAGGGGACCCACACCTTCTACGTCGTTTACAGTGATGACGGGGTGGTGGTTGGCTTTGGTGAGGTCTGGCTCCATGGTCCATTTTATCCTGCTTGCGAAATCGTTCTGGAAGGCGTCGCGCCAGCGCCAGATGGTGGCATGATTTGAGATGTAGGTCTTGCCGTCCAAGCCTACAACGTGATCTACCGCATCGCTGTGGTGATTGCTGTTCAGCCCGGATGAGCTGATATCTGTTCGTGCGTAGCGACCACCCCATGATCCATAGCTTGGAGACTCTGACACACCGAGTCCGTTCTGAATGAGGTAAAGAAAAGTCGGCGTGTCGCCTTCGGGGATGATCATATAGTCCGGATATGCGCTGCCAAGGGGGCCGATTTGAATGTTCTCCTTGATCCATTTCCTGGACATTTTGGTGTAGTCAGGACCACCCTTGTCAAAGCCGTAAAACTTGTCGCCGGAAATGCCGGTCCAGGCTGCCATGCCGTACTGGTTCCAGCCATGGATGGAAACAATGTAGAAGAGGTCTGGAAAGCTGTTTCGGATCCAGGCTCCAGTGTCGTCTTGATCCGAGATGGCGTAGATGCGGAGTCGTGAGAGCAGACGCTGGGAGTCTTCAGGTGAGAAGTTCTCGTCAATCTTTAGGAGGGTTTGTGCGAGGTTGTTGGTTCCACCCCAGCAAAGAATCCATAGTGGCTGTTGAGAGGGTGCAACAATGCGTGAATATAGGAGTTCAGCACCCTCGGAAAGTGGGAGATCGGTACTAACAGCAGTCATGCCATATGACTTTTGATCGTTAGTTCAATCGAGGCGCTACATATTGCAACATAAGACATGGACGCAATCATACCTCAGCACCCTTCTTGATAATGCTTCGGAAATGGTCAGCACTGGGATATTGCCAGTCGGGATGAGCATGTTTGTTTAGGTTCTCTACGGCGCCCTCATACGCATCAATAATCTTGTGCATATCCTGGGGGCAGACTTTGTTCTTCATCCAATTGCTCGTGCATGCAACGAGACCCTCAGTCTCAAACTGATTCGAGTAGAGAAGATAGCGGCATAGCGATTCGGCATCATCAGGCTCATTGGAGATGTCAGAGATGATGAAGACGCGGGGTTTGTGGGTAAAGGATTGGAGCTTTTCGGCGGACATTGCGACGGATTGTGAAGCTTGACGAGTGTGGGGATGTGAAGGGAAAGAAAGCACACAAGGCAATGCAACGCAGTTATCTAGACGAGGGATTCAAAGGCTTTTTCATGCTATCCAACGAAGTGTGGTGTTGTGGTTACCCAAAGTGGTACAAGACGGCCTCAATCGCTCCGAAGAATAGCCTCTGTACAGCCAAGTGGTGCCACAAGGAGGGGCTCTTTTCGCTTGAAACCAAAACGGAGTCGCCAGGCACTTCTTCGGCCCAACCCACTCACTCACGCTTTTCTTGCCGACAACTCAAAACTCAAAGGCACCTCAGGTGACCTACCCTCGTTGGGCCTCCGCTCTGTGAACTGAGAAACGCCCTAAAAGACACCATCATACTATCGTCAAATTTCAAACAACATCGACAGCCTCCATGTCACACTTGTAAGAGTGAGGCTTGCCACGCTGTCCACGTGACCTCGTATTCTGTGGCTGTGCATGATGTAATGTCCCACATCAAAGCCTCCATCACCCAACTCCGCCACTCTTAGCTTACACTTTTCAATGGATTTCATTTCCAGCAAATGTTTCCAAATGACCTACTAGTGATAAGGCCCTCATGTGAAGGGTTAGGCTGAATCCAAACACACGCCCTGGTCTGGATGTCCGTGTATGTGTGCCCAGCCGTCGCCCCCCATCCTCCCATATCCAAGTATATATCAACTTAGGCTGCACCCTTTGTTCGAGCCTTTCCTTTCCCACAGTCTATCTCTCAAACATATCTCTCTGAACCATGTCCTCAACGCAGGAAAAAATCCAAGAGGCAGCCTCCCGCAATGCTGAGCTCCTCCAAGGGCTTCAGGAAACTGACTCAGCCCCATCCCAACTATACCAACAAATCAATTATATCAAAGATCTCGAGGCCCAAATTATCAAAACAGAAAAACTTGTCGAAGCTCTGAAAAAGAAGACCGCTTCGGAACTGGAAGATCACAAAAAGTACAACGAGTCTACGTTTCGACGCATGGCGCATATTGCATCTGGCCGCAAGGAACGTTTTGCCGAAAAGGCTGCTAAAGAAGAGCGCGAATACTTCGAAGCCATCCAAGAACAAAAGACAGCCGAAGATGGCCTAGCCTACGCAAGGCAAATGAAAGCTGAAGCAGACCTCGCAAAGCAGCAATTCGAGGTCAAGGCAAGCAGGCATTCAGAATTGCAAAATGAGCTCGATGCGTTGTATAACTCTGTATTCTCTGGCTACACTCCAGGCTTCCCAGATGAGGATGAGAAAGAACGTGCTTGCATCACTGCGAACGAGTATTTACAATCCTTACACTAGAAAGTGGAAAGAGAGCGACAAATCACGAATTTGTTGAAACAAATCCACAGGAAAATCGTCGAGGCACAGACGCTTCTTCAAAAGGCACAAAGTGCGTCAAGACTAGACATGATGAGCCGTAGTGGTAGCATTTCCTCCATGGTTGCCGGAAGAGAGAAACGCAACTCTCTTGAGCGTGCCGAATCCGCAATCTCGCAAGTCCGCATGCTCCAAACACAAATCCACACGCTCGATCCCGAGTCACTCGTCTTCACCGCTCTTGGAGCCATGGATATTGCGTCGGGGAGCATCTGGAGTGACGTGGTGTTTGACAACATTTTCAGCGACATGGAAATGCACCAAAAGATCAAGGACAGCCAGATCCGCATTAACACAGCGAAGTTCAAATGCGAGAATTTAATCACGGACACTGAGAAACAGCGAAAGACTACTTCGAGCTCTGTACAAGAAGCTGAGCAGGAGTTGAGACGGGTCAGGCTTGAGCTGCAACAGGCGAGACAGGAAGCATTTCAAAGAATTGCGAATGGAGAACAGGTACAAGGTGCCAGCGAAGCCGTCGAGTTTCGATCACAGCAAGACATTGAGCAGGGCGCTCCACCTGCGTATTCTGCTTGAGATTTAAAAGCAGGAGAAGTGTAGGATTATTGTCAGGGCCAGCTAAGACTTGCTTTCTCACGAAGTGACGTCGGTGAATGTATGATATTACATGGTCTATCAGCACTATACCAATTGATTTGGATTTGAGGGTCTTGTTTTCTTATTTCTTTTGTATCATTCCCCTGTATATATGTTATTTCGTTTTTCTACTACAATTTCTTTCCATTGAATAGATATCATCTCTTCACATTGTCATCTCCGAAGAGCGTCTCCACACCCGATCACGTCGAAAGAGGAGCATCACGTTTTCCGTGTGATTGATTCTGCGCCGCAGCCTTAGATAGTCCGTCTTATTCTTTTGGCCCCACGAATAGTTCTCCGACCCATGTTCGCTATCTGTGACCAGGATTCTGTTGTTAGCTGAGGCTGAGCCGCATAGGGCATCCCGCCGGAGCTTGTCACGCAGTTCCCATCAGCATTCGCCCGTAGGCTGTCATATAGCGACTATATATTCAGGTCTCACCATTTTCGTTTTGATAATGTTTTTCTGTTAGATACCAGGCATCTATCCGTCCTATACAATTGAAACCAACATGTCAACACTACAAGACAGAATCCAAGCAGCCCTACCTCAACACACCGAAATCCTTGGAGGCCTTTCAGAAACTGCCAAAGCACCATCACAACTGTACCAGCACCAACTGTACATCACAGACCTCGACGCGCAAATCACAAGCACAGAAACACATGTAGCCCAACTCCGCGCAAAAACCGCCCAAGAACTCTCCGATCACCGCAAATACAACGAATCCACCTTCCGCCGCTTCGCCCACACAGTCTCCGGCCGAAAAGACCAATTCAGTGAGAAAGCAGCAAGAGAAGAAAAAGATTTTATTGATGCAACCCACACGCAGAAAGCTGCGGAGGATGACCTCGCATGTATCCGACAATTGCGCGCAGAGGCAGAAATTACAAAACGCGGATTCGAAGCAGAAGTTTCTCGGAACACAGCTTTACAAGCTTCGATGACTGAACTCCATATTTCCGTTTTCGGTGGCCCAACGCCAGATTTCCCGCTAGAAGATGTGAAGGAAAGAGCATTTGAGAATGCGAATCTACATTTCCAAAGTCTGCAACTAGCGTTGCAGAAAGAGCAACAGATGCTACCTCTGCTTCGTCAATTACAACACGGTATTATTCAGGCAAGTGTACTATTGCAAAATGCAGCGCGTGTCACGCGCATGTATTACTCATACATCACGTATGTAAATTCTTCTTACGAAATTTTGAATTATACGCGACACATGCTCAAACAAGCCGAGGCGTGGTTAGCGCAGAGCAGAATGTTCCGTGGGAAGATACTTGCGTTGGATTCTTGGTCTCAGGTCAAGGAAATGCGTGTATTGGAGACGGGGCAGGGAGGTCCTTGGGGTGATGTATTGACGGTTTTGAACACATATGGATATCCCACGTATGGGCATATACCACTAGGGCCGAAAATTCTGGAGACCGAGACGTGTTTGGGGAGTGCGAAGAGTTTGTTAGATAGGCTTGTAAGAGAGGCCGGGGAGAGGGAGAGGAGTGTTCTAGGGATGATTGGGGATGCTGAGCAAGAGATGCAGCGGGCGAGAAGGGAGTTGCAAAGTGTGAGAGAGGAGGCGTTTAGGAGGGTGGCGAACGGAGAGCTTCTGTACAGTGCGGATCAGGCGGTTTTGGATAACGGTGATGACTCTGCGATATCTCGAGAAGCTGATGCACCTCCCGCATATTCGATATTCAGTTCAGTGTGAAGAGATAATGTGACAAGGTTAATAATATTGCGGACGCTGCTGTTACATCACCAGAAACATTGGATAATACGTGAAAAGGTTGGTATTGTACAATATTTGGGATGTAACTGTTTTTATTTTACCTTGCAGAAGCTAACAAAGTGGCACATAGTCTTTTACTTAATACATGATATATAGTAACTTGAAGCCAACAAAGTGATACATAATCCCTTGCTTCATCTATGCTATATAATACTTTAAAGCAAGCAAATTAAATCATAATCCTTTACTTAATACTTGCTGCAAAGTACCTTAAAGCCAACAAAAAGATATAACTATAGCCCTTTACTTAATACGTGCTAGATAGTCCCTTGAAGTCAACAATGCCATCTCGTTAGAGTAAGTTGAGCTAAAGTATTATTTCTCGATTTTTCCTCGACGCGAGAGCGAACGCGCATACTGACGACTGCTTTCTCATGGGACTAATTGAAGTCAACAAGGTGCTTTGACTGAAACTGAATTATCCCAAGGCTTGTTGCTGAAATTCTCTGGAACACACCAGGAATATTACTAAAAAGGATATGAATTGCTCGATATGTTATTTACGTATTCCTCATTCAAGACATAAATAAATCCACATTAACTTACTCCCTTGCCTCCCAGCATATCCAATAGCTTCCTCAAATAAACCCATCAGCGAGATAGCTCTGGAAGTTACTATTCCGGAAACTAGGTGTCGCATCTCCAAAGCTTGTAGTCTCAATTGCATTCCTCGCAGCATCCGTCATGCTCTCCCAAGCAATCAGCGGCTGCTCGCCTCCCTGGTCATCGGTCGCAACTACAGCAGTCAGTTATTATCCCGTTTTAAACGCCAATAGTGATCTGCTTACTGAGCTGATGGTTGACAGGCCACATGCTAATGTAACCAATCTTGGGCCTTGTTCCTGACATTGGAGGGCTTGTTTCCTTCTGGTAATCACCATGGGCTGAAATAGCGACACCGCGGACAGTAGCGGATTCAGACTGGCTTGACAGCCAGACAATAATGTTCTCCCAGTCATGGCGGTGACCAAGGCCGCTCGAGGGTGAGTCTTTGGGCATGTACCACGAGTACATAATGGCGTAGGCGCCGTTGTAGGTACCAGAACGAGCGTAGACTTGGCCAGTTGAGCTTGAGCAACCGCCGTTGGAGCTACCGGACGTCGAAAGTCCGCCACTATAGAGTGTTAATGACTAGCCAATCGTGTGGAGGGCAAATTGCAAGAAAAGTAAGAGAGACATACCCAGTGTCTCCAGCAGCATTGACAGCTGGGAAAGGTACGCAACCGTTGAAAACCTTGAGGTACGGCTTGTACTTCAGGTACAGAGTGCCTGCAATGCCAGAAGGAACAGTCTGTGGGAAACCGACAACTGCATCATGATTGATTACAGCGCGGCGAAAGAGACTGAGCGGCCATGCCGAAACATAGCTTACAGTAATCAACAATTGCAGGAGGAGGCAGCGGAGAGTGAACGACATCTTGAGCGCGTGCGGGGTCTGCTGATTGTCAGGAACATAGCTCTTATATGGACCCCAGACGGAATGGGGATTCGGGCGAACTGTAGTTTTGAGACCAGAGCTTGTAGCTCAAGCTACAAGTGTCCGGGATTGCTGCATATGTAACGGCGAAAGCTCACTTTTCTGGGCTATAAACCCGATGCTTTGTGTGCCTGAGTCGAGTCGGAGAAATAGTATACCACGCCTCCACCTACAGCTACTTTAGCGCCGGGAGCTTGTTCGTTCTGTTGCTACGCTATGTCCCATCGCATGAAAGCAAATAGCTGCGTTGTGAGGGTGCGCATGGGTTCGGGTTGACCAAGCCATTGGGCAAAGAGTTTGAATCATTTTATATCTCAATACCCTCCGGCCAGGCAGTTTCCAGGCTGAAGACCGTGCCGAATACACAACGCATGGTTGAAGCGCGTCATGTGGACCGGGGCCACTACCATTCAAGGCTGAGGTTCGGTGGGGATCTACATGGTTAAAGTGTTTAGAACACGCAAGCCCATGTCGAATTCCCCCGATTGGCTGCCACCCATCTGCGTGGAAAAAGGATTGGCTGGACTGGCGAGGCCGCATTGCGATAAATTAGGAAGGTCACGGCCACCCTATGGAACTTGCATATAAAATGGAATGGGTGGGTGATAGGACGTGGCATGTGAGAGAAGGAGACCAGTTAATTGGAGGGTGTTGCGCGTACAACCCGGGCGTCAACGGACTCTAGGATATACCAGTTTGTAAATACCACTACCATAATTCAAGCTGTCGACCTGTCAACCTGTCAACCTTGTCTGCATTAACCAAATCGCCTCCAAATAGTATCTCGTGCATCAGGAAGGGGAATCTCCTCAGGACCGGGTAGAATCTCTCTCAGTAAATCGTTAATATCCAAGCCCTGATTTTGACATTCTTGCCACTGTCTCGGATAGCCTAAACTGACCTCCTCAAACCGCGTATCGTCTCTCCAATCGGTACGTCGAATGTGTAGGTGGCCGCTGACCACTACTTTGGCGTTATACTTCTGATGCCAATCTTCGGTCTTTTTCGTCCCACACCAAAGACTGAATCGTGGCACCCGGAAAAGCTTGACAAGATCCTCCCGCAGCGGCCAGTGGTTTATTATGATCAACTTCACTTCTGGATATGTGGCGATGGCGGCCGACAGTCTCTTTTCGGCGCGTTGTAGTAGTGCATTACACCAAGCAATACGTGACGGGAACGGATCAGGGTGTAATAAATGCTCGTCTGTTGCTTCAATATCGTCTTCTCTCGCCCAGTCTAGGGCATTCTCAAGTTCAACATGCGCAGGTCGGTAGCTATAGTCATACAATGTGAATATGGGCGCGATCAGACATGGTCCGCCCTCCCCTTCCCACAGCACATATTCATCCTCGGGGGTAAGGACTCCAAACTCGCGTGCTACATCTACACACTCCATGTATTTCTTTTCGCCCCGTGCGCCATGTTCCTTTTGCGTTGGCAATGTATACAGCTCATGATTTCCCGGCGTCCAGAAGACCTGCCGGAAACAGGATGTGGCCTTTTTGAAGGCCTGGCGGAGGTGTTCGCTGCTCTCTCCCACGTCTCCACATATTATGAGACCATCGTTTGGGCGTGGCTGGAGCTTTTCGAAAGCCTCGCGGTTGGCTTTGTACGAGAGGTGGACGTCGCTGATTGCCCAAAGTCGGCCTGGGCGGTTGAGCGAGCTACGTGGACGATCGATCGGTTCAGCGCCCTCCGCAGTGGCGAGAAGGGGATCCATCGTGGTCGAACGTGCCTAAACTCTGATAGGTACGGTTATTACAGAAGAGTCGTTGTAAACTTCAACAGAGGTGCACTGGAGCTTTCGAAAGCTACGCGCGGTGGGGAGCCGCCATGCGTCATTGCGCACGGACCCTTGTTTACTTTCCCCTTCTTGTATCACAAAATTACTCCTCCAACATTCTATCCAATATCTCCGATATCATATTTGGGGATCAATATACATCCTTGAAAAGAATTTCTTAAAAAACGAAGATGGAAAGAGTCTATCCTAGGATTGTAGGGGAGCTCAGTCCGAATTGACCAGCAAACAGGTCCGTATCATGAGAGGATGTTTCCACAATCTACGAGGAACTTAATAGGTTCTATCCTTAAGTGCTCATTTACACCACAGCTAATCAGATAAGCTTTAGTCATAGTGTTTGTTTAGAGGATTGAAGAATACCATTTTCATTGTGAATACCCCAAGCTGGCCTTACTCAAGTACCTTGAATTAAGACGTCCTTTGTCCCATTTACACCGCACCAATGAGAGTAAATTCTTATAACTGTATAATACCTCTAAGTAAGTGTCTGTATATCAGACCCTCCAATTTGCGCTCAATAATAGGTTATCTTAAACTAGGGGAGCCGACTCGCTGTCACCATTATGATGATCAAAAACCGAGATTCAAATCCTGATTTGAGGTTCATTTTGTATACTCGCGGTAGGCAAGGCGGCCAGGCTTTGCTACGACAATAATGCCTACAAAATGAAAGTGAAACATGCTAGAACTGGGGGAAAAGCTACATAGATACTCATGTCGGATGAATCCAATTTAGAAAGCTACGCCGTCTATACTCAACATCTTTACTTTCTTACCCTCTTCCATAAACCCAACCTTTCGCCAGCTTTTTGCAGTCAATTTTCATCCGATCTCTCCAACTGCATTTAAAGTTTGCCAGTGTACTGAATATGACTCAGGGCGGTATTTGAGAATGCGATTCGAACGATACTCTTCGGGGACCCGTTGGGCCAATATCTCGTCAGATATTCTAAACCGTGCCTCGCCCTTAGGATTCAGGAATTTATTAAGAAAATTTTTGAAATTGCTCTCAACTCCTATTTCCAAATTGTTCTTGTGAAAATACGCCATTAGGATGTCACAGACATGATGAGACAATGTAGGTCTATAATCTCCACAATCCTCACAAACAGGGATGTCCGAAGAGACTTTCAGGCGGTTAAAATTTTAATATAGATCGACTAGATCTTCCCGCACGAGCTTTGCTCTTAGAGATGAACAGTGAGTATGTATCTGTATTATCGTAGTGGTTTGGAAATGTCCCTGGATGTTGCCATCTAGAGTTATTTGGATCAGTCTAGGGGCATTTTGATAATTCTCCGCAAAAGGATAAAAGGTATGAACAAAGTCATCAACATAATCGATATCTAGCCGTAGCCATATCGGGCGATACTCCCGCCGAATTTGGGAACAGGCCTGGGTAAAGCCGTAGAAGATTCTGGTACCAGCGTTGGACTGCTTTGAACTTTTCTTGTTGCGACGAGCCGGGAAAGGGGGGTACGGATCTTTATCGTATGATTTCTCTTGAGCAAATTCGTAGATGCGATTTCGCATTTCTGAGCATGTAAGGAAACATCTTCAAAACTAAAGAGGAGTGGCATTTACCGGCGGGGAGCTCCAACAAATGGCATCTAGGGGTATTACTGAGGCTAGACTCGGCACTACTGCTATTTTCCCTCTCTTCACTCGTTATCTTCTGACGCTTCTTTCGTTCGTGCGTCAACGCCGCGTATTCATCGTCGCACTTCTTTCGTAGTCGCTTTGCACGACTACACAAACATTAGCATATACTAATGCAGATGGACGAATAAAGAGACTCGAGTTGCTGAGAGCATTGTTACATGAGAAAAATTGCTCGACTGCTTGTTGATGAAGCGGCGAGTGGATGGGTTTTTGGGGTGAGAGACGTCAGGCAGCAAACGGAAAGTGCAAACGGAAAACGGAAAGAGCAAACAAAACTTCGGCTAAGAATGCGACACCTATCACGCACATCACTTAAAGGGCCCTGAATTCTTCATTTGATTGAAACAGCAAGTTCCAGGAAGGCTGAGCTTTCTTCGATATTCCTATCATTTCTTTGTACTTTGACCTGTTTGAGATCGTGAGGAATCTGGTCCGGGACTGCTGGTACTACTAAATGGCACAATACTCTAAGTCATGTAATTTCTTTCTATTATAACATGCCAAAGATTGGAAACGTCATCAATTGATGCCCTCCTATGGCTCAAGTCAAGGAGTCTGACTTGTAACGCGCAGGATGACTACTGACGCCACGCCTCTCATGTCCTTCCTATTTTATGACCATATGTGTCTCCTCATTGTATTATGCTTGTTGCTTTTGTTTACATGGATTCCAAATTCCGAGTAAACAGATGAGAGAATTCGGCCTCGCCTGGGGCGGAAAGCATGAGAATGACACATTATTCCTATGTACCAGGGTTGAATTGGCGGGGAGAATTATTGAAATTAATCTAAAATAGGGAACCTGGATTTCTTGGACTTCTGTTCAACTTCCTATTCGACAGATGTTTCCCGTGACATTACCGATCCTTGATGTCAATCCCAGAGAAATCTGATAAGATTCCTCACGAATCCCCCCCATTCTGTTCACTGCTCCGCCAGTAAACATCCATACGCCCCCGTTTCCCCCAAGCTTCTAGTCCATCTCCACGAGCACTTGGTTGAACACCGGTTCCAGAGGAGCACAGCAACAACTCTGTGTGTATCTGCCTGTTGCGACTCCCACTACGAAATCCGTCATGTGCGATCCATCAATCCCCATGATACCAACACTCCGAAGATATTCTCGAGCATCCTGAAGCAAGTCTTGGCCATGGAGTCTATCAGGACACTTGATAGTAGTGAAGTGGATGTGCATTACCGGCCACCCAAGCTCTAGGTCAACACTGAAGTGAACCCCCATTCTCCCACCAAACTCTTTGATGTTCTCAAGCCACATTTGATTGTCGTTTCTCATGAATTCGTTCAGATAATGGGTGTATGAGTACTCTTCGATCACTCCGTCAACAAGGTGATCCATTACCGCATTATGATCACACAGCTCATCCAAGAAAACGTTGTCAAGACCAAGAGGGTTTCCGCATACGCGGCATGGTCTGTCGCCCAGACAACCTTCAGCGAGCTCATGAGCAACGATTTGGGGCTTGAAAGCGGGGCGGTGAGCACGCATCTGCAGTAGCGAAGTAATATTTATCCGAACATCTTCATAAACATCATGCTCCCATGATATCTGTAGCAGGTTCGGTGCATTGCAATAGTCCTCGATTTTAGGGTAGAATGTCTGGAGAAAGTAACTCAAGAACTTGTACCGAAGTCGGATAGAGGAGCTGCGTAGCCATATAGGACGATACTCTGACCGAATTTGCGTACAGGTTTGAGTGAGGCCAAAGAAAGTCCTAGCCTCGCTTTCACGTCGTTCAACAGGAGCTTCGCAAGGCCTCAAAAGCGGTGCATCACATCCGTCGTAGGACTGCTCCTTTGCAAAATGATAGATATTGTTTCTGATCTCTGAAGAGAACGATGAGCGATGCCAGCATTGAGGGGCCCGGATGTCTTACCAGGTGGAAGTTCTAGCAGACGACAGGGAGGCATTTGGGCCCGCTTCGCCGCAGCACGTCTAAGTCTCAATCAGCTGGTGAAAGCGATCCGGAGCCAAATCGACTCACGTAGTTGGAGCCATGACTGGTTCTGGCGCTGAGCAACGGATCAAGTGAGTTGTGTTGGTATCTTTTCAGTGAAGTGGAGAGTTTCGATGCGGAAGCAGGCAGCAACCGAACGCGTGAAGAGTAGCACTCGGTCGAGGCCGATGGACCGCGAGACGCGCCTAATACTGCCCTTGCAAGTGCCGTAGGTCAACTGAGCGTGCCTTCCACCTTCGAGTCGCTTCTGGGTTATGCGTTATGTAAGGAAGAAGGATCGCGAGCCCGTAAAGTCACGTCAGTGAAGTGAGACCAGTTCTTGTGCCACACAATCTACTATTACACTGGAGAATCATTGAGCTTTTAAGGTGAACATGCTGGATAAATTCCTGTGATGCGCTTGTTTGCGCCTTCTGTGTTTGTTGGATGTGAGTCTCCCCCTCAGTCACGAGGTCACAGCGTCAAGGCAATCAACAGAGACAGTGTTGCATGGATCAATGCTAAAATGATAAAAACAGAGTGACTCACGAATAAAGCACTTGCAGAGATATTTCAAGTATGTTGAGGGGGGAATGCTACTTTCTAGCCTTGGTAATCAAGCGTTGGAACAGTCCTTTCTCTAGTTCGGACCTATCTCAACACTGGCCGGAAAGGCAACAAAGCAATGGACTACGCTAGCAATCCATCTGAAATAGTGTGGGATGATTTCTTTCGTGACAAGATTGCAGAACTTTGAGAACTTGAGAACATAATCGTTGTTCGAACAGATATTTGGGCAGTGAACAAAACAAACACTTCTCGTCTCTCAAATATCTGGTACCCAAACACCGCTCCTTGGAAGCAATTAGAGCCAACGGAAGGCTTTATATCTCCAGGAAAAGTCTTCGCGTTCTCTGTGATTTCCGTCAATAAAATATCAGCAATACGCGACAGTGTCGGTGAGGTCAATCTAACTTCTTCCTATTCAAGAGGTGAAGAACAATACCGACCCTCGGTCCACTGTCCTCACGAGAAATATATAAAGACTTTTCTATCCATATAGAACTCCTACACTGGACGCCAAAAATGTCAACCTCACACACAATTCAGCCCTTGGTTAGTGGCATGAAGAATGTGGCCTTAACTTCACCGCAAGACACTGAGGCAGTCAACTCAGCTGTTCCTCCCGGTGAGTGACGAGAAGCGCCATAAATGAGATTAGCATGGGCAAGCCTTTCTATCGCCTAACAGTTTCACGACTCGTTAAGGAAAATAGCAAGCTGATACATAGTAGTAGGCAATGAATTCTACGAAGTCCGTGCGATTCCAGGCAAAGGCTACGGATGCTTTGCACTCCAACCTCTCCCGCGCGGCACGCGCATTCTGGCTGACGACCCACTCCTGATTGTTCCTATCGCTCAATATCTGGAGAGCGATATTCAAAGAGCGTTCGACGGCTTGACGCAGGAGCAACAAGAACTCTATAATTCATTACACTCTGGCCATGGACAGGACCCGAAGAGCTGGCCCAGTCAAATTCATCCTACTGTACGAGGTAAAGAGCGACAGAGAGTCGAAGAACAACACAAAGCCCGCATCAGCAAGACAGCATCGCTGATCAGCATTTTCCAAACCAATTGCATGGAGTTGGGTGGAGGGGCGGCTGTGTTTCCACGCGCGGCTCGATTCAACCACTCTTGCGTCCCAAACGCAAGTTTTACCTGGAATGCCGCCATTGAAAAGGAAACAATTCACATCATGAATCCTGTTACAAAGGGTGCGGAGATTACTCTGTCTTACTGTGACATGACCCACGACAAGAGTTTGCGTGCTTGGGAACTCAAACACTATGGCTTCGATTGTGACTGTCCAGCTTGCAGAGACGAAAATGAGAGCTTTGCTT
The DNA here is from genome assembly GCA_028476805.1 of Acrocalymma vagum. NCBI lineage: Eukaryota > Fungi > Ascomycota > Dothideomycetes > Pleosporales > Acrocalymmaceae > Acrocalymma > Acrocalymma vagum. The sequence continues at coordinate 373,610 of JAQGEP010000001.1, read as the reverse complement.
GCAAAAGCGCCGAACGCCGCTTTCAACTCCAGGAGCTTGATATAGAGACCCGGCATTTGAGAGGGTCACACCTGGCGGAGGGTGCGAAACGGAAGGATTTCATAACAAAGTTGCTTCGGATGGCGGTGTTGCATCAAGAGGAAGGTGACTACTCGGCGCGGGTAGCAAAGATGTAAGAAAAACTAGGCCAGTTTCACTTGGATTTCGTAATGCGGGCTAACTCTCATCCTAGCTTCCTTGACATAGCCCTTGTGTGCGAGCTCTCCAACGACTTCACGTCAGCCAAGGCAGTGGCCATGAAAGCTGTCAAAATAAAAAAGGAATGTCAAGGCATTGACCACCCGGAGTTCGCAAAGTATGAGGAGGTAGTTCGCCGGCTGCAGTCTAGGGTAGCATAATGTAGCAAATGGGTAAGGGGTGATTGAAGCGGGACGGGAAGAGGACAGGGGGCTGGAATTATTGTCAGCCTTACAGTGGACTAGTCTATGGACCTGAGTTCGCTCTGGGCCGTGGACAGAAGACAATGGAATGTTGCAGGTGCACAGCCATCGACTAGTCTAAGGGCTCATTAGGTGCTTAATAGGAGAAGAAATACGGATATGTGACGATTCTTCCAGGTATCCATGGTATTCGCTCCTGTCGTTCAGGTACTGTCAATTCAGCTGGCACCCTTGATGCCATGTTGCCCCACGAGTGATCGCCATCCTGGATTCCGTTGCATGTTGTCCAAATTCAAGAAAAGTGGTGCATTGAGCAAAGCGGTGGGGTTATTCCGTATAAAGCTAGCGTATTCTATAGCGCCAGGACCCCTGCTGTGAGACACTGCTGAGGCAATCTCACCGTGCAGTTTGCATGCAACACTCAAACCCCCGTGTGGATAAAATATGTTCCTTATCTTTGAACTGGAACGAACGAGCACTCACAAAGCCCTCCAAATTTGACGAACGGAACGCTATGAGCCTGTCCGTGTAGGAGACTGGGCCAGCGGCAAGGATGCAAGCGCGGATCATAGCTTCAAGCGCTCGATAGCCACTGACGTCGTTGTGTTTCCCTGCATTCGATACAAGCGCGACAAGTTTCATACCTTGACAGATCGCTGGGGCTGAGCATATATCACGCAGAGCTCGGCGATATTCACTCAAGGGTTCCGCGGTGCTTGAATTTTATCCAGCAATTGTTGGCGCGACACCATTGTCGCCTCACACCTCGTTAACCTACGCCTACAGTTCACGCCACAGTCTCGCAGCAGCTGGGTATTGACAGCTTACGACTACAAACGTAGCTATTGGCACTACGGTAGCGAGCTGAACTCTCTAGCCGTCAGCGCCTTTTTTTTCTCACCCCTCTCTCTTCTCCTCACCTACACACCTCCTACGACGAAAATGAGCTCCACAGACCCTAAGCCCGCCGACCCAGCGCCAGCTTCCACGGCGCCTGCAGAGTCCCAACCGGCAACCACCACAAAGCTCCCCTCTCCACCACCGTCGCGGTCTGGGGCAAAAGAAGAAATGAAGACCGAAGCGGCACACAATACAAATGACACCACGACACCACCTTTCTCGCCCTCCAGTCCTACCCCCGCATTAGCACAGGAGAAGGAGGAACAAAAGGAGAAGGGGGTCGAGAAGGAGCCTGAGAAGGAGCCTGAGAAGGAGCTTGTGGTGGAGCCAGAGTTGGACTTCAAAGGCAATGTGGAAGTCAATGACGATGTACCAACCGAAAAAGACCTGGAGAAAGTGGAGCACCTGCTTTTACTTGATGCTGATGGTCAGAGTCGACCCTTCCATGAGCTCCACAGTGGCAAAGGCGTGGCTCCAAGACAGTTGATTATTTTCGTTCGGCATTTCTTCTGCGGTGTAAGTATACTGGCCCAATTTTGCTTGTGCGAGTGGAAAGACTGCGGAAGAAAGAAAGCATGGCTGATAATCTTCAGAACTGCCAAGAGTACCTGCGAACCCTCTCTTCCTCGATAACGCCGGACGACCTGCTCGCCCTAGAACAACCCACCTTTATAACCGTAATTGGCTGTGGCCGCCCCGAAATGATACCAATGTATGTCGAAGCCACAGGTTGCCCTTTCCCCGTGTACGCAGACCCTACACGGAAATTGTATGACTACCTTGGCATGACACGCACCTGGGAAATGGGCAAGAAGCCTTCGTATATCCAGTCCAATACCTTTGGTTTATCAGTACAATCCATCTTTCAGGGTATAAAGAGCACAACGAATGCGCTCAAGGGAGGGGACTTCAAGCAAGTAGGCGGCGAGTTCTTGTTTGAGGACGGAAAGTGTATCTGGGCGCACAGGATGAGGAACACCAGGGACCATGCTGAGGTGGAAGACATAAGAAAACTACTGGGTCTAGAGGATGCGAAGACGCCAATGCGGAAGAAATGGAGCCATAGTATCAAGGCCGTCAAGGAGAAGCAACGAAGTTCGACATGGGGACGAGTGAGGAGTTCGAGCAAGGTTAGCAATCCTCCAAATGACAATGGAAAAGCGACGGGTGAAGCTACCACGGAGGAAGAAATGGGTAAATTGAATGCGAGGCCGACTGTTTAAGAGAAGAGAAAGTAACGAGTAGGCTGGTAGGCTGGTAGGCTGGGCAAGCCAGTGAATGAGAGGAGTAGAAGGTGTGCCATCATTCTTGGCGTTATGGGGCCATTGGGGCAGATGTATGATACCATTTCATGTGCGGCCGGCATGGAGCGTGCAACGAGGCTGCGCTTTAGGCGTTTTTGAGGATGTTTGTAGCGATGTTTAGCACAGCATTGAGTGATGAGATAGGAAATCAGCAAAGATTGATACGATTGTAGCCTTGTGTAGCCGGTAATGCGAGCCGCTTGACAAATGTGGGGGAGTCGTTTAGGGTCCAGCCCCAAGAAGCCCAATTCTCAGGACAAGTGTGCGCTTCTAAGGCCCAACTAATGCCACAGCTGACAGTTAGGCAGTCATATGGATTGTGCAAAGCATGGCATTGTACTCGTGTTGGAGAGCAAATCCGTTTATGTCCCCCCAAAATGGCAATCGGTTCCGCAAGCTTCGCCAAGTGCCAGGACGAACGCGCTCCGAGCGCGTCAAAGACTCCCCACTTTGGGTGAATGAGCCCCGCCAGGCAGATGGTGGACAGCCAATACAGCCAATGGTCATGACGGTCTTGCCGGCCCTCTAATCGCCTTCAATCCCGAACTACAGACGAATTTCCACCCTCGAAACGCGAGTGTTGCGCGATGCAAGCCGACTTTGCGCCGCCCGGGGAGGGGCAAATCGCCCAAATCGCCCATGGAGGGGCAGCAAAACAGTGACGAAAGTTATCGGAGCTCCCCAAGGACTTGACTTAACCCCGCATGCACCAAATAAAAGACCGGTCTCTCGCTCACACATCCACGCCCGCCATTGTCTTCTCTTTTTCCTCCTGTTGACTCTTTTCTCTGCTGCAAGCCTCACATCTTCGTTTGCTACGCCACTCTGGACACGACCGTGACAACTGTTTGATCCAAGAACAGACACAATGCCCGCCGACACTGTAGGAAAGGTAAGAAGCGCCCGCCCCAGCAGCCAATTGCAAATGAAAACTGCGTGACGATGAGCTTGTGTGCTAACCGCGTATACAGACCATCACCTGTAAGGTATGTTCGAATCTGTTGTCCTCCCTCTCCCAATTCTCCCAATACTGTTGCAATTGCGCTCTGCCTCTGCGGATAGCTCCCCACCACCCATGCGGGGCTGGGCATGCGGATCCGCATGAGGGCGGGACTTTTGCAATCCACTTTTTCAATGGCACAGACAATACGTTTTGCTGGACGCTACTGCCGGAAGCATGCCTGGGGATCTTGACAGCGGAGAGGTTTAGTAGAATCCCAAGCATAGAAGCTGATCGGGACATAGGCAGCTGTTGCCTGGGAAGCCGGCAAGGACCTGTCCATTGAGGACATCGAGGTCGCCCCGCCAAAGGCTCATGAAGTCCGCATTGAGATTTACTACACTGGTGTTTGCCATACCGGTACGTCATCCTGCTCTCCGCTATACCTTCCGGAGCTTCCAATCCCAGCACAAATCAAGGATTGGAAGCTCCCAACAGATTTTACCCTAGATCACGGGTCCTAGCAACGCTTCGGATTGTGGAGGCAGTTCAGAATCGATTTACTAATTCCCATTCAGATGCTTACACCCTGTCCGGAAAGGACCCCGAAGGTGCTTTCCCCATCGTCTTGGGGCACGAGGGTGCTGGTATCGTCGAGTCCGTCGGCGAGGGTGTCACCAATGTAAAGCCTGGTGACCACGTTGTTGCTCTTTAGTAAGAATTGATTACTTTTTAAACATTGGGGTTTCCTTGACTGACCAAACTAGCACTCCTGAATGCCGCGAGTGCAAGTTCTGCAAATCCGGAAAGACCAACCTCTGCGGCAAGATTCGAGCTACCCAGGGTAAGGGTGTCATGCCTGATGGTACTTCTCGCTTCAAGTGCAAGGGCAAAGATCTCCTCCACTTCATGGGAACCTCCACTTTCTCCCAGTACACCGTCGTAGCCGATATCTCCGTCGTCGCCATTACACATGACGCTCCCATGGACCGCACGTGCTTGCTCGGCTGTGGTATTACCACCGGTTATGGTGCTGCTGTTATCACTGCTGGTAAAGGCGGTGTTGAGGCCGGTGCCAACGTTGCCGTTTTTGGTGCCGGTTGCGTCGGTCTTTCAGTTATTCAGGGTGCTGTTAAGAACAAAGCTGGCAAGATCATCGTTGTTGATGTGAACGACGCCAAGGAGGAGTGGGCAAAGAAGTTCGGTGCTACTGACTTCGTTAACCCAACCAAGCTTGGAAACCAGAGTGTACAGGAGAAGTTGATTGAGATGACTGATGGTGGCTGCGACTATACCTTTGACTGTACGGGTAACGTCAATGTTATGCGCGCTGCTCTTGAGGCCTGCCACAAGGGATGGGGAGAATCTATCATCATTGGTGTCGCTGCTGCTGGACAGGAGATTGCCACTCGACGTAAGTTTTACCCTCTTGCATGCCTTGAATTGTCGCAGGTATACTAAATCTTCACAGCTTTCCAACTCGTCACTGGCCGTGTCTGGAAGGGCTGCGCTTTCGGTGGTGTCAAGGGCCGCACTCAGCTCCCCGGTCTCGTTGCCGATTACATGAATGGCGACCTCAAGGTCGACGAATTCATCACCCACCGCCAGCCCCTCGCCAAGATCAACCAGGCATTCAGTGACATGAAGGCAGGAGACTGCATCCGCTGCGTTGTGGATATGCGCCAATGACCACAATCGGGCCCCAGGTTGTCTCGATTGTAATTTCCTCGCTGTGAATTAATCTTTTTTCATACAATGAATAAAACCAAACACTAGTTGCTGGAAAGCCAGGTAGGATGAGGAAAAGCGCTGTTGGACTAGAATGTGATATGGTGCATGGGATGGCGTTGCGAATGACATATTCAGGGTTTACCTTCTCACCTCGTTGGTTTGGTGATAGTGGGAGAAAGAACTGGGATGTACTTGCGGTAGTTACTTGAAAAGAAATAAAAAGTGTTACCTATTGTATATCCCGTCTGTCCATGACAATGGCTGCATGTGTGATCCGTACAGTACGGTTTTCCTCTTCACGTGATTCACCTTCCAACTTCTTGCCCCCGAAGCCGCACCTAGGCCCGAAACTATCTACCTACAAGGACGTACTAAACAGTAAGTCGTCCCCTAGACTAGCTCCCAAGCAAACCCCGAAATATATCCCTGGCCTACGCCTGGACGGAGCCGCACGCTAGACTGGACTGGCTAGATGATCTAAACCCCGCATCCCGCATAGCGCTATCTAGATCGTCTAGAATATTCCGTCACTAGACTATCCAGGTAAATCTGTATTGCCCTCGTTGCTTGCCGTTCCGCTTCGCTGGGATTACAGCCAGACTGTTGAGATGGGTGGAAAGGGTTTGAGTATGAAGTATAGATATAGTTGGAAGGTTGATGAAATCGACTTAACTTGTCTAAGTCTACTTGTCTTAGTCTGGAGATTCGGTTGTCAGTGAGTCTTTATTTAATTATTAGGTTCGCAGGTGGGGGGGTTGTAGTGTGTTTAGATACGCGGGAGGACGCGGGGGAGTTCTATGGGAAGGAGCGATAGAGGTTCTATAGATGATGATTTTAACTCTGTGGTGGTGAGTGTGGTCACAGGGTTGAAGGACAAACGGTAGGGTTGGAATGGAATGAAGTACGTACAGTTTTGGTTAGCTTCTAGTAAACTAGGGTAAGGAAAAGAAGATTAAGTAGCATATGAACATCTAGCTATTAACATTCAAATGGTATAAGTCTAACATGATAATAGGGAAATTAGCCTCGAAGATTGCGTCAGGAACTGGACGTCATGCTTTGGTATTCAGTCAGTCTTTTGATCCTGTTGGTTGGATCTAAGTCCAGTGTCTCTCTGATCTGCTTGGTTTCTTTATTCAACCGTGCTTGGAGGATATTTAGTGGCAGCTATTTAGTATGCTTTGCCGGATTTCATCGGAACTTTTGCTCAAAGACATGGGGGAGATTTCGAGCTCAGCTCAGTCCGTAGTTTACATATCCTGTGCAGTTACTGCGAGTCATAATGTTCATCGTGGTAGATTCTGATAAAGAATTTTTTCTCGACCCTTCATGTAAGTCCGGCACGTTGTGATTATATACAGCAACCGACGATTCAATGCGCTCTGAAGACTAATTAGTGTCGTTAGAAATGGACGGTTGTCAATACGCACATTCGATGAGTTAGATCGAATCGGATCTTTTGGGCTTGGGCTCTGGTCTATACTTCGTTCTTGTTACGTTCGGACGTATCATTATCTAAGTTGTTGTGATATGTTTTAATTGATACATCTCATACAGTGCCAAGGTTATACTGCCGATTAGTCGCGTCCGTTTCGCAGTTGGTTCGGTATGATCCTCTCAATATAAGGCGTCGGGTGATCAAGAAGCTTCAAGGTGTGTTGCTAGCATCAGAGTTCTTGATTTCAAATGAACAATGATACAGCCTTCTAGGATAATTTCACATGACTTGCTTGGATAGAAATATCTGTCTAGGTGGAATGACATCCATGCTTTGAAATTTACTCAGACTTGGGAGATTTGTGAATATTTTTGACAGTTCTCTCTGTGGTATATTTATTGAACTCATGAGCTCAATACTCGTAAAGGAAGAAGACAATGCTCGACTGTGTGGATTAAGGTTAGAGAATGACCAATCTTAGGAATAAAGGTACCGTTCATTCACCACGTCAGGTTTACGGGCTTATAGAGGCTTTCCTGGCTATGTTGTACATATAGACTTAGTTCAGCTTTTCTACAGAGTTTCCTTTTTCCGGCAAACACCAAATATGGACCTTCTTTTCTCTGAGGAAAACTGAATGAAATAAGATAATACCTAAACAGATTAAAATCCAATTTATCACTCAGATCTTCATTATTGCGATACAATCTCTTTTTTCTTAGCAGGTTATCAGAAAGTAGTATGTCTTGAACTTCGTCCATGCTTTCAAAATATCAAGTCGATCCGGATGGAACAAAAGTTCTTCCAATTACCTGAAAGCGTAAAGGCTCCTGCCAGCTGGAATGCATAAGTGATCTTCTCCCTACCAAGAGTTATAGAAAATTATAAGATGTCTGCCGCTCTTAAACGAATCTCTTCATGTTCAAACATGATATTAAAGACATCACCTCAAAAGCCAGTCTGTCTGCCTTATATTGTAGAATCTAATTGTTCGAAAATAAAACACTAAATCGATTTTGGACTTTCTCAATGTCTTTTGGGGAACTCTGGTTAAGAATGATTGCTACATATAGTCAATGATTGGCCTAAGGCACCATGTATTCGCGAGTAGCTTCCTGTCACGTACCCAAATGACAACGCAGGTATTAATCAGCTGCCTACTAACGAACGACAGATTAGACACGAGCAAAGGAGTTGAAATTCTATCCTGCTTACAGAATATCTATTCAAGATCCAAGTAGTTTCCACTATTGAATGTCATCATTTTTGAAAGGCCAGTATTTCCTTGATATTCACTCTATCCACCCAGCTACAACTTAGGCTCAAGGATAATCGCAATACCCTCAAACATTCTATTCCGCCACCCTCAATACAAAAATCAACAAAATGGTCAGCTGTCGCACTTGCCAAAGACCTATAAATATGGTGGCCTCCACTATGTAACAAAATACTCACCAGAATGCCGTCTTCCCGCACCCAAGCACGCCGCATAAACGCCACGCAAACAAAAAGGAACACCTCGGTCTCCACAACACACTCTCACACATAGATAGACACAAAAGCAATGTTTAACGGCACACGCTCCCGATACCAGGGTTGTACGCATCAGATAGTGGCCGAAGCGTCACACGCGCCACAACTGAAACGGGGATGAAACCCTGCACCATTAACCAGCCAGGACAAGGTATGTAGTTACTAAAGTCTTGGAGAGCTTGAAAATCAAAGCTTGGTTTGACTTCCAACCTCAAATGTAAGGCGCGAACATGTGTTCATCCGAATTTTCACGAAATGCAGATGGAAAAGGTAGAAATGTTTAGGATGCAATCATTGCTCTATATTACCCAACATGAAAGCGTAAATACCTAGGTTCCCAATCCAAGCGAATACGCAAACACAAACGACGTACAATACTAATCCATACTTGTCTGGTCGCAGACCCGATCAAGTACCACTACTCCACAATTTTTCTAGCGCGCTCCAAATGTGCAATGGTATATACATGTTCCCTTGATATTTTCATAGCTCCTTGACACCATGACTATGTGCTGTGAGTTGTTCAAATTACTCGAAGAGTGTGAGCAATCTAGTTGTCAGTGACAACCCAGCGGGCCTGGAGGTCACCATCGAGAAGAGCAACCTCCTCCTCATCCTCGTCATCAGTGACCAAGACACCATCAGCGGACATCTTAGCCTCACGCTTCTGGGTAGCGGCACCAGCAACGGGGGCAGCAGCGCCGGCAGCGGCGGGGGCAGCAGCAGGAGCGACACCGGCGGCGGCAGGAGCTAGATTGAATTAGTGATTTATCGTTGTGAATCAAAGAAGTTTATAACTTACCAGCAGCAGGAGCAGCGGCACCGGCGGCGGCAGGAGCGGCGGCGGGGGCAGCGGCGCCAGCAGCAGCAGGGCTAGCAGGGCTAGCAGCACCGGCAGCAGCAGGAGCTATATCGAGTTAGTGATTCATCGTAGTAACATGAGGAGCTCCAAACTTACCAGCAGCGGGAGCAGCAGCACCAGCGGCGGCGGGAGCGGCAGCGGGGGCAGCACCAGCTGTGTCAAGTTAGCAACATATCAGCGAGCTAAAGATGGATGAGACTTACCAGCAGCGGGAGCGGCAGCAGGAGCAGCGGCGCCGGCAGCAGCAGGAGCAGCAGCAGGAGCGGCAGCTAGTTGAGAATGTTAGGCATATGATTGGAATGTTTGTGCTGAAGGGAGTTGCTTACCCGCAGGGGCGACGGCAGCGTTAGCCATCTGGACTGGGACACATCCACCGAAAGGACCAGCACGAGCAGGGTTCTCGCAGCGGACCATGCAGACGTTGCTCTGTCCAGCAACGGTACCAGTGCAAGTCTGGTCAGCGGGAATCGCAACATTGAGAGGAAGGTCGGTCATGGCCTGGTCATTGTTGCGTCCACGGGCGTTGCCGTCAACGTTGGTGGTGACCTGTATCGGGGTCCAGTTGGTGCCAGTGCCGGTGGCATCGATCATGCAAGTGTAAGGACCAGCACCATCACCGTTGACTTGGTGAAGTGTCATCATGAGCTGACCGCCGGCGGAAACCTGAGGAAGGGTAGCGCCATTGAGCTGCATGACCTGGGCAGTACCAGTCTCGATGTCATTGTTACCAGCACCGAGAGTCTCACCGCAAGTGGCAGCGGCATCGCCACGGAAGCGAGTGGAGTCCTGCTGGAAGGGATTGCGCCTCGTGCCGTCACGAGGAGTGTTGGGGTCAATACCAATGGCGGAACCCGCACCTCCTGCATCACCAGTAGCCTTGACGATAGCGGCGTGGCCAGCCACGAGCTCAGAGGTGGCCAAAAGGCCGAAAGAGAAAACGGTAGTCTTGGAGAAGTACATTCTGAACCGGTCAGATGAATATTAGAAGAATAAAACTAGGAAGATAAGAAGAAAGTAAAGTAAGAAGTAGTGATTACTGTAGAAGCTGGGTGGGAACCTTGTGAGCTGATGGTCTCTTCTTGGTCGCGGTCCTGCCCTCATTTATACATCGTGGCCGAGGGAGCTGGCAGGTCTTGCGATGTGCCGACCTCCCGGCATTCAATTTTCCGTCTGAGGGAGTGCGATGGGTTGAGACGGTCCCATGATGTGATGATTTCCTTGTTCGGCCTAGAAGTTGCAAGGAGAAGTCAAGTGGAGGATGTTGGCCTGCGCCAAAGCACAGCTGTGGATGCTGCGAAACAGTTTGAAGCAAGAATCTGGTATGAGAATCCGCGTTTGCCCGTTTCACTGCTCCTACTGACAGCATTGGAGGCGGAATGCCAAGAGTATCTAGGCGGTGGAGTTGATGCCGACTAGCCCATACCCCAGGAAACGCTTCATAGAATCGACAGTTATTGGTGGTATGAAACGATCAAGTGTAGGGAATTGGCTGGAATAGATCCCAACCGGGGTGGCTTTGCACTAAAGATAGACGACAAAGCTTAGCTAACAGCGAAAAGAGCTTCACCAGGCCTCAAAACGCCGAGGCTGTTTTAAGCCTGATGCCATCTCAGGATCGAGAAAGCTTGGCAGGCAACTCAAATGCAAACTGTTGTGGCTGGTGAAACTAGAGTCGAAAATGCTGGAAATGGGTTGGCCCGGTTTTGAAGTTGTAATACTTCATCGCTCGCAACAACAACAACAACAACAACAACAACAACGGAAAGCTGGCAAATTCAGTCATATTCTGGATGTGAAGCAGACAGTTTCGTGCACTGAGATAAAGAAACCAAGGCTGTTTGTTTGACAGAATTTTAATACTAAAAGCTGTCCGGCATCTTCAATGGGCGTTCACTGTGGCTGCTATTCTTGGCCTCAGTGCCTATGCTTGTCTCGAAACGAGGGTTGGTAGATGTGCAAACAAGCAATGCCCTTGTTTTACTAAGTGCCTGTTAACCGAAAACTCTAGGTTTTGCTTGCAGTTTCGCTATGACAAAACACATATCTTTCGGAAGTGTGCGAACTGGAGTTTCGTCATTCCTGTTTGGTGTTAGGTTCGAGTATAGCGTCGCATTGTGAGTTTCACAGGCTCCACCACCACCCAACGAAGATCCGGGGACTCTGGGCAGACCCGGTAAGGCGATCTTCCGGACCATGTGGATGCAGTCAGGGTTACGCTGAGGCCATGGAGATCATTGTGGTTGTGCAGTTGAAGGAGGGAAGCAGCGAGTTCATTAGTGGTCTGGCGAGTCTGGAGTGGAGGTGCGAATAGGCACTACCGATTATGTAACCATATGGTCTGTGCGCATGGGTGTTCTTGCCATGTCCAGGTGCTCCAGATGGTGCAAACAGACTTCAATTGATCGATTCATGGAGAGTTTCATTGTGCTGCCAATAATACTTTCCGGAAACAATGAAGAATATGGCAAAATTCTCACCTTTTTTTTTTTTTTACAAATACAAGGTCATTCCTAAAAATTCACTGATGCGGCTGAAAACGGCTATGGCCCGCTTTTGGGCGTTGGGTGGGATTTCTCCGTGTGCATTGTCGAAACCGAATCATAACCTTCGGCAGCACTTCGGCCGGGCATTTGCGCCTATGAGCTGCTTGTGTATGGTTTTTGTTCCTCGGTAACAAGGATCACTTTCCTATTCCATCCTTCTCTAACTCCAAATGCCTCTTCAAAGCCCAACATGGCAAATTTTCAGCCACTATGAACGAGTCTTCTGACAGATGTTTTCCCGGCCAGGTAGTCTCAAGCTCCTGCGCCTCCCATGGGTTTTCGGACTCGATACCGCATTGAAACTAGCAGTGATCACAATGAATGTTTTGTTCTGTGCCGGTATCCAAGCGACCAAAATAATGGCATGCTTTCCTATAGTACCAATGGAGAAGAGCCAATAAGTCATTGGGATGCTTTCTCATCCGATTCTCCATCAAACGCCTATCGGAAATTCCATAGGCGCTCCGCATCTCGTAACGCAAAACTGATCCTTCTCAACCCAAACATTCATGCGTCGAGGAATTGCATTTCAACAGGTTTCCTGATCTGAATCTTCATAGATCTATCGCCGCCTAACAAACGTTGGTCGCTCGCATGAATGATGCAGTTTCTTCCCTCCCTCTAGGATTGGCGCCTGGCTCCTGTTTCTGTGATGCCCCAGGTCGAGGACTTGCGCCGCAGAAATGCAAAGATGTGTAGCTGGAGCCGCCAACAACGTTTCGTGTGCTTTAAAAACTCATTTCTATTTTAATCTTTAGAAACTAGCAAATTCATGCCGCTTTCAGGCGGCATTGACATCTAGTCATTCATTGTACAACAAGCGTTTTGCCGATTTCGTAGTTTTTTGGCGTCATAGTGTTCAGAATTCTTCGTATGTGCAGAGCAACCTGAGAGTTGACAATGGGTCTATCAAGTGTGGGAGCTCTTAAGAATCAAACGTTCAGAAAGGAGCTGTAGCATCCAATACAGATGCTAGCGGCCTTAAAAGCAAAAACTAGCAGCCTATTCTGCGCGAATTGGTAATAATTGAATGAACATATTTTACACCTCGCGGTAAATCCCATGTACATAGCAACATTTCCTCAGGATGTAGAGTTTTTCAAAGTGTCTTCTAGTTTTCCGACAGTTCAAGCTTGAACTGGCAAAACGAGAGTAGCTCTGATGATATTCTTAATAAAATACGGCAACGCTCTTGATTAGATCTTGCTCAACTCATTTTTGTACTATGAGAAACTTGTGGACGCCTCATGCTTGGCGTCAATTAATGCAACATTTTTTTAGAGCGTCGTATGTGATTAGTCTTACATTGATTCATCTAGATATTTATTTTTATGTTGTGTTTCTCGTGGTTTTTTTTTTTTATTAAAAAAAAAATAAAATAAAATAAAAAGATAATTTTTCTCAATATTGTTTCAAAATTCTGGATTGTTGAATTCACCCGGGCCTTGGCCAGTGAAAGTAGGAGCATACGGTAATTGGAACAGCAACAACTTTTGTAAATTTAACTGATCTTGAATAGAGATTTCAAAAGTGGATTTTTTCCCCGCTCTGTACGTGGGGGTCTTGAATAGATTTTGGTTTCTCCACCAGGAACGTTTATTCCGAAGGATCCGCACCCAGCCTCACGATAAGGCCAAAATCCCGATCTTTATCAACGGCGCTGATTAACATACCTGGAATCAAGTTCCTCGTCCTCTTGGTCGATGATCGATGACGCAATCGTAATTATTGATCACCACAGATAGCAATTGGTCGGTCGAAAGCAAAAAAATATATTAAATGCCGTGCAGTAGTCACAATACGTTCCTGAGGTCCATTCAGATTTATTCCGACCGGAACTAACCGAGGCAACGTCACAATGGTCACACTACCTCTGTTCTATTTTCTCCTCCCTCTACTTTGCAGCAGTCAGGGTGCTGCACAGACAATGCCATTCGACGCCCGCGAAGCGACCATTGACTCCGTTCATCATGCGCTTTATACTGGACTTGCGACATGCCGCGAGGTTGTCTCGTCATTTATTGCTCGGATTGAAGCCCACAACAACTTGACTAACGCTGTTCTTACGCTCAACCCGAACGCTTTGGCCGTAGCGGACAATTTGGATGAGCAACTGGCAGCGGGAAATGCAAGCGGAAAGTTGTTCTGTGTCCCCGTTCTTTTGAAAGATAATTATGACACGGCCGATATGCCAACAACAGGGTCTAGTCTGGCATTGAAGAATTCACAGCCAACTCAAGATGCGCCTAGCGTAACTGCATTGAAAAATGCGGGAGCTGTCATACTAGGCAAAGTCAACTTGCATGAACTTGCATTGGAAGGATTGAGCGTCTCGTCGTTGGGCGGGCAAACGATCAATCCATACGACGCGACAAGGTCCCCTGGTGGTAGCTCTGGTGGAACAGGTGCTGCGGTTGCTGCCTCATTTTGCGTCTTTGGCACAGGTACGGACACCGTGAATTCATTGCGAAGCCCTGCATCTGCCAACTCGCTTTGTAGCATGAGGCCAACAAGGGGCCTGATCACGCGCACTGGAATTATCCCTATCTCCATTACACACGACGTAATCGGGCCTATCACTCGCTCCATCAAGGATGCTGCCATAGCACTCACTGTGATGACGTCGATGGGCTATGATCCAGCGGATAACGACACGGCTTTAGTTCCACTTGCAAACAGGGATGTGGACTACACTAGTTCCTTGACCATAGGAGAGTTGAAGAATCTCCGAATTGGCGTTCTCAACGGATTTTTCAACCGCACTGATTCACCAGAGATTACACCCGTTAACAAAGCCATGGACAGCCTTATGGCCAAACTCGAAGCCCAAGGCACAACACTTGTCCCAATCAACGAGACTCTGTATAATGCTACTGCCATACAAGCTCAACTTGATGTTCAGCGTTTCGAATTTCGTGAATTGATGGACCAATACCTCCAACGTCCGTCACTCTCTGGAGAACATCCGGCCACGCTAAACGAACTTTACTCACGCAAATCGGTTAATGGGTCGGGTGGCGAGTTTCTGGTGATACCTTCTCAGTACGAATATGTCAACACAGCACTGAAATCATCCACTGGTAATGAGAAATACATTCAGCGTCAACATGGTATCCGTAATCTCACTCTGGCACTTGCACAAACTTTTGCGGCGAACAATTTGGATGCAATTATCTATCCTGAGCAAAAAAACCTTGTTGTGAAATTGGGCTCTCCGTCTCAGTCGGGCAGAAATGGTATCTTGGCTGCCCTCACAGGATCCCCGGTAGTCACCGTCCCTATTGGGTTCAGTGAGCCGAGTGATGACGCTCCAATTGGTGTTCCGATAGGAATGGAAATATTGGGACGACCATGGACTGAGGAGAAGCTATTACAAATTGGATACCAAATCGAGCAGCTCACCCATACCAGAAGACCTCCATCGTGGGCGAGAGAGCAATTAGAAGCGAAGATGTACGATGAAGTTCCAAAAATTGTGCCCGATGCAGGGAATATTTCGAAGTCGTACTCAATGGGCACGCTATGATCTCATAGATACTATTAGAGAGCGTATCCAATATACTCTGAGTGCAAACTACTAGACGCTCATGTGCTATTCCGTAACGGTTGCCTCCTTGAAAAGACACCCACCCAAGTATTTTCAATCACTCGTTTAAACTCATTTGACCTAAAACTTTCACGGTCGGCTTATACATAGATCACATCAAGACCCCTACACACTGTGTCGTCGGGGTCTCGCCTCCCTATCATCAATGTCTTGTGAACCGTCCGAGGCCTCTGTATTATCAACATTCGAATCTTGCTCATCCAATTCCACTGGAGGGGTGTGCGTTATCTCGTGTGTATCTATGAGAATGGCGAGCAATCCGCGCATATTGCCACCAATACCGTCTTCCATATGTACGGCTGTCACTGGTCCTCGAAGGAAACTGCCCACTTGGTATTGCTTCGGGACAGATTCATATGATATAACTTGTCCACATTCGTATATGACGCCGAGGTGTAGGCACTGCAATTGTAGTTTCTGCCGAACGAAGTCGAAAACGTCCCCCCAATGCCCTGGCCTCAGATTAATCATAAACATGCTTAGATCCCGGATTGTATTCCTGCAAGCACCCAGGAAGCCAATTATGGTCTCGCTTGATAATGTTGCCACATCCAAAGTGAAAACTTCCAGATTAGGTAGAATGCCGCTCTGCCTGGAAACCGCTAACATCAACTCATCACAGTGTGACGTGTGATCCATTGTCAAACTCAGATTTGCTAAAAGTTCGGCCTTGCTCAATATTCGTTTGAATGGGTCGCTGAACCAACTCGACGCTGGACAAAGACTTGGTCAGACCGATAATTTCAGTTTTAACCATGATAGAACTTACTCCGACATCCTCTTGTTGTAAGATGCAAAGACAGAGAGGTGATCCGATCAAAAAGCTCAGGCGTTCTTGATATTGGTTCAAATATTGAAGTCCGTATAGAAGAGTGATGGATCGAAGTACCGGGTATTTCAAGTGCTTTCAGGTGGATTTGACTAGTACGGATAACGGACAACGTTGCTGACACTATTGTATACCATGCCCTTTTCACCCTCCTACCCCCATCCCCGGACGTTCCCAACGGCCCCCAGATAGTAAGCTTTTCCAAATTCTCAAAAGGCGCTATATATTGTTGGAGGCGTTGCTCAAGGCCACCACCATATATGAACCGTGCATTTTCCTCACTTAGAGAGGGGTAAAAGTCCATGTTGGTGACCGCCAATGTTGAAATGTAGTCTTGCTCGTCGAACAGTCTTTCGGATGTCAGCTCGATTTCTCGAACGTGAATCCGAAGTTGGTCATGCTGAACAACTCGTTCTAGTCTGGAGAAACCTTGACGGTGAAGTTTAACGTTGATGAACTCGAAATGCGCGGAGCCGAATCGAAACATAGTTTTTGCATGTATCTCTCGGCAGGTAAGTCGCAAGTTTCGTAGATGACAGTTCCCATAATGTTGTTTGATTTCCCCACCGTGATCGCACAGGTAGGCGTGCCACAAATGACCAGCGATCCGATCTACCAGCTCTGCAGGCAATCCTTGAAGAGATGGAGACATAATGCAGCCTGTAGGATGATATAGACAAACCGAAGGCTGCGTATGAATAGAGAGGTAGAGAGATGTGTTTCAGGGTGAGGGGGGATTTTCTTCCACGCTAGGCACCCGTACCACCTGAACTTCGACCAATGAAATCCTACAATCTTAATGTCCCTTGTGAATTCCACCTACGCATAAATTGGGCGTGTCATTGCCCCTGAGGCCTTTATGTCCTGAAGCATCTCCACCATAGAGGCTGAATAGGTAGGTAAAGAGGCAAAACTCACAGCGCGAGGGTATGTACCGAAAATCAAAGAAACCAGCGCGGCAATGTTAGTATTCAGATTACCCCACTCTCAAAGATTTATGATATTCCCGCCGAAGCATAAATCGACGTTGAAGAATGTAATCAACCTCTCAGGACGATTTCATACGCATGATGTAGGCCCACAGCATGCCGAGTTCTCACAACTTGAAAGTATATGAAACTATAGGTGCCAGAGCACCACTCGGGTAGCCTTATCTATATGGTGACTAAAGTTGGAGATATTGCCGTGTGTATGGCTAAGATACCCTTTCATGTATGGTAGGTTTTGACCGAGTGGGTTGCATGTGATTCATTTGACACCATTGAGCAAATGAACTGCACTACTAAAAATACACAAGGTGTTTCAAAATGTGGTAGTTGGAACTATCAGATTGATAATTTCAAATACGGCTTCTCTTGTGGTGTCAAAGTCTCAATTTTTGAAGCCCAATTTGATGTATTTCTTGATCTACCACTCCCAACTCTATTGTTGAGATTCAACTGACGCTGCATGACAACAAATCCAAGTGAAATGTCCGTAACAAGAATAGAGAGAGCGCACAAAATCGATAAAAGTGTTCCATGGGACTAAAATTCTAAGTGGAGAGGTTGCCCAAGACTCCATATATGATCAGGTATATCCGTGGGAGACTAACCTCAACAATTTGAACATTTCCCACCAAAGGAAGTGGGTTGCCTACTATAAAAGGGGGTTAATACTCTAAGATAATGTTCTTTAAAAAACTGCTTCTACACTTTTAATACTCCAACCCCTAACATAATCATCATCAAGTCAACATGCGCAGTTTCAGCACGTTCATCTTCGTCTGCGCCGTTGCGGTCTGCATCTTCGCTGTCTTCGGCGAAGCATGGAAATCCGAGTCCGATGTATGATCGCCCTTTGAGCAGTTTAACTTCATCACTATGTCCTTTTCTACTCATGATATAATCTACCGCTTTTTGCA
Organism: Acrocalymma vagum; assembly: GCA_028476805.1. Lineage (NCBI taxonomy): Eukaryota > Fungi > Ascomycota > Dothideomycetes > Pleosporales > Acrocalymmaceae > Acrocalymma > Acrocalymma vagum. The sequence continues at coordinate 355,580 of JAQGEP010000001.1, read as the reverse complement.
GAGCGTTTTTGCTAACGACTTGGCAGGTGGACAAATTCGGGCGCCAGCCCGGTGTTAATTGCACCCCGGTGAACTGTAACAAGGTTTGCCACAAGAATACCAAGAAGTGCAGGAAGTGGTGCGGTGGGAAGGATACCTTCCACGCGGTAAATGAAGCCGATTCCTCTGAAACTGTGAATTAATCTTTGACATGATTTTATAGCGGCACAAGGAGCGCAAGGGATGGCTCCACGGTCCTCGATGCGAGGATCCCACCAGCGGCACTGACTTCTACTACTACACTGACTAAGCGCTCATTAGTGTAGTAGTGTGAACAGGGAGACTTTGGGGGACAGCTTGAGAGGGTTTTTTGGAAGGGATTTTTTGTTTTTGGAGAGTTTGTGGAGTGAAGTTCGTTGTTTTTGTGATGCTAGGAGTTATGGGTGCTAGTAGACTCGATAAAAGAGAATGATGTCTATTAATGAGCTTGATCAAAGACCCAGCGCTAGCCGTTAATGGAACCCCAATCCTATGTGCGTGGTGCCTTATCAAATATATGTGGATATAGCATGATGATACTTGCGGTGTGCTGCCTCGTACGCTGCAGAAACGTCTGGAAATAAATCCAAGTACTCGAAGCCATCAAAATCACCTCCTAGGCTGTTCAAACAGTTTATACTTTCAGGGATAGAAGCTAACAAAATTAGCTATGCCCTATCATCGTCCTCTTAGGATAGAATGCGTTGAAGACAATAAAATTGTTCATGAGGTCTGATTAACCTGCACCGTCTTTCCGGACTTTTCCAGAGGCTGCGCTGTGTACCCAGGCCCCACAAATGTGCCCCATCAGGAACAAGCCTCGGCGGCTAATTAACAACGAAGGCTTATGTCTTGGGTAAGCTGCTTTTGATGAATATGCTGGACTCAAGTATGCTACATTTCGTCTGATGGTCATCACCAAACCAGGCGTTGTGTACATACTATACCATACCTTAATTACGTAATCACACAAACAATTCTTTGGCAACCGTTTTCGCGCACCGGGTATCGACACTTTCAAAGGCTCCAAGGTAGTCGTTAACTTGGCCAGAAATCTGTTTTTTTCGTCGTGGGAAATGAAGCAATAAAAGGGCCGAGATGTACAGGACAAAATTCGACGTCATTGCTGAAGCCAAGCCCCCCAACGAGGATCAAGCTGGTCGATCAGTCATCTCATCATTGCAGAACTCGTCATCTGGGGGCGCAGCTGAACACAACGCGAAAAGCCTGCATCGCCAGCTCGCAGCGCCGAGCGCGATTGACAGGTTCTCTGTGCCCGGCGTGGGGCTCGTGGTGGGCTGTGGTGCGTTGGAGTGAATGCCAAGCTCACGTGATGACGCGCCAAGGGGCTTATCGATAGGTAACGGCGGATTCCCGCTCAGCTCTCGAAACATCGAGACTCTCAACTCTCGTCCCGGTGTTTCTGCTCTCTTCCCATGCCTCGTTACCAATGATCCGCTACGGCGCCATCGTCAACATTGTTACGCTCATCATCTTCTTCGTCTACCTTTGCATCGCACTCTACTTGACAGCTCGTCACGGCCTAGGCCACAACTCCCCTTGGATATGTCTTACTATCTTGGCGCTCTGTCGACTCGCGCAGGTCTCGCTGGATCTGGCTGCGACATCAATGTTTCCCCCTGAGTCGGCTCCCAACACGTCTCTAGAAACTGCTGTCGCGATTCTGACTGAAATGGGCCTGACCCCATTGTTCATGTCAACAACGAGCTTGCTGAACCTGACCACCAGGCCAAAAGGGAGACGCATGCAATGGATTCTGATCCTTGTACATGTTCCCCTATTAATCTCTTTTATCCTCATTGTCGCTGGTGGCATAGATCCGGATTCTCGCTTTTCACGAACATTTGCAGCAACAGAACCGACCAAAGCTGGAGTTGCTCTCTACCTCGCCTGTTTTGTTGTGCTGGTCTGGGCGACCACAGTCATCTCGGCTCGACTCTATCTCGCCGACTCGAGGGAGGTGAAAATTCTTACGACTGTGGTGTTGAGTCTTCCATTTTACGTTGTCGATGTTGTGTACATGATGTGTTTCGCGTTCGAAAGTTTCTGGGGAAGCCAAAGATTCAACGTCATTAGCGGCAACGTTACACTCCAGCTCTGCATGTGCGTATTACGAAACGTGGTCACCACCAAAAGCTACATATCCCAGCTTGCATGATATAATACTGACCCTTAATCATCAGGCAAGTCATTATGGAATATGTCATTGTAGGCCTCTACTTGGGTTTGGGCCTGGGCTTACCAGACAAGGCCGCAAGATTGAGAGAGCAAGTTGCCGAAATGGATGTTGACCAACTGCAAGAGACCATTCTCTGGAAGCTTTACGAGATCGGATCCACTATAGTTGCAGCAACAGTCATGCCTGCGCTGATGCTGGCGCATTGGGTGTTGGGAAAAGTTCTCCGCTCTTGAGACCTATGGGATATGCTTGACAAGGAGCAGTGTAATAGCCAGTGTATTCAGCAGACTGCCGGATATGACTATTGCGTAACGCTTTTTGTTTCAAGTTCCCAGTAACACCGTTCAGACGCACATCTCATGGCCACAACACGATGCCTCACAATATGCGCCTAAACATCGGCTTCTTCCGTAAATATGGAACGGTGGATGATTGCTACTGTTTTTAGCGCTAAGCAGGCACCGGCCGTCCCGAATGTGCAAAGTGCCACTCCCAAGCGCTGCCAGCTTCATTCCTTTCCCTATTGGTCGTCCTTGGAGCCAATCAAGCACGCAATTCGTTTCGAGGGATCACAATGAACGGGGTTACAACCAAAGGTACACCTAACAAACAACACGGATAGTCGTTGCTGCAGTTGAACACGTATAGAGTCATTGTATGCAAGACTCAAGATGCAATTATGCAACGCTCTTTCCCACTTGTAGCTTCTCGTGGCTAATGGGAAATCCTGTTCACCAGAGATCGATGATCGACGAAATTGAGAGAAACATGGAAAGAATATTTCGAGGGGCGTGCAAGGAAGGGGCCTATCAATACCGGAGTGGTTAGAATCTCATACCCTCACACCAGCAGATGTTCTGAAAATTCGATAGAACTCGCCAGAAGTTACCCGACGAGAGCTACAAAAAGAGGTCCATTCATTAGACACATTTTCCTTAATACTCTTGTAATTGGCATGGAAGGCAGGACCCGTCCAACAAGAACGCTATAGCCCGAATCTAGATAGGCAGTCTGATATAACTTGGCTGTAAGCTGCCTTAGAAACAATGAGCACATATATAACAACCTAATGTAATTCTTCAAGCAATATTTATATGGCTCCATTGGATAGAGCGTAGTATTTGAACTCTCTACCAGATCTTAATAGAGGGGAGTAAACCTTCCAGAAGGGAAATGCTTTTGCAGGCTCGAGCCACATTTATGGCCGTGTGATAATACAAAGAACGGAGATCTGTATGTTATTTTACACAAGACAAAGATGACATATCTTCTCCATGGATCAATAATTTACCCTCAGCCCGTCTCAATGACAGGATTCGAGGCAGCCAGAACAGACTCATACGCTGCACTCAAGATGCGGAACCCCGAACGAAAACAAAGGGATTGCTCCTTCTCTTTCCCAAGTAACTCCAAGCAGGTACTCAGAGTATCGATAATAGTTTGCCGAGGCGGGATCATACCTTCCGGAGTGAGACTCGCAGCGAGCGGTGCATCGGTTGGAGCCAGGTGAATACACGTGGTAAACGCCGCGGCAAAGAAATCCAATAAGAAAGGTCGAGAGATGAGATCGTTGTTTTGAGGCAGGAATGGATGTTCTGATAGTTCGCGGTAGTGGACTAGGAGCGCGAGACTGCATTCGAGAGAGGACCAGTATGATGTCGGGTATGAATATGGTGCCTCTTGGAGTAGAGAGTGGCAGCGGTGCAGACAAAGAAGAACCCGCCGGTAAAATATGTCAAGAGTTGATCGGAGAATGTTGTTTCCCTCGACTGTTGCTAGTTGGCACATGAATCGTCGGATTTCTAAATCGTATTCTAGGACTTCATCGTAGGTGGGATGGTTCGCTGGGGAGTGTATTTTGGAGAGGAAATGGCATATCACGCTAAATGATTTTGGTATTACAGAGTTCCAGCTGTCGTCTAGTGTGGTTATGCAGTCTGAGAACGGGTCATCATTGTTCATTACAAGCGTATCCAACGGAACAAGAGAGCGTTGTCCTGTAATGACGGATAGTTGAATATCTAGGTAGGCAACTATGGCCCACAGACGGCGTTGATATTCGTCCCGGACAGGAGGATCACTCGTAGGATAGATGGGCATAGCGCTATCTTGCAGCGAGAGCATCAATGCCAGTCGAACAATAACGCCCATGACATTCCAGCATGAATCTAGAGCCCAGCAGGTAGCGTTTGAGACTTGCTTGGCCACAATCATCAGGCAAAGAGTACTGATGCTCAAGATGGTTGGGCGAAACATGTAAGGCGTCATTGCTAAACATGCTTCTCCTGCGTGGAAGAATTCTGTGGCGAGCTGTGAGTTTCTAGTTATCCCATAGGCACCGAGGCCCAGGACGATAAGAAACTGTGCAACCCAGGATATGTTAGCCTCTTTGGGGTTGTCCCAGAATGCCAATACTTGTATGGGGAATACTTCTGTGTCTATGATTGGGTAGATGGCTTGATATAGGTTCATATAGCAGTCAATGTAAAGTTGAGAATTCGAACGAGCACTTTCGATCAATGCGTCAACGTTGCCAGCAGATGAGTATTTGAGCGAACTGGGACTGCCAAAGGGATAGTTTCCAGACATGGTCAGGTCATTGAGACATTTTTTCTCCTCGTGTTCCTGAAGGGTCATTGCGAAAATCTCCGAAAGACCTTCAAAGCGTGTGGCCTGGTACGAAAACGGTTAGGTCAACTTGATTGAGTATTCTCACTGTAAAAAAATGGAAATGCTTACCTTTTCCAGCAAGTAATGCCAGTGAGTTGATCCTCGGCGGCGTAAAAACCATATCGCTACTACATCTTCTGGGCTTTCACCGGCCAAGATGAATGATGGGTCGTTTCGAGTCGTATTCAGAGTCTTGCTCGTCGTGTATGTGCAATCGCTTTGGCGTCCAGATCTGGAACAGCGGCCACATGGTTTGTTTCTATCGCATTTTATTTTAAGAGAATGGCACCTGGTGCATGACAAGACGATTCTATCGCGCTTTTTGATTGTCCTGAGAGGTATTTCCACTGGCTCCGGATTTGGGGTTGGATCGGATGGTGTTAGCGATGGAGAGGCGTTCAGATTGATTGTAGGCCATTTCTCGATCGCGTCCTCGCTTGGAGGTGTTGACTCATTACTGCTGGCTGAAGGAGAGTTGGATGGTGCCGTCTGAAAAGAACAAGCGATACCAGCTCGCAAACATCGTGAGCATCTAGGCTTCAGCTTGTCGCATTTTCGTTTCGTGGCTCTGCAATGGACACACGTTTTTACGTCCCGGGGCACTCGCATGACAATGTGTATGAAGTAGGTACCAACAGAGGGAAGAATAGTGAGCAGTCAAAGATGCACCGGCGATAGTCGGGCTTGGGGGAGGATCTGATTAAGCAGATGGGTTAGGGTTGGCGGCGTTTAGTTGCGGCCGCAAGTTAACACCGACAGACTCTAGCCCAGGCTAACCCAATTATGGCGGAATGTCCCATTTGCGGTCCTGCGTAGCGGTTCACTCTTGACGCCACAGCTAACCTCCCCTTCTTGCTTCCTTAATAGACTTGTTATTGCTCTCGTTTTCGTTAAGTATACCATTAATGGTAACGTCCGGAACTGAATTGATCTCTCGAGCCTCATTCCGCCATGCTCGGATATGTACAAACCCCCTATTCCCTCAAATCACAATTAGTAAATCGTACTCTGCCAATGAATTGTACATTCCTTGCTGCTTTGATATATTCTTCGACGTCTATCGCCGATGTGCGGCCGACCGCCCATTAATCTGGATATCCAAATCGTAATGTGGAGTGGAAATGTTATAAGTTCGATAGGCACTTAATGATGCCTCCCAGACTTCTTCTAGTTTCTCATTTACCTACAAAGTGGAATCATAGCCCGCAGCTTCTTGTTTTCGCCCAGTGTCATTCCTCATATGAGACTCAGTATAGGAGGAACTTTTACTTTTTTGTACATTTGGTAGAACTCCTAGGTCGATCTACATCGTTTACCCCTTCGACTCATCATTCCAACTATCTTTTGCAACGCCTACTACCGCGTCGAAAGCATGTCAGGCTCTGTAGTCTCCAAAATGGAGATCAATGTTCAATTACAAGCTGGATCACCGCAAGAAAAAGTAAGAGAGCACTACCAGGAACTGGTATCAGAACAGCAAGCTGTTCCAGATAAAGTTTTCATCAGCGGTTACAGCCTCCAACATCTGGATCCAAACTTGGTTGTGCTAAATGAGGAAGCGAATGAACATCCCCGCGTGAGATACCACTTCATACGACCCTGGGTCTCATTCACTAAGACTACTACACAGACGTGGCCCTTGAGGACGAAACTTATAACCACTGCCATCGTCGGGGGATACTGTTTCCTCTCGCCCTTCGCAAGTGAGTAACATAATGTATCTCTGTACAGATTATAAGTCTAACAAAGCGAATATAAAAAGGTACCATCTTTGCCCCTTCTGTTCACCTCGTCATGGAAGACTTAGGCATTACCGACAGTGCCGTTGGCGCTCTTACAGTCTCAATTTTCCTTTTCGCCTATGCCGTTGGCCCATTAGTACTTGCTCCTCTCAGTGAGCTCTACGGTAGAAGGATGATCATTGACATCGGAAATTTTATCTTCATTGTATTTGCGATCGGAACGGGTTTCACCAAAACTGTAAGCTTCTGTTGTACTGCGGCTTTATATAAAGCTAATAGCCATGGAGCCGGCCCAATTCTTAGTTTGCCGATTTTTTTCAGGTGTCGGTGGCTCAGCTGCTATCTCCATTGTTGGCGGTTGCGTTGCAGACATTTGGGATTTGGCGGCTCGCGCCAAAGCGTCGGGAGTGGTCATGTTAGGACCGTAAGTGCACTTTCATACCATCAGAGGTAGCTACTAAGGTGATGTAGAGTTCTTGGCCCTGTACTTGGGCCAGTCTGTGGAGGATGGATGTCACAGGGAGCGTCGTGGAGATGGACTCTTTGGGTACCGGTAACTAAGCCAAACTCAAGTCACTTTTACATCACTTAAAGGCATCTGACAACCATATTAGGCTATTGCAAGTGCGGTTTTAGCAGTCGTGGGAGCGACCCAGATGCCGGAATGTTACGCGCCAACAGTCCTAGAGAAGAAATTGAAGAAAGAGCGAGCATCCAAGAACAATGATCGCTTATATACTGTTCTGGATCTCAAGCCTAAGCCAGTCGGTTTTGGTTTTCTGATAAGCCAATTCATCCGCCCAGGTAAGTCAGAACACCATAAAGTTACACGGATGGAGCTGAGCAATGTATAGTTATATACTTAATCCTCGATCCAGCCCTTGCACTCGCATCTGGTTTCTATGCTGTCGTATTTGGGATTGTTTACCTTGTCATTGTCACAGTGAGACCTTACTTCATCAAATCTTTTGTTGTTCATTGCCATCTAATGATAGTGCAGTTGGCGGATGTATTTGGACTCGGCTACGGGCACTCAGTGGGCATCATTGGGACAGACTTTCTGGCAGCAGGCATTGGAATGAGTAAGGCGGCCCCCATTGCGACGTTCAATGCTCATAGTTTTGACAGTAATTGGCACCTTCGGCACTATTAAAGCAATGGATACGATCTTCAAGAAGGACGATTCCGGTCAGAAAAAGTACAAACCGGAATCTCGGTGAGTAAAGAATCTTTGAACATATGGTGTAACATTGCTAAACAAACTAAGTCTATTGAGCTGTATTATTGGAAGCATATTGATGCTTGGCGGCCTCTTCATGTATGGCTTTTCGGCATTAAAAGCACATTTCATTGTAGTAAGTAGCAACGTACAAGCCGCCGGACCAAAATCTTACGCATATGCTTAAACAATATGTAGCCTCTTATTGGAATAGCACTGTTTTCTTGCGGATGCATGAATATCATGTTAGCAATCCAGATATATGCTGTAGACGGGTAAATAACTTTATCCTCCCCTCTTCTGACTTGTACTAAACTGCCTATTAGGTTCCGCTTTCCTGCTTCCGCTTTTGCAGCTAGTAAGCTGAATAACCCTGCAATTAGTTCTACTATCTCACATAATAATCTAGTATCGGTACTTCGTTGTCTCTTCGCTGGCGCGTTTCCTCTCTTTGGACCAAAGCTCTTTGAAAAGCTTGGCGTTAATTGGGGCATTGCTTTGCTTGCATTCCTGCTCCTTGGGCTTGGACTCCCGATGATATCATTGGTAATTAAATCAGAAAATCCAGCTAGCACAAAATTATACTAACAGCTCACTTCTTACAGCTCTACGTTTTTGGGCCAAAGCTTCGTAAAATGGGGGTTGATCGTATGGAACGATTCGAGGGATATACGAACAAATAACTAAAGTTCACTCGCAAACTTTCCTCGATATGTAGGCGGATAAACTTCTTGCAGGTCCAAATATATCATAACTGCCGTTGCCCCTTCCCATATGAAGTGGTAATGCCAGAATGCGCTCCGGAGACGAATAGTAAATCATCGAATGGTAAACATCCAGAGGGTCAGCATATGACATATGTGGGTTTTACAAGTGTTCTGTAAATCTTATACATTCTTTTGTTCTTGGTTTCATTAAGGGACCCGGGTCTCTGCTAAGCTCATATACCTGGGCCCACAGTCTCGCAATCTTTGTAAATAATTAATGACATCTAAAAGCAGGAGAACATTTGCCGTATTTAACTACTGTGAGTTCAAAGCTCGGTTCAAGAGGGAGAACTCTGGAAAGTCTGTGAAGAAGCCTCCTCCATCATTGCTAGAGAGCAGCTAGTCAGGACACGAAACTCCATTTGGTCAGCCACGTCTTCAAGACACTATTGAAGCGTTCCGGCTCTACCATGAAGAGAAAGTGCCCTGCTGGAATGACCTCAATAGTTTCAAATTTCTCATCAAAGTTCGCTTCCCGTTCCAGCTCCCCACTTTCGTTGGCGGCGGGTGTCACCAAGCGCGGCACGCCGCCCTTCTTCGTTCGGCGCAGGTATTCGGCGCCACCTGAAGATCCAAGGTAAGTTGCCATCTGCACCCAAGTCTCAGCAATAGTATGAGGTGGCGTAGCCCACGCCCGTCGACGCTGGTATGGCTCAAGCCAGGTGGGCGTTCGTCCGTCGGTTGGGTACATGCCGGCTTCCGCCCAGAAATTGGTCGCTATGTCGAGCGCGCCTGCTGGATTTTCCTGAAAGAGCCCGCTAACATTCGCCAGTACGTCCGGTGGTATGTAGTATGCCGGATCTACGAGCACAGTACCACGTACAAGCTCGGGTCGGCGGAAGACAAGTTCATTCGCTACAATGCCACCAAGACTATGGCCGAGTACAATGGCTGGCGCACTGGCGCTGACACCGAGGTGTTCGAGGAGGGCGGCAGCGTCATTAGCCATTGTAACAGGATCGAAGTGAGTCAGGTTGCAGCGGTGGTCGCCGTCGATGCTGTAGGCCGAGCTGTGTCCATGTCCTCGCAGGTCGAAACCGATGAGAAGATATCCGAGTGCGAGCAGAAAGGGAACCTGGAAAGACCAATCGTTCTGGTCACAGCCCCAGCCGTGGATAAAGAGTATAGGGGCGCCAGAACCCTCCAGTGAGTAGAAGAGGTCGGTACCGTTGTGCCTAAAATGATGCCCGCTCATTGTACTAATCAAATAAATATAATCCTTTCCTCTGGGGTTTGATATTGATAGCGAGCACAGCAAGTTTTCCTTGGGTGTGACTCGCACTCTAATAGCTTTTCAGCATGCCTATTCAAAATCTTCAAATGCCTGTGACAGGTCGTGATGCAATATGACATACGTTGAGCATGGTCTCTCAAGACTCGCTATAAGACCATCTTCAAGAGAACAACAAAGAGCCAAATCTCCGTTGTGTGGAAGTAGGGATTCATGTGGACTTACTTATTGAAGTAGTTCTTCTATTGAATGATGTAATAACATCAATTGGTTTCCAAGATGCTGCACAAGTATAAGGAAGGCGGTGCGATATGTCTTGCTTCACGTAGAATTTGTCAGCGGGTTGAGCCGCCGAGCAGGCTTATCAATCATACCATAGGCACGTAGACCATACCTAACCTAGTACTTGTTCGTAGTAGGCACCTAGCGTCCGTCTTGGCAGAATGACGCTGCTCGTAAGCTTCCATCAATATACAAGCTCTGCTAAGAGACGGTCGCAAACGAAATCAGAAGAGAAAATATACATCGAGGCATGTGTTTTGAATCTTTGGCACACAGTGTCTCGACCCAGTGCGACAATCGCAGGACTCAGTCTTGTGCTTGTGACTCGATTGAACGAACCGTGCTTTCTAGAAATAATTAGAAGCGACCATCCGTGTAGACGATATAGATTGGGATGAGAACTTTCCCAGTTCTTTTGGTCAATTATAGCCTCGGAAATTCGCATGAAATCCCGATATATCCTGGTTTGTAGTATGGTCGCGTTGATACAGCTGCTTAGTGTTCTTATGCAAACCTGTAAGAATATTATTAATAAGAAAGGGATTTCTCCTAATAAAAACAGAGAGAAAAAATATTTTTTTACTGGAGAAGCGTAATGCAGCGGTTTACGGTATATGAAGCCATGCAGGTTGAAAATAGCAAATCCAAGTCTCAAAGCTAAGTGAATTGGACGCTAGTGTGTGCAGCTGAAGCAAGAACCTCCGCCATTCATCTTTTTTTTTTTTGCCCTAGTTGGCATGCAATAGCGATGCCCGTTACCGCTGTTGCTATTCATCACCATGTGAATTAGTACGCTATGTAGAGTGTTTCATTATATAGTAGGTTGAAGTAAATTGTGGCATGTATCAAGAACATTCCGTCTCAATCTCATTGAGCGGAGCTGCACCTTTAACTAAATCTTAGTAGGAATATTACAATGATCTGTACACAGTTCCCGAGCCAGGCATTGAAGTCGCCCATCCGGGCCTCGAACCCTACCACCCATACCCACAGCTTGGGCTTGAAGTTCGAAGCCATCAAGCTGTGGAGAAGCCACCTGGGCAAGATCGCGCTGGAGTATCAAGAATATGCGGACTCAAAAAGCAAACGTTCTGGATCGTCATCATCATGGCCGTGATTATCGTCATGGCCACGCTGATAGGTGCTCTAGTCGGCAAATTAGTGCCCAAAGAAGACAAAACAAACTCAAGCTCGAGCAGTGTGAGTGTGAGTACGGGCTCTGCATCTTTCCCCAAAAGCAGCCAAACCAGCACGGCAAGCTCAACCTCAGCATCGTCCACAGCTACCCCCGCAGCGCCCATCGAGACCACACGCATAACCCACAACAACGTAAGCGTCTTCCGAACCTGCCCTTCCTCCAACAACAGTAACTACACCTCCCCATCGCAGCCTAGTATACCGAGTCGAAATCTCGAAATCCATTGCGACTGGTTGCCCAACTTCGCAAGAGTCAACAGTGAGGATCCGCTGAATGAGATCAATCCGGATAAAAACTTTACAGCAAACTCATTGGAAGATTGCATCAATCAGTGTGCACATTATAACGCCGAAAGGGTTTCGGATGAATAGGGGCCATGTGGAGTAGTTATGTGGCGGTGGGACTACAAAATTGACTCCTGGACTCGGTGTTGGGGAGGTTTTGGGCCAGTGGACAAGAGTGATATTAGGAAAGGGAGGTCATCAAAGGATCCCGCCGAAGCGCTGGCTGACACTGCGCTTCTTTTAGATGGTCTTTAGATGGGGAAGTTTTGTTGGATATCTTTGTTGCAGCTTTCAGGTTCCAGTCACAAATCCGGCTTTTGATCTAAGAATGTCTCATCTCTGAGATGGAACTGCTGGGTTCAATTGGAAGGGATAGGGGCCCTATTCCCACTTAATTAAGACAGTGACGATCTGTAATCATGTTGATGTATGAGGTGGGAACTAAATGTCCATGACATCCGATTGTTGAAGCTTTAGCAAAGCGTTTTTAAGTCGCCGAGCCGAATAGTGCTAGTGCAAGTATCTATTTGACTATAAAAAACAACAAAAAAGACAAGACAAAAATAACCATCTGAAACCCACGGAACACAAAAACCGTGTAAACCTCTCATCCAAACCAACCCTTAGCCAAACAAACAAACCTTTCGACATATTTTCTGTTTCTGCATGCGACAACCAGTCTAAACTGTAAACTTTCAGACAGCAAGAGCTAGCTGACGTAACTGAACTGTATCAAGCTTACTGTACTGTGCAAGATGACAAACGGGCGCCGCAGCATTCACTCAATGCGAATGCGGAGTGACCAGCCGTCCAAATGAGCAGTATCACTTTAAATATCATAGTAAAGGCTAATATTTTACGCGGAATTTAGATAGATACTGGGCTAGGGCTAGGACTAGTATCATCGAGGATTTCCGCAAAGTTGCAGGACGTGCCCAAGGCGATAAGTATCCGTGTTCTAGTCCTGCCATGGACGGAAACATTGCGCTCGTTGACGTCCTGGAAATGTGGAATAAGGCAAGCGTTCAACGAAAGCAAGAGAAGGCGTGTTACTGTACAAGTTTATATTGGAAAGGTAAACTGAGACGGGGGCTCACTGATAGGAATGTTATAGACGGCGTTGCTATTCACCAGCGCCTTTGCATGGCATGGAACGTACTGGAACTTGGATATAAATCGACCTTGCTCTAACTGCTAGCTTCCATTATTATTTGAAAATCCATGTCAATTGCAAAGTAACATCATGACAAAAACACACAGTGTGCTTAAGGATAAACTTCTCCCGTCGAATATGGCTGTGTCGCCAGAGAATCCCATTTCCTCAAGCACACAACTATCCCTACCCATATTCCTCAATCCAACCATGACCCAAACTTATTGCAAAAAGACCTTAACTCATGGCAATAAAAAATAATATAAAATAATATTCCAAACGACGGAAGGGGGTATATGTCCGATATAAACGCCATGCTTGCTCCTGCCCTTGCCTTTGCCTATGATCCCTATCATCCTACTATAGCCCCTAAATGTCTGCCTAAATGCAATCTCTAAAGAAAACTGGATGTGATTCCCCCTGAAAAACAAAGACTCAACGTAGCGTAGATAACGCATGAAAAGTACATCTCCCTTCTCCCGTAGGTTTCTTTCTCGCAATGTCTCTGTGCGTCGGGCAAATGTCTGTAAATGGACTTACACTACGGTCTTGCAAGCTCAAATTGGAAGAAAGTCTCCATCTTCAATGCCTATCTCGTGCGTCTCCTCTCGGTTAGTCATGCAGCTGATGCGTGGGACATGCACCTCGCCCTTTCTTATCCCACCACTGCCTGATGCAAGCCTGGAAGAAATTTCGTCAGTCAACCATACATTATTGCTGTGAAGGGACCCATCCATACCTCATGGAATTTGCACCAGCACACCAATCTCGCCATTTTATCCCCAGCTTCAAATTCCTCGAAGCAAATTACGCATTCTGCCTCCGTCCCATCTTCATCTACGCAGTCTTTCTCTGTTGCCACATACGGGAACATTCCGCGCGCTGCATGGCTGAGACGGTTGCTTGCCCCTTCTCCATTTCCTACTGTGCTCATACCGCGCGTACGTTGACTGGGCAGACTGGTTGACGTCTGGTTTTGTGGGACTGGCGTAGGAGATGAAGAATGCAGGGCTATACAATCTTCCACGTGCTGTATGCGATCTGACTCGTCGCCGTCGGGTCCCTTTGGAGGAAGTTCATTGCCGCAGATGGGACATTCATCTTCTTCCGCTATTTGTCGCCGTGGAGGTGGCTGCGGAATGGGCTGGATGGGCTGTTGTGTATGAGTATCGGCAGGCGCAAAGAAAGGTCGTCGAAACATGTCTGATCCCGTATAATTTCTAGAGTCAGTTCCAGAATGATGACCATGAGGAGAACTGATATGTGGATTGTGTCGTGAATGCGGGTTTGTCAGATATTCGTATTGCTGTGAGTGCGGGTGGCTGGGTTGTTGGGGTTGAGCTGGCGGTGGCCAAAGGTCAGCTATGCGTGTGCTGTTGTAGTAGCTTGTTCTCCTGTCACTGAATGGGTCACGGGAGCGAGGTGTTTGTCCATGGCCGATGGTTTGTGATGCATCATGCACACTTTGACTAGATCTATGTCGAGACTGAGATGACGAACCAAAAGGGCGTCTTGTAGAAGAGGAATAATGAGCTGTATGAAATGGAGGAGTGTACTGAGGTGGTGGGTTGTAGTTGGGATCCGGTACACACGGATTACAAACGCGGACTTCCTCTCCTCCACCCAACGCAGGGTTACGGAACGGCCCGAAAGACGACATGGTGTTCGCGTCATCATCACCAGTTAGATCGACAATGTTTGCTGTGGCCTCCGACGGAGGATGAACAATGAATTGACGTGGAATTGTGATACGATGAGGTGAGCAAGCTGCGCATACAACTCTTCCGCATTTCCTATCAAACTGATCAGTATCGTGAGCATAGATAGGGGAAGGGAAGGCTTCTGAAATGGATTTCTCCAATCTACAAACAAGGGAAAGCATGAAGAGAAACGATGTCTTCGCAGAATATGGCTAACAACAGGGGAAACCAAAACAAAAAGCATACCTGCAATGGTGCTTCCGGTAGAAGAATGTAAACTGGCTATGGCAGACCGGACAATGTGACACTTCTGAATCTGGCTGCCATGGAGGCAAGACGATATCGCTCTCCCGCCTAGCGGAACTCCGTCTCACATTTTGGGTAGGAAGCGGAGGAAGTGGCGGTTGTGAGGACGGCCCAACGGGTGAGGAGGTAAGGTTTATTGGGTTCGAACTGGACTCGCCCGCATTTGAGTGCATCCTAATACTCGAAGGGCGTCTCATAGGCGATTCAGCCGTAGTCAGCCGCCTCTTACGCTCCGAGCTTCGCGATGAAGTCTCGCTATGTGGGGAGGGTCGAGCGGGGAGGGCATGTCGATATCGCGGGGCAGAGGGCCGCGGATGGTGGTCGGGCGAAGGGGGTCGAACGCTGGTCGGTTGGGAAGGGACGGCGGTGGAGTTTGGGTCGGTTCCCGAATCACTGATAAACTCAATCCACGTCTGTCCACCTTGTATGGCCATTTCTCCTTGCGAGTGTCGCGTGTCATGATGCTCTGACCTGAGGTTGGCCCCTTCGAACTGAGTCACGAGCGCTGGCGTGCTCTGAGAGAAGTGGAGTGTGCCATGGTGCGGCTCTGCCATGGTTGACGATGTGGCTATCGACGTTATTCGAGGAGGCCACAAGGGCTCGAGGGAGGGTTGTCGGGAGACGGGCGAGGAAGAGGACGACGACGACGACGACGACGGAGAGCTCATGGTAACATGCCGCCACCGGTGGTCCGCAGTCGGAATGTTCGAGTGGCGTGGGAGAGAGGTTGGCTCGTAATGAGGGTAGGCAGCTGTGTACAGGGACCGGTGAGAGCGGTACGAAGGCGGAGAGCAGAGGAGAGAGCAGCCGTGTATTGCTGCGTACGCGAGGCGGAATAGGCGCGGATTGGGTCGGGATGTTGATGGGCGACGCGCGGTGAGAGATGGTAATCAGCAATCTGGTGTTGGGTTGAGGGGCCGCCGTAATGACAACGATGACGCCGACGACTGAGATGAACAAAAGAGCAGCTGCTGGGGCGCTCGGTCTCAGTAATTGCCAGAGCAGAGCCAAACGTGCAAAAAAGGCAGCCTGTCTCAGCTCCTCGACTCCAAGCCTGGTGGAGACTGTGGTGCGGCTTGGAGGATGTTAGTCGGGGAGCAGCGGCCTCAGGCAGGAAATGAATGTCTTCTAGCTTTGCGGCCTTGCCTGCTGCACTCTGCACTCTGCACCCTACACCTTGCAGCTGTAGATACCCTGTACTCTGCATGCTGGTCGATACGCTTATCTTGCCCCAATCCAGGGCCTAGGCCAGGCCAACTCCGTAGCCCCCTCCCTGGGGCCCTCGTTCTGCCCTCACGCGACATCACTTTCATGGAATAACAATGGTCCGACATCTTCCCTATTTGCAGAGTGTGGTACATCCAAGTGTCACACCCAACCAAACATCGCTGCTTGGCCGTTCTGCCCTTCTCACCTCACTACAATTGCCACCTACGAACAATTCTCATTGTACCTAGGTAACATGCATTACTAATTGTTCATTAAAAAAAAATTGGTGATATATGAATTACTATGTTGGTTTGAGCTTACACTGCTCGAAAATTTCACCTACACATGCAGCCAAAGGTTCCAAATTTCGCTGCAGATATATGGTAGAGAATGAGAACAAGACTTGATATACGTCCTCCCAATGCATTCCAAATGCGCCTGGCGCTACTTAAAAAAAAGAACCCCCTGTTTGCCCCACGCCTGGCTAACAATGTGTCAAAACACCATAGGAAAACTGCCCTGTCCGCATTTTTTGGATAACTGAATGTGCAAATCAATGTACACAGAAGGAAATTCGTAAGTGCCGAATGCGTTGCCTATATAAACTCTTACAGACTGATACCGCTCCAATGCAACCGAGAAATGGCGTCTGCTTGATGTCAACGCTATTCACAACATCTGCCAGTCTTCGGAGAACTCTATCAATCTCGCCGGCTCCGGGAGCTCTGCATCGTGCTAATACTGCGACTACGGTCGACAATCTCCGCCGAAGCTTCCAAGTGCGTCCCGGCATCATACCCGTCATTTTGCAGGCTATCTCGGGTGACATGTTGGTGTACGTAACCTGTGCTCAACGGCCGTTCGCCCGTTTGAATGGCTTGAGGAGGAGCGAGGTCGTCGGCGATATAGTCGTCGCGACGGTAGACGCTCGATGCTGCAGAGTGGCCAGGCGAGGGTTCAGGTGAGGGTGAGGGCTCGCTTGATCCAAATGGTAAGCGAATGGGGAGCCCGCTAGGATTAGGATGTAGACTCGAACCTTGCCTAGGCACGGGCGGGTCCATCACGGTAGACAACCTTGAATTGCCCTCCAGAATGGCCTGATCTGTGGACCTCGTTCGTCGAGAGTTTTTCCGGGGTATGGTTGGAGCTCGACTTGGGCCCTGATTCCTTGTGGCGTGCGAGGCCCGTGACCCAACTCTGCTAGGAAGCTCAATGCCACCCCCAGTTTCGATAGGACCGAGAGTTGGAGCCCTTTCAGCAACCCGAGGAATACCAGGATGATAATCATCGTCACTATCTGTTGATTCGCTATCACTGTCCTCACCTCTGCGCGCAGTACCGGGGACTGGCGCAACGGTTGGCCCTTGTCGAGGTGGTGAATTCTTCAATTTCTGTGGTGACGTATCCGGGCTATCACGATATGGTTCTTGTGGCATGGATGGAGATTCATCGTCTTCTTCTAAGGGCATCATTTGAGGCGGTACGCGTGTACTCCGCACCACCTCAAATCCCTTTGACTTTTCTTTCTTCTTCCCACTGAATAGGTTCAGTGTCTTGAACCAACCTGTCGCGGATGAAACCGGGCTCATTGGATCGGCAGGCCCTGTCTTCAGCTTTCTCGTAGGCTGTGAGGAGAGCGCAGGGCCTCGAAGACCATAGTAGAAGTCTGATTCTCGAACCGAATAATCAGTCTGATTTCGTCGCTCAAGGTTTGGGTCAGAATCATCCCGTTGCATTCGAAGGAATGCTGGGGTGATCGAATTACGGTTGGCACCCCACGTAGATGAAGCTTCCCCTAGATCCCCAGTCTCAGCCTGATCAGGGTTGTCGGCGTAAGGAGTGTTGGTGAGGTCGGCGCTACCGCCTGAACCCCTATTTTGCACACCAGGCATATTATTCGAGTCCATTGTCTGCTTCCGCGGTCTCGGAGGCCGATAGTATGGATCTGCATTGTCCAATTGCGCGCCCATCGTGGGCCGCCGTGAACTTTGGCCGGAACCGCCACCGAGGATACTGAAAGGCGTCGCATTAGTTCCAGGCGTTCCCGGGCTGGTTCCTCCATAGCCACTGTCGCCTTGACTGAATCCATCAAATCCCATACTTGCACGCTGGCTTCCGCCGTACGGTTGATTGAGAAGGACTGCGGAGCTGCCCGATAGACTGCGAGCTCGCCCACCCATGAGCTGGTTCTTTTGATGTTCATCATGAGCGAGCATTGCAGCATTGGAGTTGAGACTGCTGCGTTGATGGCGGTGCACTGCGCGCTTTGAAAGCTGACGTTTTCCAAAAACCTTTGTGAGGCCGCCTCGTTGATCGGCTCCCGCGCCCGTCAGCCTTGCGGCAACTTCAATGATAGTTTGAAGTGAGTTCAAGAAAAATCCAAAGACCAGGACGATAGCATGGAGTAAAAGGATGACATATCCAATCCACCCTTTTGGGGCTTCTGAAACGCCCAGTGAAGGGACAAAGGAAACCATAAGGAGAATGGTGATAAGCCGAATAGTGGAAAAGAAGGTGTGGTAAGCGTTCATAGACGTGTTAGACTGGAACGGCCGGAAAGCGTGTAGCGTAAGAATTAAGATTACTTCGCATATGGCGAGAATTATGATTTGTGCAATGCCAGAGGGTTGGATAGCACCAATGGCAACGCCGCGTATAGTCGTAAGTAAAACCGGAATGAATGCAAAAGGTGCTGCGTCGTCAGAATACGTGTTGTAGAGCGGTCCGTACATCAAGACCGTTGGGAGGTCATCGAAAAGGTGGGCACGTGGTCGGGTTGTAAAGATGAACCAGAATATCCAGACTGCTACTCCCATAACTCCAGTAAGCAGGACGACTGCAGTACCTACGACAGCGCCATTGGAGCGCGGAGCGACCACAAGCTGGAATAGGGAAATGGATATGATGGGTAGTAGGAAGAAGTTGAATACCAGGCGAACAACGTTTCCGGCGGTGAAAGCCCAGTTCTTCCCAGTGAGATCGCCGTCCTGCTTGTTGGTGAGGAGACGGAAGAGCCACCGCCCAAGAAACCCTAACTGGACCAGTACTGTCACAATGCCAATGATCCCCAAAAGCCAGACAGCCATGCCGGCCCAAATATCCTCCTCTTCGGACATGCCTACATATTCGCCCAAACGAGAGAGCCCGTAGGTCCCATTAACAGAGTAGATTCCATCCACAAGACTGCTGGAGCCGTTGCCCTTGCTTACAAGGCTGGAGTTGAATAGTAGAAGTGACCAACTCGCCTGGCTTACAACGGGTTGAAAGAATCCAGGATAATTCAATGACAAGCTACCAGCCAGCACAATGAATTGAATGTACTGAAGGCAGTCTCCAAAACCGGGAGTAACTAAACGCAGCAAATCCTCGTCACGACCGTAGTTGCTGGTCCAGCGGAAAATATTGGAGGTACCCCAGGGACTGCACGTGGCCGCAAAAATGGTGGCTATGGCTACAAGGGCGAGAATAGCAGCAGGCATGTATTGAAGCGCATTTCCCAGTGTACTCCCTAGGGAGGGTGTGATATTGGCAGACACGCATGTAATTTCTAAGGCGTCTCTATCTCCTGATACAACCCGGATGTTGGAAGCCCATGTCGCAAAAGAATAGGTGCTGAAGAAGTTGTGGGTGACGCTAAAGGCTGACAAGGTCGATGGATCACTAGCATTGGCCAGGGGTTCGAAAGAGGGACCCATCGGGCACTGTCCAGAAAGAGTGTGGGCGCAGAACTGCATCGGTTCTGAATCGTATGCAGTGTAGGTAAGAACCTGGAATGTAGAGAAAAGTGTGGTGAATTTGTGATTGGAAGGGCTGACGTCCACAATCTTTCCAAAAGTGCTATTCGGATCCGTCCACGACTTGTCACCAGGGGGAGGGTAGTTGCCAGTCGTAGATTGCCCGGACACATTTCCATAGATTGTGACATTTAGCTCATGGTTCGGATCGGAAGTATTAAATTCGGCCCATACGAACATGGGGGTGAAGCGGAGGAGCGGCGGGTTATTGGAGTAGCGAATGGAGCGGTTGAGGCAATTCTCGAAATTTATGAAAGCGGCGCTCGCGGGGGTGATGAGGTGCGTGATGGAGAGCAAGAAGAGGACGGTGGAAAGCGCGCGTAGTAGAAACGTTGCTGCTGCTGCGGTTGTCCATGTTTTCCTTTTCCGTCTGGGTCTCGGCGGAGATGGAGCGGGTTGCAGAGAGGGCAGCATGCGGCGGTGTCTGCTATCTAGTGAGAGCTCATGGGCGCAATTGCGCGCTGGAGAGACTACCGTCATCTTTGAAGGACCGCGCTCTTCATGTTCACCGGGCGGGATTGTGGTTGACAATGGTGAAGTTGGCAGAAGGCCGCAACGATGGGCCGATTTCTGCCTAGTCGTGGAAGATGCGCCTAGCGCCAGTATGTTCGCGGTTAGGGGGATGTAACGGTGTTTATGGGATAGTAGTGGTACGGCTGGGCGTCTGGGCTGTCAGAACAGGCGAAGAGGGCGAGGTTGACAGCGTATGGGGAGCAGCTGGGGGAAAACGATAGAGGGCTGACGAGGATGGCCTGTGGAGAGTGAAACGGGCGGCGTTGACAGCAAACAGCACGGCTTGGAAGGATAATGAGTTGGCAGATTGAAGGAGGCGGGTTGTTATTAGGAGCGCATGATACGGTCGTCAATTGTCGTGAATTAAATCGAGCAAGCGAGTGGAAGAAGAGAAAGAGAAGGGACGGGTGCGGCGAAGGACGATGAGCGAGTGAGCGAACGCAGGTCCGGGGGACGGTGAGCGCGGCGGGGGAGGTGCGGCTGTTTAAGTGGATGATGCACACGGGAGCAGGCAGAGGTAGATAGCAGGCAGTGCTGGCAGTGATGGCAGAGGGATTATAGGGAGTCAGCCGGAGGAGACCTGTAGACGAGTGTTGGCAGGCGACGCGGTGGAGCGAAGCTAATGCAGCAGAGTTCGGGGGCGAGGGCACGGAGAGTTGTCTAAGGTTTTGAGGGGTTGGCGCGATGTCCTGACTCTTTTGGCTTTTTTTTTTTTGGGTGGATGGCGGTTGGCGGTTGGCTTTGGCGTTTTGGGCGGCCAGCAAGGAGACGGCCAAAAGCGAGCAAGCGGTGGATGCGGAGGTGGCTCAGGGCTCCAGCACCAGCAGGGCTTCCAGGCTCAAGGCGTATAAGGCTCGAGTCTCCAAGCTAAAAAAGCTCCTGGTTGCTACGTAGACTACTTAGATATGCCAAAACTGGGCGACCAAGGCGCAAACCCCGTCAATAGCCTCCCGTCTGCTATTTCACCCGTTGCATCCCCCCCAGACGTCATCGCGATGTGGGCCCAAGTCGGCTCGCGATGTCGAAACACCCTCACTCCTCAACCACCATCGCGATCTCGCCTGCTGCTATGCGACAGAGGCCCCGTCAACGCTGGTTGGCCAGAGGTGTGACTTATTCATAGCAACGGATACGATGCTTAGCGTGGCGGGAGTGGCGGACAGTGTGTTTGAAAAACAAAACTGTCTGCGTTGTAGCACCTCTGTACCTGTCCCCTCTGCGCGGAAACACGCACCACAGAATGTCCACGCTTTTCAGCACCAGCATCAGCAAAGGCCGCCTGTCTCGGGGCCATTGGTCTGGGATGACAGCCTGCAAGGGGCACAAAGACATTCTTCGATGCGACTCTTGCTCCAACACACAAAACCGACCCCCCAAGCCTCAACATGTCCTGCATTTGGCATGCCCGCAGGCCGCCCCGTTCGCCCAAAGGTGCGCGCATAACACGGCGGTACGCTCTGGGAAAAGCGCGGGCCCGTGTGGTGAGGCGCAGCAGCATCAGCGATTTTGGCGGCCAATGTGTGCCTTTGGGTGGTGTGTGTGGCTCCAGCACCTCAGCCAGCTCCAGTAGCTCACCACTACCGACGCTGTTTCATTGGGACGCCTTCAGCGTCGACTTGCCCGACTCGTCCTTGGGCGGACCGCTACTATGGAGCAGAACTCTCGACCCTGAGTTGCTCAGCACGAAAAGACGTCGAACAAATGTGCTTCATCTCTCTCTTTTTTTTTTTTTCTTTCTGGGCTCTTGTCTCCGTCATTGTTGATCGCACTAGTGCCGATCCCGAGACTTCCACTTTCCTGGGCCGCCCTGTGACGCAATTTGCTCGGCCCAAGTCTTTCTTCTCTCTTTATCTCGTTCTCCTCTCGCCAACACTGCGCAACTGCGACCTTTAACTCCTCCCCTGCGGCTCCATCTGCCGTCGCCTCGAATGATGATGCATCGAATTTGCCCATGTACTTCAAACATCACAGCTGCGTCTTTGCTGTCTAGTCAAGCAAACTAATGTGAGCCTTTTTGCCCACCAGGAAATACAAGGAAATGCGTTATGATATGATTTATTCACATATCCCACCAATCAACTCATCTACAAAAAATAATCATCAGCATTTAAGCGGAAGAATTCAAGTCTCAGCGGCCCTGCGGCACGGAAATTGCAAGCTTCTGGACAACCAGCTCCTGATGGCAGATGCCGACTATTTATACTCGGGAGATCAGCCTCGCACCTTGGCACCTTCACTGAAAGACAGACTGTTTGGACAAAACTCCATCAAACGAAATATTCAAATGCCCAGGACCAGCGTCCACAACAAAGGTCGGCAATGGTAATATTGATTATGCTCCTGGAGGAAGCACTTTGCATTCAGCGGTGACTATACTCAGCTTGCTTGGGCGCTAGTTCTCCCGCTCCAGTCCCTATCCCTGGTGGCAAGCCAGATCCTTGAGGAGTCGTTCCCTACCACCGTACCACCCAGATTGCTTAACGCGCTGCTAACCGAGTTTCTATCCAAGTACCTTTGCGCTCTCCCATCATTATCCGATTAGCTCTGAAAGACTCAACCATCATTCAATTCATTCGAATTTAGCTATCTATCATAGTAGTCGAGAAGAGGTTCTCAAGTCATCTCCTGCCTGAAACAAGTAGATACGCACGCGTTGAACTGTCTTGACTGATGGTAAACAAATATTTCTATGCGATTGGTCAAGACAACATTTTGACGACCACAACTTCGAGCTCCAACGGCACTGCTGGTTCTGGGAGTGCTACCAGCACAATGCACTCATAGGTAATGCCAAGATTACTTGAAAGAAGCTTCTGAACAAGTGAACACCAAGTAGACACCAAGTGCAAAAAAAGTGCTTACTTGCAGCAGGGTGGTTCTTCGGGCGAACAGGTGATTCGTCCCACTTTCTAGGCGGCTTGTGGAACCGACAATTGTGTGCTTTCTTCCCACTTTTCCACCAGCGACTTGGCCAGGACTGCGCTTCCAATGCTTCCAGCCGCTCCATTTACCAAGTTCTCGTGCAGGTGTTCTCCACACCAACAAATGACAGCCGCGATAAGAACCTGGGAATCCTCGGATCACCTCATGAGGAATGCCATCAATGCCCCAGACAGGATGGAGGCCGTCACGTGAGTGCGAGAGAGACAGCCGGTGGTCCAGCCGGGATTGGCAGGTCTTTATCAAAAAGCGAGAGATTGCCATCTTTCTAGCTCGTATACGTGAGGAGCAGAGGATCCTGCGCGTACAATGGCAAGGCCGGCTCAACTGGCGCGTTGATGGTACCCCAGAAGCCCCGCTTGGCAACGGCTAAACAGGCAGGTAATATCTATCAGCATCTTGGCGGGATCATTGTCCAACCACTGCTCCATTGAACTGCTGCCCAGGTACCCGGGTACACAAATAGGACGTCATGGCCTGCTCTTGCAGATTGTTCAATTTCTTCGCGTCCTGCTTCCACAAGTCGCGTCGTGAGATTCACTGCCTGCAAAGATGGCACTTCGAATGGCAACTCTGGCCGCTGGCCTCTTGCTAGGCTCTACGCAGGCCATTACCATTGAGTTAGTAGGCGCAATGGGATCAATTGAGCACATAATTCTGACTAGCCTTTAGGGGAATGCTT
The DNA here is from genome assembly GCA_028476805.1 of Acrocalymma vagum. NCBI lineage: Eukaryota > Fungi > Ascomycota > Dothideomycetes > Pleosporales > Acrocalymmaceae > Acrocalymma > Acrocalymma vagum. The sequence goes on along the minus strand of JAQGEP010000001.1, from coordinate 331,672 downwards.
GCTGCTCCTCGGCGAAGCACAGCAATTCTGAGCCCCAAGGGTGTAAGCTACAGCACCCGGTTGTGGAAGTTTAAGACTCGTAATTCTAATGCATGATTAGGACCGAGCTCTATTCTCGAGCACCAGCTACAATTGGACCACTTCCAAGGCCTCTACCACCTGGCACTTTTTGGACACAGAAAGCGGTGAGGTTACCAAGGCGCCATTTGGTGCCGATGTCTCTGAGTTGGTGTGGGTTGGAGACACGGAGCAGAGCATTCTCTACATCAATGGCACCAATGATGAGATCCCTGGCGGTGTTACTCTATATATTGCGGACCTGGGTAGCGACGACTTCGCGCCGTATGTTACCAAGAACCGCCCACAATGCGACTAAGTGCTGACCCTCTTTAGAAAGCTAGTTGCGTCCTTGAATGCTCCATTCCAAGGTCTCAAGGCCGTCAAAACTGAATCCGGCGCTATCAACTTTGTTGTCAACACTCTTGCCAATTGGGGCAATGGCACCGCACACAACCCTGAGCTCGTTAGTGAGCCCAAGAGCTCCGCGGGGCTGTACGACGCCAACTTTGTTCGTCACTGGAACTTCTACATTGCCGCTGAGCGATACGCCGTCTTCAGTGGTTCGCTCAGTGGTAGCAATGGCAGCTACTCTTTTGGTGGAGAGCTCAAGAATCTTCTCTGGGGCATTGAGGGCAATGTTACTCGCCCCGAGTGCCCTATCCAGCCTTTCGGTGATGCGGGAGACTATGATATTTCTCCTGACGGTAGCACGGTTGCCTTCCTCACCAAGGCTCCGCAACTTCCCAAGGCCAATTACACGGCTAGCTACGTCTACGTTGTTCCTCATGACGGCTCAGAAGTTGCCGTTCAGGTCAACGGCCCAGGATCCAGCGCACCCGAGACTGCCCAGGGTGCTTCGGCTGCTCCAAGGTGGTCGCCCGATGGCACCAAGTTGGCATACGCCCAACAGGATGGCATTGATTACGAGTCCGACCGCTTCAAACTCTACGTTGCTGATATCGATGGTCTCAATGCCCAAGTAAACAAAGTTGCTGAGAACTGGGACTCTAGCCCCGGTGGTCTTGCGTGGAGCCCCGACAGCAAAGACCTTTGGGTCGTGTCAGAGCTGCACGCTTCTTCTCGTCTGTGGCTTGTCCCGCATGACGCTGGATCCGACTTCCAGCCCGTCAACTTCACTGGCCCCGACACTACTGTTGCCGACTTTGGCGTTCTGCCCGATGGCTCTGCGCTCGTCTCTGCTGCATCTGGCTGGAGTAGCCGCATCTTCTACTCCCAGTACCCAGGACAAGACAAGAAAATTCTCTTTACCGCTAACGAGGTTGACCCTGAATTGGAAGGCTTACACCCCAACTCTACAGGCAGCTTCTGGATTGAGAATGACGACGGCGACCAGATCCAAACATTTGTCTTCTATCCTTCCGACTTCGACCCAGAGAAGAAGTACCCTCTTGCGTTTATCATTCATGGTGGCCCTCAAGTCGCTCAAGGAGACAATTGGAGCACCAGGTGGAACTTGAGGTTGTGGGCTGACCAGGGTTTCGTCGTTACCACAGTCCAATTTACTGGCACCCCTAGCTATAGCCAGAAGTTTACCGACAAGATCCAGGGCAACTGGGGTGGAACTCCTTACACCGACTTAGTCAAGGTCTTTGAGCATTTGAGAGACAATGTACCCTACGTCGACACTGATAGGGCTATTGCTGCTGGTGCCAGTTTTGGTTGCTATATGTAAGTATAGAACGGGCTATGGTATTGTTGACACTTTGGCTAAACTCTAATAGGACCAACTGGATCCAAGGACACGACTTGGGACGTGAATTCAAGGCTCTTGTCTGCCATGACGGAAAGATCAACCAGGTTGGCTCGTATGCCACCGAGGAGATCTGGTTCATCCAGCACGACAATAATGGCACCATCTGGAACGACCGCGAAAACTACGAGAAATGGGACCCTCTTGCACACGCCAAGAACTTTGCTACTCCCGAACTCATCATCCACAACGATCTTGACTACCGCGTTGTCATTGCTGAGGGTCTTCAGACGTTCAACATCCTGCAAAGCCTGGGTGTGCCGTCTAGGTTCCTGCATTTCCCCGATGAAGGCCATTGGGTTGTGAACAGGTATAACAGCATCGTCTGGCACAACACCATCTTCAACTGGATCAGGTACTGGGTTGGTCTGGACGAGGAGCTGTCTCAGGATGGAGTTATCCATCAGTAGGGGAAAGGGAATCATGTTTTAAGGATGGTATGATAAGATTAATGGGCGAAGTATGATGACAGTACCTTTAATGACTATCGCTAATAAGATAATATGCGCATAGCACGTTGCTTTACGCCATCCAAATATTCATTGAAATGACCAGTGATCGGGAATAGTGAGATGCCAGCCCATATCAAGCTTCTACCAGAGGGGCGTGAAAGGGCTGTCTGCGTCATTAGCGTTACACAAGCCGTTCAGCGGGAATATAGTCAGGGGTGATTATTCCCATTCCCCGCACGAACCAGACCGGAACCCCATTGAGCTCCCCAACATTGCTGCAGGCTGCCAGAAACGTCTTAGCTATATGTGATGGTTCTGCTAGTGATACAGTAGCGATGGGTAGTAAAATGGCCCATTCGCCGGCCGACAAGATTCGCAAAATGGTAAAATGCTCTGCTGTTTGTGATGAACGGGCGGGGAATTTCGCGTTCCGTGGTGAAGCTTGACTTGCACGCTGGCCGGGGCCATGTAACTTCATCCACCAACGCCCGCGGCGTGCCGTTGCGCCTTCATCGAACATTGGCGTCAGAACGAGTACCTACCAACATGTCCACTGCACTTCTTTGACGCCGCTATGTCATGGAGGGTGTTCCCATCATCGAGACCCATGGAGCGCATGACTCCTCCAGCTGGACGCTAGCCCCGTATGGTGGGATATGCGGGGCGAGGGCGAGCTCCGACTACCGCACCTCTGAGCAGCCAAAGCACATTGTCAGCGCCTACAGACGCGGTGTGAGTTCAGGCGTCGATTCTCTCTTCCTCTCCTCTCTCTTTCCTCCCTCTGTTCATAGCATGCCTCCAAGGCCCCCCGGTGCTCCAACATGACTGACCGCCGCCTACCCGTCAAACAACTGGTAATTCTCTGTAAGAGCTTTCTCACCCTTCTCATCTTCAGAGCTTCTTCTGCCCCAACACGAAAGCTACGCACGCTGACTCGTCTTTGCAGCAATATGTCGCTTCGCCGAACCCATCGCCCTGACCTCCGTGTTCCCCTATGTCCCCGAAATGATGGAGTCGTTTGGCGTGCCAGAAAATGACATTGCCCGTTGGGCTGGAATTGCCTCGGCCATGTTCTCCATCTGCCAGGCAATGACTGGTATTCCTTGGGGAGCAGCCTCCGATCGCTTTGGCAGAAAACCCATCATCCTGCTAGGCCTGTTCAACACCATGATAACCATGTTAATTTGGGGCTTTTCGACTTCGCTTCCCATGGCAATAACGGCGCGTGCGCTCCAGGGTTTGGGCAATGGGAACGTAGGCATTCTGAGGACAACTGTGGCAGAAATGTGCCCGTGGAAAGAGTTGCAGCCTAGGGCTTTCTCAATTATGCCTCTAGTGTATACGATTGGTGCTATTTTTGGTCCGACGTTGGGTGGAGCGTTGTCGAATCCCCTTCGTGTGGATCCCCGCCAGCCTCGTGGTGACAAATTCTTGGAAAAGTTTCCATATATTTTGCCCAATCTGGTTGCTGCTACTCTATTTGCTATAGGTATTGTTACTGGGTGGTTGTTCCTCAAGGTGAGAATCTTTCAGTGATCTTTAGTCATGTGTACATTTGCTGATGGCCGTGTAGGAATCGCTAGAGAGCAAGAGGCATTCGCCAGATCTTGGTCTCAGAACTGGCGCACAGATTACTGCCTGGGTCCGCAAGACTTTCAATATACCAAAGAAAGAGGAGAAACATCCCGAGCGGGAGCCCTTGCTCGGCCCAACTAAAGATGTTGACGAAGAAGCTCCCCAGAATGGAGCGCACAACAAGGTTGTTAAACAAGATGCTCCCAAGATCCGTGATGTTCTCACTTACCAAACTACGCTTAATCTTGTTGTGTATACCCTTCTCGCGAAATATACTTTAGCGTATGACCAGGTGTGTACTTTTGTCTTGCTTGCTATGTTCACTCCCTGACAGAGACAGCTTCTACCCGTTTTCATGCACCATCCTCCGCAATCAATAGATGATCCCAATGTGAAGCTCCCATTCAAATTCGCCGGTGGCTTTGGTATAGACTCTAGACGTATCGGTGCCATCTTCACATTCTTCTCCATATCCTCAACGCTGTGTCAGTTCCTTGTTTTTCCGCCTGTAGCGCGACATTTGGGTGTCCTACGTTGTCTTCGTATTGCGTTCCTTATTTTCCCCTTCGTCTATTTCGTCACGCCCTTTGTTAGCCTACTTCCAACCCAGGAATCGAAACAGATTGCAATGGTTATCTTGCTCATGATCCGAGGTGTTGGGGGTACCTTTGCATTCCCCACCTCAACCATCATGCTGACCAACAGCGCTTCTAGCCTCCGCGTGCTTGGAACTGTCAATGGGCTTGCAACCAGTGTCTCGGCCATTGGTCGTGCTGCTGGGCCAGCCGTTGGTGGTGGGCTTTTCTCTTGGGGTGTCAAGCGTGGATATATTATTGTTCCTTTTTGGACCTTGTCTGCTATTGCACTGGCAGCGTCGATTCCTACTTTCTGGCTAGAAGAGGGTAAAGGATTTGGAGATGATCCTGACTCGGATGAGGAGAGCGTGGTGTCCGCTTCGGCGCCTTCGGATGAAGATTTGGAAGATGAGTGTGCTAGTCCAAGGGAGATTGCGGCAATTGACGAAGCTATACAATCGGAATCGGAGTTTGGCGATTTTGGCGAGCCGAACGCAATTCTCTCTTACACTAGTACGCGCTCGAGCTTTGCCATCCAATCCGATGAGGAAGAAAATTACGAAGACGGCGAAGAGAACGGATTGAGACGTCATGGTCGGCGAGGAACATCAAGTAGCATGGGCCATGTGAGAAGCCATTCTCAGGGCCACCGGGGTAGAATGGTTCGAAGAAGATCATCGGTGCCAGTTGGCATGGGAGTTGGCTTCAGACGGTTAAGCTCGAATCTTGGAAGTACGGGTATTGGAGCAGGTGGCGCGGGTTGGGGAGGTACCTGAAGGGTAGGCGGCTCAGCTTTTCTTATAACGCCTTAAGGACGGGCGCTGGATAGCCCGTTTCGGTCACGAATGGCCGGTGATTCATGGGCCAAACGACATGCCAGGCTGCCTACAAGGGAGCCACTCTCCAATCTATTAGTATAAGGTGTTGACAGAGGGTAAGGCTCTTCAAACCAGCCCTGAGTAAGGCGTCATTCCCTGAGGAACAACATCGACCCACCAGAGAAGGGGTATCAGTAATATAGTGTGGGAAATGAGCAAACATGCCATTGATATGTTTTCTCTGGGGCCACCAAAAAAGTAATTAGATGCATAACTCATTTGCAATGGCATCTCTTGTAGCTTATAAACACCGTTCCCCTTTTTGAGATATATCGACATTCCACGCGGTGGTGGTAATTTTAATTTGCCTTGACAGGTTTGTGACACCTGCAGAAGGGTAAAAAGACATTGAGTCTCAACAAACGCTACACTTGGGCTTTCTTTTGAGATAGTACTTTCTGGCTGTTCTTGTTCGCAGGAAGGTCAAACTTTTGTCCCTCCGCCCCGCACACGTCTTCCAACTCAACCCAACACAGCCCGTCTCCCTCTCCCCCAGGCCCCAAAATGGGCAATACAACCAGTACGATAACAACCACCAGCACCTACTACCCGGGCGTCACGCACCTCCCCACCCCACGCCCACAAGACGGCCTCGTCTGCGGCCGCCCCGGCTTCTCCATCAACAGCTACGCCCTCCGCAAAGTCCTCAACCTCGACTTCCAAAGCAGCTATAACAACACAGGATACACGACTGGCCCGCTTAATCTCTGTTCGCACGCATGTAAGAGCGATTACCAGTGCAGGAGTTTCTACGTGGACGAGACGGTAGATTTAGTAGCGAAGGACGGGCCGTTTGAACCGTGGCTGAATGGCGCGGGATTTGGGTGTGAGTTTTTTGGGGAGACTGTGTGAGTTTTGAAATTTCCCTTATTCGGGGCGTTGGAAGAAAGATCTGGGATTGCGCTGAATTCCAGGCCAACTCTTTTATCTTTGGGGAAGTGCTTGCTTACCTATGCCGTTGTCGTTGTTGTTGATATATATTGTGCAGCGCAGACACATACTCACCAAACGACACCTCAAAACTCACCTGGTACGACGTCGACTGCGCCAACCTCCCCGTTCTCCCCCCTGTCGTAATGGACTTCCTCCTCACAACCACCATAACCGACATCTCAACAGTCCCAGAATCCACATCCACATCAACACTAACCTCTACAACCACTAAAACCATCCCCGCGGATCCCTCCGTCGTAACAACGTGTGCAAGACGCCAGCCGTTTCCTATCACGCGGACGAAAATGATAGTAAAGACGGCGACGGTGCCGCAGATTAGTTTTGTCACGGTTACGAAGGTTAGGGTTAGGACGACGACGGAGGTGGTGGGGACGGAGACGAAGTTTAAGGTTAGAACTGTGTATCTTAATCGGTGTAGAGGGAAAGGCTGGGATTGAAGGGAGTGGGGAGGAGATGTTTTTGGGGTCTTTGGGGTGTTGAGACGGGGTGTGTGGGATTTGGTGATGTTTGGAGGTTTGTGTGATAGAAGGGGTTGTGGTCTTGTTGGACTTGGTCGCTTCTAGATTATTGAGAACATTGTCCCGGTGGCACCTTGCGGAAGCCGGTGGCACCTTGGGGGAGCCGGTGGTACTTTATGTACTTCATAGGGCTTTGTTTGCTTGTTGAGATACTCATCTGTGCGTGAAGGCGCAATTTGTAAGCTAGAATGAAGAAGATTGATTGTACGATTGAATATACTTCTGCCTGAAGATGGTATCTATTTCTGTATGAAGACATATTATTATGCTTGATGGATACAGGTAGAACGAGCATACAAACATCAGTAAAACGTGTTCAACACCGCGGATAAAGCCTATAAAGAAACTCGTTCTCTAGAGTTCGTCGCCGTGATCATGCCGCCAGGTACATGACGTGTGAGCGAAGAGATAGACGTTTTGTGAGGCCATGAATAAGCGCTCATTCGCTAATGAATATGCCATAGTTTCAGAAAACATAACATCAAAAGTGCTGTTCACAGTTGAAATCTCCTGATCAGGCATTTACCTGCGACCCAGATTCTACCGAGGCATTCTTCTGTAACACAAACAGTTCCCCACTTTCTGCGTTCTATCATTCATATATATATGGACGCTTTACCCACAAACATGATCAACCCAACATAACCGTCCAATCATCATACCATGAGTTCTTCGCAACAAGATCCCGAGCCGCACTCCGTCCATTACAAGGCTTTACCGTCTGGCATCACGGCCATCACACTTGACCGCAATGCGCGTCGCAACGCGGTAGACCCACGCACAGCACGGAAACTATACGACGCGTTTCGCCAATTCGAGGCAGATAGCTCGCAAAAAGTCTGCGTTTTCCACGGCGCGAATGGAACCTTTTGCGCAGGCTTCGATTTAAACCATGCCGCACAAGGTGGAAATGAGCTGCGCGTTGGACCCGTTCAAGGGCAGAACATTGGTCCAATGGGCCCATCCCGTATGCAAGTCAGCAAGCCAGTAATTTGTGCCGTATCCGGATATGCAGTTGCAGGTGGACTTGAGTTGAGTCTGCTGGGCGACATGCGCGTCGTTGAAGAGGATGCCGTTTTTGGAGTGTTTTGCAGGCGCTGGGGAGTGCCGCTTATCGACGGAGGCACAGTTCGATTACAAGCGATTGTTGGATTGGGCAGGGCAATGGATATGATACTTACCGGGCGGGCAGTTGGTGCTCAAGAGGCGCTCGCCATGGGTCTTGCTAACAGAGTGGTGCCGAAAGGGAAGGCCTTTGATGAGGCGATGGAGATTGCAGAGTTGTTGTTGCGTTTCCCACAGCTGTGTATGAATCTGGATAGGAATTCGTGCTATAATGCGGCATACTCGGCGACGTCTTTGGAGGATGCTCTGAGGTTTGAATTTGAACATGGGGCGAGGGCCTTGGGTCCTGAGAGTATTCAAGGTGCGAAGAAGTTTGTGGGAGGTCAAGGCAGATCTGGGAGTCTTTGAAGGAATCTCATTTCATATATATGGCTTCCTAATATGGGAAAAGGGTTGCGAGGTGGTATGTGGGATCTGGTACCTTGATTATAAGCTTCTTTTCGTGGGATAATACTTCTATCCATCCAGTAGCCATATATGTCGAAGTCATTTCTATAAGTTGTCTGCCTGTAAACTCACGATACCTGCATACCAGAGGTATGATCCACAGCATATATTTGACATCAAACCCGTGATATACCAAGATGAGACAGGTTCTGCTTAGCAAGAAATTAAAAGATGAAGAAAGCGTGATTTCGTCCTTTTGTTGCGGCGCCGAAATTGCGAACAGGCTCGAATTCACCTCAACACCCACCTCATTTTCTCATTGGTTCCGGTTATGCGCTGAGCCCCGCTGGCGCCTAAAGCGACAACTCAAAGAACAACACTCATGATCCCCCCTTATAGATGCCATCGCCATCGACTCCTTGGAGTCAAGTCGACTTTCTCTCCGCACCCGCGTAAATTCGTTGCCGTGTTTCGGTATCCCGCATCTCAGGCCCCAGAAATGAGCCCCTTCAACTCGCCCGCTTCTTGACTTTACGAGCACAGCCTTCAGCACAAACGCCATTCTCGGCCATAGTACGAAAAGAAAAGAGCAGGTCCATATATCTATTGACCTGAAAATGACATCGAACCTCAGGGAGACCGAGCCGGAGCTTGCATATCCAACACCACCCAGCTCACCTGTTCAGAGCAAAATCGTCGACGTTGTTCAAGAGCCCGAAAGTGATTTGCAATCATTCGAGTTCGTTCCGCATCCTATTCCTCCTCCTGTGGCGACTCAGCCCAAAGAGACTCCAAGTGCGGTGCCCGAAGAGGACACAGGCTCAGAGATAAACGGCCAGGATGATATTACAAATTTAAAGCTCCAGCTTGGCCTTGAAGAGTTGCGATGCAGATACCCAACAGTCAAAAAGACTCCTTGCAAAATGACAAGCTCTCAGGCTAAATATAGCGAAGTTCTCGTGCAGCTTGAAACCCTGAAATATCTCACGCAGTCATCTCCTGAGCTGGATGTCGAGCTACGCAAGTTAGCCAAGCTGTTACACTGTCATTGTCATGACGACCAAAGGCGCATAAAATCTCGGGCTGAAATCTGGCTTCAGACGTTTCCACGCGGTGATGCAGATATTGAGTCGCTGGCATCAGTAGAAAAACAGATTCAAAAGCTTTTAGGCGAACCTTCAGCAAGCTGTCCAGAGTTGTTGTCGAATGATAAGCCATGTGGTCAAAGTCTTGGAGGACGAAAAGTTATGAACTACACTAGAACGATTCGCGAAATTGTCAAGCCAGAAGTGTGTTCGAAGGACGATTACCTTCGCGGTTTTCTAGATGTACTTATTACCAACAAGTTCTGCTGTCATCACCAACATAGTCAAGAAGCAAAAAAGATGGCATGGAAGGCGAAGATTATTGATATATGGGGAAATGCGAAGAAGTCTGAAAGCAAAGGAATGGAACTTACTAATTCTGGCGCTTCAGATAAGTCGGAGCGAGAAACAGTTGTTTCAATAGGTGAAGAATCAAGAAAGCCGGAAATTGAGGTGGCTGAAGTGATCGATAATGTGGTCTCTGAAAGCCAACATCAGCAGTTTTCAACCATATCGGATGATCTATTGGTCAAATTCACTCAAGACCCAATGAATTTCTGGCCAGAAGAGTACGACGTCACACCTTTCAGCATCATTGAGAAAAGCGACAGACTCTGTGACTACGAATCGTCCTACAATGAGATACGCAAGGTAATGAAAAGGTCTCTTGAGAGACGTGAAGAAGGATATGGACACGTTTATATGTACGAGGTAGAGGGGAACAAAGGATTCGTCAAGATTGGCTTCACGGGTCGATCAATCGAAGAACGGCACAAGGAGTGGACTTTCGATTGCAACAGGCTCCCCAAGCTTATTTACCCAGCTACTACTACCCCCACCAAAATCCCGCATGCTGGTCGTGTGGAAGCATTATGTCACGCAGAATTACGCCATCGCAGGCTCAGGATTGAATGTAAGGGATGTTTGAAGCAACATATCGAGTGGTTTGAAATTTCGCCAGCCGACGCCATTGAAGTAATAAAAAAATGGTCAAGATGGATCGCAACACAACCGTATCATCAGCAGTATAATTTAAGGAGTGGGCCCAGATGGGTGCTCAAGAGCGAGGAACTTCACCAATCTCGCGATATCAGTCTTTTCATGAAAGGCCTCTCGCAAGCCAGTATAACGAGTGCAGCTTGGAACACGAGGAGTGAGAATGCAGCGGCCGCAGTGAAGGACACGCAACAAGTCACCAAAGGCGGGCGCATTCAAGACCAAGAAGCAAGAGCTGATGGCAAAGATAAGTCCAATTCAGTGGCTCCAATTGTATTGCGCAGGCGCGTGATTATTTTTGCCGATGATACTAGGAAGATTGCTTTACCAGATGAGAAAGAAGAGTCGTAGTGTACGAGCACTTTACTGTTATTTTTCATGCTATTTCGCGTATTCTCTGTCCGATATCCAATTTCATATATATTGTGCGTACGTTTTCGTAGTAACATAGCCTATACAAATGTAATACCTAACATCCAAGCGAAGGCAACTTGACTTAGAAAAAAGCAAAGTATAAACCTCAACACTTCCGGTATCTGTGTTGGCGCCCTACAAACTGACTTCCATGGCTGTCTGGGAATTCGTTAACGAAGCCGCGACCCCTAGGCCAGTTTCACGTAAGCACTCTGAATCTCTGCATATTAGATCGGGAAACGCGCATTTCGATTGGAGACTTGGTTGACATGGTGACTTAGCGAAGGTCAACGATTTCTGACTGATTTCAGCCCGAAGATATATCTACAGCAATAGGGGCTATGTCTAGGAAATTCAAATAGTTCAGGCCTTCTACGCTCATGTTTTGGACTTTCTTCACAGTGAAACATGAAACACAGTCTGTTAGAATAGCAGAAAATATAAACGACGCACAACCGTGATGACTTAGCTTCACAAGCCGAACAAAGATTGAAATTTCAAAATTTTAAACAAGTAAAAGAAGGTATAATTTGTATATAGAAGAAAGAACGTGGGGATATATCTCGAATCATACGTCTAAAAAAAGAACCATCCAACTGTTCGCCTATAAGACCGGCCAAACTCTCCCAATTTGTTGGCAGAGACCTTTTTGGGAAACAGTACCAAAACCCATCTAGAAGCGCCAAACGAATGCATAGTACCCAAGAGCCCAGAATAAACCCATATACGCGCCTCATGCCCACTGATAGAAAGACAAAACTGAAACCTCACGGTTGAGGACGAAAGCTTTAGGAAAATGGAAGCTTACGACCTAGCCTCGAGGTCCATAAGAGCCTTGGTCTTGTAGGACTCGGCGATCTTTTGGCGGCGGCCAAAGAGCCAGCCAAAGCCACCACGAAGGTGGATTTGCCAGTAGGCAATACCGAGGATGAGGAGGGAGCAGACAAGGAGAGGTGCAGTCATGATGCGTCCAGTTTTCTGTGTAGAATGTTAGCAAATTATTCGTCATATCTTCACATAATTGTGATGACTTACGAAGTCAGAGCAAGCCTTGTCAGCCCAGCTGCTCTCCTGTGAAGGGTAGAACTTGTTCATCATGCATGCCCAAGCCTCGCGCGTGTACAGCTTTCCATTGGTGTCGTACTGGCCGTTGATGTACTGAACCTCCTCCATCTTTTTGGCCTCAGGGTTCTTTCCATGCATGATGAAGACATAGGCCATGCACGCAATCTGGCCAATCAAGTTGCCCAATGCAGGGAAGAAAGCAAGCCATCCCCAAATGTTGTGTCGGCTGACATGGCGCATTAGTACCAAACCGACCACAAGGATTAAAGACGAGATAACTGAAATGTAGGCAGCGGCAAAGACTGCATCGTTAGGGCCAGAGATCAGCTCAAAGGTGACAGTCTTGGTGCCCTCCTTTGGACCAGCGTTGATTTCCTTTGTGCCCAGGACGATCTTGGGCATGTCAACTTTCTCGAAACTGATGGCGACGAATGCGGCGGGCAGGCCGAGCACGAGAGCTACGACGCTGATGGCGCCCGTGATTATTGGATTCTCTGAAACTAGCATTTTGACTGTAATGGTGGAGCTGGCCGGTAACTGAACGTTGGATGTTGGACTATTAGAGACAGTATGAAGCGAAAGAATATGCACGAAAGAAGGGACTGATCCAAAGCAGATCTGAAAACAACAACAAAAAGTATGCGAACCGAAGAAGGCGAGTCTGCCAGAGACGATGATTATTGATGCAACTGCGAGAATGCGATACTTAAGTGAGGGCTTACGGATTTCCCCTATGGCCTAGTGTTTTGGGTAGCCCCGATGCTGAGGCGCAGCTGCAATGCTGATTGGCTTTGTTGTCCACGACGGATTTTACAGGGGTGAGCACAGCGCCCCTGCGTCCTTGAGAACGCGCAAGAGCCTTACAAAGCCTCAAACTGCGTCTCCGGTTTGTGTTTTTAGGCCTCTCGTTGGTTCAAGTTAGGAGTACTTACTAACTTATCGTGCGAAAATCATTTTTGGGTCCCTCCTTGTGGATGAAGAGCTGAGCGCAAACAGATACCGCGCGACCTTGTACGGACCACATAGAAGTACAGTACAGAATACCTACCAGCTCATTCGTCTCTTTTGCACAAATACATGTACTTTCCTAGCGTTCCTCAGCCTCGCCTTGCTCTGCTAGGCAAACATCGCCTAGTCTGAATTCCATGCGAGCGGAGTACCAATAGAAATCGCCCAGTGATCGACAAATTCGGACAATATTGATCTTAGAAACCCGTGCGGAGTTTCTTATCGTGGTTTAAGGTGTTGGGAACTCCGGTCTTCCGAATGCTCAAACACGGGCCACGCTTTAGGTTTGCGGGGAATTTTTAGGTTTGTAGTCAGCAAAAAATGTGAGGCTGCGAAAGATATTTGAAGTGATGATCGCAGGGATGTAAGCAAGAGCGAAGGAAGGGAGTTCCTTTGGCCACGTGGACTGCACGTGATATCTTTTAATCGCACATGATCGTCAATTGACTAATGGTCTATCATTCAGCTTGAAAAGTGTTGCTAATTTATAAACTCCTGATAAGTATCTAATTACAAACATTACTTGTGCAAAGCCAAACGTCTCGCGACAAGCGAATTGCCTCAGATATCCTTTAAATCAGGAAAATCCCAACAAGAATAACACATCCTACCAAAGCAATTCCTAGCATAATCCACTCCTCAGTGCTCGCCCGGCCATCGATACCAGAGTGGATGAAGAGTTCATCGTCGCCGATATCCGAAAGAATGTCGGTGTAGCTAGCATTATCCGAAGCCTGTTCGCGTGGAGAATAAGGCGGTGGTGGTTCCGATTTTGGCGAGATCCCATCATTGGGGGTGGGCCCGCAGCTAGAATAAGGCGGTGGTGGCTGCTGCGTTTGTGATGGAGAATCGAAGAGGTATGTGGAAATTGAAGGGGTTCGCCCCGTTGGCGTGTTATTCATGTCGGATTGCATTTTTCAAGAAGATTAAAAGTAAATATATATGAGCTGAAGGTAAATGTAAATTTGAAGCGTAAAGCAGTACTGCGTTTGCTTGAGTATGAACTTCAGGTTTTAAGTCTTATCTTTTATAAATACCTACGGATAGTACAAAAATCTCTCAACAATTTCGATGATAACTTCCTAGCCTCAGTTATTTTCCCAAGTAACCAAGCTTGAGTTGATCATAGAAGCTGATTAGTGAGAAGATGTTTCCAAAACTTGGATGATGTGGGTCTGCGCAGTACATCACCACAATTGAATATTGACGAGGACCAAAGGAAAAGAAAATCGACCTCAACGAAAAAAAATCGAAAAAAATGCTTCGAGAATTATTCCACTCAAACATCCGTATATGGAGAAGAATAGAACGAAAATTTCACATGCGGGTTTTTGTTTTGGAAGAATAGATCTTAGCAGTTGATTTTTACATATGCAAGGTATCCAAAATTTCTATCCAACAACCGTCTATTTAAAATAATCGCTAAAATGTGAGGACCTAAAACGCCATATCATGTCACGTGGTTTGTGAGATTCATCACAAACAGATGTCGTTCATAGAACGATCAAGTTACCGATTCGAACGCCTTGGCTAAGGAAGAAGAAACGTCGTCTTACACCTACGCTTTTAGCTTGCTTCAGGAGCTCCAGAGTTTCCTCACCCCCACTGACCATGATTAGTGGAATTGGATATGGGCGAGGAAGGCCTGAGGGCGTGTACTGTGTTTCTTCAAGAAGAGGCTGGACAAGGGGAATATTTTGCTGCGAAACAGAGCGCGGCGGCTTCTTGGACGACATTGTTGAGCGGCGCTTACTTTCGTCAGCACCGCCCTCTGCTGTTTGTGCCTGGTGTTCGGATGACGGTTCTGTTCTGTCATCTTTCCCGTCGTGCTGCTTGCCCATTCTCTTCTTATTGGCTCCTTGTCTGCTCTCTTCATCTTTGACTCCCTTTTTATCTTCTGTAGCATCTGGAAAATCAAAATCATACTGTCGACGCTCGTGCTCTGGGAAACTAACAACAACTACGAGCTGCAAACTTTGGCTGTTTGGGGGGTACGCTGGAATATTCTTCACTTTCTCTGAAAAGGAGCAGCCGCCCCGTCGGACCACAATAATCTGATGCTCTTTCGGGATATGACTTGGGAGGCGCTCGTCACACAAGGTATCAGGGTGGATGTATATAGAAGACCAGCTAAGTGGGCTCGAGGCGCTGTAAGTGAGCTCTGCATCAGGGACATCTGGTAATGGTGCAGCACCAGGCCCCAGAGGCAGTGTGCCTGAGATCACATGACGCTTAGTTTGGTCCTTTTCGTTCGACCCCCTTGACGATAAAAGCGATTTCGCACTGGTGGTAGTTGGCGTCGGTGCTGATAATAGGGACTGTAGCGATGCTAACAAAGAAGAGAAATAAGACGGCTCCGTCTCCATCGATTCTGGATCAACCTCCATTTCGACTGTATCAACAATTTCAAAGTTGCTGAGATTAGCAATCTCTTCTATATCGAGCAAATCGGAGAGGAGATCGGAAGGAGTTGGTTTTCTTGTCTTTGGTGGCACGTCTACAACCAAATCCATACTCTGTGTATCCTTCGTTCGAGTGAAGAAAGGGTCCAGTGGATTAAAGCTCTCTATGGTTGCACGAGACATATACACTTTCTCGTCGCGGCCTAAGGCTAGATTCGAGATGGCATATATGCGAAACTGCTCTTCAAGCTCTATACTCTTCTCTTGATATGGCATGGGATCTTGCTCCCGCACCATCCCGAGACGAAGACCACTCATGGAGCTGACCAGTATACCTTCGTGCACTCTTTGCAGCCCGCTAACTTGTGGCGTGTTAGGCATATTAGGGAAGGACAGATCAAAGGTCGTGCGAACAGCCATCTTCGAACTTGTACCACTGGGCGGAACAAGATCCAGCGGGAGGGTCCATGGATAGTAAGTATAGTTTGAAGGAGACTGAAGATCGGAGAGACTAATGCTGGGGTGATCTGTAGTGAACTCGACAAGAGGAGACTCTATTGTCTCAATGGTAGGCATCAAGTGTAGCCGTGCCAAGCTTGCGGCGTGGAAAACATCAGATCGAGCAGCTGTGGCAGAGACACTCAATGGCACTGGCTCCGGTGGAAGTGAACACACTCCTGGGTATGGCTGCCAATCGGGTGGAGATCTTGTTTCAGGCATAGTTTTAGACCGGAGACGTCGAGGGAGTATCAATGGATGGCCCTCAGTGGTAAACACGTACGGCGCGTCCCATGTGTTGAGTGGATGCGAAGGGTCAAATAGCAGGAACAAGTACTTCGCTGTTTCACCCAAAAAGAAGCTCTCCATGCGGTCACTCAGCTCACCAGTACGAATATCTTGTAGGCCTGCCCACCCACACTTGGTCCAACAACGTCTCTTAATGTCTCTGAGCACCATCTCACCGACATGTAAATACCATGGATCGTTTGTTGCTCGGTAAAGATACCATGTAGACTCGATGAATTCTGGTCGGCCGCCCCACCAACGAAGCCCGTGTTCAATGTTTCCTGTTGCCGTTGACCATCTTTCAGGCATGGCGGAATACCGAGTCCAGAGTGCAGTGAAAAGCAAATGTGTCTCAATTGCTTCCTCAAGCTCTCCAGCCATAGTGAGAAGGCCCTGGTAATATGCACTTAGGCTATCAATCCAAAATGCCCTCATAGCTCCAGTGTAAAGATCAACTTGAATATAGTGGGGATGATGATGCGCTGCACCTCGGTAAATATGACGTTTGATACCCTCATGTGCCTCTTCCCAGACGCGGAGGAAAGCATCTGGGGAATCGAAATCTGGATCTGACGTGTTGTACGGCATACCAGAGAGAAGTATGTAAGACTTAAGGGAATATTCAAAGAAGCTGTCGATGCCAGCTCCAA
This sequence comes from Acrocalymma vagum, assembly GCA_028476805.1. Lineage (NCBI taxonomy): Eukaryota > Fungi > Ascomycota > Dothideomycetes > Pleosporales > Acrocalymmaceae > Acrocalymma > Acrocalymma vagum. Next base: position 314,971 of record JAQGEP010000001.1, on the reverse strand, counting down.
TGCCTGTGTAAGGTGACACCCATTGGCCGGTTTCAGCGTCTATGCCTGCCCCAATGAGACCAATACTGCTTCTATGCTGCCATACAGCCCAAAAGGCGGCCTTTGCAGCAATCTCAAACCGGGGGTTGCCTGTAAGCCTACTGAGAGTAGTGAACTCTAGCACAAGGCTCCCAGCTCCCGCACTACAAGTTTCGGTGATTTCAGTTCCTCTGTCATTGGGATTCGTGTTACACTGTCCATGTTCGGCATCCATGTTATAGGGCGAATTCGCATAGAAAGGCACACCATGGCGTAAGTTTACTCGAGGATAGGGCAATCCAGTCGGAGTATAGAAGGCCGGCATAAGCCGTTCAGCAAGGTCGTTAGCTAAACGTAGAAGTTGCCCGTCATATATTAGTCCATTTGACCAGAATATGCCTTCTTTTCCCTTCTTTTTCTCCACATTGGCTTCATATCCCCGAATCGGCAGATCCCCAATCGCAAATTGATGCGCACTGAGTAAACCTCCAACTCCACGGATGACAGTCTCGAAGACCTGGACCTTGCTGTCCAGATCGAATCCCCGCGCTCTTACTCCTTGACCACTGGGCCCGGTCGTTCCGTCACCATAATTTTCTACCAAAAGCTTGATACCATCTTGGAAGTCTGTCAATGGCTTATTTTTTCTTCGTTTAGCGGGCGGTGGGGATGAGGCAAGAATAGCGAGGGTGGACAAGCTGTCTATCAAGGTTAGGGAGTAGTTTCCCAGCACGTCGTTAACCTCGATGTGGGCAGGATTTTGCCGGTCGCGGGTCAGTGGACTGCAGGTCAAGGGTCGGAGTTCGTCTTCGGGGAAGGCATATTTCATGTAATTATCGTATCCATGGTAAAAAATGTCGAGTGTCTCTTGCCTGGGTTTGATTAGAGAGGTGGCACGCAAGAAAACGACAGACATTGGTGGGGTACTCTACCGTAGGACTGATACAGTCTCATCTCCCATTCCAAGGCCTGTGGCCGCCCAACATGCTATCCACAACAGCCAGGCGCATATTCGCCGAAAGGTAGAGCTTCCGAGCGCTGGCGCATGCCGCCCCAAGGGCCTCCCGGTCGATTGCATGCCCGAGAGCGTCTCTATGCGGAGACATGGGACTTGGAGGCAGGAAAAGGAGCAGTCAGCAGAAATAAATGGCGAAGTAAGGCGCAAGACCTTACTCAAAGTGCGCGCGAGCGGCAAGCCCTCAGCACTCAGCAGTTTGCACTGGGGGCTGTTTGGGGGTAAGATGGGCCACCTTTCCAGATGGTTCAATGGGAGGCGAAAAGCGCACAGACCACACATCTCCCAGCAATTATTTCATCGGAAGACCGCAATTCTGCAGCTCGCCGTCACCATCTCTGCTCGTGCCCGACCAGCGGCCTCATCGCATCTTTCCCATCCATGTTTTGTTCTCTTGCATGTCCTGTGTAATCTCTAGCTGCATTGTCTCTCCACATCCACTATGCTTCCCCGAGCAGCCTTCCGCGCGCTGCGCACCCGTCCTGCCTTGAGAGCTGCGCGCAGAGCTCCTTCCACTTCCACTTCCACTTCCACATCACAATGGCTGCGCTCGTATGCAAGCAACAACAACAACCGCCCGCCTCAAAGCTCCTCAAATCCCATCGATTTCGATAAGGCGAACAAGAGTAGGCCCAATCCCGTTCACCCCTCGGAACAGCCCGAGTTTGACTCGGCCGCAGAACCAGAGAGCAACACAGCGCCCACCACCGACGCACCCAACAAGCCGCAGAAACCTCTTCCTGATCTAAGACAGGGCATCCCCTCGACCTTTGCCGCTGAATTTGGCGAGGCAGACGCTAAAGCCAAGAGGGACCCGGAGGATCCCAACAACATCACTGAGGACCCAGACAAGGAGCCATCTCCCGGCAGCACAGGCGGGCGTGAAGGCGGAGAGCTTCCCAAATCTGCCTACGAAACCAGCACTGATAGGAGGCGCAATCGTGTTGCTAACTGGGGTTATATTGCCACTTTGTTCTTTGGAACGGCCACTGCGGCGTACATGGGAAGAAATTGGGAGAATGAAGAGGAAGAGAAGGCTCACCCAGAAGCGCCAAATGGCTGGACTCCTGGTTTGATGTACGACCGCGCATATGCTCGCCTCAACAGCCAAAAATCCTACTACACCGAACCTACCTTCACCAAATTGCTCCCTGATATGGACCCTGCGCCACCACTTACACTGGTACTCAGCTTGGAAGATCTGCTTGTCCACTCCGAATGGTCAACAAAACATGGCTGGCGGACAGCCAAGCGGCCTGGTGTTGACTACTTCTTGCGCTATTTGAGCCAGTACTACGAATTGGTCATCTTCACATCTGCCAAGTCCATGGATGCTGACCCTGTCATTCGCAAGCTTGACCCCTTCCGCGTCGTCATGTGGCCACTCTATCGTGAGGCTACTCGCTATGAGAAGGGCGAGTATATCAAAGTATGATTATTATTTATTGAAAGCTGAATTTAAAGCACAGCACTAATTTTGAGCAGGATCTCACGTACCTCAACCGCGACCTCTCAAAAACGATCATTATCGATACCGACCCGTCTCATGTTAAATTGCAGCCCGAGAACGCCATCATACTACCCAAATGGAAAGGTCAGCCCCGCGACACCGGTCTCGTTTCTCTCGTACCATTCCTCGAATACCTAGCAATGCTGTCACAGGGTGGGCCTTTGGATGTGCGCCAAGCGATCAAAAGTATGGAAGGCAAAGATATCCCCGCAGAGTTTGCCCGCCGTGAAGCCAGATTACGTGAACAGTTCAACCGTGACCTCGCTGAACAACAAAAGAAGAAGGGTGGTAAAGGAAGCGCCGGTAATTGGTTGATGCGTGGTCTGAGTCTGGACAACACACAAGGCAAGATGGTCCTCAGCGATGGAACAAATCTATCTGAGGGCATGGCACAGGGCAAGATGATGATCGATATGTTCCGCGACATTGGGCGAAAGAACTACGAGGCTATGGACAAGGAAATCCGCGAGAATGGAGAGAAATGGCTGAAGGAGATGGCTGAGGAGGAGAAGAAAATGCAGGAAGAGCAGATGAAGAGCATGAAGGCAGGCGCATTTGGTTGGCTCGGCGGCTCCGCGCCTCCAGAAGAGAAGAAGTAAAAAGTGATTTCCAATGGATTTCGGATGGAAGTGTGAAAAGGGACGTTTCCACTCTTATAAATGATAGAAGCGATTTTTGCATGATTTGCTGAGGGAGGTCGGCATTTTGGGTTTAACCATTGGCGAGCAAAGGAAATGTACATTATATGTGAATTATCCATCAAGAATCTTGTAATAAGAAGGACATCAGTCCAAAACTATGAGCTTCCTCTGATTCTGACGTCCCGTGTACTTCGGATTTAGCGCCGGACTTAATTCTTAGCGGGGTTGTCTCGCTCACGTCTCATCATACCGAGGCCTTTTTCTCAACTCTCACAAAGGGCCGTATTTTGCAGCTCCTTCGCCCTGTTCCCTTCTATAGCTCAAAAATTTAGTTCCCTCCCGGCCAACTTGCTCGTATCTAGCCAGCAATGTCAACCCCGGCTCCAGCAGCCGCTGCTACCAGTAGCAATACGTTCCCGTTCCTCCGCCTACCGCTTGAGCTGCGTGAGAGTATCTACTCGCTGTACTTCAAGCCCGCCGATCGGTTGTACGACGTTCCCATAGACAATCCTGAATACGATAGTCCGGAGTATGGTGGTGGATGTTATCGGTTTGACTTCCGGTTGTACCGCGTGTGCAAGCAGATATATGCGGAAGCGCAGACAGTATGGCGGAGGGAGAATGTATTCATCCGGATAGACACCCCGTGGCCTACGGCCGTGAATCATATATCCTCTGAAGGACTTGTCCCCATCGTAGTCAACGGATCTAAAGGCGATAGGTTCAAAGCCCACCATGCCCTGGTTCAAATCCATGCGCCATTCCACCAAGCAACGCCCCAGTACTCCATTGTCGTCCTCCTCGATGACCTCTATCTCTTCTGCCAGGTGTGGCTCTACTCTTCCTTAAGCTACCCAATGCTCAACGAGCGCCTGTCCACCACCTTCATCCTCAACGATCCCTACTATCCCGCCGACCCAAAACCAATCCCCCTCTCACTACAACGCCGTCTCCTCCTCCCCTTCGAAAAAGTAAAAGGCCTCTACCGCGTAGAAGTCGAAGGCTACGACGAACAAGTCAAGAAAGAATTAGAGCGGCGCATGGCAATCCCCAATCCCACCGTCCAACAATGCTGCGAAGAATGCACAACCATCATGGAACAAGGCGACGTGGCCCTCAAATCAGGAGCCCCTGAAGAAGCTCTGGAACTCTACAATAAAGCTTTCCACGCAATCCATGTTCTCATCAATGGCCGCACCCGCCGCGTCCTCGCCGACGGCTTCTTCCACTCGGCCATCGAAACCGGGCGCTTCGCTGGCCACTCCGGCATGACCGTCCGCGTTATCCTCCGCATCAAACTCGTCGCCCGCGTCATATCCGCCTATCTCAAGCAGCATGCATGGGGCGAAGCCGCGTTCTGGGGCATGCGCAGCATCCGCATCATGCGCGAGGCCATCGACACCGAGTTCGACGAGTTTCTGGAAGAATACGTCGGCAGTGACGACATCGGCGCCATATATCTTCGCACCGGGATCGCGTTTTGGAAAATGGAAGCTCGGGCGCTAGAGTGGAGAGATGAATTACGAGGTTACGATGGCGAGGATATGGCGGATAGCGAGAGGTTGTTTCAGCTTGGAGCGAAGTATTTACGGCGCAAGAAAATGAAGTTGCTCAAGAGTGAGTTGGAGGAGTATGGTATTAGGGTTCCTGAGGATATCCTTAGGGAGAGAGAGAGGAGGAAGAGTGAGAGTGATATGGCGAGTATGGCGCATCTGAATCTGGCTTCTGACTCTGGGTCAGCTGGGAGTTCGAGCGATGAGTAGACGGCCGGGCGCCTGATGAAAGCATACATGTGAGCTCTGTGCATTTTTTGAGAGAGTTCGTGTATGCTGGTATTTTTTTTTGTATTCTAGTTTGCATTTTTATTTTTATTTTGATATTCACTTAATACTATTGTTTCTTGTATTTGTTAGCTCAATTCAACTTATCCTAATATTTCGATGATTTGATTCACTAGACCATTCTTATATAATGATCCGAATACTTCCTCAACGGCATTAGGCCCTTGTACTTTGGCCGAGATAAATCGACCGCAAATAGAGAGTACGCATGTAACGTAACTCAGTAATCAGAGTCTCTATAGATAAATCACATGAAGCATGAGTTTCCTATAGTATGTGTATGCTCCAGTCCATCCTTATCCTGATGATGCTCATATGATGCTACTTGTCTAGACCGCCACTGGAACGTGCTTGCGAATGATATGATATTTCTCCTCAGTTGCCCGTCAATCCCCGACAGACGACATACCAAATAATTCACCATTCTGGCCTGGGCGCCTTGAGCGTCAGCCATCCATTCCCATCGTGAACGAGCCTGCAGGGTAAATCGATACACTCCCCAAGTACGTGTTTCATTGCACATCTCCATCGAAGACATGGCTCATTAGCATCGAAGCAGCCTTGGCATGTAGCTGAGTTATCGCATTGAAGACTCATCCCGTAGCACCTTTGGCAGCAAATCACATTCCGAGGGAGCTTGGTTCGCGCATTGGTTTGCACCAGGTGAGCCGCACCGCGGAGGGCTTTGCCGTTATCCGATGCACGGTGAATGTTCGACTGGCATAACTCAAGGCGTTGTCCAGTCTCCTTAAGCGCCTTCTTTAGATCACTTTCTCGTACAGTCTTCTCCTGAAGTTTCTCCCTCAGATCATTTACGACATTTGGGTTGGCTATGCGCTTTAGGTCGCTCACTTCATTCGTAAGCATTTGGTTCCTGAACTGCTCATTCCGTAGCTCCACTTTGAGCTCAGACTTGATTTTCTCGTTCTTGGAAAGACTGTCGGCGACCTTATTGACCTTTCTGGAGAGATCATCAACTTTCTCGCGAGCTATGTCTAGCTCGATCCTCAGGCTTTGAACGAGCTTTTCCAAGTCGACGTTTTTGGATTCCAAGACTTGAACTTCTTCGTCTCTTTTGGCTTTGAAAGTATTTATAGCCTGTTGGTGAGCCTTCTCATTGGCGGCCATAACAGAACGAACGTTGCATAGCTCAAAATTGACCTTGTCGAGTTCCTCTGATTTGTTCTGGATCCCTGATGTTTCGACGTTTCGATTGTCGATCTCTGCCCGCTTGGCTTGTTCATCATCATTCCCAGCAACAGTCACAGCCGTCTCCCCCCTGTCAGGCTCGGTTCGGTAGCGACACCCATCAAACTGGGCATCGATATTGCTGTTACACATATCATTGTTATCGCTCTGTAGCACGCCAATATCCATTGAGAAGACATGTTTTTGTTGTTGCCTAAAGACAAACTCTTGGATTGGACGTGCTGCTTCAGTCTGATGCACAACAGACCCAACCCGCTTCCAAGAAGATGATGATGACGAAGATGAAGGCGGAGCGCCGGCGACCGGTGGAGCCAAAGGGCTTACAGGGCGAACAACGGCAGGAAGGTTACAGAGTGGGGTATGAGGCGCAGTAATGGGCAAGAGTGATGGAGTCTCTTGCCCGTTGATCTGATAGCTGCTGATCTGGTTTAACAATCCCTGCAAATATTGCATATCCTTATCCTTGTAATCGGATACGGCCGAGTCAGGGTGATGCCCAATGACTTGATATGTGTCAGAGCAGTCCGGGTATACTGCTTGCCTTGGATATTGTTGTGGAGCGACCTCGTGTTCTCCCAACGGTGAGAAGGGCTTCTCAGCGTGGCCAAATTTAGTGACCTCTTTCGTTCGAGGGCCTTTTGTTCTGTGAGCATTTGAGTATGTAACATTCCGTTTACTCTTACCCTTTTTTGCTGGGAATTCCTTGTCCTGCAGCCTTGATGGTCGTGAATGCGGAGTCCACGAACGAGCGAGGGATGCGAGCCCCGCAAAACTGTCCCGCTGGACGATTTTGGTTGATGTCTCAGTGGCAGTAATCTTGGGAGAGGCTGAGACAGCCCGCTCGTCGTTGCAGTTGGCCGGGCTGCAATCCTCTAGGCTGATCAAATCATCAACATAGCCTGATATGTTAGTCAAGAGCGGGTAGCAAATTTGTGGGTGAACAGGCATACTGTGGGCCATGATGAAGCGTTTGCACTTCAGGAGCAGTGAGGTGCAAGTGAGATCAAGTGGCCCGTACGATGGGCTGACGGTGGGTTGTTTGCAACAGAGAGCAGCTTCCACAGTGACGTTTGAAGTGAAGTCGAGATTCCTTCTGTGAATGGACACAACGCCAAGACTCGAACCTCTAGATAGAAAGCGCACCGGAGGATGCTTTCACTCTCATCTTCACCGAATTGCAAAGCATGCAAGACCACATCCGAAAAGCAACAACAAAATCGAATACATGGGCTCGGATTTGTAGTAAAGTTAGGGTATCATTTGGGTGAAATGCAGGTGTTGAGCATTGCTTCTTGAATAGGAAAGAGTGAAGAGACCTCTCAGGTTATTCAATCCATTTCAAACAAATCTGTGGGCATCAAGGCACCTGACCGGAGGAAGAGGTTGTCAATCCACAGGTTTCTACATGCTAGGTTGAAGGGTAAAGTTCTGCACATTTGTAATGAACTCTAGTACCTTCGAGGCGCTTTGAGAACTGAAGAGGTATTCAAGGCGCACATACCCTTGTGTATCCCTACATCCTACAGGTAATTAGCTTTGCACTTATGTAATAGCGTTTGGTAGCTTCGACTACTCCATGCATTTTCCGACTTACCCGTGATGGGATATTAGATGGAACCTGGTATATCAAGCAGAATGCATTTGTATTTGTCATATCCAGGCCCCTACACCGTGAAAATTTATAAAGGAAGCTCTTTAACTCATCCGCAGGATTTTGTACTGAAATTAGAAACACCCAGTACATTGTCATAGAATATACGGGAATCTGCTGTTCGCGAATTCTATGAACAGAAATGATGTGCCTACATTGTGGGAACTATAGCTAGGCTTAGCAGAGGAGTAGCATGTTACCCTTAAATTTTAGCGATTCAGGGTTAGCGGCACCGAGTACATCAATGCTGCGATCAGTAAGTGGTAGGCAGAATGGGGCAGGGAAGACTCGACGCAGTTGGCATTTGGCATTGGGCGTACGTAGCTGTATGATTGGAACGAGTTCCACTTGCGGCCACCAAGGCTGACTGCCTGCGAAATCCTATGCACTGCACTGCACTGCAGCCTAGAATCACCTGGACATAATGAAGGCAAGAATGCTTCCAAATGCTGCGAGTCTGCCAATAACCAAGGCGATCACTGTACAGCAACCTCGTGGCAGTCAGGATGGTATTTTGCCTAAGCAGAACTACACATACACTGGGTATGCCTCCCATTGGCTGTAGAGATATTGGGCCGGGGCTCTACAGGTTTGAATAACTAAATCGGGAAAGCGATACCAAAGCAAAGGTAGAACTACTAGAATGTGTTGCACAAATGCAGGAAAACATGTTCAGGGCTCCACGTATACGGGTTTTCGTCATCCGACGAGCATTTTGTTAATAGACCCCAGCACTTATGTACTGTTAGATCCAGGAACAGCTGCACGCGCCGATCCGACAGCAGCCGTTATCAATACCACGTGAAGTCCGAAATTGTTCGTTGTGGGTGGCGGCAGGATCTGGATTACGGAAATGCAGCTGTCAGACTCTTGAAACAATAGCCATTCACCTCTTGTGCCTGAAAACCTCATGTACCAACTCCGGCCACTCACGCAGTGTTCTCGGGCGCGCGAGGCTCGGACAATACAAGAGCGGCAGGGACCGGGCGATCATTTCTTCTTTTATTTGTCGACTTTCCTTTACTGCCACCGGGAGGCCTAACGCTATTCAGCGCGGCGCGAAAGGACCTATCTCGGCGGACGCGATAATGGACTTATGGACCCAATACTACTGCAGGGGAAGAGCAAGAGTCGATAAGCTGCGGTAGTGGTGTGTTGCAAATCCTCCTTTCTTTTTTTTTCTCTTCTTCTTCTTCTTCCCTCAGCTCGCCTGGGGCCGCAAAAGCGCGAAGGGTACATTTGGCAATTCGACGACGCTCCAATAAGCGCAAGATATGTTTCAGTGTACCCAGATAAAGGATCCATAGGGCGCCAGTCTCAGACTAGCAGCGACTGCTCATAGGGCGGCGGACATTAATTACATTGAGCGCCTCGTGCTCACTTGGCGCGAACCACAACCGAGGTTTTGGCGGAAAGCTTCCTCCAACTGCACCTCATCGCCACTCGACATCGCGTCAACCGCCGTCCTTTGCTTTTGGTGTGGGTATCTAGATCAGCTGTGTTGAGAAGGTGGGTGATGATATGGCCCGTTTCCTCGGAGTGCAAGTAGCCTCATGATGACTATGAGCGCGCATCTCAGTGTCCAATCCGGCAGGTGATCAAGCGCCTGGCTATCGAGGATTAGTACAGTGTGCTCCCCTCTGGAGATTCTCTTAGACTAGATTTGTAAATCTCACCGCTGCTCCCAGTTTGTGTTTCCATCAGCAAGCAAACGAGCGAGTCTACTCGGTATGCCCTGCTGGATTCTGCATGAAGTCACTCTTGGGTTGTCTCTCAAGCACCTCGAGGCTGCAACATCAACATTCAACCTCATCTGACCGGTCATGTCCTATCCTGCCTCCGAACATCGCCTCCCTCATCTCCGGCCTGCGGAAGGCCCAAGTGTGGAGTGTGGCTCTGCTATCTGACGACCTGGAGCCGAGCAAGCCCAATCCGGCAGGTCAGCGAGAATCGCGCCAAGCTTCACAAAGTGCCCAGACGGCATCAGCTAGGATCTACAAACCTTACTTGCCTATTGAGCTCTGAAGCCAAGATGTCGTCGAGCTATCAAAACCGCGTGCCAGTCTACCAATGGAGTCATGCCTAGAAAAGGCAGCCTCTGAGACATTGACGTGCTCGTTTCCTGCAAGGCCAGCCTTCAGCACCTCCCAATTTTACTACTCCCCTGGCTCCTGTAGGAGGCTATTGCATGATGCCAGGGGCGATGCCTAATAGGGCAAGCAGATGGAGAGGTAGACCAAGTATAAGATACTAGGGAGGGCTTCACTATATTCAATCTGTGTGAGCTTCCCATCTCATCTCCTTTCCTCTCGCAGTATTCTACACTTTCAAGATGAGGTCCTTTTTGCTTGCTTCATTGGCATCTTTTGCCGCTATTAAGAGCATCAATGCTCACCCTCTGTCTCAGAACTCGCGCATGCTTGGCAAGCGTTTAGCTGACCTCGATTCATTTCGTATGGTTTTGGATACTGAGTACAAGAAGACGGATGAGGTCGCGTCCGACCCAGCAGTGCAATCTCTTACCAAGCGTGCCGATGCTAAGGGTACGGCTGAGGAGTTGGTGAAGGCCACCGTTGAAGGTGCAACATTCCGTCTTGCCACCGACAGCTACACTGGAAAGAACGGCGTCTCGCACTTCTATTTCAAGCAGACTGCAAACGATCTCGATATTGACAATGCTGATTTCAATGTTAACGTAAGTCACATGGTTTTCTGATGTGCCAAGATTAGCCGTTGCAGCTATAAGCTTTCGCACTGGCCGTGGCGCTGCGCATCATCACGTCCGCAATCAAAAACAAAAGCTTATAGAAAAACAGGTCGGCCGCGACGGCAAGATTTTCTCTTATGGAAATTCTTTCTACAAAGGCGACATTCCAGAGGCGCCTTCAAATGTCAAGCGCGCTACTGTCGAGCCACAAGAAGCCTTGAAAACCGTTGTCAATACCCTTGGGCTCCCAATCTCCGCCGACACCCCAGTCTCCAAGCCAAACGATGAACCGGATTCCTTCAGCATCCAAGAGACCAGTGGAACCGTTTCAGATCCAGAAGCCCGCCTTGTCTATATCCAAACTGCCGATGGGCAGCTCAAACTTGTCTGGAGAGTCGAAACTGACATCTGGAGCGACTGGTTGATCTCATATGTTGACGCTGAGACCGGAGACAAGATCTACCATGTAATCAACTACGCTGCAGAGGCTAGCTACGAAGTCTAGTAAGCCAAATTTCCTTTGACATAAGATCGACCAAACACTAACCGCGAATACAGTCCCTGGGGCATCAACGACCCAAGTGAGGGAGAACGTATCATCGTCAAGGACCCATGGAACCCCGAAGCTAGCGAGTTTGGCTGGCATAGCACTGGAACTCAGGAATTCGACACCACTTGGGGCAACAATGGCGCTGCTCAATCCAACTGGGACAACCGACAGGATTACGCAAATCTCCCACGACCACATGTCGAGGATCTCGAATTCCACTTCCCATACTCCACTAACGACTCCGACTGGAAGGGATATGTCAACGCATCCCTAACTCAGCTTTTCTACACTGCAAATGTATACCATGATCTTCTCCACGTTTTGGGTTTCGACGAGGCTGCTGGTAACTTCGAGGCTAACAACAACGGTGCCGGAGGATTGGAGGGAGATTGGGTTTGGCTCAATACACAAGATGGCGCAGGTAAGTGTTATTCTGCATTTCGAAAATTGACGAGCTCTTCTAACTCGATCTTCAGGAACTAACAACGCCAATTTTAACACTCCTCCTGATGGCCAAAATCCCCGCATGAGGATGTACATCTGGACTAACACCCAGCCTCCACGTGACAGCTCATTTGAGGCGGGTGTAGTCATTCACGAGTACACTCATGGTCTTTCCAACCGTCTAACCGGTGGTCCTCTGAATGCTGGCTGCTTGACCGTTCGTGAGTCTGGTGGTATGGGTGAGGGCTGGAGTGACTTCTATGCTACCGCAATCCGTCTTAAGCCTGCCGACACCCGTGCGACCGACTACCCAATGGGCGCCTGGATCGATGGAGCCGAAGGGGGTATCCGTAACTTCCTCTACTCTACTTCTTTGGAGACAAACCCCCAGACCTACAAGTCTGTTGACCGCCTCACCTCAGTTCACGCCATTGGCAACGTCTGGGCATCAATCTTGTACGAAGTTCTTTGGAATCTCATCGACAAGCACGGCAAGAATGACGCCGGTGTCCCAGATTTTGACTCGAATGGCGTGCCAACTGACGGAAAGTATCTTGCCATGAAGCTTGTTTTGGATGGCATGGCCCTCCAGCCTTGCAATCCCAATTTCGTTTCCGCAAGAGACGGCATCATTGATGCTGACAAGGCATTGACTGGTGGATCTAACGCCTGTGAGCTCTGGTCTGGGTTCGCAAAGAGAGGATTGGGCGAGGGTGCTGTGTACAGCACTACCTCCAGGACCCAGAGCTTTGACGTCCCTGACGGAGTATGCTAGACGGGACAAGACGAGATGAGACGAGATGACGAAAGCAAATATTTCCTTTTGTTAATGTAATAATGTACTTCTAAGCGGGGAGACATAATCACGATTTTCTTCAAACAAATTCAAATACTTAACAAACAATTTTGTTAAACATAATTTGCTGCTTATTCCTCTGCCATATTTTGCCTGTTTGACTTTGGTCAGCAAATGTCTCACTTTTGGGCTTTCAGGCTATTGTTTTAGCACATAAATGCACCAAATGTCTCGGGAAGAACAGACCTCGATCGCTAAAGTACTTGCGCGCCCGTGGGGACCATATACCGGAACGCGCATACGGGAATTAAGCACGATTTACGCCGACCGGCCATTGGATGGCCCGCAGCCTGAGTCCTGAACCAGTGGTCGCTTAAACTACAGTAGTCGCACGAGCACGCGCACGAGAGGATGAATGAAGTCGGCCGGAAACCGACCACGCGGCTACGCATCCGACAAAGTACGCAGGTCCCCTAGGTATTTGCAAATCCCGTAAGTGCCGGGAGCTGGGTATCCGTATGCACGATGCATGTGTAATGAAAGGTCTGGCAGATACGCGTGGTAAACTGGTAGATACATACTTACGGGCCCGGGTCGCTTGTTTTTGTCATTTTAGGCTGAGATCGTCCCCGTCTCGACTTGTTCCATTCTGGGAGTTCCAGTGTGATGGTAAGGCTGTGCGATGTATATTAACTTCTTCGTACTGTTTGGTAGCACAGTGTACGTATTTATGCCTCTCACTTTCAGCGCACGTCATCCCACGTTTCTTGACTGTATTCGAAACCGCATTCGTATTTTCCGCGGAGTCTGCATCTGCGAATCGAACGGTGATTAACGCTTCCATAGACTAACTAAATATCCCCACCTTTGGTCGTCGGTTCATTCATGGCATGACCTGACCCATTGGGCGCCTAAGCAAATAGAATGCGGCAACGGCAGAAATGAAGACCCAAACCGCTGGAAACAAAGCTTTGCGCAGTGAGTGGGTGTGCGGCGATTATATGCATGGGCTAGCGGAATATAGTGAAAGGGTCAATATATTCCACATGCTTACCGCATGGGCTGGGCCAGGATGAGAGCGTTCCCACGTTCCCCACACGATGCCCACCGTGCTCTATCCACATTTGCAGCTTACTTACATCTTCAAGTTTCTAGAAAGCGTCTCAATCTCATTTATCCAAGAAGTTGCTCGAGCTTTGGTGCATGTTCTTAGGCCGTGGACTTTCGTATACCTGTACCTTCCGTTTCGAGTTGACAAATGCCACAAATATGACCGTTCTGGTCTTAGCGTAGGAAGCGCTTCTTAATTCCCGAATGTAGATACCATCCTGGAGCAACTTTTCAATGTTTCTAGTCCTTATGCTCCCCCTGGAAAATTACTGACTCGAGCCTTTTAGCAAAACTTGCCGATATATCAATAACTGCCGATAGTCTGTGGACCAGGTTGGCCCCGGAAGCACCAGTAACGCTTTACCCCACGTGGTGCTGTACAACATACCGTAGTTCCAGGGCAACACAACACGCGAGGCGATAGAAAGATAACTAGCTCTATCCAGGATTCGTTGTGATTTCTATTCCAATACTTGGAAAATGTGCTGTATGCCGTACCTGGATGCATTGTGATGGCAGGACGCGGGTGCCAAGTACCTCCCAATTCATTGTTTCTGATTTGGGTATGGGTTTGACCTGTTTGGTGCTAGGAAGGGTCCCGGAAGGAGCTGGCTTTTGCTATTATCGCCGACTTCCTACGGGATCGCGGAGAAACGGGAGAATCGTTCCGTTCATCGATCATGGCTTGCGCATTGCTAAGGGGCTTGTATTGCAATTGTCAAAATTGGACGATTGCAGGCAAAAACGGCTTTGAAGTGATACAATCTCTTTGCTAGGGGATTTAGCGAAGATTTGTAAAATTTCTACTAACATAATGCTATAGCTTATACAGAATCTTAGGTCTCTTATTAGTATCTTATCAAGTAGTGACAAGACGCTATAGCTGCAGGTAAACCCCGCGAGCGCCCGGTATCTTCGGACCGTCGAATTATCGATACGAGATGCGTTATGATAACGTCTGGGAGGAAACTTGACCATAGGGGAAGGTAAGTTTGCTTCTTCCATTCACATTGAATAGATTCTAGCATCGAGGTGTGTTTTGCGCGTCCACAGTTCCAATCTCATTGGCGTAATCATCACATATTTTCGCAAGCGCTACATCCTTCTTCGAAAGACCAGGCGGCCGGTGCGTTTTCCAAACTACACTGAGAGAGCAGTATTCCTAGCAAACTTTAGCTAGAGGGACACCTAGTTTTCCTAATAGTATAGTAACTCACACTGGTCATAACAGAATGATGTTTCTTCTCTTCACTAGCATTTCCAATCGATGTATGAAGTTCCTGATAAGGTAAGTGAGGCACAGAATTTTTAGAAAAATCAGGCTCATCTCGTACCAACACTTTCGCATAGTTGCTAAAATGATATTTTTTCTCTATTTGGTTTTCCTCAATATTCAATGTCCAGCCTTGTTTGGTTAGCTGCTCCAAGTCTGCTAGCACCTGAGCCTCGTCTTGTCCTTTGGAAATTTTAGGCGCTGATGTTGAAGCTTCCATTGCAATTGTCCGGGCCTGGGTGAAGCTGCGTTGAGCTCGTGTCTGGAGAAAAAGAGGACGGATAGCTGTGCGGATCATATGGATGATGGAGTGGGCATTTGTTTTGATGAATATTGAGGTGGAGGATGGTAGCTCGCATCCGCTGAAAACCGTTCTCCTATTTTCGCCGAGGTCTTGGCAATTGTTGAAGTGGATGATTGGAGCGAATTCATCGATAGCAATGGAAAATACATTTTCATGCTGCTTCATATGAAAGAATCATGACAATAGGTGATATCTCAAACTTTGGCTCTCCGAGAGTCTGGACCTCGCCTCGCTGTTTGCGCATGATTCTTATTGACAAAGGTTTGTTTCGGCACATTCAACTTTGGCATCCAAGAAGCTTTTATTTAGAGGGTCAATGTTAGTCCAGATGCTCATCTTGTTATGGAGATTTAAGACATTAGGAGGAGTAAGGAAATGTAGGGTCACTTCTACTGATAGCCCTTATCTATTCTAACGAAAAAAAAAACTGTCGCGGTACTACACAATTGGAGTTCTCGCACTCACACAACGTAGACAGCACTATACCTCCTTTTCTAACGAGGCTATTTAAGTAGCTATATTATCAATCTATTACGCATCTAAAATTTTATCAAGGTTATGAGTGAGGGTGCTTTTTTTAATTGCTTAAATTAAATTCATCCCACTTTGCTACTCTCAAATGCTCGCTTCGAATGAATGTTACTACGAGTTCGACATGAAATGATCTAATCGAATAATCTATAGATCTAGATATTTGCTCTATCTTCGGAAAATATTTCTCGAGAAGGAAAATGATAAATTATCATTTGAAATGCCCCAAAAGTACAACATCGGGATTAAGAGCTTTTACAAATTATGAATGAATCGTGTCTCCCTACCACAAGAGGATTTGTCTTTGAGCTACCATACCAGAATTAAACATGGAATAAAAGCAGAAAGATCAATCATGTCTGAACATGTTAAGGAATCAACAATAATAAAAGTGTCCCGTACTACACATCGAGACGCCTCTGAAACATACCACCAACACTCTATTCAAGCGGATAAGTTGCTCCAATGACTCAGCGAGAGCATTAGCGCTCCGATTACAAACTTCAAATCAATTCTAATCGAAATTGGGCCAACGACCCATACCTTGGCTTTGTTGAAGCTGTGTCTGCCGGCACTTGCAGAACCCCAAGACAGCCCAAAACCCCACGTTGATCTTCCTACATGTGGCGTAAGAGGAGTGAAAAGTAAACTTATCATGGGATTAAATGGCCCTTGTATGAGTTATAAAGTGCTAGAACCTAGGATGAGATGACTTAATCATGGGTCTCCGTTACGCAACCAACAACCAAGATTCCGCGATCCAGAACTGCAACGGTACTTCAATGAACTGTTACTACGAATCATATCTAGGCACAAAAACCTACCTGCAAGTTCTAGTCAGTGCATTCTTGTCCGCCTTATCAGAATATTCAAATTTGTGTCGATGCGTTCAGTGGATCATTTAAGGTTTACTATAAGCAATAAAAGCGAAAATATACAGCCTCACAATGAGTATGCGTAATTCTCATATACTACTCACAGCATACCAATCTCTGTAGGCTTACAACCCTAAACGCAAACACCACCTACAAGAATCTCCCTCAAAAACCAATACCAAAACCCAAAAAAGGGGGAAGAAAAGGAAGAAAAAGAAGAAAAATCAAATGGGTAAGCCATTAACTAAACATTGCCTACGCCCCCAGAACTTCCACCCCATCTCATCTCATCATACCTCATCAACTCGAACTCGACCCCAATGAAGCAAAATCCCCCTGGAACGACCTTGATATTCAGGGCGACATGCATAAACACCCCTTACTCCCCCACCACACAAGGCACACAAGACGCACACCCATACACACCCCATATTCTCAGCTCATCCTCATCTCACCTCCCAAGATCCCAAGAAACCCACGCCGCACCTCGCCTCGCCTCGCCTCTGCTCGCGATTTCAGCTGAGCGAGAGTCGGTTGGGTCGGGCGAATCGCTTCGATTCGGCTCAACGTTGAACAAAATCTTACCCGAGAAATTACACGCGGGAAAGACGTGCATAGACAGCTTTGCTGTGCCGTGGATGGCGCAATGTACGGTAAGCATGGAACGATAAACGAGTAAAGTGCGCTCGCTGGTACTAGACTTTATTCATGTTGAGAATCGAACCAGACTTACTGTACCTCCGTTGTCCTGTTTGTTCCAAGCTCTCGTCTTGACACTTTACTTGCACTTCAGAAGAATTGTGTCATCGCGATATCTCATTCGTTCTGTGATAGATGAATCATAACACTATGCTGTCCTATCTTCACATCCCGGAAACCAAGTATCGATGCGAGTACCCAAAAACTACAAAAGAAAAAAAAAAACACAAAAGATTGGGGGATATCTACCCTACGTGTAAAAAGGTAACCACCATAACGTTTTCGTCCGTAATCCTGTGGTAAATAGAGTAAAAATGGTACAATGCTTATCCCAAAATGCTCAAACTTCCCGCCTTTACTTCGAAACCCCAGTATGCTCTCGCGCATCCTCATCCACATCATCAGTCCACTCGTCTCCACCTCTTACACCGCTCGCATGTCCCGAGGGAGCAGATGGCGGTGCGTCATCCACGCCATCATCGCTGTCATCGTCCTCGAAAGCGGCCGGGTCTGTCAGGGGCTGGGTTTCAGCATTGCCATTTCCAGGACTCTTCCTGCGCGGTGCATCATGCACACCTTCGTCTGCAGATACAGAGATACCGCGTCGACCCCATTTATTGTTTGGCCGATTGTCCTGGTTCTGGGTACTAGCTTCCTCATCGAAATCATAGTCCACACTCTTTCTTCCCACGAAGCGACCAACAAGCCATCCACGGCCAAGGTCCTCTGAATCGACCACTCCACCATGTCGGAGCTTAACGCGCTGGCGTGTCCAGTACACCCAGGCAAAGTCGATCATGAGCGCAGTCTGAATTGTTCCCCAAACCCACGATGTAGGATCTTTATAATTGGGCTCCGAAGCACCTCGAGTTATCCAATTAAGAACATACATGAAGCGGTAAGTCCCGAGTGCGACCAGATAGAACGAATCGAGCACAGTGGGAACGGTGGTCTGGCGCAAAAGCAGGAGCTGTGGGATGACGCAAACAGATTCCAGGATTTCGGAGAAAACCCAGAGCAACTAAGACATATATTAGCCCTTCGAGCTTCCACGTGTATTGATCTCAAAGAAGGTGGGGGTTCGCAAGTCGCACCTTTAAAAATGTATAGTGTCCAATGACCCACTTCTGAAATATCAGATACCAGAAGGGCGCAACCACAATGCTACCCAGCAGACAGTACATGCCAAACTTCCATGCTTTTTCTCGTTCTCTTGTTCGCGCATATACGCTGGTCATCAAAAAGATGATGTAGAAGGATGAAAGGGTGTAGAAAATCTGGCGGCGATTAGCTGAGTCCTTCCTCTCGGAATGCGATATGCCAGCTGTCCACACCTACCTTGAGCGAGAAGTTCCATGTATACCAGCCGTTCTTGGTAATCGAGGTTGTGAAGATGTCGAGGTAGCGGGTACAGAAGACGACGGCATAGAGGGCCTGGGTGATGAGGGAGACACCTATAGTTATTCGTGGTCAGCGGATTGACGTAGAGAGCGGGTGAAGCGGTTCAGCAGCTTACCCTCAGCGCTGCTGTTGGAGTGGATGGCCCATATTAGAATGATCTTGGAGAGGGTGTGAGAGACATCGCCGAGGATGTGGAAGACGTTGAAGGCATACGCCATGCTGTGGGGTGGTGGCTACACAGCACGAGGCCGGTAGCCTGGGGTCCGGGTCGCGAAGGACTCGGTGCAGAGCCGCAGAGCGGGCGGGTACCGTCGGGGTAGGGCGGGGAGGAGTGGCGATGATGGCTCCAGATAGAGGTGGATGGGAATCTGGACTTGGGGCAGACGGTTGGGGTTTGGGTTGGGGTTGGGGTCAAGGGGAGCTGGAGCTATTGATAGGCACAGCTTGGTGGTGATGTTGTGATGGCGAGCGTCGGCAAACTGGCCGTTAGCTTGGCCGTCCCTCCCGTCACGCTAAGCCGCCCCGGACAATTAGGAGCCCCCTGCCATACGTCAACCAAACGGTGGAATTGAACTGTACCAAAATGTGGTATCAAGTTGGAATGACGCCAGTGATTTAATTAATGTATGTAGAGATAGACTGATTTGTGGCTCCTTCTTGCAGTCGACTTTCTGTGTGGCTTTCAATGGCTTGGCCGGCTGGCTTGCTGGCTTCCTTTATGCACGTACTGTACTGTCCATGTTTGAGTATCCATACCATTAGGACTGCATACGGGATGAAGACGCTGCACGGGCCCAAGCAACATTCCCCTTCCGTCGCCAACCTGCAGTTTCGAGCACTAATAAATGACAGGTAATTCTAAATTCTCTCCGCAATCTCGCGCAACAAATCCATTTCCCTGCCTGTCGGCTAGCCATAAACTTCATGTTCCTGCAGCCGCCCAGCCCGCCGCCATCGACATGCCTGTTTAGAAATCCCTCTTCCCCACGTGTGGCCTAGGGGCATGTCTCGTCGCAGCATCCTGCTGTCCCTGAGCGGACAAGTGAGGTCGTCCAGCCCCGTGGGAAAGCTTGCACAGGGCGAAAGTCGTTAAGGACATGCAGCAGCCTGCGGGCTGGCGTATCGGGTTGCATCCGCAATAGTGGCTCCTGTAGTGCAAACGGCCTGTCGTGTGCGCCCCGCGGCATGGGCTAGACTGTACCTATCTGGATGGGTTAGGTATTGCCTAACACAACAATGGCTTCGACATAATTTCCAGGTCGTGTTTTTAGTGTGCCTCCATGTCTCTCCTGAGACTCCTATGGTCCAGTCAGTATGTCACATAGCAGCACATCATCACGCATAAAGTATCGAGGATTGGCATCCTCACGTGATGCATCATACTCGCACGCACCCCTTCACTTTACAAAGATCGTCGTCCCCAGCGCTATCAATAGAATGATAGCGAGGTCGATTAACATGGTGCAAAAGGCCATGCGCTTCTGTGTCGACCGCAGATCCGAATTAAAGGAACCCCCCCCGCTCAACTGCCGCAACTAGAAATGCATGTACGGACCTCTCTGCCCCGTGTGGGAAATTTGCGCAATGGGCCAGTCCCGTCTATGGCACAGTTATCCCCTCTTTGCTGCAATGGCAGTTAACCCCTCAACCGCTCTGTCTCAAAGTGGTTTAACGGGACTCATTCGAAAAAGAAAACGGGTAGTCTGCTCCTTTGAGGAGCTTCGAACTGCATATCTTGTCTGGGCGAGCCAATTTCCGCTTGTTTGGGATCTTTTCCCCTCGGGGCTCGTGTGTTTGTATCGCAGTCAACACTATATTTTGGTGCGCCTGGGGGTGCAGATATCCTCTCCTCACGTTTGGGTTGAACACTCAAGAGGGAAAGAGCATAGGGACGCAAGGCCAGCCAGTGTAAACAACCATGTACACCGGACCAGGAATGGTGTAACAAGGCTGGTGTAACTAACGACGGTGACCGTAGAGGAGACCAGTCTCCGCCTGAGCCAATCATGGTTGGCTGGATAGACATGCAAGATGGAGGGACGTCATCCTCCTGTAGGATGGCTACAGCGTTTTCCGCCCCCCGGAAATAGATTTGCTCTGGCTTAACACCCCAAGGTTGAGGATTACCGGAGGAATGCTGGAAAACCTGGCCACTGAAACTTGCTTTAACATACCACCTACATACATGTACGTATGGACCAGCACACTGGGATGCGGCCCTACTTGCGCGGCACCGGGCCATTGGCTATACCGAATGCCTGAAAACAGGCTGGAGGGTGAACTACCGCCGGTAGGGGTGCTGGGCAAAATGTGTGCTGGAAGAACTAGAGAGTAGTGTAGCACCTACATACGCAGAGCGGTGCAGAAGAGGGTAGGTAGGCAGCTCGCCGGAGACTAGCGTAGCACCTAGGTCTTATCGCGCGACAGTAAGAGCGAGTATGTAGAAGTGCACTGGGCAATGCTCAGACACGGAGCACGACGTGGTCAGCGAAAGCGCCATGCAGCAGACAGCACGCTGCTGTTTGGATCGTCAGCGGTGACTAGGCCGCTGCGAGGATAGCTACGGGCCGAGAAAATGGCTGGCTTGCTTGGGCCAGACGGCGTTCAAACTAAACCATCAACAATTCGATACGAGAGGAAAGATGCAGAGAAGAGGGCTGCTGGCCTTACAGAAGACGGCCGTGGCGGTGCTGCGGGTCGGCGAACAGGGTGAGAGTTGAAACACGCCCATGGACAGGACATCCAGAGTGCTGGGAAAGGACTGGAATGTCACAGCCAGCAGGCGTATGTGCGTACAGGAAATGGGCCTGGAGGGTGGAAGACGAGGCCGCGGGTAGTGGGGGAGGGGGGTGGATGACGGTGGTAGACGTGAAGGCGAGCGAGGTAGTGTTGGCCATGGGTTCTGGGTTGTAGATGCTAGCTAGAAAAGTCGTGGTCTAGTGGGAGTAAATAGTGTGGTAATCGGCGACCCACCTCCATCATCATCGTCAACCCACCTGGGCCTCCTGCTTTTGGCGAAAGGCCGTTGGCAACAGTGGGAGCGCTGGCAGCACTGGCCGCACTGGCTTTCGTTGCCCTCACTGGCCTCACTGGCCTCACTGGTGCTCGACGATCCACAATAGCCGCTTCGGGTGAATTAGCGTTGTGGCCCCCGCATTTAGGGGTCTTTTGGGGTTGCTTATTTGGTGTTGTTTATGCGGCGCTTGTTGGGCGGATTTTGCTGTTTCAAGGCGTATTTGCTGGGATTTCTGGGTCGCCATTCGCTGGCCGAAGAAGCGGGATGGAAGACATTCACCACCCCTGCTGCTGCTTGCGCCTGGAGCTTATGGCGCACGCTGGGCAACGGCGTACTCTGTGGACGTGGTGGCAGGTGGGATGGTGGTGGTTGAGGTAGAAGACAGGAAGGGAGAGAGATTGAGGTGTATTGGGAGCGCGGAAGTTCTTCGGCTCTGGCTACGCATACAAACATACAAACATACATTCACACACCAGACAAATGCATCACCATACCTCGAGGATACATTACTTTTGCAAACGCTGCCCGCAGCATGCAGCAACAGACGCGCACGAGCTCCAGGGCCCACACGCGGCTCAAGCCTGCTGGCCGGGCCCCCATGCCGGACAGCCTGGACACAGAGGACAGGCTGCATTCATGGATTAGAGTGTGGATAGACAGAGAGTGGACAGAGTGAACAGGCCTCCCCCCAATTCCTCCACCCTCGTCCCTCCACCCTTGTTCCCCTGGGCCCTTGTTCCCTTGTTCCCTTGTGCTCCCTTTTCAGTGATCGGGAGAGGCATAGATGAATGACTGGCGCTAACAGGCACGGCCGCCGGCTCAGTCAGTGCGCAGCATCCTTCCTGAATCCTTCACTGCTGCTTGCATGTCTTTGCAGCTCTGCACCGTCTGCACCTCTGCACCTCTGCAGAGCCGGGGGCACGGTACTCACCGAGAGTGATTCGTCTGCACTAGGCCTGGTGGACTGGCGACCGCTGGCTGCTCCTCTGGCTGCGGACGCCCTGGGGGATTGCTCCACCATGTCTTGATATAATCTGCCTGTCTGGCGGATTTTCCACGCCCGTTCAAACGCCGCAACCTCCTCCCTCCCCACGTACACTTGGTGCAATAGATGCCGTGGTAGCTTCGCCTCTTCTGCTGGACTCGTCACCTTGTAACTCAACTGCCGCCTCTGAGCACCACATCATTGTTCCAGTCCAGAGCCTACAGTCTACAGTCCACAGTCCACGCTTCAGTACACCCCGCCAGTACACTCCACCACCACCGACTTCTAGTCCTAGCCCTTATGCCGGCCGTACTTGAGGGTGCTGTGTCCCCGCCCCATCTCCACCTCTCCTCAAGATCCCAGACCTGGCCCTCTCCATTCACTGCTCAACACCACTACGTTACTCCCAGCTCCTCGCCTTCCCCCATGTCGCCCCAATCAATCCAGTCCTACATTCCCCGGACCCACAAGAGTGCCGCCTACTCGCAAGACCTGACCGGCATGCCCACCTCTGGCTGGTACGGTCCTGCTGTTTCCTCGCCCGAGTGCTCCAACGACGTAAGTCATCTGTCCGGCTCATCCCGCCTTCAGTTGCATTCACTAAACCTGCTGCTCTCCTAGCCCGGCTTCGCTTCATATGCATATGACCAACCTTGCGTTCCGCACCACGCTTCGTCTATTCCACTTTCGCTACCAACCCCTCCTTTCCCAGACGCTGCAGAAGCACCCATATCTGCTACTCCGCGCCATCTGGATCACTCTGTAACTGCCATTTCC
Organism: Acrocalymma vagum; assembly: GCA_028476805.1. Lineage (NCBI taxonomy): Eukaryota > Fungi > Ascomycota > Dothideomycetes > Pleosporales > Acrocalymmaceae > Acrocalymma > Acrocalymma vagum. Next base: position 291,618 of record JAQGEP010000001.1, on the reverse strand, counting down.
CCAGTTTCCGTCTACTCCAGGGAACTGGCGCATCCTGACGCCGACAAGCCTGAAGACTCACACCCACTTCCAAACTCGGCCACTTCTGAAGCATCTGTGGCACACCGTCTCCTCCTCGACTCCAACGTGCCTGTCCGTCCTCACAGCAGCCCCAGTACCTTCTCACCCAACCAAGCTGCACCAAGCCCAGTCGGCATGTCGTGGCCCATGAGCTCAATGGACCTCCCAACTCCTACTCTGCCAGACTCTTACTTTTCCAACACTTCCTACCCTGCTCCACGCAGTCGCAGCCCACGTCTCAGCGAACCGGCTATGGATCTTCCTCACGGCATGGCCACCCCCCAACCCCGTCGACTTTACACGCCTATTGCCCCTCATCCCCATGCTATTGATGTCCAAAGGACCAGTGGATTGAAGCGAACTCGAGATGGCGACGAACTCGTAGACGAGTCAAAGCGAAGGAAACGATCAAACTCAAACAGTTCCGTTCAGTTCGATCTCAGCGACGAGGACAAATTGCTCCTCAAACTAAAGGAAGAAGAAGCTATGCCCTGGAAAGAGATTGCAGCCCGCTTTCAGACCGATCTTGGAAAGTCTTATCAAATACCTGCTCTTCAGATGCGCCTCAAGCGTCTCAGAGAAAGGATGCGTGTCTGGACCGAAGCAGATCTTCGTGCTCTTCGCATGGCACACGAGTACTGGGTTCAAAGCAAGTTCGACATCATAAGTCAAAAGGTATGCATGAATAAAATATTGTTATTAAATGAGCCAATTACTGACCGTCGACACTAGATGCTTGAGTTTGGAGCTGCAGAGAAATGGACGGCACGCCAGTGTGCTCGCAAGTGGGCAGAGATGGATCCTACACCTGTTCTCTACACTCATATTGAACACCAAGCGCCTACAAGTTACACGCCATATATGAGTCCCGTCGAACCTTCAGCATCTTTCATGCCTTATCTGCATGTGTAACGAGTACCCGTCATGATTTTTGATCATTTTTTAGATTTCTTTTGAAAGACCCTTTTTTTGTATACCGCGTTCGATCCAACGGCGCGCGAGTACCTGTTTAGCCTCTTTATCACCACTGGAGTATTGGTTTAAGGCACGGTGCCGCAGCACGAGGCTGAAGCCCCTGTGCCTCATTATGTTCTATATACCCTAGAGAGTTATTGGTCTCTTCTTGCTTCATTTCTACTGCAAATATTATTATCCAACCATTGTCAATCAGACTATACTTTACAAGTTTTCCACTTCTGTGGTAGGCCACTCTTGTTGTCTGCGGCGAAGCCTTCGATGCGAGCGGGTACTCGGCAATACACCAGTTGTCGCAACCGTCAACCACATCATGATAATCGTCCAAAAGCACCCTTTCCACCGTGGACTATTCTATTCGCAGGACGACTTCGCATAGGCTCACTTCCCCTTTATCTTGCCTTTCTTCCGCCTTTCGCCACTGTATGACGGGCCGTGGCCGTCAGAGCCAGACCCCACTAAAAGCGGCTACGATATTATCCAGCTCGCCGCGCCGCATTATTGGAACTCGGCTTCCTGCCATATGAGGTACAGAAGAAAGGCTGACTGGCCAAAGAAGCGGTCTCATTATGGACAGATACCGCGACTGGACTTCGACCCGCCTGCTCTGTATAGCAGACCCATTTCAACAGTCACCACATGCAGCGAAGACGGGACGGCATCATGTGCCTATCATGCATCGATGCGTGACGAATCTCATTACTCAACAGAAAAGTTTTATTGATTTTAAGGGATGACTGTTCCCACAGCTCGGAAGAATGGATAGTTAGGTAGCAAGCGATTGAGATGACAACCTTCGTACGCCTAAGACAAACTCAAACTTCGGCCATCCAAGAATTGCCTGTTCTGCTCAAAGTCGGTTCGCGAAAGACTCCATGCGAATATCTTTGGTATAAATTTGAAATGCATAATCAAGCACTTGGCCGGGGACGGTGAGGCCACGACAGTTGGCGGTCTTGCCTGGGGCCTCAGCCTAGTCACTTCTCCATACCCGCTCGCAGGAGCGGCCACCGAAAGCCCATCCTATAGGGTTCTACTTGAGTCCGGCCCACACTATACACTGTACTTTCACAGGGCGAAAGGCACGGTTCAATGCTGTTAGCAGCATCGTCCGAATGGGAGTTGTTCGGATCCAAGCTTCCAACCTAAACTCTAGGCCAACCGCGCCACCGACCCCGGAGTTTGAGAAGACCATCCGTCAGTGATTTGCCACGAAAACCAGATCAAACTTTGACGTAGATGAAGGCGGCGCTTAAAACTGCCGCTACATAGCTAGAGATGGTGGCACAGCGCAGTTGCGAGATCGCACTCACTGGCTATGTTCCAGACTAAGGGCGTAGCTACAGCAGACATATGTGTATTCAATTGACGTGCCCCTCATTCAGACCGCTATGCTTAGAATACATGATCGTTATATCGGCGCGTGTTACCGCCTGGCTATTGGCTGTTGCGGCACAGTCGTTTTTGTCATCTAGGAATGCTGGTTGCCCTGCACTTGCAACCAACAGTCCATTCGCTGCAACGCACATGGTTGCCGGATTATGAAGGACGAATGGCGAGGCCGATGCCGCGCAGCAATAACATGTTAAGGCTTCTTTTGCCGGGAGAGTTCGTTTTTTTTTTTTTTGGGAGAGACTTTCACTTACCGATCCATGTGCGGCGATCGAGGAAGGGACCGTGCCGCACCTGCACTACTACGGCTAAGGATGACTGTGCAGGTTCTGCGAGCGCCGCATGTGAACTTGAAAACAGCATGGCATGCGCTTGCTGTGATATGCAAAGTAAAGGCCGAATACAAGGTCTCTGGAACAGCTGGCCAGTCTTTCAATTTCCGGCCAGCGGTACGCTCCTGGGCTGGGGATCAGGTCATCGGTATCCGTACCGCTGGATTGTTCGAGCTGATCATATCCTCATGTGAATATGCACCAAGTGCATTCATGTAGGCGTATTTTCAGCGGTTTCGAATTGCTTGCTCCGGTCGGGCCCGGTTGACGGCGTTCTGGGACTCTAGTACTCAAAAGCTTTGTTTCGGCAACCAGCATGACTACAGTGAGTACAACCTCTCGATTATGCGAAAATAGAACGACTGATCGCAAGCCGTGACTTAAAAGGCAGCTCTCGAGACCTTCGGGTACGGCGTTCCCCCTGCATGATCGGGCGCAGGTCTTTAGACGCCATCCCGTGCGTATCGTGGACTGTGGGCTAGTTCACCCCAGGCCACAGCCGCACTGAGCGCTTTGGCGCCATGAAGCTCAGGTTGAGAACGCCATGTGAAAGGTAGGAAGGCAGTGTTGATTACATGGGCTTGAGCGATTACAGTTCACTGTACTGGGCGCCAAAAGGTAAGTCAGGGAGTGACCCAGAGTACTGATTTAGAGACGCTGTATTGAGCGTTAGGTAGGCTTTGAACGCCGCGATGGTCAACCTCCCCTACCCTCACAGTGTGAGAAGCCTAAATGAGAACTGGGCCATATTTTCGAGTAGTTTGACCTGCTTCTTCTACTCACCATTGCCATCCCCAGGGTGTGTTGTGCAAACAGTAACACTGATGCATCCGCAACCACTGCGGGATTTCCCCTAACCGCTCCCCAGCCCCACAAGCCTTCCTCTCAAGAATAGAACCGCAGGTCAATTGACACCTAGGTTCCCTTGCGGCCTCAGTCTCCGGGGGAAAATTCACCTGCTCACTTGGTTGCACAGTAACATGATACAGCCACGCACTCATCAATGCCCTAAGGGGAACGAAGATGGACGTACTGAATTGAGTAATGAGGCGAGAAAAGTGAACAAAGCACAGTGTTCAAGCATCGGACGGCCTCGGGCTCGAATCCGCAGAATGTGAAACGCGGGAGTGGCTTGCTTGCTTCGATCAAATGATCGAGAGGTGGGCAGTGCTATGCGGGATGCCTTAAACTTGAGTGCTTTAGAGTAGAGTATTGCACATGGCTACTTGCGCTTGGGGTTGGGGTTGTGGTTGGGTCTTCAAGGGAGGGGAAGGTGTGGATGGCGTTGTAGTTTTGCCGCTGTGGTGGAGATGGAGGGAGGGGATTTGTGGTGGTGTGTGTGGGTGTGTGTATGGTAAGGCGTGAAGGGTGGGTTTGTGTTAGGCGGTGTCTTGCTTTGCTTGACTAGCGTCTTCGCATGGTATTTTGGAGATACAAAAGCAGGCCACTCTAGATGATTGGCGATTCTTATCTGACCATTTCCCATCTTTGCATGAGAGATTTGCGGGCAAGAAGTAGGTGGCGTGGGTGTTGGAGAGGGGGAGAACGAGGCGCAGTGCAGCCTTGTTTCGACACTCTGTTGTGTGGTGTAGATACTGTATTTCAGCGACGAATGAAGGTTGAACTTCTACTTGCTATTGGGCGCGTACTGTTGCACATGATTGAGGGCTTTGCTTTCGTCCAGCCTTGCGTCGCCTTGCAAAGAGTTCTATTTCTCGCACCCACGTGTAGGCTTTTTTGGGGGATTGGGGGGTTAATCTCCGGGGAGGATTGGTAACGTCAGCGGAGCATGCTAAGTGGTGCGATATGTGCATTCTTTTGTTTGACTTTGAGAAGAATAAACGAAGCGTAGATCGTACGTACGGTTCCTTGAATATAGAAACTATTGAATTGGCATAGATTCTTACGTACGGGGCGTCTTTGAACATTACCGTACACAACATGGCACACACACACACGCTTCCGCGCTTTCGAGACAGTTCTCAACTGCCGCATTCGGCCTTGCGAGGCTGTTCTGTTCTGTCTGGAATACCGGCCACGCGTGGTGTGCGACCAGGGGCTCCTAGTCCCAAGACGATTTACACATATGACGAAACAAAAAGGTGCGTCATCCCTTGTGCGACACACACACGAGGCGAAGGGGTGGGAGGATGATTTGGGTATGACGCACTATGGATCAGATCAATAGTTCGTTTGCCCTCTACTCTAGGCTAGGCAAGTATCTACTGGGTAATGCTCTAGAGCTGTCGCGGTGCGTGCGCAACCGTTTCAATCTATCGCATGTAGTGCTGGTCCAAACTTCAGTAGGACAAGGGATGCAGGGGCCTTATGATGCATACACACAGACGGTCGGAGTACGATGCGCACGCGAGACGAGGCCGGATGGCGGCGACAGCTAGGCGACACGAACTGAACCCAGTAAGAAAATGATGTATTATGGGCCGGCAGAGAACCAATGGCCATAGTGATGGATTTGGTAAAGGTTGAGAGCTAGGCCGGCGAATCCAATAGCTCACTTGGGGGTCCCAAGGTGCAGGATGGGTGTGGGTGAGGCAAGGCAAGGCATGTCAGATAGACCTACATACAGTATGCGCTGGGCAGTCCTTGCCTGCTGGGCCTGCTGAGTTTGGCTTGCGTTCTCTCCTGGGTAGGTATCCTAATCTATCCCACATGCAGTACAGTACAGTACATACACAGTAGTCCAAGTCGCTAGGCACGTTGCTTAATACCCGACCGACGAGGGCCGTGATGATAGCTTGATCGGCCCCATGCCATTCACTCGCCTTGCCCTGTTTGCTCAGCGCTCCAAGCTCCCCACGCTCAATGCTCACGGCTTCCACAAAGTCTTCGATCCTTCTACTGACCTTCCAGAAGCATGCCCAAAGGCGACTAACGCTTCCACAATTCACCCTGCTACGCGCCCATACGAACCGAACCGAACCCCGTGAGATTTTAGTGCTGGTGGTGTGTCTTGCACCGAGCCGAACCCAACCCAGGCCATACTCTTTGGGGCAGCAGAAACAAGGGTGGGCAAGTACTTCCCGACGCGGACCCATCATCTTCACGTCTTACTGAGCTGTTGACATGGGGATGGGATGATGGGATGGCTGGTACCTTGTCAGCTAGAGCCCTATGGGCGCGACAGGCGATAGGCTGGCCGGGATTGATTAATTCCCTAGTGGCGGGAAGTAAGAGATGCGAGGCGCGCGTGTCTTGTCTCTCCCAAGGTACGCGATGAGGCTGACGGGTTTACGATGTACGTACTGTATGTACCTTACCTAGCTTGTATCGACTTGCTGTATGTGTGTATGGGGTGGGTGGCCCATGGACCATGTCAGAAATGCAGAGTGCACGTGGAATGCGGTGCACCCCACTCTCTCTGCTGGTCTTAAATGCGTCTGTCAATTTCGAGCTATATCGGATGCGGAGTGTTTCTGGAACGGGTCCTTTTGGCTGGGGAGGTTAATTAGCTGGAATTTATGGGGGTGGGAAGGGTAATGGGTGGGATTAGTGAACTTATACGGATTGGTAAGAATGGTGGTTAACAGAGGGAATGATTAGAATGTTGACAAAATGTGAATCCTATTCTGAACATCATCAAAGTTACTGGTAGCTAGAGAATATTTCCTCATCTGGAGGCTTAGAAATGTCTGGTCGCGATGAGCAACGTCCATCTGGTTTAACCCCGCTATTTGCTCTCGGATATAACGTTAACTACGACATGATTCACAACCTCATCATCGAATACTTCTGGCGAGTTTATCAGCCAGCGCTGCTGCCTGAAGCACACCATCGAATGAACCACCAAATGTAATCAATTGGTCGCGGACTTTTAAACTCGCTATAATACGATTCCTGCCTTCACAGTACTATGCGCACAGCGCTGTCACGCCTTTCTCACCTCTCCACACAGCTCCCCAAACAATACCCCACTCGCCTCTTCCACACCTCATTGCCCTTCATGGCCGCTCTAACCCTCGAATCCAAGTACCGCCTTCCCTCTGGCTACGAAATTCCCGTCCTGGGCTACGGTGTCTATCAAACGCCCGCAGACATCGCCTCCGACGTCGTCCAGCACGCCCTCAAAGTCGGATACCGCCATGTCGACTCCGCCGTCGCATACCGCAATGAAGCACCCTCTGCTGACGGCATGAAGAAGTCTGGAATCCCGCGCGAGGAACTGTTCTTCACGACTAAGATCCCCGCGCGCCAGATGAACTACGAGAATGCGAAGACGCATATTGAAAACACGCTCAAGGAAACGGGATTTGACTATGTGGATCTGTATCTCTTACATGCGCCGTATGGAGGAAAATCAGGGCGCCTAGGCGCATGGAAAGCGCTTGTTGAGGGCGTGGAAGCGGGGAAGATTCGCAGCATTGGGGTCTCGAATTATGGCGTGCATCATTTAGACGAGCTGGAAGAGTACATCAAAGCGACAGATGCGAAAGAAGGTACGGGCAAAGGCGGTGTTCTGAGCGTGAATCAGATTGAGTTGCATCCGTGGCTTGCCCGCAAGGATATTCATGAGTGGTGTGAGAAGAGGGGGGTAATTGTTGAAGCGTATTCGCCGCTTGTGAGGGCGACGAGGACGGAGGATCCGTTAATTGTGCCGCTTGCGAAGAAGTATGGGAAAACAACTAGTCAGGTGTTGTTAAGATGGAGCTTACAGAAGGTAAGTTTAATATTACCCCCATCGAGAATTTTCCTTCCTTCCTTGATTTCTCTAGCATCGACTCAAAAGAAACTTGATGCGAATCCATCAATACTAACTCTTCCCTCACAGGGCTTCGTACCACTCCCCAAATCCGTCACAAAGTCGCGCATTGAGGAAAATACACAAATATACGACTTCGAGCTCACAGCTGAGGAAATGCAGAAACTGGATACCGGGGTATATGAGCCTTGCTGTTGGGACCCAACGACCAGCCATGATTAAAATTGTTGTGTAGGAAGATCGGCCCTTGTTTCGCAAGAACTTTTACTTGAAGTAACGTAATACGCATAAAAGACAAAAATGAAGCAAATGATAATGTAACATTTTGATTAGCGCACGTGAGTGCAGCGTACATCTATCTACGTTGGTAGGAGTTACGAATAGCGGATTCTTTTCTCATCCACGCCAATGCACTGATGTTCCCTACTGTATAACAATATCGTACTAATATCTTATAACCCGTATATAAACGTCCATTTCCGATCCCCATACCTCGCATCATCAAGTCTCTCCGCCTCAATCTCCGCCGCGCTCTTCGTCGCAAGAACCTTCATCTTCCTCCGATTCACCATCTGCAGCGTAAACCTATACGCCACATATCCAGCCAGCGCAACAGCTACGAAACCAAGCGTGACGTAAAATGGAAAAAGATATTTTGGCGCATAGCGTTTTCTGTAGAGTTGGCTGCCGATGACGCCAGCGAGATTGCCGAAGCCGTTTACGCCGAGGACGAGGGAGCGTTTCCCCGGCTCTGGTGGTATGTTAGGATTGTTTTGTCTTGTTTTGGTTTCTTGGGGAAGATTGTATGGGAAGGGAGAACTCACCTGGTGTGTTTCCACTGAGCCATGCTACAGTTAGGGGCGCGGAGACGTAGCTTCCGAAAAGAAGGATGCATAGTCCTGCGTATTTTCCTCCGGAGGTTTGGACGGTGACGGTTATGGTGAGGCCCACGAGAGCGATGAAGATGCCGCCGACGATGTGGTAGCCTCGCTCTTTGCTGAAGTCCGTTTGTGAGCAGTTACTTCATGATGAATGAAATCGATTGACTTACCGATGGTCAGAGCTAAGTGCGAAAAGATACAAGCCGACCGCTCCGCATACATACGGAGGAACAGACATCTGCACATCAATCAGCTTTGAAAATTCTCTGCCTTTAACAAGAGACACCAACATACCAAATTCGCCTGAATAGAAGAATACCCCAACCCCTGCACCACCAACGGCAAAAACACCGAAAACGCCTGACTGGGCACACTCGCGCAAATATTGAACACCAACACATACCACAGCTTCCAATCCTTACCCGTCTCAACGACATCTCGTTTAGTAAGGCGGTCCTTTTCCACGCCATCGCTGCCATATGTATGTGCTACGTACATGGCATTGTCTTTAATGATGCGCTCAGCAGCGAACTTCTTCTCTTCAGCATTGAGAAACCAGGCAGAGCCGGGGCCGTGAGGAAGCCAGAACCATGCGATGAGTGCGATGAAGATGGTTAATGCGCCTTCGATGATGAAGAGGTATTGCCAATTGTGTAGCGAGGTACCTTTGAGGTGGAAGACGCCATATGCTATTCACTGAGGGTTAGCTATATGTAATGCAGATTCAATATTTGCGGGAGGGCAATGAGTCTTGAGACGTACCAATTGACCCCGAAAACGCCCCAGCAACAGCGTACTGCCCGTAAAACAACCCCACCCTCACCGCTAAATCAAACCGACAATAGAAAAACGAAAGATACGCTACAGCCGTGGGATAGAACCCGGCTTCAAAAGCACCGATCATTAAGCGCATAGCGATTAGCGCGCTTCGACCGCGGATGAAGGCGTGGGCAAGGGTGAAGCAGCCCCAGCCGATCTGAAAAGCTCGTACTTAGTTTGGATTCAGAATGGTGGAGAATAGGGATGGGGTGGAAGAGGGAGAGGAGAGAAGTCGGTTACCATCATGATGGTTATCCAGTGTTTCGCGCCAAGGTAGCGGCCCATTGCGGCGGACGGGGGTTGCAAAAGGACGAAAGTGATGAAAAAGAGGGAGACGGAGAGATTGAGGTCATCTGGCGTAGCCCCAATATCCGTGCTAAAGCCTATAAGTGAAGAAATCAGCATCACTTATGCTTTTATCAAACATTTCCCTTTTAGGAATGAACCATATACATACCTTGCGTCTCTGCATTCCCCACATTCGACCGATCAAGCCCATTGAACAAATACAACAGCGACAAAAAAGGCAGAAGCGCAATGTCCATCTTCCGATTCACTTGTCGCGACATTGCCTTCTCTCCTGGACTCTGCATTTGATCGCCTGCAGATACAGGACCCTGTTCATGGATATGTGCAAGGTGCATCTTTTCCATATCTGTTCTGGCGCTGCCGGTGCGGCTCGTCAGCCCCTGATTCTGGATCAGCTCCATTGTGAAGGACGTCCTTCTTCCTGTCAGAAGGAGGACAGTGTGAAGAAGGAATCAGATCTGAGATGATGATTGCTTTTTTCCATGGAGTTTGATGTTGTTTATGTATGCTGGTGTCGTTTACGATGCTTTCCCCAGATCCAGAGGTCTGGGTTCCCAGAAGTTGGGGTGCATGCGGATAGCGTACCCGGCGTTCTCGAAATGTTCCGGCTGAGATCCTAGCGCTTTTCAGCGCTTTTCGGGTACGGTATCCAGCTGCACAGCATTATCGTGGTAATATACTGGGCCCAGAGTACAGGGCTTATCTTTATTTGGATTGTGGAGAGTCAGAAACAGAATGGATACCTAAATTCCTGGTGGGCCGTAATTTTCACGACAATTCGCACTCACGGCACGATAACTGGTGAAGTCGCGGTCTGCTAGCGCTTCTCAGGATCAGTCAATATTTCTTAGGCATCACGTTGCTTGCACATAAAAAGGTTGAGAGCTATTGTGACGAGCGAGTCATGTTCAGATTCGGAAAGTGCCATGTAGTTGCGACTCATCCGTCTGCATCCAGCCCATCAACTCCTGATACAAGTCATCCCCCTCGTTGATCTGACCCAGGCGACCTTGTGCAACGGGCGCTTCAACTACATAATCGATGTTCTGGATACTGTTCTGTATGACAGGAGGCACATCCTCCGGAACAGGTACATAATCTTGTTGATAGTAACCCATTCTTTCTGTGGATAAGAACCGGGTAACTAATGCATTGAGGTCCTGCAAGACTCGGCTGCAGTCACGTGCATAATTGCTCCCTGTCTTAGACTCTTCCTCGAATACATGGATGGCAAAGTTGATTTCGTTATCCGTAGCGCCTGTATGCGAACAAAGTAGCCGGTCAAGAATGAGGATAACTGCAGCGTTAAAGGCAAAGTGAAGTCCAGCCTGTAATAACCGTTTTGCGTTGTTCAATTGCACAAGCCATTGAGCCAAATGTATGTTACGATGGGCCGCTTCTGAGCAAGATTGAATATGCATAAGTTGTGGGTGCTGTTTGACTTGCCACTGGTCGCTTAGGACATAGCGTTCTGCAACTGACCGTTTGACTGCGATGAAGAAAATGGGCCGTGTCGTAAGCAATATGAGCTATTCGCAACTTGGTCAACTGATCCGATATTTTCAACTCATTTTTACATATGGACTTACCTGGTTGTGTGCCATGTGGAGGGTACAGCACGCAGGGTCAATACTATACTGGTTCGGAGGCATCTGCAACGAAGATGGGAGTTGCATCAACCAGTCCTGGAGGAGTTTAATCGCTTTGTCGATATTATCGGCTACTTGGCCAGCTCTATGCTTTCGTGAAGCAACCCTGTATGTCTCACAGACGATGTGGCTAGATATTCGCGCAAGTTCAACATGTGCTCGAAGGCCAGCAGACGGTGGCATGGAGCTGGGAACATTAGTTCTCGGGAGACACCCCATAGAATTGTACCAAATGCTTACGAATCATCGCTTGGGAGTGGAAGCCGAATTGCTTCGTCCATAATTGTCGGTGGTCGCCCCATAAGACAGCTTAGCCACCTATCCAAGATATATAGTGTCCAGAAGGTGCGTTTACTCGCTTCATCGACACAGTGCCTGAATGCGCCGTGCATGGTGGCGATGTGGATGGCTAAACTCACATACATATAAGCTGCATCCCTCCTGTTCAGCTCAATGAGATAAAAGCCCATCATAGCCAGAACCGGCACATCACTTAAAGTGAAGCGTACTGTATCCAGAGGGTTGCCTAGCAGTATTCTTGCGCGTTTGAAGTATACTTCTCCCGTGTGTTGCTCTGAGTGACGTGTTGGTGGATGGGCCACCTGAGAAGCCAGCGCAAAGGACACATGGTAGAAAGCCAAGTGGCGATAAGTTTCGTCAATTCTGCTGTTGCTTTGGGGTGAGGAAATGGGCATTGCTACTGGTACGTTGCTCAAGTCACCCCACCAGTGTATGCCTCCTGATGGGAAATCACCACTACCATCTTGGATGTAATAGCGTAATTCAGCTAGCATCAAAGTCATTTCCGTGCGTGTGGGAAGCCACAGCGGGTCGACATCCGGGTCGAGAAGCGGGCGCGAATCAAATGTCTGATACTGCCCAATTGAAGCGATAAATACTGAGCCATCCTCAGTTCCTGCGAGCCCAGAAGACAGCGGTATCAGGGTGAGCATGAATTGCTTGAGGAGGTCGAGAAAGGTTGCTCCAGATGTCTCGCCTAGGAAGCGAACATTGCCGTCTGGGTCAAATAGCAAGCGACCCTCTCCCTCGACATCGTCGATGTCAGATGACTCGGGGTGGAAGGTGGGAAGAGATGTTCGGGCGATTGGTTCCCCACGATCAAGCTGCTGTAGGAGCTGCTCCCTTGCTGCATCATCTGGCACAACAGCCTGCAGGCCCTTTTCTAGAGCGGTGCATTTCTTACGGAGCTTCTCGATTTCGTTCTTTAGCGATGAGGCATCTTTGTTGGCCTCTACAGGTGGGTATAAGCATTCACGGGTAGCAACCCGGCATGGCTGGCAGGGCTGTTCCCCCGAACACTTGATACGCCGAACATTGCAGCCATTGCATCTATCATGCGTTAGCTAGCATGCGCTACGATATCGTATAGAGTACTTACGCCCTGGCGACGCGCTTCCGAAGCTCAGGCGCGACTTTGTGCCTTCGCGGGTTCACGGGTAGTCGCTGTGAAGGGCCTAATGAGTTCGCTTGCATTCCGAAGATGGAGAGTACAGGGGTAACGACTGGTTTGGGAGCATGATTGTGGGGAAGAATAGTTTGGTGATGGATCCAAGGAAGCAGTTTAACGATGCCTTAGCGGGAACACTTCGGCTTCCGTACCCGCAAGTCGCAGGTCACATGTCATCACGCGTCATCCCTGGGCATGAATGCATACATTTCGTTATATAGTTTATCTTTGCTCAAACTGATGATACGATGTTCATTTGGGTCATAAGTAACACTCTCCTGCAATTCCGTTCCAGATTGCTCAAATGATTTCAAGCCAGGATACTGCCCGGGATTTTTCTCAACCCTTCACCTTCGACCTCCAACAACAAACGCCTAATAAAACGGTTGACATTGGACGAAATGGAGTATCGCTTTCTCTAGATGCCCAAGGCAGAGTGAGCTCCCACTTTAGTATACCAAGACTTCTTGTTGCAATGCTGATTCTTGAGCAGATACTACAAGCCAGCATATTCCATCCTGAGCATGGCATCATTGTTGCAGTTCCCTTTGGACAATTTGATGGTTCAAAATTCTACGAGCCAGAATATGTTCGCAGCTATCGCACGCAGATGCTTCGTTTTATTCAAGACAATAGGCCTGGATTTGGATTGATTTTCGACCATCATGCCCGCGATGTATCTATCCAACTCCCCAGCGCAAATACTGCGGCGTACAAATTCACTATTAGGAAATGCTTCGAGATTGCGCTCACCGTCCAAGTCGCACAGTCTGGAAATATCATACAAGTTGCAAAGATAACCAACATCGACCCCGCTCCTGCAACGCTCCCATATTCTCTCAGTCTCGGCGTCAGTCTCAACCGAGCCTCGTATGGACAATTGACCGAAGGGGGCCCGCTACCACTACCTCAATCCCATAACATCCTACGTCAGGATGGCCAGAATATTTTCATTATTGCCAACCCGAATTTAACTGCTCAGCTTGCCGGGCGACTGCAGGTTGATGGAACCCCTGTGAATCTCTCCAACCTAGCCGACCAAAACGTCCGAGACGCTCCGCTCAACGCAGAGGTACCAGGATCATTGAACCTTCAGCCTGGTGCAACTGCAGAAATACGAGCACAGTTTCAGCTTTCCCCAGATCTCGAGACTCATTCACTATCCCACACTCCACTCTACGATATTGTACTGAACGATGGCAGCATGTCCGCCTGGAAGCAGGACGATGCACTGACAACATATATTCTGAGAAGAAACGTCGACTACATATTAGCCAATTGCACCATACCTGTAGCTGAGACAGTCGCAGCAATTATCACCGACCATGTCGCCCTACCTCTTGGTTGGAATAGGGATAATTAGTAAGTATGCCGGCATCTGGTCACCGTTCAAATGGCGCTGACAGTGGTATCAATTCAGTTGGCAGATCCGTCTTCTACTCAAAACGTACAAGAATCTAGACATTCTGATAGACTCTAGTTCCAGAGCCGAGTATGCAGAGCAGATTAGATTTGCCGTAAAAGGCCATCTCAACTGGGTCTTCGCGCAGGCGCAACGACCACACGGTTACTGGCATCGATCATATCTCATAAACGGAAAACCAAAAGACCATGCAATCTTCCAGCTCGATCAGCAATGCTACCCCCTATTAGAATTATGTGACTATCTTGAATACTTTCCCGAAGAGATCGATTTTGTAACCGGACTTGCAACCAATGGAGTAGTACAGGACATCCTTAATCTACTCGAATCGAAACGGGACCCTGAAACAGGACTTTGGCCCACCGATGAGACACCTGGAGATGACGCTGTGATATATCCGTATCATTTCTCAAGCCACATCCTACTTTGGAGGACCATGACACGGCTACGGGACCTATTGGTGGGTATACAATCAGCCACATCGCCGGAAGTACAGAGGCTGGATACACTCTCACATGCACTCCGAGAAAGTACTTTGCGCACATTTCCTGCTTCTCATCCAGACTCGGGGAAACTCATCTACGCTTATCTTACGGACGGTCGTGGAGCAGCCCAGTTTTACCATGACGGTAATGATGTTCCCACTCTCTTCGCTCAACAGTGGGGTTTTCTACAAACCCCCTCTGAAGTATCGACTTGGCAAAACACTATGGAATTTGCGTTCTCGCCGAGTAATAGTAGTGGATACTGTTCTGATGGACCGTATAGTGGACTTGGAAGCGTGCATTCACCTGGTTCGTGGGTTCTGGGATATTTCCAAGAATTTGCTTACAAATACATGGAAAACGATAGAGAAGGCATGCTCCAAGTATGGCATAAGATTGCGGCGGCGATGCAATGGGATGGGACATTCTCTGAGGCGGTGGATCCTAACACTGCAGCGTGTACTAGCAAGGCATGGTTCAGCTGGCCTGGGTCAATGATCGGAGCATTGCTTATCCAAATGAGACGAGAAGGACATGAAGAAGTGTTGCTTCAAGCAAACGACAGTTATAGAACAAGATTGTGAGGCCACGGACGTAGCTAATAGGGTTCAGTGTGTATGTCCTTCTCGTATCTACGAATCTTTTTTTGTTTTTGGCACTTTCCAAAATCCAACTATCATTTCCTTCTTTTTGTATCTTCTGGGGAATTTGATAGCATAGTTTGTGCTATCTTTGTATTGCTCTCGTAAGCAGTTACTGTGGATGTTCAGCTTCTTTCGTATGTCGATGCCTCGATTAGTATTAGAGAGTTTCAAATGCCCTCCACATTACGATCGCTGCCAAATTCTAGGCTGTGCCTGAAGCATTCTTCTTCATAATTGGCCCGAATCCTCCCGTAGACCTCATTCTCTGTATGCCGGGATTTCTGCAGTTTAGACTCCGTTGCATAAGGACTTCTCTTTTACAGTTAGCGTTTCAGTCTTCGAGTAAACTCTGGTGAGGGGATGGCCTGGCCCAAGCTTCAAGCTTCCCCTCCGGCGGAATTAATTCCAGAAGCTCCGCAACTGCCCAATTTCAACTGCCGATGGAAGATGATGATCGCTGGAGAAATTTATTTGTACTTGCGTAGACTGAAATTCGACAATAACTAGCTCCATTGGCACCTTCTCTCCTATTTTTCCATAACACTCTGTTACATCTCGACTTGATCGCAACACTTTGGAGATCCCAGCATACTGAGAGGTCAGATTACGCCCCGCGTTACAGGGAGTAGTACAAAGTGTAATCAGGACTTGGGCTCTAGAGATTCTTTAATTTCCAATTCCCTGAGCCCTTCGAAGAGAAAACCCCAACATGGCATCCGACGCGTCCTACACAGTTCCGCTTCTCATCAACGGGAAGGAGGTCACGGCAAAAACCACCTTCCCTGTGACGTCGCCTTCCTCCCACAAGCAGATATGGAGTGCTTCGTCTGCATCTCTTGATGATGTAAAGTCGGCCATCGATGCGGCGCAGGCTGCCTTCCCCGCATGGTCTAAAACGAAGCCAGCAGCTCGACGCGACATCTTACTCAAAGCCTCAGAGATATTGGCATCGCGCGGCGAGGAATTGGCAGGATACATGATGACCGAGACAGGCGCAGAAGCGCCATTTAGCTCCGGTTTGAATGTACCGCTCTCAGCAGAGATGATGAAGGATGTAGCGGGGCGGCTGAGCACAATTATGGGAAGCATTCCGTCTTGCGCGCAGGATGGCACAAATGCCCTTGTAGTCAAGGAGCCGTACGGAGTTGTGCTTAGTATTGCTCCTTGGGTAAGATACAATTGAGCGATATGCCCTCTGAGGCTTCTTTTAGATGAATTCAGCTGACAGTAAACTAGAATGCGCCTTTGATTCTCGGTACACGAGCCATTGTGTACGCAATTGCTGGAGGAAATACGTGCATTCTCAAGGGCTCTGAACTCTCGCCTCGCACCTTCTGGGCTCTCGGTAGTGTACTGACGGAAGCTGGATTGCCGCCAGGTGTTCTGAACGTTTTGTATCATCGGCCAGAGGATGCGGCTCAGATCACTACAGCGCTGATTGAACATCCTGCTATCAAGAAGGTCAACTTCACTGGCTCAACAGCAGTTGGCCGGATCATTGCGCAGACTGCAGGAAAGAATCTCAAGCCAGTACTGTTGGAACTTGGAGGTAAGGCTAGTGCAATTGTCTTGGAAGACGCAGACTTGAAGAAAGCTGCTACCCAATGTGCACTCGGTGCCTTCGTCCACTCCGGTCAGGTTTGCATGTCCACGGAGAGAATCCTTGTACACAAAGACATCAAGGCGCAATTTGTTGAAGCTTTCAAGGGCGCCTCTGAAGGCATGTTTGGCGGAGAGAAACCAGCTCCGGTGCTTGTAGCTGCTGCTGGCGTAGAAAAGAATAAGCGCTTGATCTCCGAGGCGGTGAAAGCAGGTGCCAAAGTCTTACACGGCGACTACGAAAAGGACGAAACGCATCCAGAGACCAATGAAGTGTCGAAGACCAGACTGAGGCCTATCATCGTTGATGGCGTGAAGAAGGACATGGAGCTTTTCCACACTGAATCGTTTGGTCCATCGGTATCCGTCATCGAAGTGGCGAGCGAGGAAGAAGCTATCCAGATCGCGAACGACACGGAGTATGGCCTGACCGGTGCAGTGTTCACGGAGAACCTTGCACGTGGCATTAGAGTCGCAAAGCAGATTGAAAGCGGGTAAGTCAGTACCTTGAGGTAACACAGGCATTTGCTTATCATTATGAACCAGAGCCGTGCATATCAACTCGATGACTATCCATGATGAAGCCAATCTGCCTCATGGAGGCGCAAAATGGAGTGGTTGGGGACGCTTCAACGGCAGTTGGGGTATCGAGGAGTTTCTCAGAACAAAAACCATTACATACCAGGAATAAGTCGGGGTTGATCAGTTTGGAATTACTCATTAGTACGATTGGATCGAATACCACATGGCTGTCCTTCTCTACCGAATGTTGTTGAGTTGCTATATCCTACACAGTTCCAATGTAATATTTCTATACGTGGTACATGATCTCCCAACAGATACCGAATGCTCCCAAGCTGATTGGTGTTGCACAGATTTCCAGCGCTATTTCGTTATGCTGAGGTGAGCCAAGCTCTCGCACCGCAGCAAACCGGAAACAATCCTAAGTGAGGTCCTACACGTGGTTGATATGTGGACAATATAGTTATCAAACTCGCATGTTTGCTTTGAGAAAATGATGAGATTTTAAGCATCCGAAAATGCCTAATTTTTTGTTTTGGAACCCTTTGCTCCCTCCACCTTGAACCCTTGGAAGCTCCCTATGATAACCGTAGTAGAGTCGACAAAGCTGTGGTGTAGCATGAGTTTCACTCCCACCCTCACTTGAAGAATGTGAGAGCTGAGGGTGCCGAATGCCAGTTCTTTGATGATCTCGTATCTCAAGACGTCATTATATTGGCAGTTCCATGCTACTTTCTCAATTGAGGAATCTATTGGCTTCGTAATATTTTGCACCGTCAGCACTTTCTTGGCGATGCCACCCATGCGTCCTTTTCAAACCATCCTCGCCACTGATTACCGTTCATTCGATATACCTGGTCCCGGGGTGCCTCAAGAGAAGAGCAGTTTGTCTGATCTGAGTGCAGATCACCCTGATATGAGTGCTATTTTTGGCGGATCGTCCATGGGGCACGAGACTCATCACAACCTTTTGTGTTGGCCGGTGGCATGGTTTCAGTGGAACATCGTATCGTCGCCGGAAATCAATTGACTAGTTGCAGAATATGGTCAATTCAGATGCCATATAATCATATTGAGATTTTGTTCTGCCTTTACGGGAGGTAATCAAAACCCCTCCCTGTGAACCTATACGAGACCACAATAGGCATGACTTAGGAGGACCGTCAGCAACCAAAAGTATAAAGCACTGCGAAGCTTCCAGCCTATATATCGTTTTATCAAGATAAGAAATCATAATCACATCAAAACACTACACTCGCTCATCTACATTCGTTGTTTTGCTTAATAATTATCTAATCAAAATGCACATCTCCACCCTTTTCGCCCTACTCCCAGCCTTTGTCGCTGCCGCTCCAGCGAACTACTGCCCTGGCCCCAGCACTCCACCTCCACCTCCTCCCTCTGCTCCAGAATCATGTGGTGGCCTTCACCCTACATGGACTCTTGAACCAGTGAATTTATCAGCGTACTATGAGTATACCAGCCCCAGCCACGCGGCTGGCCACCAAGGGTCGATCAGCTTCACCTTTAAGAGTAGTCAGACGGACTACTCACTTGAATGCAAAGGTGCTTCCACCAATCCACTGGGTGGCCAGTTCTACGGATCCCAGTGGTTTGATTGCGCGATTCCCGAAGGAGAGACCTGGAAGAAGACGAGCTTCAGTTATGACACCGCTAGCAAGACTCTTGCTGTGAACTCGACTTGGACTTGTGGAGGGTATGAATTACAATTATATTTAATCCACTATCATGAAATTGGTGCTGACAATGGCAAAGCGACGTTGTTTACAACACTGGGTCATCAGGAACGTTGGACCTCAAATGTGATACTGAGACTTGGGTGAACCCGGATTGGCAGAGTGGTGAAAAATACTCCACCATCACGACCACTTGCGAGCCGGGAAAGCTTGTTATTCAGCTTTAAACGATATGATCATGATAGACTATATGTGGACGACTGTGGACGGACGAGTCCGCCGTAACTGTAGTTATTGAGGGTTACTAGGCTAAACATATATCGCGAAGCGATCATCGGACTTCGTCTCTGTATATTCTCGCATTGTACCTATGGGCCGCCTAGATAACGAAAAAGCTGTTGAAGGACGGCGCATTGCAGCCTTCCACGTGACAGTGATGCAGGTTAAGACCGGTCAACCCACGCACAAGGCTGAGATCAAATTTTTCTCTGTTTCCTCAAGTAACGACACGTCTGGACACTGTTTCCTTTGCTAGATACTTCTGTATCATCTACAAACTTTTTTTCCATACCTTTTATTCCTCCGGGCCAAGTGTCTGTCCACCATCATGGTAGACCCAGGAGGCGTTGTGGGGGTGATTTCGCTGGCACTCCAAATCTTCCAAGGCTTAACACGATACTACTCAGATTTCAGGTCCTTCGATGAAAATATCGAGAATGTGTTGCGTCGAGTTGAGCGCTTCAGTGGAATACTAGCGGCATTAGAGGGGCCAGCGCGAAAGCTCGTAATCGATAACGACGCGATCTCTGAGCAAGTTCGGCTTGCTATCACATCGTGTGAGACAGGCATAGCAAGGCTGAAGATTATCCTTCAGAAATGTAACGAAGCTCCCCTCCCGAATACGCATCAATCTCGAATACAAGTGTTCAAGAATAAGACGTTGTTTCCCTTTCGCAAAGGTACTCTACATGATGCAGGGAAATGCTTGGATTCTTTCCATGCCAACCTGGATACCATTCTTCAAACTCTCCAGATGTAGGTGACCAATCATATGACTTGAGCTACACCGTGTCATTGGATATTATTTAATCAACATAGCGACACGGTGATCCGATTTGACCAGCAAACCGAAGATAGGTTTCTCTCGCTGTCCGAACAAACAAACCGTATCAAGCGTCGGCAGATCTACCAGACAGAACTTTTGGAGTCCATCGAAGGGTCATCTCAATCCCATACAGAAATCCTATCAATGCATTCGCTGCAGATGCAGGACAATGTCAAAGCCCTTTCTTTACAGATACAAACCCTTCAAGATCAAATCAGTCATTCCCTGCAAACGGGAAGATTTCCGGCACCGAGTGTTATCGAAAAAGGGTTGAAGTCTCAATCCGAGCTGAATGAGTACTTTCGAAGACTCAGAAGGAGGAATCGGTACGAAAAATCTTTACAGAAATCGACTTTCGCTAATTACAAAGATCCTGCTCATGCCACTCCAAGTTCACAGATTCCTACATACCCTACTTTCGACGATTCAATTCATATTGGCAACGAGGCAGCGTGCACCGAAAACTGTGTCCATTGTACCGCGCAGCAGAAGTATTAGATGTCGTAGGATTTGACATTACATCTTATGGCCAGCTGATCAACAGAGTCCTTCGCGCCAGCTTAGCGTGCCAACGTGGTGCAGGTAGTATTTCAATAAGCTGCAGTCTCAATGCTCAACGTTATATAGAGAGACATCACCCATCACTGGCTCTTTTTGATCCAGATTATCATGGTATAGGGCCGGCGAAAACGCGTTGGCGCATGTCAGCAAGTGGAACAATGGAGATCGAACCAAATAGAGAAATATCCCAAGTTCTTGGCTACATTCAACAGCAAATGGATGAGTCATTTCGTAATGCAACTGCCAGTCCATCAGACATTACAACCAATGGAGCGACCTACCTCAATGTAAGGCATAAAGCTCAAAAATCTTTTGTACAGTCTGATATATGGTTAGTTAGCTTGCGAACTTTTAAGTAGGACAAACATCAAACAAAGTTACACTCAAGAGAAGATACGGGATTTCTTGCAATTCTTCATCATTGCAGGAGTGCCCATGAACAATCTTTATTCCCGAGAAAGGCAAATCCACCTCCCACTCGACATTTATGTAGCCAGCTAATAGCCACCAACAGACCCTGGTATTCCCCCTTAGAGCAAATTATTGACCAACACTGGACGACAAATACTGAAAGTCAGATATATTTATGCTCATATCTCGCTGAAATGGGGTGCCTATGGCGCTTGGACTGGAGTTATCTTAGTCTCTTTCATGGAATTTCGCCTACCACTACCGTTCAATGGCGCACACTCTTCCTTGCACATGAAGATTTAAGTGAAGGTAACTTGCTTTAATCTCCCAAAATGATGGTTTACTTACGAATTTAGCATTTTGTGGAAACCCCATCAAAGCTGCCATTCTGCACTGCTCGGAATCAGATCTTCGCAGGGAGATCAGAGAATCAAAAAACCTGTTGGAAGATCCATATGAGCTTATTCATACATTAATGCTGTCGGCAAATTGGTCTGAAGGGTTGCGTCTGCTGTTACGTGAATTCGAGGTTACCAAGGCCATTGAACTGGATCCAATATTCAGATGTGCTGTTCTGATTAGCGCATTCAGGTGTAAGAATCAAGAATCAGTCAGTATTCTCCTAGATTCCGGCTTTCAGGTCTCCAATTTTGTATGGCACAATGCTCTTCTCAATAGGGGCGACATTGAATTGATCCAAGACATCATTGATCGGACCCCTCATCAATCATTCCACGGTGGTGACTCAAATCTCGATATTAATTCAATTTTTCATTTCGACAGGATGTCTCGAGATGTGGCAATGCGACTCTTTCGATCGGGATTCCAGGATATCGACATCGAACTCCATGACCATTGTGAGGATGATAATTTCCCCCTCTTACCCACCATTGAGAAACCGGGAACCCCACTGTGGAGTCATTCTTTTCAGCAATTGGATTCAGGTTTTTCCTGGCCCATATTTGACAGATTAGACCTTTTACATTGGCTGGTAAGCAAAGGTGCCAGACTGGATTATTTGCAACCGAAAGCAGGCACTACTCCCGCTCATCTTATTAGTGCCACTCTGATCAGGTATTTCGCCAACGAGAAAAGATACTTCGCTCAGCCTGCTTGGAAATTTAGAGACATAGAAGAATTCTACTTGATGGTTCTAGCTTTAGATCATATCGATCGATGCAATTGCACATGTACACAAATTCAACATTGCTACCCGATTGCTTCAGCGTTCAAGATCAAGCTCTGGACTCGTCATCCTGAAAGAGATGGAATAGAGGTCTCCCGTCGCACTACTCTGAAATCAATTATTCAGCTCACACAGCCGGTCCTATCCATGTATCCTCACTTAGCCATCGCCGTTACCCGTGTTCTTACATTCGAAAAACTCGGCATTAGACACACTTGTCACGATGCAGCCATTGATCGGCGTATTCGAGATGAACATGGATCACCAATCCCAATTCCAGATGACGAAATAGCCGAACTCCAGGAAGAAGACAGCGATCTCATAGACCAACTCAACGGATTGATGCCCGAATTTGAACAAGAATGGACAAGCCATGAAGGAACCTTTCAAGAGTTCATCGATGACGTCTGGACCCCACGCATGGAAGAAGTTTTGAGCGAGATGGAGCCGATAACTAAGGAAGATGTTAAAGCAATCGAAAATATTGGGGTGGTTCTGCAGAGGCCTTACGGACCTGTGCTGCCTCCTGATATCAGAGATCGGCAAGAGAAGTCGATAGCAATGAGTCTGGCTGATCGCATGGAGGAACTCTTTCTGGTGGAAGGTCTAGGGTACGGGAATTAACACTGCTCCTTTTCCTTTTTCAGTATCGTCAAGAATGCATTTTTACTCTTACAACGCCATCATTTGCTCTTAGCAGAAATCTCGGGTTTGCAACGTTTCTGGCTTTTCTGCTTTCCATAGTTAGAATTATCTGTTCTGTATTCTTCTTTGAACGTTCCAAGTCAGACCCTTACTCAAATAGACAAACCACAAGGATCTTGCAGCTGCATCAACAACATGAACATATGATAAGCTCACCTTCAACCAACAACCTAACGCGAGCCAAAGTGTATTCCTCACCGAATTCAACACATCACAACCATCACCACCAAACTTTCTCACGAAACCATACCCAAAAACATGCAGAGAAACAATTAATCTCCATCCCCTCAACAACACTAACCTCACTCAAAATCACACCACGTACGAAAAATACCATCGCAGCAAGCCCGACGCACCACCGAGCATCACCAACATCCCTAAACAGCAAACACGCCTTCCAATCATTACCTCAGGTACAGCCCCCACCAACAAGACACCAACACCATCACACAGCTTACACCTCGCGCACGTACCACAAGTTCCAGCACCATGCATGTACATATTCCGTGCATCTCAAATAAAACGCGTCCCACGTCTAACTAACTAACCCACCAAAACAAACAAACAATACCCCTCCTCCCCCCTCCAAACTTAATAAAAACGCGTTGACACCCGTCAATAAAGCCAAAACGAGAGAGAGAGAGAGAAAAAATATTATCCAGCTGCCTGGGACGCGCACTGAATAAACTTCAACTACAAGTCACTGTTTCAGACCTCGGCCCCAACAAGTGAGTATACCCGATAGACGACCGATAGCGAGAGCGAGAGCGATGTATGATTACGAGAGAAACGAAGGGCCATGATTCCCGAGTAGTAAAACGAAGCAAGATTGTTTTGATAGGCGTCGCGTGTATATAGTCAGTAGTCAGTAATTAAGTACACGCAAAGTCAGTCACTAGACCAGACCAGACCAGACCAGACCACCAGCTCGAGTAGACAAATGCGCCAACCCAACCAAACAGATAAGGAACAATGGGCTACATATGATTTATCCATTGCTCCTGATCTCTCTCTAGATACAACCCCGATCCGTTCAAAGCATGGTAGCATGTGGTAGGTATCTCGGCAGGGTGATCACGTTTCATCGGAAAATGATTCATTCACAGAACAAGAAACTTTCCTTCCACTCATGCTGTCTCACTCACCGGCATCGGCATTTCCACTTCCATTGACATTGACATGTACATGTACCAGCACATCGGAAACCTATACAGCATGAAACAACGACTCCAGTCCAGTCCACGCGCCGCCGTTAAAAAGTCGAGAAAAAAACGCGCTATATTTCTCAACAACTTCCGAGTACTTATCTCGTACCACCAATAATATTTTGTCATTTAGAAACTATATTGGTGCACGCGTGGTTTTTTTTACTTATATGCATACTAATTCCACACGTGCTACCACGATAGTTACTATGCTCTGCCCTTACTTACTTTATCAAGTACAAACCCTTGAGCAATAGAATATTCCCACCATTTTCTCGGTACCTAAGTACCTAAGTACATATGTACCTCACGAGTCACGACTCGCAGGTCGTGCTAGCGCCAGGTACCATCGGTCCCATAGCGTTGGTACAAGGTACAGCCGAGCCAGAAATTAGCCCTGCACGTGAGAAGTCTAAAGCCCAAGCACCGCGGTTTGCGCTATCTTTTGTTTATCGATATTGAGCCGCAAGCGAAAAACCATGACGCCAGGGTTTCAAGATTTTTTTGGTTTACGCAAGCAAGGGCAATTGCGGAGTGGGGTAAGTAGGTCTTGTGGATCGACAGTGGGGACGGGAAGTGCGAAGTTTAATGAATACTGGGGACGCGGCCGCTGTTGTGTACGCGTTCGTGCGTTAGGATAGCTACCCTGCCTAGCGGACATTTTGTAAAATCTCCGAGTCGGAAGGGTGCAAACACGAGGCACTGAAGAAAAAATGCCGTAATGTGGTCAGAACTTTGAAAAAGATTACTGTGTTGTGTTGTGAGGCTGTGGGTGAGTCGGGAACGGATCGGAGGGGCTTTCCGGGGGCAGAAGAGAGAAAGAAGACCGGATGGGGAATGACGGGGGTTGGCATAGTGAGCAATCGGAGTTGGGGGATTGTAGTTCTTTCAACACCATGAAACCGAACGCGATGTCCGGACTTGGAGGTTGGGATAGATATCAGGCAAACGGCGGGGTGGTTGCTAAAAATTGATGGCGGAAAACTGGAGGCTGGATCAAAGCAGTGTGTAGGCCGCCTGGAGCAAGAAAGGCAAGAACGAGGCTGCCCGCGGAAGGTTGCTGCAAGATTGCTCCGTTCACAACCACATCAATTGCCTCTTTTTTGCTCAATCCATGGTTCTGCGCTGCATCTCGCGGAGCCTCAAACACACCGACATTCACGGGACGGAAAGCCACAGAAAACTGTCTCTCGAGAATTGAGTTCAGAGTGGAGTCAAATGACTCTAATGGGCGTCTAGCGAGAAGGGGCAGGTGGTTCCTTTGGGACCGTTTTGAGCTTTGGAACCTCTGGGGCGCACCACAAACCTTAAAAGAGGGCGGGCGATTCCCTGACCCTCGGTTGAGATCCGATGGTGTGTGTGTGTGTGGAATGTGGTAGCACAGCGGTCGATAGTCTGGCGCTGTGCTTTACAAGGTGCCGCGATCGGGACCGGAAAGGCGATGCTACAACTGTTCCGGTGTCGTGGACGGAAGACCTCTCGTTGATCCTCGTTGTACTTGTTGTACTCATTGTGTCATTTGCGCGTTGCTCCATTTGCTATCTATGCTGCAAGCAACAACGCGGGTTTGTTTGGGTGCGTTTTGGGCTGTTTGCGGCCGTCGTTCGGGTTCAAACGTCGGCGCAGCCACGCGAATCCAAAGATAAGACGGAAAGGAAAAAAAGAAAGAAGCGAGAAACGAGAAGCGAAAGACTGTGCCATGTTGTTGTTGTTGCACTTCCCAAGATGGTCATAGTAACAGAGAGCTGAGAAAGCGTCAAGCGTCTTGGTCCATTCATACGTGCGAACCGGAGAAGAAACAGGCAGTGTAAGCAGCGGCGCTGTCGGGATTCCTGATTGGGTAGGCGGACCTTCGAAGACGGGGTTGGGCTCTTGCCCTCTCCTCCAACAAGAAAATCGAAGCTGCCTTCTGCGCCTCCTCAGCCAGCGCCACCATTCACCATTTCTCCCAGCGCCTCCACCCATTTGCTCTCCGCAAACAGCTCCATGTCAAAGAGGAGAAATCCACCAAGGCACCAATGCTAGCCATGGTCCGCCGTCACTGGTCGGCCTCAGGCACACGGGATTGCAAACTCGCGGCCAAAGCGATAGGTAGAGGCCCTGACGTCTTGCACCCAAACACCCACACGTCCCTCGCAACCTTCGCGATCCGCTGCCGTGTAACCCACTCTGCTCGTGAGCTTTCCGACAACGCGGGAACTCGTCTGTGTGACAAACTCTATCTATCGCAAAAAGGCCTTTGACTTTGGCCTTGCCTGCCAACTGCTCAATCAATCAATCAATCAATGAATCCAGCCGACTGGCAGTCACAGCCATACCACCAGCTACCCAGCCCCCGTGCCACTCTCTTTCTCTCTTTCCGCAGCCCTTTGGTCTCGAGCAACACGAAGGTTTAGACAATTTACCGGCTGCAGCACTGCAACACCCTCCAGTCACATACCACGCTGCAGAAGAAGCTGTAGCCGCATGCTGGACTCGCAAGCTAGCCGTCCAAGCCGTTGCTAAATCGTCGTAGAGCTCCATCTGGCCCCGCCTTGCATCGCTTGGCTTGCTCTTCATTGGAGATCGTATCCGGTGCTTAAAAAAAGACGCCCACCACGCCCATCCTGGCCTGCACTGCGGCTGAGCGCGTCCCTGGCCTGGCCTTGCCCTCAAGCTTACTGATACCCTCGTTCACTCGCTCTTTGTCCGCCTGACAGCTTCGCACTCCGAAGGCATCATTTTCTCCCTCTTTCCACTGTGCCCTTCGCTCGCTCGACTCCGTACAATATATTTATTTTCTAATTCATCCCTCCGCGCGTTCGGCCTTGCCATTGCCATTGCCCTTCACCCCCACCATCCACGCACCACAACCATATTTGGAGCCTGGTCACCCCCACCACTCGCCTACGCCTATCGCTGCAATATCCTATATCCAATATCCAGGTACTACCACAATGCTACTATCCAAGGACAAGGATCCAAATTACCACACACCTACCACAACCAATATGCTCCAACTCGACAACCGACAGACCTCCCTCCTCAAGAGGTCAGGAACTCTCTGGCGTCGACTCTCCAAACGCAATCGCCCTGACCCCGAAGCTGCCCAGCTCGAACTCAATCGCCGCCTCTCCGTCATTCAAGGCCAACGACGACGAGAATCGGCAGAAACCCTCGGCTCCGTCTCAGAGGACGACTTCAAGCCCCAAAAGCAACTCCACCGCCGCACAACTACCGAATCCGACATCTACATCCCCGCTAAAGGCCTCATCGCCCACTACCAGCGAATCGAAGTCCCCGCCAAAATGCCCGTCCTCAAAACCACTCGCCCCAAATCCTCAAGAGCAAAGCAGCCCAAACCGAGGCCTACTGTCCGCGTCGAACCCACTGCTATGCTCACCACCGGCTTCCCAGTCTCACCCCGCGTCCGCACCGTCGCCTGGAACGTCTTCCTCACGCCTGAAGCCGTGCACTCCCTTTGGCTCGGCTTCAGCCCAGAGGTGATGGAGGACAAGTGGTTCGTCTACTCGGAAGGACCCGACCGCAGCGGTAAACTCAAGGTGCACTTCCACCGCAGCTGGACGGGCTTAAAGATCGCTGAGCTCTTCGTCATCATGGACCTCAAGGGTGAGGGCGCTGGCAAGATTGTCGGCATCAAGTGGAATGGCAGCGACCAGACCAATGGCATGGACGAAGAGGAGGCAAAGTACATGATCACGATGAGCTGTCGGTGGGTCATGGGCGTCGACCTGGAAAAGGGAATGTAAAGTGTCGCTGTACGAAAATGGGGCTGGCATGGCTAGGCGTCTTTCATGGTCATTTTTGGGATACTGTCGTGTCTTGGACGAAGACGACGACGGGTGGAGGAGGAGACTTTACCTTCCTGATACCCTTTTCTTTTCTTCTTTCCTTACTCTCTCATGGCTGCACGACAATGGCGTTGGACACTTCCTTTACTTTTTTCTTCTCTTCTCTTCACTGCATTTAGGGATTCATTTTCCTCTCCTCCAGCATCGACTCGCGCCGTATATGAAGGTATCAAATTGGGCGAACCTTTTTTCTTTTCCCTTCCCTTTCCATTTTTTTCTCTTCTCAGTTTCCTGCGTTCTCAGCAGTGAGCGATGTTTGTGTGGCTGTGGGTTTTAGCGGGGCACGAAACGCAACGCTTAGGATATTAGGTATATATCATGTGCGATGAAAGTGACAACGAATGAAATATGTTCTGAATGATCAATTTATGACTTCTTTTCTGGTTAGTTGTGATGATGGGCACTGAACTGTGTTTGTTAGCTACAGGGGGGCTGGGGGACGGGTGGAATGATGTCATTGCGGTGGACGGGGTTTGGGTAGTGCCTTTTTTCTGTGCTGTGGAGCTATTTTTAGAGCCCGGAGAATACGACGAACTATAACCGCAAACTGTGAGCTAAATATGTGTATTTTTTTTCCCCATGAAGTAAGATGGGATGTTTTCATTTTGTTTTAAATACTAAATAGAGTCTTTTTTTGAAAAAAATAATTTTTTTACTTACTAAAGAGAGAAGGATATTTCCATGCAACGGAGAGCAAAAGTAAATGTTTTTGATGAATCAGAAGAACCAAAAAAAGAAAAAAAAGAAACGTTATATAAAGATAAGATAGAGAACTAGACTAAAAGACAAAAAAAAGAGAAGGCAGATATTAAACATCACGATAGAGGCACAGAGACACGCACACACATTTGTTTTTAAATATTCCGGTGTTTCCATTCTTGTGTATTGAAAGAGAAGTACCATGCATACATACCAATACCATTATTACATCAAGCGTCGTTAAAAAGTATAAAGGGTAAGTAAGTAGGTAGGTAAGTAAATATAGTTAAGTGAAGGAACATCAAACGTCAACATCATGCAAAGAACCAACTCACTCCTCTTGATCTTCACCTTCATCTTCTCCTTCTTTCCCTTTCTCTCACCCGGCATCAAGCCCCTCCGACGCCCCATCGTCAAAAAGAATATAATAAGCAAATAAAAGAATATCGAAGAGAACCAACCAAGAAGTAAACCAAAAGAGAAAAAAGTCCAAAAGATAATCAAAAAGACGTCAGACTCCAGAGCATCAAAACGCCCCCAAGCCAATAGCTATGCAGAAAGGACGAGAAGAGAAAAGGAATGTGTGTATCTCTTTTCATGTTGCGCTCCCTTTCCCTAAAAACACCATATTTCCTAATTTCAATTCGGTTGCTTCCCTTCTCTATTTCCATCCTAGTCCCGAGTCCCAAGTCCAATCAACACCAAATCCTAATCAAACATCCGATCTAAGAAAGCATTATCTTAAAACCAGTACGCTAAGCTTCGCACTAATCCTGATAAAACTTCTTGAAAATCAAATGCAAGAACAAATTAACATTGACGCGCATGCTTCCCGAGCCAGACCCGTCTTTGCCCTCCCCAAAGAGATTCATGAACTGATGATTGTCAAACTGCGCTTGCAAAAGGCCATCAAGTGGGACCTCTGCAAATGCACCCGGAATCATCATGCTGCCCTGGGATCCCTGAATCTCAAAGGTGCCGATTGTGTTGGAGGATATGGTAATGTCGAGGCGGTCGAATTGGCGCTCGTGGTAGCCGTTCCATGAGACGAGAATGCCCTTCTCAGCCAGGTTTCGTGCCGAGTACTTAAAGGAGCCGAACCTGTATTCACGGCCTGAGCGTTGGAGCTCGCGCATGTGGTTATACTGGCGGGTGAAAGGTAGGAGGAACTTCTTCTTGCCGCGTTTGTTCTGTAGGGTTATCATGGCTTGCTCAACATAGTCGTTGTACGATTTGAGCTGCGAGTCTAAGAAGTGGGCTTTGTCGTCGAGGGCGGCAAGTGTGGCACGCACGCCTTCGAGTTCTTTGGTGCGCTGAATACGACGACGATGCTTCGTGCGGATGTCAATCGCAATGGCATTGAGGAGGTCCTGGTAATTATTGTGTGGTGAGATGCGACCTGCATGTTGGAGATGGACCATGTTCTCCAGGCAGTATTGCTTGAGGGTTGGGTAGTCAAGATCGAGGACGGATGTGGAGCCCATGTCGGTGGTATAGGTAGAGGCAGCTGAGGATCGGAGTTTGCGGGAGCGGTCTTTCTGTTGCGCGGCGAGCTCTTCACGCACAAGAGCATCCCATCTGGCCTCGTCCTCTGGTGTAATAGGCTTGCACATAATCTCGGTCAGATTGGCACCGGTTTGGACACGGATAATGTACAAGGCGTAGCGCTTGGTCTCCATGAAGAGAGACTTGACTGCTGCATCGGGATCTACAGGAGTTAGCGCAATATGTTTGCGTAATGAAGTGGGAGTACTCACCCTCTTGTTCATGGAACTTGGGGTTCAGCGTCAAGGTGATTTCGGTTGAGCTGACATGCAACAATTCGCTCTCGTTGTTCTTAGCACTACCAAGTTCACGGATAACGTCGCGAAGAGGATCGTCCTGGGTTGGGCAGAGGGTAGGAAGGTCATCAACAACAAGATTGTGAATGGCGAAGATGTCTGCCAGTTTGATGTATAGTGTTGGCTTCGTTCGTGCAAAAAGGTCATTGAATTCGTCGATTTCGAATTGGGACTCGGCATCAGGGACGCCGATTACTACAAAACAGTTAGTCGAATCAACAATGTCAATTGTGAAGAAAGAACTTACAGTTCACCCAGATATCGTGCAGTCTGTCGATAGCTTCGGTGATGTAGCTGTTTAGAGGCTGTAGATACAGGTCCTCGCCACCAAATAATCTGCCTGCTGCTATCTGACCCAGAACCTTGGCTACTGCACCAAGATTTCGGTTCATCAAAGGCGAAAGACCACGGTCCACAACGCCCCAGTGATGAGGTTGCAGTAAGGCGGGTTGCATGTATGACTTCCATACCCAATGGCCTGCAATCTGCAGGAGCTGTTCCTGAGCTTCGTATGGGAACTTGGCTCGCAATTCTTCGAACATCTGCTGAGCAAGATAACGGACGCCAAAAGGCATCCTGTGCAGCACCTCTTCGGTGAGGGCGAAGAATTGATCGGCGATATCGCGTAGGTCCTGGAGATGGTGAATGAAAGTCTCGCGAGTTTCTGGGTCCTTGAGTGCAATTTCGCGGGAAACATTTGGATCACGTCGACTCCGTTGCCCAGTCCGGAGTTCCTCGTTGTTGATGGCCGAACGATAGATCTGCATTGGATCGCTTTCTAGGTCAAGGTGCTCATTCTCAATGATGTTCTCTTTGATGAGAGGTCCAAAGAGCTCCTTTAAGAATTTACGGTCCCTAGGTGACCGTACATAGTTGTTGAACAGTTTGGTCCAAAAGAAGTTGCCGCGCAGATACTCCTGCAACGATCCACAGCAACCTACTTCTTCCCTGAGCGATCGAGCCATGAGTTTCAGTAGGTAGTACTCTTCTCGTCGTTTTTGTGCCAAGCCAAACAGACTCATTGTCAGTTGTTCGATGCGCTTAGTATCCTTCTCGGCAAGGCCTTGTTCACGGAGGCCTCTGAAGAGACGTGCCATGTATTGAGGTTGAGTCTGGAGAGTAAAGAATAGTTCTTGGTAATGCTCCAGTTTCCTGCGGGAGTTCTTGTTTAAAGCTTTGAGGTCGAACGGATCTTTTGAGGAGATATCTTTGCTGCTGAGCAGAGCACCCACATGACCGCCGAAGTGCTTCTGGTGCTTGACCACTTCGTCCAGCGTGATTTTGTTCTTGACAAGTAGGGCAATTTTGATGTCGAGCTGGTCGATATACTGCTCTGCTAGTTCATTTTGACGTACATGCTGGACCACAGTTTTCCGTAGACGCTCAAACTCTGCAGCATAGTCAGTGGAGGAACTCGAAGGCCCATATAGTGTACTCACCAATTTCTTCATCAAAGTCGAGATCGCTGTCGTTCAATAGGTGCACAAAGTTCTTGACGGTGGATACAGGTGGGTTCTTGCCACTAGTCAAGCTCTTATATGCCTCACCCTGCTGCCGCCCACGAACGAAGCTCTGGATCTTGATGACCTTTTCCATGTTTTCTTTGTAGAACTTCTTCTTCTCTGTGAATTTGCGCCTGACCATCATTCCTCTTGCTAGAGCCTGTAGCTCAATAATAGCGTTTTCGTGCTCCTCAACATTTGCAAGAAGCATGCCGATTTGCATGCGAAGCATCATGCCTCGAGCAACGCCCTGTAGCTGGATAATCTCAGGTTCTTGGGCATTGAGGTCGCAAAGAATCTCGTAAGTCCGCTGCCGTTGTACAAAACCTCGGCAAGCAGACTGAAGATCGAGGATCGTTGGTGTTTGTGCCTGCAGCGCCTTCAAATCAGAGAAGTGCCTCTGCCGCGAAAGGAAACCGCGAATATAAGATTGCAAAGAAATAGTCAGATTCTCCTGATCTTTCAGCTGAGCAAGAGTATTTGTAACTTCGGAGCGAATCTTGCCCGCTCTTGCGACAGCTTGTAGATCAGTGATCTGAGGTACCTCGACTTGGAGCGCTTCCTGCAGTTGCCTGAGGGAGTTTCTCAAGGAGTTACCGCGAACCTTGGACTGAAGATCGGACCAATTGATTTCGGTGCTTACCAGCTTCTCTTGTATTTCGGCGCTCTGTTTCCTAGCGATTGCGCCTCGGGCAGCCGCCTGCAACAGAATAGCGGTAGACTCAAACTGACGAAGGCTCTCCTGGTCAGCACGGAACGCCTGACGCAAGAGCGCTGCTCGAGAGGCAGCTTGCAGTTGAGTAATGGCCGTCTCGTTTTCCTTCAGTGCCGCATATTCTTGGTCGATTCTGCTTCGGAGCAAAGCACCACGAATCATGGCCTGGATATGCAAGACACTGGCTTCAGAGTCCCTCGTCTCCTCGTAGTGATTGCTCACTCGCAGTCGTTCCAGGGCCCCGCGAATCGCTGCTTGAAACTGCCGGATGCCATTTTCTTGTCGTTGTATCCTGGATTTAATGAATTGCACTTGATGCCGAGCCTTCCTTCCTCGAAATAGATTCTGTACTTTCAGGACCTCTACTTCCTTGTTCTTCCAGTACTCTTCTTCGCCTCGTAATCTTGATCGAATGAGAAATCCTCGAGCGGCGCTTTGAAGGGTGACGGCAAACCGCCGCATGTCCATTCGGTAGTGTGCAATCTGTCTAGCCCAATCGCCTCGAATTCTGGATTGGAGATCGACAACAAAGTATTCATTATCCCAGAGATGTTGCATCATATTTCCAAGCCGCAGCCTCAGCATAGCGCCCCGAATCTGTGCCTGCAGATCCATAATGAGAGTTTCGTTCTCGGAAAGCTCACGATTAATCCGGTCTTCCTCCGACTCCACCGGCTCTGGCTCTGGTTCCACGTCGAAATTTGCTTGCATACCTGAGAAGTTGGGCATACTGACACCGGCCTTGTCCAAGCCTTTCTGCATTGCTTCTAGCTCGTGGTCCTCGAACTGGAGTTTACCCACGAGATTGCCAATTCGGAAATCAACCACCCCCTTCCGAAAAAGCAGCCATGAGAGAGCATGGATACAGTAGATGACTTTAGGGACGTTCTTCTTCTCATAGAGATCAATTAGTTCGAATCGGAATAGATCGGGCAGCTCCATCTCTGCGAGGAACCTGAAGAAGTGGGCGTAGTTGTTTGAATGCCGGTATTGAAGCTTCGGGTCCCGGAATATTCGCAGTGACCTTTGTTCGACAGCCTGCACAATCTCTGCCAAAGTAACACCGTCTCTGAGTGCCTCCTCGAGTTCTACAACTGGCGGAATATCCTTGTGGATGATATCCTCTATCCACTCCTTTGCCTCTCCAATATGGCAGAGATACTCATACGCTTGCAAGAACTGACGTTGTTGATCCATCCAATTCCGGCTTGACCAGCCAGATGATGTCTTCTTGCCTACACTGGAGTCTGTGCGTTGAAGCCTTCGTCGTCCGTGCAAACCGACTACCTCCTGCTCAGGGGATTTGATTGCAAAGTCATCTCCTGAAGCAGATTCGGCGAATTTTGACAGTGTGCGGAGGTGGTTTGTTGATGACTTGCCAAAGCTTTGAAGCGCGGGTCGCTCAAGATGAGTGGAGAGTGGGCGCGAGGAATGATCCCGAGTTGGTGCGCGTACGGAGTCTGCGCGTGAAATGGCCATTGAAAGTGGGCGCGGTTTTGCGGTCGGGGAGGTAGATCCGTCGTAGGGTGAGTAGCCTGAAGGTGAGTATCCAACGGGCTCAAGGCTGTGAGACCGAGAGTGGGAGTGTGTTGGGCTGCTTGTGGTCGACGTGCGCACAGCAGGTTTTTCAGGAGCTGGCGAGCCTTGAGGCACCTGGGGGAGCGGACGTAGTGCCTTGCGCATGCTGGCATATGTGTTGCCTACATCAGCACCCTCAGAGCCTAAGAAGCTTTCAGTGCGGGTGTGAGAAAGCACCATTGCGTCGCTCTGGCCGCGACGATGGCCTATTGAGCCATGACTGTTTGAGGCATTACTCGAGAGATTTGACCTGGTAGAAGCATTCGAGTATGCTGATGAGCCATTGGAGGCTGTTGAAGTCTGGCGGAGCGGGGAGGGCGAGGCGGCTTGATGGCCGAGTCTTGTTCGCGGGGTGTAGGAAGAGTAGCTCATCGCGAGCGCGGGAATCGGTTGTTGTTCTCCAGAGTAAAGGGATGCGGCATACGTTGCACAGTGTGCAGGTCGAAGAATGGGTTGTTGGTTGTGGCGGGAGCAGTTGAGGAGGCCGTTGTTGAGGCCGCGATATTACAAAAACGGATGGCAAGGTTTTTGCAGCAGCAGGGCCGAGCTCAACTTCCTCGTCTCGCAGAGATGTGTAGAGAACAGGCCAGCCCACCAGGCTGCAAAAAAGGCACGGCGCAGCCCAAGAAGGTAGAGAGGAATGTGGAAATTGAGATAGCAGACTTGGAGTTGCAGCATGCACAGAGACATACGGCTTTGGAGGGACGGAGGGCCAAGCCCAGGACGGCTTGTTTACCGCGCATGGGCGTGTTGTTATGGAAACGGCGGCAAGGCTCATGGGATCTGCCCGCCACGAAAATCCCCGACTGCCCCCGACTCGACGTCACACCACACACGATTTCGTCAAGGTACAATTATCTAGTTGTTGGAGCAAAACAAGGCTGCGAAGCGCCGCGCTGGTTCTTGCCGCCCAAGGCCAATGGTTTTGGTCGACAACAACCTCACATTTGTTATGATGGGGAAGGGGAGCCAGGCCAGGTAGGTACCTGCTAAGGAAGGCTGGCAGGGGAGGGATGGCCAGTCAAGCAACGAAACTACCTCCAGTCCAGTAAACACGCCTGAGTACACACAAACCGTACACGCACAAGTCTCATCAGTACATATATTCGGCTCAGCGAGTTTGTCCATGTCAACCGACGCTTCTTTGTTCTCTTATGATTCCCAACAAAACCCCCTTCTGCGCGCCTCCCGACCTGTCCCATGCGGTTCCAGACTCGATGTCCCAACGCGTCCCGCCTGCAGCTGCGGCCCAAAGCAGGAACGCGCCTCCTCTCGAATCACATGACCATGCACAGGCCATGTCCCTCCCCACACAAAAATCTTTCGTCCGCCGCGAACTTTTTTGCTCTTGGGAAAAGTCGTCAACTTTTTCCCGGCCATAGTTCTCCTCTCGCGCTGTGGTCTATTTCGTTCCGTCTGCTCTCTCTGTCTTATTTCTTTCGCTGTCCTTAGAGAAGCTCTCCCCAGCTTTCATTTTTACATCATGCCCATTTCAAACGGCGACGCCATGACAAACACCGCTGCCAACGCCCTGGATTATACCACAGCCCTCGAGGTGCTCAAGAACGAGTACCCGGAGCGCGATGGCATTGACGTCAAGACCCTTATCAGCTCCAAGGACAACGGAGGCTTGACCTATAATGACTTCCTCATGCTCCCTGGCTACATCGGTAGGTCCATCGCCACTCTGTTTCCGCTCCAAGACTGTTCCCTCTGCAGCGGATAAATGAACTCTTTAAATGGGCTCAATATTCTTGTGGATAGCAGCTTGAAATGCGCCTTTGGCGAATACATGGTGGACTTGGACTTTTCTACCAACTTTTTGGGGGGTCGCAATATTACGGTTCTTCCAGCAATAGACCGTTTTCTAACTCATGCTCTCTAGGCTTCCCTGCCTCCGATGTCACCCTCGACACCCCTATTACCAAGAGAATCACTCTTAAGACCCCATTCGTCTCCTCCCCCATGGACACTGTCACCGAGCACAACATGGCCATCCACATTGCTCTTCTCGGAGGTCTAGGTGTAATCCACCACAACTGCTCTCCGGACGAGCAGGCTGAGATGGTTCGCAAAGTCAAGCGCTTTGAAAATGGCTTCATTCTTGATCCCGTTGTCATTTCGCCGAAGACCACTGTTGGAGAGGCCAAAGCGCTCAAGGAGAAGTGGGGATTCGGAGGCTTCCCAGTCACAGGTCAGTACCATTCTTTCGTTACCTCCTTGGAATGGGTTTTAGTTCCCGCGCTACTATGATGAATAATCTTTGCCCTTTTTAACTTTCGTTCATCCGCAACGATTCCGTCGTAATGTGGAATTTTGGAGATTTCTGTCTGATCACAATTTTTTTCACCGCCACTTGCCTCGCGATTACAAATTCGCTACAGCGGCTAACCATTCTGCGCAGAGAACGGTACACTACGATCGAAGCTCGTCGGTATCATTACTCCCCGTGATATTCAGTTCCATGATAACCTGGACGACCCTGTCACTGCTGTCATGTCCACCGACCTCGTCACAGCCCGCCAGGGTGTCGACTTGAAGGAGGCTAACGGCATTCTCAGCAAGTCCAAGAAGGGCAAACTTCCCATCGTCGATGAGAACGGTAATCTCATTGCTCTCCTTTCTCGCTCCGACTTGATGAAGAACCTCCACTACCCGTTGGCTTCGAAACTCCCCCACTCCAAGCAGCTCATTGCTGCGGCCGCTATTGGCACTCGCCCTGAGGACAAGATCCGTCTTCAGAAGCTTGTAGATGCTGGGCTTGATATTGTAATCACCGACAGCAGCCAGGGTAATAGCATGTACCAGATTGAGATGATCAAGTACATCAAGGAGAAATACCCTGGCCTTGATGTCATTGGCGGAAACGTCGTGACCCGAGAGCAAGCTGCCTCACTTATAGCCGCTGGAGCTGATGGTCTCCGTATTGGCATGGGCAGTGGAAGCGCCTGCATTACTCAGGAGGTTATGGCTGTTGGCAGACCGCAGGCAACCTCAGTCTACAATGTTACCCAGTTCGCCAAGCGTTTTGGTGTTCCTTGCATTGCGGACGGCGGTATCCAGAACGTCGGTCATATTGTTAAGGGCCTGGCTTTGGGCGCCTCCACTATTATGATGGGTGGTCTCCTTGCCGGTACCACTGAGTCCCCTGGTCAGTACTTCGTTAGCCGTGACGGTCAGTTGGTCAAGGCCTACCGTGGTATGGGCAGTATCGATGCTATGGAAGATAAGAAGGCGGGAGCTGGTAGCAAGGATGCAAAGGCTAGCAATGCTGGTACTGCCCGCTACTTCTCTGAAGGTGACCGCATCTTGGTCGCTCAGGGAGTGTCCGGTTCCGTCCAGGACCGCGGCTCCATTACTAAGTTTGTGCCGTACTTGATGGCTGGCGTCCAGCACTCTCTACAGGACATTGGTGTCAAGAGCCTTACTGAGCTTAGGGAGGGTGTTTGTAATGGCACTGTCAGGTTTGAGCTGAGGACCGCTAGTGCCCAGGCTGAAGGCAATGTCCACGGTCTGCACAGCTTCGACAAGAAGCTCTACTCTTAGATTTTTGATCACTCGCTTGACGTTCTTCTATGCATTTGAAGGGGCGTTTTTTGGTAGGTAAGTGATTCGCTTTTGGTTACTAAAGTAGATATGATTGGGTGGGGTCTGTGGAGGAATTGGAAAAGTATAAACGCAATGATACCATGATTCTGAAGAACCTGCTCTTGTAATGCATTATCATATTGTTGTCTCACCGGGCGTCAGCACGCTTATTCTTCACATGTTGGTTCTCTGCTTGTGGTTCGCTTGACTCTCATCTGCGATGTCACGCCCAGTAACAAGGGTAGCTCTTTCCGCGCAACCTCGGCATCTCCAAGCTCCCCGCGCCTCACGTTCTTACACCCACCGCGCAGCATGGACGACACTGAATCGCCATATGCGGGCTTACGATGCCACCTTTGGTCATCCCCCGTCATTCTCTCTTCTCCAGGTTCCCTCGATCGATCCCGGTAGTCGGTCCATTTATATCTCGATTCACTCATTCGACGACATCGGTTCGAATAGGGAATTCTCAACTCTCCCGCGAACGCATTCGACCGCCAGTCTCAAGACATTGGGATACCTGTACTAGGAGGAAGCAATACGGAATACAAAAGCGCAACATGTCTACTCCAGCTGACCACAAGCCGCTTAAAAAACCGCCAAAAACCCCGCCGGTTCCTCGACCCAGCTCCAGGTATCACTCCGCTCTTCATTAGCATATGGATTCCCTCTACCCTTTCTTCCCAGCAATCTCCAGCAATTTCCATGACATTCCTAGTTGAATGATACTAAGTATAATTCAAGTGTACTTCTCATCTCGCCTACGAACCAAATCCTTCTTCTACACCGCGTTTCGACCTCGTCATCTTTCGCCTCGGCACATGTCTTCCCTGGCGGCGCCCTATCACCGGAACACGATGGCGAAATCCCAGGGGTCGATGACCCAGGACGGCATCAAGACGGCCCTGCATATCGTATGGCAGCAGTTCGCGAGACATTCGAAGAAAGTGGCATTCTGCTAGCAAAAAGCAAGACCACCGGGAAACTCTTCACCGAGATCAGCGACGAAGAGCGAGAAGAAGGCCGCAAAGCCGTCCACGCTGGCAAAATCATGTTCAAAGACCTTCTCGACAAATGGGGCGCAGTACCAGACACAGAAGCTCTCCTCCCCTTCACTCGATGGGTAACACCGCCCAACGTCCCCAAACGTTTCACTACGCAAATGTACATCTACTTCCTCCCCCTCGGCTCCGTTTCTCCAACCAAGCACGCCGCCCCCAAAGGCACACCGCCAGCCTCAGGTCTCAGCGAAGAAGACGAAATCATGATCCCGAATCCAACCCACGACGGCGGCATCGAACACACAGCAGCACGCTTCCTCCCACCCAATAAATGGATTGACCTCGCCCGCCAGAATCGCATCATACTCTTCCCCCCTCAATTCTTCCTCACCCTTCTCCTGTCCCCATACCTCTCCCCCACCGTTACATCCCCCAGCTCCCCCATCCCCTCACTGTCCGACCTTCAACTTGAGCGCGAACGCTGCATGGACTTCCTAACTAAACCCCGCATGCACAACGGCACCCCCGAAGTCTCATTCGCAGAAGCGTGCATTTCGCCGATTGTGCTAGGGAAAGGGGACTATGGCGAGAAGGATCAGGATGGGGTGGGCGGGCTGGATAAATTCACGGCGGTGTTGACGTTGGAAAACCCCGGTAAGGAGGTTGAGAGTCAAGGACAAGGAAGGAGGGGTATCAGGAAGTGGGTTGTTACGACAAAGTTTAAGGGGGAGGGCCCGAGGGATGTAAATGTTAGGTTAAGAGATGAGGTTTTGGGGAAGGGGGAGAAGGGGAAGCTTTGATTGTGGGTTTGGTGTTCTTGGACGGCGAGCATATATTTGGTGCATTATGTAGACAGTACGTATAAACCAAGACAAGGGCATTATAGAACCTCTATTTAGCCTTCCGTACCTCCCTTTTCTCTAGTTTCTATTATTCTTGCGATGGCTCATTTTTTTTACTATACTCCACCCCTATCCAGCACACTCGGCAAACTCACAACTCCGTCCCTCCCCGCCATACCCCCTAAAACCAAAGTCCTGGGCTCTGGGCCGGAGAGATCCGTCCTACAGGTAAATCTGACTCCTGCCCTCTCAAATGCCCCGCCCAGCTCCTTAACTCTCTCAATTCTCTGCACGAATTTGGGTTTAGGAACCGGCGAGGGCGGCAATCCTACAACGACGTCTCTAAGCCTCGGAAACTGTTCTTGAGCGGAGGCCGCGAGATGCGATAGACTAACATCAATAGGCCTATATATCCAGAATACACGGAGACGTTTAATAGAGCTAGGAAGCAAAGAAGTAAACCGATTCGGCGCGTCTAAATCCTCAGGCCGAAACACACTACGACAATCCAACTCCAACACCTCGAGACATTGAAATGGCTTCAAAGAGCGCAGCGGCGCGTAATTAATACCGGGTAAATCAAGCAGCGAGGGAAACGGCATCGTGTCCATTCGCTGCGCGTCGCTCTCATTGAAGTCCTTCCAATCCCGCGCCGAAGGCCGGTACGCAAGACACAGTCTTTTCAGCGAGTGTTGTACCGGTTCCAGTAGGGATTGCAAGTCGAACATCACTCCGCCGTATAACCCGTACCCATCGAAGTAAAACTCGAGGTCCTCCAGAAGCGGGGTGAAGGGCAATATGCCGTCGAGTTCGTTGGGTAGTAATTCGCCCAAGGCGAGCTTCTTCAAGTTGGCTAGTTCATCGTTCCAGAAGGGTGGGTATGATGTGCGGCCGAGACGTGGTTGGCACGAGTACCAGCCTGCTGCGTCGCAGGCATATAGTGTCGTCAGGTTGGGACATGCTTCTAACAGGCCGTTGACGGAGAAGATGTGGTAGTCTGTTTCGTTAGCTGTGAGGGCTAACTCTTTGATGTAGGGCAGTTGGATTTCTGTAGTGAGAAGGCGGTGGGTTGAGTGGTGGTCGTCCAGGGAGAGGTGGATGCGGGTTAGGTTGCGGGTTAGGTTGGTCGTGAGTAGGATGAGCCAGAGGCGGAGGGAGATGGTGGGCCAGGTGGAGGTGGAGGCGGTGTTGTGTGTGCTTGTACTTTCTGGCAGGTCCGGGTCTAAGGGGAGGATTTGAGATGTGCGGTTTAGGGTGATGAGAGATATTAAGATAAGAATGTGGGCTTCCCAGTCAGATTGCCAGTCTATGTCTACGAATTGCAACGTTGCTACTCGGGATGCGAGATCTGGACGCTGGGAAATAGTGTGTGCGAAGACGGGGAGGAGATCAGGTTCTGTTTTATCGTTGCCTTGGTGGTGGCGTAGGTTTCCGGTTGCGTAGTAGTGGTAGAGGATTGGTTGGGCGATGTTGCATAGAGATTTAGAGGTTCGGCATAGGTGTGCGAGAGATCTTTTGTCTGAGCGGACTTCTGGGGTGTCGGCGTTGGAATAATGGGTCGGGTGGCGACAGTGGTGGCAGAGATAGCTGAAGATTTCTATGAGGAGCTCTTGGGGGAGAGTGTTCATGGTGGTGAAAGGATGTCGTTGAGTGTGGTGATGATGGTGGGGCGGTGAAATGGTTCATATAGCCGCTGAAATGAATCATTGCGAGTTACGCCCCTAGGAGTACTTATCGTGACATCAACGATGTGAGATCAAGCCTACCGGCTGCTTAATTAAGGGACTTTTCCAGCCATATAAGACGCAGGTGATGGCAGATTTGCGTTGGACTTCATGTCTGATGAGAGTTGGTGTCGTCGGCCTCTCCTGTCCTGGAGAAATCGAGAAATACGCTCATGTAGTTGAAGCCACCAAAATGATCTGACGAGCTCCTAAGATAAACTACATCCTAAGGAATAGAAGCCACCAAAATTGTTCAACAAGCTCTAAGACTATGTATATCCTGAAGCATAGAAGCCAACAAAGCCAACTGGTAATAGCCGATTCATCTGAACGCTTATTTCCCCATTTTTTTCTCGACACGAGAACAAATGTACTCGGTATGGTACTAAGTAATCTAATTGGCACTTGGCGGCTTTGTACGTACAGTATACAGTGGTAGAGTTCCCTAGTATCGTACCATGCTGACAGTTGACCAGACTACCGCGTAATGCAGCTCGTGCATCCGATGTTCCGGATTCCACCTGGGCAAGCAACGACTCCAATCAGACAGGTAGGGTGGGCATCTTCTCCTCAATCCATTGCCGAGATCAGCTCCAATTTTGACAAGAAGTTTTTTTTTCTGCGTTTGCACGTGTGCTTGCGAACCACAGTGTGTCTTCACGGGACAGGGAAGGGAAAAAAAAAAAAAGCAAGCTAGGCAAGGTCCGCGACGATGAGGCTGTCGTGCATCGGCGGGAAGCGAACGTCTGAAGGCAGAGCCAGTACCCAGTATCCGCGAGTAGCAAGGGATAAGCAGGGAAAAAAAAGTATAGAAATTTTGCAGCGGCTGCATGTACAGTGGCCAGAGCTCCCTCAAGCTGTCTGGCCCTGACTCGTGTTCGCAACAGGTGGGGCCGTTAACTTGTCCAGATGGTGAATTGCCATACTCAATGCCTCTCCAACAACAGCATTGAATCTAAGAAGCGTAGGCATTACGCCATTGCTACGCATGATGATCCCATTACGAGATTCTTTTGCCTCTACTGGCCGCATAGCGCGTACCACAAATGTGCATTCGCAGGACGCAGCTCGATCACGCGGGAGTCGAGCACATCGGATCTCTTGCGCCTCATGCATAGCCAAGCAGCATGCATCCATCCACCATCTTCCTACACGGCCCCGCTTCTCCCCCAATATGCCTTGTATATAGACCTGGACCCTCCCTTTGCGGCTGTCGCCACTCGTCGTCTTTCTCTGGTCGGTGCCTAGAGGTCGCTATCATTCATTGCCCTGTGAACTGTGAGCTGTGAGCATTGCGCGTGTCCAATTGCCAACTCCAACGTCATTGCTCGCCTAGCGCGTCTTCTGTCTTATCAGCGGGCCAGCGGGCCTTCGGGCGCCTACCACTCAGCCAAACGGCTCACGACAAAGAGTACGCACCTCCTGGACTGCACTCCTGCAAGAATCCTCAGCTGGCACCATTCCAGAAGCCATCCATCTCCAGAAAATCCCTCTACACGCCCATAGTTGCCCATCATGTCGCTATCGGAGCGTTTGACGACCATGGAGGAGTACCAGCCGTGGAGCAGAGAGGCAAGCCCAGACTCGAGACACCGCAAAATGAGCTTCAATCCCGTGGGCACCTGGACAGAGCCTACCGGCGAGGAGCCTGTGGGTGCTTTCGAGGTCCCCAAGTGGAAGCGATTGTGTGAGTAGCAAGCTCCAATGCGCATCGTCGGCCCATGCCCATACTAACAGCCACACAGTCCAGGTATTCTGCGCCGTCATCTACTGTCTCTTTGCCGCCGGAGTCGTTTTCGGATACGCTGCGATAAAGCCGGTGCTGTTGGAGGAAGGTGTATACAGGGACCAGTGTACTCAGGAGGAACTCGACAAAGACGTGCGCGTGTGCTACCAGCAGGAACTAAGGTGCGTGCCGCTCTTGCGGCCTCGAGGAAGATATTCATGGCTAATGTTCCTTCTGTAGGCTCAACCTCATGTTCACAATCGCTGCTGTATCTACCAATGTTGTTGCGCTCCCAGTCGGCACAATTCTCGATCGCTTTGGGCCTCGAGTGAGTGGGTTAATCGGAG
This sequence comes from Acrocalymma vagum, assembly GCA_028476805.1. NCBI lineage: Eukaryota > Fungi > Ascomycota > Dothideomycetes > Pleosporales > Acrocalymmaceae > Acrocalymma > Acrocalymma vagum. Next base: position 248,059 of record JAQGEP010000001.1, on the reverse strand, counting down.
CTTTCTGTATTACGATTGGCTCCGTCCTGTTCGCTTTCGCGTGGCAGCTCCCTTTCGATGCATTCATTCCCGGATATCTATTTCTTGCATTGGGAGGTCCTTTTATCTTTATTTCGTCCTTCCAGCTGAGTAATACGTTTCCGCAGTCTTCTGGGCTCATCCTGGCTTTACTCACTGGGGCCTTTGATACTTCTAGCGCCATCTTCCTTTTCTACCGGCTCATCTATCAAGCAACTGATGGGGCATTTACCCCGAAGAAGTTCTTCCTGGTTTATCTCATAGTTCCGGCCTATATTCTGATTGTTCAGCTATTCGTCATGCCCTCCACTTCCTACAAGACAATTGGCGAACTTGTTACTCAAGCCGAAGATACCGTAAACGACGTGATTCACGACTCTGATGACGAAATCGAAGACGAACGTCTAGTCCAGCAATTACAGAACGCAAGACGCTTACACAGAGATAGTATTGTCAGTTCCATCACCGACCTCATTGGCACACGAGATGCGACAGCCCAAACCAAAGAGGAGGAGAAAAAGAAGAATGTCTCTGGTGTATGGGGCGCTCTACATGGCCACTCTGCAGCCCAGCAAATCAAAACCCCGTGGTTCTGGCTCATTGCCTTGTTCACTATTCTGCAAATGACCAGGATCAATTACTTCGTCGCCACTATTCGATCTCAGTACACATATCTCTTCCACGACTATTCAAAGGCGGTTGAAATCAACAACTTCTTCGATGTTGCATTACCATTGGGTGGTGTTATTTCTGTTCCTTTTATCGGCCTGGTGCTTGACAACACTAGCACAACATTCTGCATGGGTCTCTTAGTCACTACTGCGACTACAATCGGCGTCCTAGGCATCATCCCTCAGGCTTGGGCTGCCTACGCAAATATCTGCCTCTTCGTCATCTACCGCCCCTTATACTACACCGCAGTCTCGTAAGTCCACAATCTGCCTAAGCCATTATCACAGCTACCACTCACATTCCCATCCAGCGACTACTCCGCCAAAGTCTTCGGCTTCGCCACTTTTGGCAAAGTCTACGGCCTTATCATTTGTCTGGCCGGCCTCCTCAACTTCTCGCAATCTGCCCTCGATGCCATGACGCATAAGACCTTCCACGGCAACCCGGTGCCTGTGAACGTCTTGCTTCTCGGCCTGGCGCTGGCCATCGGCATTGCGCTTGTGGCATTTGTCTGGACAAAGAGCCATACAATTACGAGAGAGACGATTGAAGAAGAGGCCGAGGATGCGAGGGAGGTGTTGATTCCGGGCGCGAATGGCATTGGTGTTACGGATTATGGTGCTATCAATGGGAGCGGCGACGTTTCTGAAAGTGAGGAGAGGAGGGGACGGAGTAGGATTTAGGATGGTTTAGTTGCTGAGAGAAAGACTTCTTTCATCTATTTTTGGCTTGTAATGATTTCTGGCGCATTTGATTGCATTTTTGTTTTGATGATTTTCATTTACTTTCCTAGTATTTGCTCTATTTTCCTGTTTTTCTTTCTTATTTTGGCATTGTCTGGTGTGGCATGGCATGGCACTACGAGGCGTTATTGGCCCTTTCTTTCCGTCTTCCTCTCCATATTCTCTTTCGGTTTTTCTTTCTTTTCTTTTTTTTCCGGGTTTTTGCTTCACACATATATCCACGTCTGCTCTGCACATGTTCGGCGTCTTGGTGTTCTTTTTACATTGTACCTCGGACAAGACTGGACTGGGACAGTTGAAAGCGCGCACGGGATACAGGGAACGGACAATTTGACGATTGATGCTCACACATGGCGATGAGGTGCAAAGCTCACTTGCAATTGGACCTCAAACTCATGCAGATAAGATAGTATGGAGTAATGTGGGGCGGGGATAGTGGGCGAGATCACACACGTATATATGCACTGCACTGTACATAGCCATGCAGACGAAAAACGAAAATGAACAACAAAAATGAAAAAATCGGAAATAATTAGACTTGGAAAGTACAAGCGCGATTTTGTGTACTTGGACTTCTTGGACGATATTAATGCTGGGATTTTATACTCCTTGTAGATTTTACCTCATTAGTGATTTTTTTTTTTTGGAGTGTGTGCGCGTCCTGAGCGGAACGGAGATTGGATAAATTTTAAAAAATAAAAGTTGAAATTGAAATTTTTTGAAGATATAAATGTATTTTTGCTAGGTCTATTGTGTGGTTTCTCGTTTCGACGACCTGGTCGTAATTCTTTGTATATTTTATATATTTGTGGGTTTGAGGATATGCTTGTAGCATTTACGTTGATATATCGGACGTGTCCGACTCATATATACTCAATCCCCCAAACACCAACATAGATAGGTACGACCGGAGCTCATGCGAATCCCGAATGTTCTCGATCTTTTAATTGACGCCAACAAGGAACAAAAGCCATTTAGTCGACCTCCAAAAGCTGGTATCGTCCGCCATGTTTGTCTAACGCGGTTTCAATTCTTTCCATCACAGCAAGAACTTTTTCCTCCTCCAGTCTTCTCCCGACGACCTGAACAGCCACGGGAAGGCCGGCCATCTTTGTGGCGTCGTAATGCTTGTACGCGCCCTGCGCAACACCGTTGAGTTTTTTAAAGTTGAAGGTCGGTGGAAGTTGGTCTTTGCTTGCGTCTACGTGAGTTACGGGGATGATGCCAGAAGAATAGTCGAGCTTTTATCAAATGTTAGCTCACTATACAGCTGTGATAGCAATATGGAACTTACCAGGTTGAAGAGGAATGTGTATCCACAGCTGCTGACGGCATCGTGCATTCCATCATGTGGTACTGCTGGGGTAGCATTTGGAGGGGCGAGCATGACGTCCATCTTCGCTTCCTCGGACCACCATCGGAAGAACTTGTCCTTGTATGCTTCTCTTCGGCCGGCCAATTGCCAATACTCGTATGCGGACTTGGGGTGCCAATCCCGCAGAAGACCAGCCCAGATGCTATCACCCTTGACGTATTTGACCCAGAGATAGTGGAGGTACTTGATAAACTTCGGAAGCCGCATGTAGTACACCATCTGAGCAGCACCAGGGTCATTCCACTCACCAGTGCGGTGATTCGACATGAAAGTTCGTCCTCCGTCACTAAGTAGAAGTTGAGAGGCCAAGTAAAGAGCTTCATATGGGGACGGTGGGTTCACATCGTAGACTTCATGGCCTTCAGCGACAAGTGCAGATGCGACTTGATCTAAGGCCCGAGCACAAGCAGGAGATGGATCTACGACGCCATCGGTCCGCATTACGCCTACTCGGAGCTTCTTCTCCTTGAATTCAGTCTCCATGCTTTCCCTCCATTCGAGAGGGTGCACGGTGTAATCGTATTTCCAAGGCCGCATTTGTATGAGGCTTCGGGAGAAATAGGTCAAGTCGTTCAGGGTTCGTGCCATGGGACTGAATACGCTAGGGATGGCTTCCTGTCCGTACATGCTTGTATTCATACCAATCTTTGGCCAGCGACCTGTGGAGCATCGCAATGAGTAGCATCCAGAGAAGTGCGCTGGTACCCTGACAGAGCCCGCGACGTCCGAACCAATTCCGATACGGCTTCCACCAAATGCAAGTAGGGCGGATTCACCTCCTGTTGAGCCTCCTGGAGAGTAGTTCTTGTTGTGTGGGTTGGTGCAGCGGCCCCAGACATCATTAGTGGACTCGAAGGACAGGAGCGTTGTGGGAAGATTGGTTTTCACAAAGGGTACAGCGCCTGTTACGGTCAATCACCAATTTATTAAGGCCACCATGGGGCATACCAGCTTCCTTGAGCAGCCTGACCATAGGGCCATCTACGGCATAAGGCTTCCCTGTGTTCTTTGAATATCCTACTGAGATATCAAAGCCTTTGACTTGTATCGAGTCCTTCAGCGAGACAGGAATACCGGCCAGGGGTCCTTTTAGATTGATCTCATTCTTAGCCCACTCTTCAGCTTCGGGGAACAGAATCTCGGTGCAGCAGTTTGTCTGCTCATGTGCCTTGATTGCAACCTTTCCGTATGCACGCAGGACATCGACGGGGCTTGTGATGTTCTTTTGCACATCTTGGACGAGCTCTTGGATTGGTTTGGCTAGAATTGTTCGCTCGGTTGGAGAAAGCGGTGAGAGGTATGGCTGAGGGAGCGTTGCAATCTTGGAAGCTCGTTCTGCCTGCTTGCGCTGGCTGTAATCATAAGGTGGTTAGCTGCCAGCTAAACTCCGAGCTTGGAGTGGGGGTTTGGGAGCTCCGTACCAATCGCGCTTGTGCTGTCTGTACTCTAAAAGACCCATTGTGAGGTTTCTGGAGGCAACTGTGAGGGGATTTGAGGGTTTAGAAGTGCATCAGCGGGACATTGGGGTATTGCCGAGTGATAACGGCGGGCGCACATATGTATGTGGTGTCATTCCCCCCAACCTTTGCAATGCGCATATCTCCGGCTCAAGCAGCCGAGGCCGAAATCTGGGGTCCGGCTGGACCTTCCCCTTTCAACCCATTCGTGTTTGTTGCCCTTTCCTCACTCCGACAAGTTATCCCAACTTCTTCACCCTCATTGTGACTTTCTATTGCAAAATCATACATTCTTCTCCATGAAGTTGGTTCCAAGTTTACCTTCTGCTGAACAGGGTAACACGCGAGTCATGAATCTGTCAGAGTACGATGGCCTGCAGCTGGATCCATTTATCTCCCTCTCCATTAACCGGCGTGTCTGTCTCTTCACCAACATTGACTGACTTATGTCATAGCACAAAAGTCATGTCATACCAACGTGAGGTTTCAGTTGGACGAGGCGTACCATCAACCACCTAGGAACATAGAACAGCACAACCAATGCGTACGACAAACAGCAAGCTGGGCGCCCAAGCATTGACACTCTTCCTGCAGCTACCCTCTCATCAAGCCTCATGTTTCTTTGGCAACCTGGGCTCTACGCGTCAAGTCGAACGAGCTAGAGCCGGCCCCTCCCCAAACGACATCTGATTGAGCCTCAACATTCTAAGCATAGTTCCCGCGCGCGATGCTGGTCGGGCAGCTGCCTTGGCGCCGGGGAATACAGAGCGAGAGCCGCATCGTTTGCTCTCATCCACCAGATTCATGGAGCGATCTCTAGCCTCAGATCCTTCGTGGCTGTCAGAGATCTCTTGTCGCTCAGTGGCTTCCGTCTGAACTCATGTTTTCGGCAGACAGGGCCAGGTCATGCTGTAGCCGCCCTCATGCGTCTGTGCGACCGCTCGGACATTTGTTGAAGCACCGCGTTTCTGGCCTCTCATTGGCCCACCCAGCGACTACTCAGGTTGCCATGAAACGAATCCAGTCCAGACAAACCAGCAGGCAAGAATAGCAATGGCTTCAGCCATCGACTTTCGAATGATCTTGTTGAGACAGCAAAGAGACATGAGACGTATAAAGCGCGTCGAGTTCTGCTCGCTATGGTGATCATCAACCACTTCAGCATCCACTTCATCACCTCCCCAATCCACCAGTTTCCTTTTCTCTTTTCCTTTATTTCCTTGTCTCCTTGGGTCTTCGTCATTTCTCATTCATTGAAAAAGTTGCCTGCCATCTAGCATTCTCTTTCATCTGCTGGCAGATTGCGATCCATTCTTTGCTACGCAAAAGCTTCCCGTCCGTCCTTTTAGCCAACGACGACCACCCGTCCTCGACAACAGTCCTTTCAATTAACGAATTCCAAGAACGAATCTCTTCGTCAGCCCTCAAAATGCCTGTCCCAAGCTATGGAGCTATGCCTATTAGCAAGTCCTTCCTTTTGGTCCGAATTCTTCAGGCCGTGTCCATGATAATCGTCATCGGAATCACTTCCAACTTTGTCGGAATGATTGTATCTACTGGTGTTGAACCTCCTAAGGAGTTTGTGGGAACACTCAGTGTGGTAAGTATTCTCCAAATCCCCGTTCGAGCTTGATTAACACTTCTTAGACCTGCATTGCAACTCTATACATTATCGTCAGCATTGCCTTCTTCTGGTCCGAAGCAAACCTTGGGCTCCTTGTGATGACTGGTGTCGACTCTCTCTTGTTGATCGCTTTCATCGTCGTTGCCGTCACAGTGGGAAAACCGCTCTCTTTCCTCAACTGCTACGTCATTGGCAAGGCTTCCAGCAAGGTCGACACCATGTACGCCAGCGCATTCACTGCCTCCGTTACCCAGAACCTCAACCGCATGGGCTCCAATTTGGATCTGTCCCACTGGGCTGGTGTAACCAAGACCAACTGCTTCCAGGCTAAGACTATCTGGGGATTGGCCATTGCACTTTGGTGAGTTTCTACTCCGATGTTCTCTCTGATCAACAACAGCTAACAACATATTAGCATCTTGTTCACCACTTCTGCCGTTCTTCTCCCCACCTTGTGGTACAAGCAGAAGAAGGCCAACACTGCTCCCAAGTCTATTGAAGCTTAGTCCCTAGAAGCGCAATGCACGATTGGCGAGACGCCAGCCAAGCGTAAATCCTAATCAGCAAAAAGGAGCGATCAGTCAAGAAACGGTCTTGCCAGCCGTGCCTTCAAATCCAGAAAGAGAATAACAACAAAAAAAATACATATAAAAAATGCATTGCGGGGGAGTTTATCGGGATCTTGTCACTCTTTGTTTTGTCTTGTTTGTTGACTTGTTTTCTTGTTGTAGACATTGAATGTCTCTAATCCCTAATGGTGGATGAATGAATACTACCTACAAAGAGTAGTTCTATAGTACACATATGAATAAAATATTCTTTGGTAGATGAATCATTCTTGTGAAATGTCGATACGGTGATGGTCCAAGATCGAATTGTGGTATACCCTGTAAGCGCACCATAGACCTACTCAAGTCTACACACTGCCGACTCCATTATCTGTTACCAAAGTTATTTTCTTTGATTAGTGAACCATTCCGCTGATGATATAGTTGGAGGAGGGTCTATGGGAGCCCAAATGGACAGTGCCCTTTGCGTGCTCATGATCGTGGAAGTATCTCATCATGGCCGTTCAAGTACTGCTTCTCCACGCACACACACACACAACATAGACACTCGGATGTACATAGACGTGCTCATTAGCGGTGGTCAGTTTGAAAGACCTGTATGCGTCCTCCACAAACTCTGGCCAAAATACTTTGTTTTCGTCCTTGATTTCGTTCAATTTGAAGTCTGACAACTTTTTGGAATCCTTTTCTTCGACGTGTGTACGGCCAGCCTTAACCAATATCTTCCATGGTACCCCAATGTCCACAAGCTCAAACATCAAGCAGCCATCTTCCTATTCCATCTCCCTCCCGCCCTCGCATCCCCCTCTCCTAAAGCTGCGCCTTAACCCCCGGCGTCTCCCCAATCCTAAAAACATACTTGACCGCACTCGCCCTCCCCTCCTTCAAATCCCTCAAACCCTTCTCCACGCCCTCCAACCCTCCCTCCAAAACCTCATACGGATGCGCCTTAAACCAACCCTCGCCCAGCCCCTTGGCAAAATATCTGAAATACAAATACGCGAAATCTTTAGCCGCCTTGTGTGCATCGCCAACGGTGGTCACACTCTGATTGACGCTTTCGGGAATCCCTTCGTATTTTTTACCCGGGAGCACGAGCGAGAGGTGCCCGTTCGGCTCGAGGACTTGCACGATGTTGGTGTAGGAATTGTGGTCGCTGACGGCGTCGAAGGCGTAGGAGAGTTTTGCGCCATTTAGCGCGTCTTTGATGCCTTTTACGACGGCGGCGTCGCCGGAGCGGTAGTCGACGATGGTGTCGCCTTTGGAACGGTCGATTATGCTTTCTACGAATTGTTGGCCTTTGCCGGCCACGGCGATGATGGGGTGGACGTTCGCGAGTACGGCGAGTTTGATGGCGTAGGCGCCGACGGCGGATGCGCCGCCGTAGACGACGAGCGGGATGGGGTCTTTGGCTGGCGTCCAGGGGTCAGGGAGTCCAAGTCTGAGGTGGAGGCCTATAGCGGAGGTCATGGCTGCGAGTGGCACTGTTGCAGCATCTGTAAGAAGTCCTTATCAGCGCAATGTTTTCTCTATGAAGTAGATCTCAGAAAGAATCAATTGACATACCTTCAAAGGATACATTCTTGGGCAAATGGAACGTAGTATGCTGCCAACCAACTGCATACTCCGCAAAACTCCCACCAGGCGTCACCATCTCATGGAAAGACGCTACCCTATCACCAGGCTTGAACTCCCAAACGTTGGAACCGACGCTGTGAACTACGCCTGCGATGTCATCACCACTGTTGGCAGCATAGTTTGGCACGAATTCTGGGATTTTCCTGGTTGATGGAATATTAGTCACCATTCATGGGAGGTTTGACAGCATTATAAAAAAAACCGAATGACAATAATGTAGAGAAGAAAATTGAATAGAATTTCCTATTTAGTCATCTTGAGAATATAAGAAAGTAACATACCAATCTTTAGGATTACTTCCTGACACAACAACTTGAATAACGACTTGGTCTGGTCCAGGCTCCGGAATTGGAACATCTTTAATCGTGACCTTGGGGCCCTTTGCAACTACAGCTTCCTTCATTATAATTAATGCACAAAATTTTTGATATGATCTAGCCTGTCGATTGCTTCTTCTGCGAATTAATTCGTGAATGTGTGACTGTAATTAGTATGGCGCATTAGACATTCGCTCGATCATCATTACCCAGGCCATAATATATACCACTCTTCTGTAGCTCGGCCGATCTAGGTTGATTTGCATCGCATCACGCAATTGTGCACATTAATAATGCTAGATGTGGGGTAGATGTGGATATTACATATCACGGTAGGGGATTCGACTCGACAGGGCTCTGAACGTTGGGTTTAAGGAAGAACGACCGAGGTTTGCCGAGTTGTTCGGATACATTTCCCCGCAGGTAGGGCTCGAGAGCAACGAGAAACTTCGATTATGTACGAGTCAGTAATGCGATTTGCATGTGATGTGTGTAGAAAGTCATAAACGTCATGAGAAATTGATGCTATTCCATAAATAGTACTGACACAACAATACAGAGGATGAATTTGAACAAAAATTTCTCAGCGCTCATTTGAGCCTATTGAATCCCAAAAACGCCAAAGAAAGACTGCCATGGGCAGATCATTCGAACACCGACCCCTCGACCAACGATGCTTCCATAACAGTGGGTTTTTGAAGAATTTGTTCTGAATAAGAAAGGCCGTGATATCCAACGACGCCGTATCGCCAAACGTTGAAAATTATGAACGCCGAAAGATGGTGAATTCCACCGGTATCAGAAAAAAAGACATCGAAGATTATATCAACCCAGCGTAAGGGGAAGCGTTAGCGAGAAGGAAAAAGAGAAGACAAATCAGCGCCAAACGCTTTTAGTGGCAGGAGCGAGACTACCTCTCGAGCCAGTCGAAGAGTTGCTGCTTATGCGTACTGGAGCACGATGTAGAGCTGCTTCCCGCGGTCGATCCTCTCCTGTGACTGCCATTGTTGTTCGTCGTGCTGCACCCTTGACTATAGGGGCAGTCCTCGGGCTCAGAACGCTGCTCTTCCAGTCAGCGTCACGCTCAGCTTTCACCATTCGACGGGCCGCACCCGCAGAAAACATGGAGTTCTCGTTAGGTGGGCTAGATGCGGTAGGGCTGCGTCGACGATGAGCCCGGTTGGTCGTTGATAAACTGCTTTGGCCTGCAGACGAACGTCTCTTCATTGCTGAGCTGATTCTCCGTGCATCTGAACGATCCATTGACCACTTCTCTTCGTCAGAACCAGAGGAGTTTCCACCTTTTTGAGATGGAGATGTGTCTGTTGGAACATTCTGAACAGTGCTCAACGGAGACGGACGAACCGTATTTGAGCCAATTTCGCGTAATGGAGAAGTGGACGGAGTTTCAGAGTCTGAGGTTGAATTATTTGAAGAAGGAGAGCCATCCGATTTCTTGGAAAGGAAGCCCGCTTGGAATCGACTAGACCGGGGCTTAAGATCCATTGATGCCTTCGGCGGCGTTGGGATCGGTGAAGAGCCAGTCTGGTCGTTCGCAGGATCAGCAATTGGGGCGGAAAAGGTAGGGGGTGGAAGTTCGATGGATGAGTTGGTAGGCGTTGATTCCACCTGCTCAGGGGTCTTTTGGAATTCTGCCAGAGTACCGTTCTCCGTGTCGTCTCGCCAGCGCACGCCTCGCTTGACCTTCTTCATGGGCGAAAATTGAATACCCTTCTTGGCTCCGCCCATCTTCCTGCGCCGGGGAGAAGCCTTCGCAGGCGACGAAGTGAGATGTGGCGCCTCGGTGAGCGTGGGCATTGGCATGGGTCGCATGGGAGATGGTGCTATGATATTGACTGGCTTCCTTCGCTTTGGTGTGCCTCTGTTTGTGGGAGCAAAGAATTCAGTGACTGGAAGACCGCCGTCTGGTCGAATAGCTTGAGAAGATGCATTCGTGCACGAGGTCATGATCTTGAGTAGCAGCTTCTTGGCAGCCTCGACAGCCTCAGCTTCGTCCATCTGGGTGATTTGGTTGAGAATGGCAACCGTCTCAATGTGTGCTTGGACAAGCACCTGTACGATTGCAGCATCGCCGCCCTTGTCCTGGTCGATCAGGACGCTGAAAAGCTCACGCTCGGCGTTAGATTTCAGCAGCTCGTATTCTCTGGTAAGATTGGCGGCATCGTTGCTGTCAGTCGAACCATCAACCTCTGACAACTGTCGCAACCCAACCTGGAAGGCAGTGTCGAGCTTGTTGGCCCAGTTTGTTCGCTCCAACCTTCGGTGGCAATGTTGGCGAGTTTGTTCAAGCTCAGCGGAGATTCCAACTGCCGTATCCCTCATAGCAGCCACTTGTGAGGGCATCCCCTCGTTCTCCCGGATATCACTTACATTGTCAAATGCAGCAATCCAAGAAGAAATAAGAGATACCCGCTTTTCGGCCTGCTTAAGGGTCTTCATCGTGGACAACCGCTCTTTGCGGTCAACTTCCGAATCTGCGTAAGCCTGTCGCAAGCGAACAATGGCATCACGTAGGATGCCCTCCTTCTTTTCGCTTTGTTTCTGGAATTTTACAAACGCGCTGCCCTCAAAGTCCTTTTGCTTCTTCATGAGTTCATCAATCAATAACCTCTGTTCATCAATCTTCTTGAGGTAATCCTTGACGTGTCGGTTCACATTGAACACGTTCCTTGTGACCTTGGTCTGGATGTTCTTTGCACGGTTGGCATATCGCAGCGTATTTTGTGTCTCGTCAAAGTGTGCGCTTGATGGACTGACACAGACAATCATAACTGTTCGACAATTGCCTCCTAGCGAGAACTTCAGCAGTCGTGTGAGTTTTGAGTTTCGATATGGCACATGGTTCCGTTTCCGGGGATCGCATAGCGCATTGATGCAGCTGCCCAAAGCGAGAAGTGATTTGTTGATGTTTGCACCTTCAATCAATCGCTCGCCGCGATTCTTGGTTGCACTCGCTCGCTCACTTCCTGCCAAATCAATGATACTAAGTGTTGCCATAGTGTGGGGTTCGTTGACAGATGCGTTTCGGTCTCTGGATGATACGTTGATCTGAAGGACGGCGTGCGATCGCGAGGATGTCGCATTGGCTTCGGTCGGGGACATTGTGCGGTATTCGTTACCCCGGACAATCATGTCCATAACTTCTTGGACCTGCCAAACAATTATTCATTTACCCTCAAAAAAAAGAGGCGATCAACTTACATTTTGTGGCCTATGGCTTGAAAGGCCTGCAACCGACACCGCTTGATTCGCATCTTCGCGTAGCATGAGAGCTTGCTTGCTACCACCTTCCACGAGAAGGTCACGGATCGTTTCGTTATAGATCTCAAGGTAAGATAATGTAATCTCAGTGACCTTCTCCTCTTGTAGGTCCTGGATCTTTTCGAATAGTTCTTGCATCGTTAAGAAGATAATACCGGGTTGTTGTGAGGTTCCCCTATTGATCAGTTAGGTGCGACCAATGACCAAAACAAGATGTAAACAACGTACGTGATGGTATGTGTCTTTCCACAGCCAGTGGCTCCATATGCGAAAACAGTAGCATTGTATCCTTGGAGGACGCTGTCCAAGAGGGGCTTGGTTGTGGCTTCGTAAACATCGCCTTGGGAAGTGCTGTCGTCGAACACACGATCGAATGCGAAGGTCTGGTCTTTGACGCGCTTGCCTTGAGGCACCACAGACCTTGAAAATCGCTGAACGGGGTTGTCCTCTGGGGGGTCGAAGATTCTGGGCATCCTTAGCTTCAACTGCGTTGTTGGCCAATCTAAGGAGAACCTTTACTTACAAGCATTTCTCATCGAGAACCTTGAGCACAGGTCGGAGACCCTTTTGTGTAAGTCGTGGAGTAGGTGCCGCTGCTAACGACCCATCCCCAAGAAATAGACTCTGATCATCGCATTTGGCCAGCTGAGCAGCTTCTCGGATTGTGAAAGGGCGTACGCGGACAGTAACAGAGATGGAAGACGCTCCATCGGCAGCCATGCTGGCGCTCTAAAGACAGACGGAGTTGATGAAATACAAAGCACCACTTCTGCGCGACTTGGAAGGGAAGAGGTCGAGAGCGAAGGTGGAATTGATGAGGTTGTCTTGCTCAATGACGAGGTTGATTTGTCGGAAAGTTGTGTTTACGGGGCACGGACCAGCCAAAACAGACAGGGATGTGAAACTGGCAACCCGCGGCCCCGTCGACTAGCCAGCGCACGTGAACTGCTGTCATTCTCGAAATTGCACCTCCGCTAGGGCATTCCTAGATGATTAACTCTTTTTTGTATACTTCTGAGACCCCTTCCGAATTTAAAGTAGCTCTTTCAGTACTTGAAGGTTTTTGGGACGCATTCACCTCTCCAGCATGCTTGCATCACCCGGATAACCACAAACATCACATTAAAACACAAGAGACCTCAATTGGAGATGCGCATCTCATAAATTCAAGACATAACAAAAGAAACTATTTAGAGAGAAAAAAATCCCCATATTCATAAGCCACCAATCCAAAGTCAAGCTACTCACATCTCCTCCAGGACAAGCAGTCGGGCAGGTTGAAGACCCGCTTATCAAGCTTCAACACGCTTATCCTACTGGTATTCCAAGATGTTTTTTCGGCATGCCTTGGCCCCAATCAGCTGAACCTCGCTTATTTGTTGCACTTCTGCCACTGTACGTACACGACCTGGGTGAACTTGAGATCGGTAGAGTCGGTGGTGAGCAGACCCTTGGCAGAGCTGCTGCTGCCAGTCAGGCGGACCTGAGAGTTGATATTGAGCATGCCGGTGGTGCCGCAAGGTGACCAAACAACCGATGTGCTGTCGGCTTCATCGTGCTTCAAGTAGTCGCCGTTGACAGGGCCAACGAAGCTGTACTCGGTGCTGCTCTGTTATGACTTTAGCACCTGCCAACATTGTAATATGAAAAAGACCCTTGACATACCTGCTCCTGAGAACCAGAGAAGTAGTAAGTGGACTTCAAGGTGCCAGTGATACCCTTGTCGATGGCAGCATAACCGCGGTAGTCGGCGCTGAGGATTGAGTACTGGAAACCTCCGGGGTACTCGATGTCAACGTTGAGTTGGCAGTTCTTGCGGTTATCGGTGACGGCAACACCAGGTCCGATAGAGGCGATGTACTGGTCGAAGATCAAGGTGACAGTGCTCCTGTCGGCAGAAATCTGCGAGCTCATGGAGCCCTGGGGGCAGCCAGTTCCACCATAGGTGACACCTCGGATCTTAACCTGGTTTGAGTTAATAACTAATGTCATCTAAGAACCATGGATTGCTCTACTTACCTGGCCAGGTGGAGGAGCATCACCAAGCTCAACACCAGGAAGAGCAGGGGCGGCAGCAACGACCGGAATAAGAGCAGCGAGCCACTTCATGTTGATTGTAGTGAGAATAAGATTTTGAAATGCAAGGTGCAGATCTTAAAATGTAGTACAAAAGGAGTTATGGATTGGCAGCTTGATGAAGATCAATCTGGGGGGATATGAGAGGAGGTTATATACCAGTTCGCCGGCACGCCGCACCTGGCTTTGGATAGTATACCACGCTCGCGTACAACGCCACGCCATCAATCTGGCCACTTGACCAGGAACTGATAGCCATGCCAAGTTGCGTTCCCAATATCAAGTACGGGTGGTCCGGCGGGCCGACCGAGTGAATTCTATAGGTCGAGAATCGTGATGGTACTCAGGTGAGTTCGTGTTTGCCATGGCACTGTGATGTGACTTCCTCAATGGGTAAACCTCAGTGCCTCGAACTCGGCCGATTTCTGAGCGGTAATCTCTAAGGGGGTGCCGTCCTGTCCGGCTGAGAGCTGGAATGTTTGTCAGAGACATATTTACTATGCGCCAATAGGCACTAGCAAGGAGACTTCATATCGCATGTCCCGGTCGAGACAGAACCAGATCCTGGTCTTGGACTGCCGATAGGGTGGTAACTCCCTCACTTGTCGTCCAGCAGGTGAACAAATCCGAGGACCTCATTTTCTCAGTGATCTCATGCTTGTGTTTTGGGCTAGTCCACCCAGACTACAATATCCAATACGAACTCTTTGAAGTTTGTCAGAGCCTAGTGAGGCTGCTATCGTCCATCATATGACTTCTGCTCTCCAGTTCCCTGCATGAGTGTGCTCTCATGGATTCGCTTGTTGCCGGGTCCGTTAGCCATGTATGCCATGATGGTGACTTAGATTGAAATTTGAATTGAGCCTCCGGGGTGCTGACCCTGAAATAGAACAGGTGAAGTGGGTACTCGGTGAGAGTTAGGATAGAGATGCTAGAAAAGTGTACAGTGGCAAATATCCTCAATATGCTCTCGTATTGTACAGTCTCGTATTGCACCGCACCATTAGATTATCGTGGTACCGAGGGGCTGAAAATAGGCCCGCCATTGTGTCGAGAGGCGAGGTGAGCAGAGTTGTTGGAAAAAGGCCCATGCCGTGGATCTCGAAACGGGGTGCAGAGATTGATCGTAGATTAACCTTATATTAATGCTTGTCACCCCACCGCCGTTGAAACCATGCAGCAATCTACATTAGCGAGAACGGAGAGCTGCAAGGGCAATGACTGGATCTAGAAATAGAATTCAAAATTATGTGCTTGGGCTACCGCCAGAAGAATCTGGGCTGGAAAGTTTTTCTCTATGTCCAGTGACTGAGGAGGCAAAATACCGGTACAACTTCGTGCTCGTGGAGAATCCGACCTTTGCCGGCCATGTGCGACCATTGTGCAACCGACCGAGGACCGCATAGATGAATAGATTGAATATTGATTACACACACAGTGACATTCGACAATGCGATGAGGGCTGCTAGCTGAGCCTGAATCTTGGCGGCTGATGGTCGAAGACTGGAGAGGAAGGAAGACAGGCAGACTAAGAAGGTGCAAAAGAGAACTC
Organism: Acrocalymma vagum; assembly: GCA_028476805.1. Classification (NCBI taxonomy): domain Eukaryota; kingdom Fungi; phylum Ascomycota; class Dothideomycetes; order Pleosporales; family Acrocalymmaceae; genus Acrocalymma; species Acrocalymma vagum. The sequence goes on along the minus strand of JAQGEP010000001.1, from coordinate 232,736 downwards.
GAGTGAACACGAACTGGTCAACGCGAAAGAGATAATACGAAGACAAGAAGGTTCGCTTGGAAGTTAACGGAAGGACAAGTTGCAAGAACTCGCATCTAGCCGGGATGGCCTGTAATCTGGTCGCTGCACGGTCGAATGCAGGAGTCAACGAAAGGGTCAAACTCTACATGTGAAAGCCAGTTCGTGGAAGAAAAAGAGCAATGGCTGAGTAGAGATTTGTCTTCGTAGCAATAGAGCTTCCCGTCCGTGTCGAGCTGCTTCGCGTTTGCTCCAGGTGTCTTCCGGGTAAAAGAGATTAGGGAATCAAAGAGCCTCGAAACTTCCCTAGCGTCCACGTAACTACCTACCTACACCATTCTGGCTTCTGAGACAGGCAGCAGAATGGGCTCAGACTCGTTTGCGGGCCATGGAAGCCTAGGTGCCAGTATTTGAGAAAGGGAATGTTTACGTCAACACGGAAAATGGGGGCAGAAAGATGACAATAAAGGCTGGAGGATTTGTGGCTGATGAGGTCCAGACTTTCAGGAAACAGCTAGCGCCACACTGGTGTGGCGTCGATAATTTGTCAGTACAGTCGATGGCGTCAGAGAGCGAAGCACACCTCAAACATATCTAACCCTTCAACCCCGCAATTGTCTCTTTTCGCAGTCTTTTCAGCGAGATAGTCGTTAGAACTCCAACCTTTTAACCCAGAGGTTTCTTCCGTCACCTTTCTATGTCGTTTTTGACCCGCTTCGTCCGCAATTTCACAATGAGCAACGCACCTGCAACACCAATGACTGTACCTGCGGGGGCGCAAACCGCAACAGTGGCCGCAGGATGTTTCTGGGGCGTCGAGCACATGTATAGGAGGCAGTTCCAAAACAAAGGACTCCTAGATGCGCGTGTGGGCTATATCGGGGGCGATTTGCAGAATCCGAGCTATCGGGCAGTGTGCTCAGGAACCACAGGGCGTACGTTCCTCTTTCTTCTTTAGAGCCAATATTCAGAATGAATCATAACTTACTGACTTTGCGCATAGATGCCGAAGCGCTTCAGGTGGTTTTTGACCCTGAGAAAGTCTCGTACCGCACTCTCCTCGAATTTTTCTACAAAATGCACGACCCCACCACCGCAAACTCACAGGGCCCGGATATCGGTCCACAGTACCGTAGCGGAATATACTTCCACGATGATGAACAAGAGAAGATTGCGAAGGACGTCACAGACAAAGTGAACAAGGAGTGGTGGAAAGGAGGCGTCAAGACAGAGGTAGTGCCTGCGGGGCAATGGTGGGATGCGGAGACCTACCATCAATTATATTTGGACAAGAGTATGTGGCCACCAACAATTCCCAAAAATCCTGCGGAAGATGCTGACTCATTTTTCTTTTACAGATCCCTCAGGATACGAGTGCCCTTCACATTTCTTGCGCAAATTCCCTCCATTATCGGAGTAATCAAGCACTAGAATAGAGAGAATATAATCAAAGCTCGATATTCGATTACATATGTACGACTAAATGAAGCTTACGAACAGCCAAAGCCGTGAAACCTGCGTACATAACAACATCCCCACCTCTTCAAAGTGCATATCCGCATCTTTGCCATCATCGTAACTCCTTAACTTTCTTGTGGAAACTCTTACCCCACTGATCTATACACATGGTCGAAATTCATGAGACCCATTCGCTCAAAGTGCACGCATTCGTGATTACGTTCACAGCTTTACAGTTTTGACTTCGGCTCTTCACTAAACGCAGTACAAAAGGATCAGCCGTTGCGCAAACATAAAACATACAATTAACCCAATACCATACATATGTTTCCATGTGGACCTGAACTGAACCCACAATACCCAAAGTCATATTACAACATGGTGAAGCCCCTCCCTACCATTACTGTTCCCAACTTTTTGTTTTGCTTTTACGTTTCCATATATCAAACCAGAAATAAAAAAAGAAAATAGCTTACGATGGCGGCATAGTATCAAACGTTTGCGCAACCTCCTTCTCCCACGGCAGCTTCGCCTTTCCGAAAATCTCGGCTGCAGGCTTGAAGTTCTTGATGCCTTCAGTCAAGAGGCCGGTACGCAGGACGATGGAGTCGGGGCCCATGACTTCTTGTTGGTGGTACACATGCGAGGTGCAGTTGGGGCAGAAGTAGCAGTGAACGCCCTTCCCTGAGGTTTTGTTAGTTGTGGGATGAACAATTAAATGGTATAGGGTTGGCGGGAGAAGTGGAGACGGCGGGGATGTTGACGTACCAGACTCGCCGTAATAGGTGTATTTGCCCAATCTGTCCTTGCCCTTGGTGATTTTGAGAGCGGCGGTGGGGATGATTTGGTTGAGGGTGAAGGTGGAGCCCGAGAGGTACTTGCACGTGTCGCAGTGGCTAGGTTACATCAGTACGTGAAATTACGGACAACCATCACCCAAAAACAAAGATCCCCAATCAAACCTCAAACAAAACTGAATACACCCAATTCATCTTAGGAAACCACTCACCAAAGAATGTGGCCCTGCTGGCTCGACTCCAGCTTAGCCTCCCACTCAGTCTGGCCACAGTGGCAATGCCCGTGATAGGTCGTCATTGTGTCTGAATCAGGAAATAGATACCAGCAACGTCCTCAGGAGATGAAAAACAGGCGTGTTAGGAATAGCTTGTCAACAAGTCGTAGACATCAAGGTCCTCAGAAGGGGGAGCGAGACAGACGCACCTTATATAGAGCCAGCTGCCCGTCCACACCGGGCCCGTACTTAACTCCTCATCCGGCCTTTTTCGCTGGCTTCTCCCATTGACAAGCTAGATATTTGCTGCGCATCACTTACGTACCGTATGTACCGTTCTGGATCCGCTCTCCCGGGTAGCAAACTAGGTCTGGTTTGAGCAATGTGTGTACTTAGACTAGGTACCCCTCTCGCAGAGCCCAATCCGATTCAATCCTATCCAGGAGCCGGTGATAACGCACCATACACGAGGGATCTCGCTCCGAGGGACATGCCATATTCCATTTCGCTCATGGTTTCCTCCGATCCACAAACCAAGCTGCGGTTGAGTCTCGCAATTCGCTGCCATTGAGCGCCATCACACATATACTCTCCAGCTCTCTCCAGCTAGCAGAAGCCTCCAAACGCCCCTCCTCCTCAACACCGTCATAGCTGAACAACCCCCCAACCTACGGACATTCTTCCCGAAACAAGAGCAAATCTCCAATCTTCCGAGCCCCGTTCCACATAGCTTTGTGGGGAAAGCAGGGAGCTTGGACCCCCGGTGCACACTCGCGAGCTTGGACAGGAGGGGTAAAAAAATGACGATGGTGGGGCGGTCGGGTGCGATGCGCGTGCAGCAGAGCAATGCGGATCCGCTTGAGGCGTTGCGGAAGAATTGCTGTTATGGCGCCATTGCGACGGTGATTGCGAGGGAGAGGCGTCGGATCGGATGGGCTTGCCGGTATCTATGTGGTCATCTACATACAAGGACGGGTTTGGCGGTTGAGTGTGTGGAGAATTGCTCCAGGTAAGTGGGTGTGGGGAGGTCGCGATGGATGTGTTCTGAGCATTCTACCAGTTGTATCTTTGTTAGTCAATGGCAAGATAAGTCCATTAGGGGATTTTTTTACCATATTTTTAGGGTTCAATGTGTGGCGCGGAATGCTGGTTACTTCTATGCAGGTACCCCAGGCGGCGTACACATTATTCTCGATAGTACTTTTTGTCGTCGGCAAAGTTCCCATGCACTCCTTCCGAGAACACATTACGGACACGATGGCGCTCTCACATCAATCTGGAGAGTGCAGAGACGGGGAAGAAAAGAACGTTTCAGTTAAAGACAGAAGAGCAGAGGCATCTTAACCCTAAATGTCTAACCCTCTAAATACTAATCATAAGCTCCCGACGGCTCACTAATCCGCTAATCCAAACATCCCCCTCAAAGAACGCATTCAATAATACTCATCGATACACCTAATAGAAGCCAGAACGCCGCCATACGCCTCAATACAGGTACAAAAAACTCTTCCAAGCGCTACAGCAGGACACTACATTCACTCAATGACCTTCTTAACATTTCCAAAAGGGGAAACCCCGAGGCAAAATTGCATAAAAGAAGAAACCAAGAAAAATCAAGAATAGGAGACCGTGCTCGCGGAGACTCCGTCATACAGCTGACTTCACAGTTTGTGAGACCAATACTGACACAAGTCCCAGGAAAACCTGGTGTTTCCACCATGCCCTGAATCACCATTCATGACAACATCTTCCAATTGACGCTCAGACTATACACAGCAAATCAGCTCAAGATTTCTCCCCCAGGAAAAGCCAAGCAATACGGCCCAATCCTGATCAATATCCACCAGTAGCATACCCGACCACAGAGAAGCCCAATCGCCTTCCATGCTAGCAGACGGACCGTCCAAGAACGAAGTCGTGGAAGGCCCTTCATACTCAACACTATAAGGGCCCATCGAAAACGATGGCGTATCCTCTTGTAAACTCAGATTATCGAAGCTCTCAACGGAACGCTGCGTCCTAAGCACAAGACCTCGCCGCCTCTTTATCACGGTACCGAAGTGTGGGATACGAATCCCCGCAGCCTCTCCCATCGTCGCATCAACCCTAGATGAATCCACAGACCAGGACAAAAACCGCAATGTGCCTCAACATTGAGCTGCGATTTTACATCCTTTCTTCTCTAGATTCTCGAGAATATCTTCCGTAGCCACAACCAGCTTATCGTCGCTGTCAAGATGCGATGGGAATTGTCCTCCCTCCTGTGCGAGCCGAGACAGACAAATTAGGACAATGATGACGGCGGTGAAACTGATGAAATCTGTTGTCTTGCACTCGTATATACAAAAGCCATTGACTTCGGTGCTAATTATAACGAAGCGCTCAAGAAGGGCGAGAGCGGCTTCTACGCATTTTAGTCGGCTGACTGTGTAGGTTGGATCCGTGGATGTGCTTCCGATAAAGGGTAAATGGACGTATATTTTGACGTGGAAGAAGTAGAATTGAATGGATCATCGTTCTATGAGCTACGTTTGGCGGTATCGGGACTGTCTCGGTACGTAGGTAATGCCCACCATTCATCAGGTAACATTTTGGCTGCTGCGACTGGCTGCTCGTCGGGATCGATGGTCTGGGCAAAGGATATTTTGGACGAAGATATCTTGCGATCTATTATTTTTCCGGCGATGGAAGATACGTGATGGGACCGTTGGAGTACTGGGACCGGCTTCTCTTTGGCCAGAGGCTCGACAGCGCTACCGTAGTGTGCGTTGTTGAATCCATACCGAAGGCGGAGTAGGAGACTTATTATACGGTCGCAATAGTACATATGCAAGTAAAGCGTACGCTGAGCAGGCGAAGCCGTGGAGATTTGGTACCATCCCTGCCAAATAAATCAGCACTCATTTCCTGCCATACAAAACTGGTGTTTTGGACCTAGCCAGGAGCTGTGCAACTGTCATGCCTCGCTGCCACATGAGCCATGTTTTCCGTGGTTGTCCATCATCGAAGTAGGACTTAGCGAGAAGAGACAGACATCTCATTCCATGAACTTTTTCCAAGACGGTCGTGTCAGAAACTACTAGAGTTTCCACCAGTGAGAAGAGATGATCGTGCTCGCTTGAGCTGTATGCAAATGCTACAACGAGAGTACCCAGCTCGCCCGCATCGCCGCTAGTATACGCATGTGTGAAAACGTCTTTATTGTCTCTAGATTCTCCTCTTCTCCTGTAAGAGAGCAGTGTTTCCTGAAGAAACTCGTCCACCAGGCACCGTTGTTGGCTAGGACTTGAATCATTCTGTCGTATGGTGGGAGGGCGCTACAGAGAATCTCACATACGGATCTGGGCTTAATGGTAGCGGCGCTTTGATAATATGTCGCGCTTAATGGTTGAGATCTTGAGGGTTCAAGGAGCTGTCATTGTTAGACTGCGTGACGGCTGTCGACACTATACCCACCTGTACGTCATTCAAGGTTGCAAGCAGTGGAACCCGAGAGTTAATACTACTTGCTGGTGAAGGTACACGTAGAGACTGCGCATTATCCTCTTTCGCAGTCCGCAACATCAAAGAAAAGCTCGGCCATTTCAAATCGGAGAGCTTCGTCTTCCTTGAGCTCGAAATCACACAAGAAGAATACGCCATCGAAGGCAAGATCAAGCAGGCCTCGGAGATCTTTGGTCACATAGACATTGTGCTTAACAATGCGGGCGCAACTATGATCAAGGCGGCCGAAGAAGCAAAGTATGTTTCATCATCTCTTACATCTTAGAAACAAACTCCAAAGAAATAAGTAGTTAATGGCTTTGACTTACAAATCGCACCCCAGGGACGGAGCCATCACCAACATCTTCAACGTAAACCTCTTCAACCTCATGCGCGTCACCCGCGCAATCCTCTCTCTCCTCGGATCCCAAGGCCACGGCATCCTAGCCTTCACCTCGTCCTCGACCGTCTGGTCCACAAACCCCTTCTAGAGCCACTACGGACCTTCAAAAGTCGCACTTAGCAACTGGGTCGAAACTCTGCATCGCGAACTCTATGACTCGAGTATCAAATGCGTTACCATGGAGCCCGGCGGCTTCTCCACCAGCTTAGGTCAATCTCGTGAGAAAGCCGGCGAGGCTGCTGTCAGCGAACCTGAGATTGATGCATATAAGCCGCTGTTTAATGACTTTTATCAGACGTTTATGGGAAACTTGGATAAGATTATGACGGGGGATATGGATAAGGGTGCTAAGAGGATAGTGGATATTGCGAAAGGGGAGGGTTTAGCTGCTGGGAAGCAGTGGAGTGTGAGGGTTGCGATTGGTAGTGATTCTTTGGTGTTTGCGAGACAGAAGTGTGAGAGTCGACTTCGGTTGTTAGAGGAGTGGCAAGATCTTTCAGTTAGTACGGATCAAGATGGGATTGTTTCTGAGGGACACGAGATTATGGCGAAGTACGCGGTTGAGTAGTTGGAAGTTATTTTGGAGGCCATGCTGGAGATTTATATGAGTGGAGAATTGTATAATAGCTAGTGGAAGATTGGAAACCTTTTGTAGGACGAAAGACTGTTAAACTCTCCTCTCGATTATAATCCTGAAAACTATTGACGCGTTACTCTGCACAAAATAGAGGTACGACATTAATCAATCCCAAGAGAGCATATATATATGCAAACAACTACGGCGATCACGTTCCCACCCTACCAAGTGAACTTCTCCTTCACCAAGTCCTCCGTCAAACTCCACAACTTCTCTGCCTCGGCCTTGTCGAGTGCATACGGCGGAACTTTGGCTGATATCTGACAATCATTCAAAAAGACACCATTCCCATCACTACTCGGCGCTCCCAGCTTCGGATCGAGAGCAGCCACCAACGCCGTACTAGCCCCCTGGTCCCGCGTCTTATATTCCAGACCGATCTTTTTCTTCCACTCAAACGTCTTATCGAACCACTCTTTATCAACGGTTCTCTGCAACTCGCTCAACACCTCGCCAGGATGCAACGATAAACTGAGCAGGCCAAACTTTCCGTGCAACCTTTCGTTCAATGCGACGGAGTACAGGATATTTGCGGTTTTACTTTGGCCGTAGGCGCCCATGGGGATATACGACATTTCTTCATTGACGTCCATGGCTGTCATTTTCATCATGGTGAGATTGGGTTTTTCGCTGTCGGGCAGCTGGGTGGTGGGCTTCTCCCAGTTGATGTCGCTAGCACGCAAGGGGGAAACGCCGGTGGCCATACTACTAACGTTTATGATCCGAGTTGTGCTTCCGTTTGACGAAGAGCTTTTAGTAGAAGCGATGATTTTGGGCATGATGAGGTTTGTGAATAGGAAATGTCCTACGTGATTGGTTGCGAAATGGAGTTCGATTCCCTCTTCGCTGAGGGTACGTTCCGGGATACTCATTATGCCGGCGTTGTTGATTACGATGTCGACAACTGGAACGTCGTTCCAGCTGAGAAGCTCCTCGGCTGCTTTCCGAACAAACTTTTGAGAACTCAGGTCAAGTATGAGGGTACGGACGTCGACGTTTGGGTACTCTTGCTGGAGCCCGTCGAGACATTCTTGGAGTTTGCTTTGGGAACGTCCGGTGATGATGAGGTGGCGGGGAGACTGCGAGGCTAGAGCTTGAGCGGTTGCATAGCCGATACCGAGTTTGTTGACGCCGGTGATGAGGATGGTGCGGCCTTTGATGGAAGACGCAAATGCGGCGGCAACGGTTTGGGCTTCGGTTTTGGCGCCGAAGTCTGGGTATGTTGTAGTTGTCATGGTGCTTAAGACCTTTCAAGTCCTTCAATATGGAGGAATTATACGGAAAGAGAAGATGATGTGCTTTGTGCTCGACTGATGGGAGGTAAACTGGATCAATCGATGTTGATTATGCGAGGTGTGAGGAGGAAGTCTGCTTCTGGAGGTGCTTCTCGAGGTGTATTTATACACTCCCGTAAGACAGATTTCCTATTTGGCATCTAAAACATTGAAGAGTCACATTATATTGAAATAGAACTGCTTTTGTAGATGTTCGGATAATCTTGGTGTTGAGTGGCTGCGTCGGACTCTGGGACTGCTGATTGGCTAGATCGCAAATACTCGCTGCTGATTGGATGGTTTGAGACATGTCTGAGAAAGCCTTACGGTTGGTTCCTACTTTTGCCCAAAAGTAAGCAGACGAATAGTGGGTTGTAGGGTCCGACGCAACCATTCTTATCAAGGTAGAGCGAAAGAAGAAACCTCATTGGCTATAGCTATTTAAATTGTATCTGTTCCTGCAAAAGCTTAAGGCAAGTCTTCACAACTTATAAAGAGGCGATCTTCCTCTAATAAGCTTTTCCTTTGTCATGTGTCTCCTTCTCATATCTGCTTATAATATGACTAGGCAGCAGGTAGTCATTTCAAAGTTTGTCGGATAGCCCTCGATTCAAGTAATATCTCCGTACACTAACTCATGCGACATATTCTGGCATAACTCCATACTATTTACCTTTGGTACATGATGGTACGAATCCTGCCCCCTTCGTTAAAAGATCTCTGAAAAAGGCTATCCTTTATATTCGTATCGCGATAATTTGTAAGGCTAATTCCCATTCCCTGGACAATGGTTGATCGATAGCCAAAGGAGTACTTGTTACATGGCCTCGGCTATCGAAGGATGGGTTTACTAAACCATAGAGCCAATTGCTGTAGATGCTCAGCAAGGGGTTTTACTTTACAAGTAAGTGGAGTTCTTCAATATGGTAAGGCCGGCATTAAAGAGCACCCAAAAGATGCCGGTAAATTGCCTCTTTCGGCGGCAACTTAACCTCTTCATGAATTTGGCCCCTAATCAACCAGGCGCCATTTCCACACGTTGGATGATCTTCGCACCCGATCTCGCATAAACAAAAGGCATATCTGTCGGGTTTGAAAAGCCTACTCGATATGCGAAATGAGTTCCCACGAAGATGCTCGACCGCCTCACGCCTCGGAACCACTGGAGATCCAATACATCTCACCACTGGAAGCAGAACGTAAGGGATCTGAGCCAACAAGTGCCCTGATTGGTGATACAGCATACCACGATGAGGAAACTGCGAAACAAAAGAGTACTGGATTTGTGGAGACACGGGCGCCCGTTAAAGACCAGCAACCACATCCACCATACCGGAACACTGTGCTCTTGATAATAGGTACATATTCCATAGGTAAGTCTTATTATAAAACTTCGCAGTTAAGTGTCAGCACCCTCACTCATAGAGAGTATGCAGGAAAGTTGATCCCGCAGGGAAGGACATTCAAGAAAGAAAAAAAAATCCTAAGAATTTCCGAGAACGAATTATCAAAATTGAAAACTTTTTCCTGAAGACACAGAGATATTGTCGATCTTGTCGGAAGCTAAACGGAATATGTAGGCATAGTCATGTCACCAGTCACTTACTGCAATATCCACGACTTTTTCAATGGGCCAGTTGGACACAGAGAGCCATGTAGCATTCGACAGTTCTTTGAGTGCCTCAATTTGGCCCTGTGCTTCCTGCACGATAATAAGATACGGCACAAAGACATCAACCCGCAGAATGTACTTCTCAAGGACGACAAGGTCTACCTTACCGATTCTGGGGTCTCATATAGCTGGACGAAACACCAAAATAGCACCACCACTAGGCCAACATGGCCTACTCCTTGTTATGGAGCACCTGAGGTTGCCGAATATGATGCACGCAATTCTTCCAGCGATATCTGGTCACTAGACTGTGTGTTTCTAGAAATGTGGACAGTGCTGAAGAACGAAACAACTCAGGCAATATATGATCACATATTGGCACAGGAACATCGAATCCCTGTTACGGCCGAAACATGGAGAGCATTGGAATGTGGATTAACTTCGTCAAGAAACGTTCGGGTTCCTCCCTCGACGAGGAGCCAACCGAGTAGACTGCGCAAATGATGCAGAACAACCCAAGGTTGCGATGGACGGCACATACGCTTTCTGACCATATTCGAGAATTTAGTCTCGATTCTGGCGCCGCAATTTTGTTCACTTGTCATGAGTATTTGCACGATGACGACAAAGAGGAAAGTATACGCTCCTCGATCTACGAGGGCATTAAAGAAAGGACTCTGCACCATACAACCTCCGTAAAAGTCAAGTGAAGAAGTTTGCTTATCGTTAAAGTAAGTATATAACAGGCTTGATTCCTCAACCTCGGCACGTTACGAATGCTCAAGTTACAGACCCTGCGAAAGTGAAGTCACCGTCTCCCGAGGAAGAGCCCCAGTGGACCCAGAAGCCTCTCCCACCACACTCACGACAAGACGATAATACTCACCGAGCCCCTTATACTTCCGGGCAACAGACTCCCACACAGTCTCTCTATGACCCTTCATCTGAATTCCATGTCACTGGACATGACATTGAGGATAATGAAACTTTCCTCCGGCAAGAAATACCCTACGCGAGCGAAGCAGTAGCACGCGAAAATCTCACTGGCACTTTCGCCGGCATCAACACCGGCCAATATCTCCAATTAGAAGATTAATTTGAGGAGTATCTGTCTATGATATTAGAGGCAAACTATGCGCTCAATATCAATGGTGAACTAGCGAAGGAGCGCTCCCAGGGAAACAGTGAGGATACGAGGAAGCCTCTCTTTCAATCAACAGGCTTTGACCGCTGTAAGACTAGACCAATGGAACTGGAACTGCAGCGTCAACCAGTCCCTAAAGTTTCCTCAGACTCGAATAAATGGAATGACACTAAGCAATACGATTGGACTGATATGGACTCCGACGACTGGGATGATACTGAGACAATCATTTATCCATATGATGCCTTCGAAAAATGCGACCCTCCAACTCCCAAAGCGCATATACCGCAATATCAACATCCATCTTTTTAAACTTGACCGACGTCAGAGCCGATTAACGAATTACCGCTGTTCTCACTCCCACCTTGGTTCCCATTGACTTCGGAAGTTAAAACGCTTATAGACTCGCTTTTCTCGGACCCGTAGCCTTCAAATGCTCTTCTGCCAAATCCAACTCCCCTACGCTCAGCCTCTGAGTTCTCCCCAATTCTGCCATCCTCGCGACTGGAGTTCTTTTCAAACCCGTCCCCTTCGTTTTTGAGGCCACTAGGTGCAATATCACCGAATTCCATACCCCCAAGTGCAATGCCAACGGGGTCGATACCACCAGACTCAACAACGTTAGGTTCCATACCTCCAGATGCAATTAGGTCGACTCCAATGCCGGCATCTCACTTTGATAACAATCCCCTGCTCCGGGAGGAGCACGGTCTGTCATGAGAACCACCCCTAGGATCCACAAGAACGACGCAAATCCTATATGAAGTGATCATTGGTTGCTCCGAGGGCCAGAAAGATTTGCGCACATATTACTACTACTTTCGAGCAACAAGAGCTCATGAACATGGCTTTTTTCAATGGACAATAGTAGAACTACCATAGGTAGATATGTTTCCACGATCATTGAATGCAATTTTAGAAAAAATTCAATTAGCAGATTCATGGCATTATCCTAGTAAATGAGAAAAGACGGTAGGTGCGGGAAATTTGTAGGGGATCGAGAAAGTAGGGGGAAGAACATTGACGTTGAGATGAAAACAACACCTTGTTTTCCTTGTATAGATGAGCGCGGCAGGCAACAATTCAGCCTTGAAACTTCTTGCCAGCTTACTGGTTCCAGTATCTGCAGGTGTGACCGCCACGCCACGTTGATAAGATGAGGGGTAATTTTTCAGCCTTGATGATGTCCAGCTGAACGATGACACTTTTTTCTTCTCCTTCCTTCTACAAACACACTCGGATGAAATGCCCGATGCGACCTCGAGATGTCATCTAGTATGGCAAGCCGGCCCCGCCAAAACACTACAGGCGAAGACGCGTTGGAGATCTGGAATCGCAAATTCCATGAAAACCGGCTCGTACGCCTCACACGAAACGATGCCGAACCTTTCAAGCCAGGACGATACCTGGGAGGCGGAGGAATCGGTATAGTAAATGAAACGACCCTAGAAGGGATTTCTCTTGCACTGAAACGGACCTATACTCAACGTCTGACTGATTACCATATGAATGAGATCAAAATTTTGAGTTCGATTACGGAGAAGAGACACAAACATGTGGTACAGCTGATCGGCTCATACATCCACCGACAGAAAGGGGGCTATGAGCTTGGACTTCTCATATGGCCTGTAGCCCACTGTGATCTCGCAGTGTACTTGCGTGATATCGACCTATTAGGACAATGGATCGAAGCACCTGGGACGAGGACGGAAGATTCGGACGTGGCTATGGAGAACCTTTCTGTAATCACAGGTGTACGGTATCAATTCGTTCTTGGAGATGAACATCACCTAGAATTAAGTGCTACGCACTTATTTGCGAAGGCGTTGACAAAGTTGCAATCAATCTTCGGATGTGTAGCGAATGCCGTCTCTTGGATTCATCAGCAAGGCATTCGACACAAGGATCTCAAACCCTCTCAAATTTTGCTGTCATCTGGAGGGCTTTGGCTAACTGATTTTGGATGGTCAAGAGATATTTCAGAGATGACGCAGAGCGTGACAAGCGGAGGCGAAAATACAACAGCAAAGTACCAAGCTCCAGAAAGAGCACAGAAACAGCAATGTGGGCGCTCCGAGGACGTCTTTTCCCTTGGATGTACTTTTGTAGAAATGGCCTATCAGCTAGCAAGACCTAGAATCCCCCTAGGAAATCGCTCAATGCCATGGAAACAGAGGTGGTGGCTCTTCCAAGAGAATCTTGAAGAGATTGGAACCCTTTTGACTGTGCTGAAAGATCCACTGGATACAATGGGGTATGGAAGACGCTTGACGGATGTTATTCAAAATATGCTTGCTTTCAACCCCGAAGATCGACCGTCTGTTGACGAAGTTATCGAATCCCTCTCATATGGGGATTTTTTTGGAGGATGTTGCCCACCGAAATTCAAAGCTGAGAACTCCCCGAACCCGTTCATTGACACAGAAGATAATTCAACCGAAGCTTCGGAATCATTTCAGTCTAAGCATTCTGAAATAGATGTATGTTCGCAGCTAGAGCTCGACAGATGGGTGACGAATAAAAATCCAGACAACGAGATTGAAGAGTCCGACGACAGCGAGATTTGCGATACTGGACAACACAAGATGAGTAGGGCGAAAGATGTTAAAGACAATGAATTAGGTTCTCGATTTATGAGTTCTCCGTCATTCTTTAGTTATACCTATGGTAGATCAGACGCTCTTGCCTACTCTAACTACCGGCGAAGGCCTCGAAGTCTCCCATTCAATGGTAAAATCCACAGCATGCCCCAAAATCAAGGTTCGGGCGCGGATGCAGATTCGGAGGACTCCGATTTTGAGGCTCCAGTTAGAAGCCGTACGTCTCGCCGGCAATTCAACCCACGGATCAATGGGGCATTTACTGCTCGTACACCTAAGCTAGACGCACCAATGCCACAAAAAGGAAAAGGAGCAGAAGCGCAAGAATCAGCGACGGTAGCCGCATATAGAAAAGAACGAGTAGAAAAACTTGAAAAAGAGCGAACAGAAACTGCCAGCATGTCACATTCCACAGAACCAGATGTTCGCAACCATGGACTTCGAAAGTGTGTCCCCGAGATTGGCCAGATATTTGCTGCCCATCGATTTGCAAATTTTGAAACGGAGCAGGTAAATGGCATAATCTCAACTGCTTACCCTTTGGCAGAAAATGTTAATCAAGCAACCACAACCCATACTTTACAAATGGGCTTTGCTGATTCTACACCCATAAGACACCATGCTGGTGCAAATTGGCCCGCTTCAACGATGCCTACTTCAATTTTGAAAACACCAATACACCTCAAGGCCCATACTATACCAGCAGGAAACCCATGGGGTGCAAATTTTGAGTCTAAATCTACCCTAATGGACAAGAACGCCCAAGATTCACAGCATCAATCAAAATGGCAACCCTCAATCAGGACTCCAGGGGAACCAAACTATCTTGGAAAGGAGAATGTTCAGGAATCCCGCGGACTTGGTATTGCCCAATTGACCGCCAGCAAGAACCTCTTCAGATCAGACATGAACGGAGTCCTTGTCTTGGCCTGTCTTTACAAATTCCTTAATATCCACCGCTTGGGGCTGGATGTCATCATCCTCACGAACAGATTCAATCGTATTCTATTCAAAACTTTTCCCAATAAATGTGCTTGACGCAGTATTCACTCATTTTATCTGATTTTATAGTACTCCGTTCTCAATTTTGGGCTCATTCATTTGAATTCCTTGTATAGTATGTGCTTTGCTGTCATAATTTTCACTATTATTTTGGAAGCTCAACCGTTATTTATTCAGGCGCAATGTTGTCAGGAATCGTCTTTGCATGCGCGGTATTGATTTCGGCTACACTAATTGTAGCTTCCAACACTTGTGATGATGGACCCTTTGCGCAATTCCCTGAAGGCTGGAAAAAAGAATGTTGAATTGGATTGTCACTCTACGTGGAGCGACGGTGATACGGTTGTTCGACCGAAGCCTGGTCTGCAGAGTATCATGTGCAAGCAGTGGCGAATTGCTGTGTTACAGTTATTTTAATTTGTTTGTTTGATTGACGTAGATTTAAATTTTAAGAACAGGATATAAGAGGTTTTCACCGGAATGCCGTTCATTGCATAATATTGTGGAACAGGTTCGCTTTGTCTGACACCTCTTCAATGTCATAGTAAATGTGGTGGCTCGGATCAACATTTAAGGCGACTACTGCAATTCAATCAGACCAGAGCACTTTCTTGTTTGGCAACTTTTGCATATTACATGATGTACATTGCGATTTTATTTTTATTTTTTGTCAATAACTTTTCCGTGATGGCTGAAATTTCCTCTTCAAAGTTTGGTGTATGGTTAATCTGGTGACGACCTTGTCAAAGGACTGGAAATCCATTGGGTAAATTTTTCTGTCTATTTGCTTGACAAAGATCCGCAAACGAAAGATACCAGAATGGGCAATGAGGAATCTAGCCTTCATACTACCCATTGGATGATTTCCAGTTGCGAACCTGAGCCTTTTATAGTTTACTTAGAGTTCAAAGTTAGTGGTTTCGATGCATTGACGAAACAAGCTGAACCAGCTGTTTGCCATACATAAGCACTCCATACGGGGCTCATCTGAGAAGCAGATTTTGTTAAGAGACATAATCTTACGGCTGAAGGTCTCCTGTTCTGTGAGTCAGGTATTCGATTTCTGCGAATAGCTAAACGTTCTGACGGATTTTATTCGGGCGGATTATCATGCTGCTAACATTCGAATCGGCGCGTTTCGGAGATTGCTAGTCCATCACGAAGCAAACCGCTCGCTAGATTACTAGTGCTTACCTCTCCCCGGCGAAAATTCCCCTGATCTGCAGTGGTCACCCCATCTTCAAGCATCTAGTGCAACAACAAACACATTTGTTGTTTTTAAAGAAAGTTGACGGAGAAAACGATTGATAGCCAGGCGGCTGTAGAGACCAAGACGCACAGGGTGATTGAACTACCATAGGTTGAAAAATTGCAACGTAAGTTGTAAGTTTGTGTAGATAGATAGGTGGTAGGTTGTAGGCTGTATGCTGTGGGTAAGCCCATTCGCAAAAAGGAGAAGGATGAAGGATTCCGCCTTTCCAAACAAGGTACCACCTAGTAAGGGGCACAGGTTCATGACCACGTGACTTTATCGTTCATGGTCATCGCCTTTCTTGATTATATATATAATTATATATATATCCCACGTGTGGCAATAGATGCGACATAGTTAATCTACCTTATAGGTATCCTGCGGTCCCCTCATAGGTTGTAGATTGCAGGTTGTAGACAAAAACCGTAAATGGAAGGTATCCGCATATAGATCTTGTGTATCTGGTATGTAAACCTAACCCGCGTCTGGAAATTTAAGAAGGGTTAAGTCTGGCGCATAGAATCCTATGGCCAACTTAGAGCCGGTAGAGGGCCGATTTCTGCTTATGGTAGATTAGAATCAGCGCCTCAAGCACCCATTTGTAAGATAGTCCTCCCTAGAGCCACAGTTCTCCACATACTTACATACCCATTGTAGTCTTCCCCGGATACCTTTCATCTGCTTACACTTTTTCCGGCAGCTAGTCTAACCTCAGAATGGTTCACTCTCTGGCCCCCAAAGCGTTCCCATGATCAAGAACTCGTGAAACTGTTGTGGAAATTTAAGCATCAGTGAATGGAAATGGTAATTTCCCGATGAGCACGGCCCGAATGGCGCACCCAATTACTATTTGCGCCAATGCGCAACCAGTCTCTACTAAGGAATTGGCCCAGTGTCTAACGCTCATACAGGCAATGGCGTTATTGTTTGATCCTTTGAGGCCGAACCCTTAACCAAAGGACCCAGCAGGATATGGCGTAGTCGACTGGGCGCACCGATCTGCATGTTTATATAGATTAAACCCCGGGGCATGCAGAGAGACCTGAGCCGGGTGTTCTCAGTCCTCGCCTAGTAGTCGGCTGCCGGTTACACAACAGAGCAGAACGACCATGAAAGCCGTGGCAAGGTGGTCCACCTTGACTTGGTTGCTATGCTGGCTCGTTGGGTCTGTCGTCGCGCAATATCAATTCTCCAACCCGGACCCTTTTCTGGATGACCTCGAGGAAAATTGGACCGTGGGGGAAACGATTAATATCTCGTGGGAGCCTGGGTGGAATGGCACTGGAGATCCTCTGGAAAAGGCAGATCTATGGATAACATATTGGCGGTCAAACTCTTTCTCGCAATTGCTGCTCGGTACGTCCTACAAGAACCCTAAGAATTCGTGCTAATATTCGAACGGCGATCGCAACCCAAATGAACAATAAAACTGACTTTCAGCTTATAGAAAACGTGCAGTTCCAAATCGAAGGCGACCTAGACTGGAAAGTCAACATTAGCGACGACATTATCAAGAAAGATGCGCAATTCGTCTTTCGCTTCGCGCCGCATTCCGGTTCAGGTGTATACACCTCGTCCGAGAACGAGTCTCTTAGCCGGGGTTTCCTCCTTTATCCTCGCGACCCTACCATCTCTCCTTCAGAGTCTTCAACCGAATCATCGGCCAGTGCCACTCCATCTGCAACAACTTCAAATGGCCGCTCTGAAAGCACAGCCGATCCGTCTCCAACCGCAGCGAGTAGCCAATCCGACTCGAAACCCAACATCGGGGCAATCGTAGGAGGTGTACTCGGTGCCCTACTTGTTGTTTCGCTCCTTGTCATCGGCATCCTGTTATACCGATCAAAGAGACGGAAACGTTACGGCGAGGTTGAAAAATCATCACAGCGGCATAACTTCTGGCACAGGGGCCAGCCGCCACGCTCACTGGAGCCGGTGGAGCTCAATGCTGAGGGCATCAAGTATGAGATGGCAGTTAGCGATGGCAGGGTTTATGAGATGCCAGCGGGAGGGGAAACGCAACAACATGAAAGGTGGAAATGAAAATAAAACACCCCGCATTTGAGAGGTGAAATGGATTGTAAAGCATGCTGCGAAGCACTATGTGATGGGACTTGGATTATATCTGAATATACTACAACTTCAAGATCTTAATTCGATCTTCTTCTTGCCTGCTGGTAGCAGGACCTGCTCATTACACGGATTGGCCCCAGAGCAACATAAATTCTGACGCACCTACAGACATAGATTTAGTCATTGAAACTGTCAATGATTTTGCTCCCAATAGGGTACGTCTCTGGACCGGTGGGTGGGTGTTAGTTTTTGTGTAAATAACATTCTTAGAAGAGAGGGCGAACACGGCTTGTTGTGGCCAGCGAGAGTCACGTTGACGTCACGGCTATGCATAGCAAGAGGATCGATTATCAAACAAAATGATCATTACTTCCAGTCAAGATTACCATGGCCAGAGTAGTGACGCTCGTGAAGCGAGTATGCACAGGATAAGCTTCAGCTGTAATAAATGCTTTCAATGTAAAGACAATGTCAAGATGATGCCATGATGACGGCAAGGAACAGGCCAAGGGTGTCACAATACCCATTTCCCACAATGTTCAATCAACAAAGAAATCTGAACACTCCAATTTGCAAATGTGGTTGAGCCCAAGCCCTCTGATGGAGGTGTGACGTTGTTCCAATCACATCGACGGTATTGGAAATATACCAGCCTGCACCCTGGGCCAATAAGCAACGGACTATTGTCAACATCACCAACGCTTGATATAATGCTACTGTCATAGTTCCGCAGATATGATTTCTTTGCTTGGACTTGGGACAAAATAATATACAAATTGCGATATAGTGACGAGGGGGTGTCTAAGTTCAGATATTTGTACGCCCAAATGATGATATCGAAATCAACTTCCATACAACCCCTCACCTAGATCAAACTATCAATATAAAAGGAACATTGTGAAGGCTTATTAGACATTTTTCAATTATGAATTCTTGTCGGCTTCTCAGATCGTCTCTAATCTCAGTATTGCGACAAACTAGACCAGCTCAGATACCCCTTCACGCAAGGACTGCTTCGATCAACAGCCGTAGCGCAGCCATGTCGACAATTACTGCAGCAATCACCAAAGATCACCGCGAGCTAGAACAGTATTACAACGAAGTCGTAAACTCACAGAATGAAGATCACCAGACTCGCTTTGGCAACCAATTCACCTGGGAACTGGCCCGTCACTCTGTTGCTGAGGAATTGATTGTCTATCCGGCATTTGAGAAATACTTGGGAGCCGAAGGGAAACAGATGGCCGACAAGGATCGAGAAGAGCATCACAAGGTAAGCCACTGTCTGGAATTTTCGGTATGGCGTCCTCCTAACATCCACCCATAGGTCAAGGAGATGCTCAAGACATTCCAAAACATGAGCGCAGGAGACTCCGAATACGTCCCCCATCTGAAAGAACTCATGAACTCCCTCTCTGCGCATATCAAAGAAGAAGAGAGCGATGATCTCCCTTCTTTGGAAAAGGTCCTCAGTCAAGGGGATAACGCAGGTGTTTCCGAAACACTGGCCAAGAGCTTCGGCAGAACGAAGGCTTTTGTTCCGTCAAGAAGCCATCCAATTGCCGGCGAGAACCCTCCTTTTGAAAGTGTAATGGGCTTATTGACCGCACCTATTGACCATATTGCGGATATCTTTCGGAAATTCCCTGACAATACCGTCAGCCCAAATCCGTCTACCAAATAGTGGCTTTACCACTACTTTGAGTAGCAGTTCGCAGTGGAAGAGATTTGAGTGCAAGCAAGGGAGCTAGAAGGTCAATATCTGGCGTTGTGGAGAGGCACCATGACCGCTGAGATTTGAATAAGAAAACATTCGAATACTTAAATATGGCCATATCATTAGTACCTTAAACAGTTGAGGAATGAGATTTTGTTTTGGCAATTCAGTACATGGCAAGTGAGCTTTGTTCAGGTTTCTCGATTGCGTCAGCTCCCCCAGTATCATTTGTAGTATTTCTGTTGGAAGGTGGACCATGGCAGGTATTGGGAGGATGAATGTGCGGAAATGGAAGATTGTACAATGGAAAATATGAGCATACAGGTGTAGGTTGGGAGACTGGAAGATAGTAGGAATGAGTTTGGACTTGATGGGATTGCGGCGAGGGTGCGTGGTTGCCCTAGGTATCCTCCCTGCTTGCGCCATTCTCCATGTAGTTTAGCCCGTACAGTTTATTGCAATGCACTGGGGTTGTTATGTTGACGGGGCAGATAACGTACTAGAGACATTTGATTCGTAGGCAAAATTGGAGACTTTCAAGTGGTGAATGTCGCCAGTGAGAGTGAGCTATTTCAACCAGCGTTTTGCATGAAAAGATCTTCATAAATTCATAGAAATTTGAATTGCCACCCATATTTGAAAACTATTCCTGCACTCTTTAACAGAAGCACGCCACGCAAAACTATGATTAGCAGTAAAGAAGTCTCAAGAGCAGTTTTCGCCAAAGAATTCAGTTAAGGATTATTATAACAAGATTGTGAGCTTATAGCAAGGAATTGCGAAACTTGCTGCGATTTTACAAAATCATTTCTTTCATACCATAGGCAGGTTGTATCAATTCACTTCACTCATTATGCGCTCTCCTCGCTTGATACAACATCAATAGAACAACATAGCAGGCCAGAACTTACTAAAATGTGTCGAAATCGCATATATTAGTTTCGGATACAGCACGGCGCATGCGTAGCTCTCCATATTCTCTGAGCCACGGAATTACCGATAACTCCGTGTGATATGTAGGAAAGGTAACGTAGTCTGCCGCCTCCTAAAGGGCCCACTAATCCCTTCATTTAATTGTTACCTATGCAACTATTCGTCGTTACTAAAATATCGGTCAAACGCATACGTTGCCGCTCTTGTGGGTAGTTCCAGAGTCGGCGCGGAGGCGGATACACCGCCGTAGGCAGAAGCGAAACTTACTGTTACCGATATATGCTAGTATGTGACTCCACAAGGCAGCGTCCGTCGAAGAAGATCAATTTATAGGAGAATGCTGAATAGGAAAAGAAGCCGCTTTGTCTCCACTATAGGCAGCAGGTGAACGAAAGAGTAAGCTTTTGCACCTAGGTTGAGTGCATCGTTTTAAGGCAACGTATCACTTGCATAAAAAAAGAACTTTTCTTAAGGTACTACAGACAGCATATTAGGACTTTGCCATCTTGGCGTTTTCTATACGCAAAGAAGTGCGTAATGAGATGCGTGATTATATCTGTCCTTCTGTGTTGAGCTCATTACTCGCTCCACATAAAAAATTCGCCTTGGCAAGTAGAAGTGAGGCACAGCACAACAGCAGTATTCTAAAATTTTCTCGACACAAATATTCGGAATCGAACATACAGAACCGTGCTCAATTCTTCGCGGAGCACTTATAGAGACTTTATATGTGGAAAAAAGATACCACCAGAAAGATTCACTCAAATGGAAACCCCTATGCCAAACACTTCAGATCCCAAAAATGAGACCACCGAAATGCCGATAGAGGAAATCCCAATGACCCAAGTTGGAGCAGGAACGGTGATATCAAATGAAGGCGTCAGTCAAGGCAAAGAACAAAAAAGCACCGATGAATTTCACTCTCGATTACCAGCATCAATCCCTTTGAACCTCTCGTCAAATCAGCCATACACCATCTTTACCTCCCGCCAAATCACTTTCATAATCTTCATCGCCGCTTTTGCAGGCCTGATGTCTCCACTTTCCGCCACAGCCTACTTCCCAGCGCTCAATATCCTAGCCCACGAATTAAAAGTCTCCAACGCAAGTATCAACTTGACGGTGACTACATACATGGTCTTCCAAGGTCTTGCGCCCGCAGTTTTCGGGAACATCGCCGACTCTATGGGCCGCCGACCAGTATTCATTATTGGATTTATCATTTACATCGCTGCGTCCGTCGGCCTGGCTCTACAAAGTTCTTTCGCAGCGCTCATGGTCCTGCGATGCATACAAAGCGCGGGTACTAGCAGTACAGTGGCGATATCGGTAAGCGTAGCTGCGGATGTATCTACGCACGCAGAGAGGGGGAAATACTTGGGTCTCGTGACATCGGGAACGGCGATGGGGACGGCAATAGGGCCAGTTATTGGAGGAATATTGTCGCATTATTTGGGATGGAGGAGCATCTTTTGGTTCCTTGCAATCCTGGTGGGCTTGTACATGGTCCCGCTCGTGCTGTGGTTTCCAGAGACGGGGAGGAATATCGTGGGAAATGGTAGTGTTACGGCGCAGAGTATGTTTGAAATTTTTTCAGTTCCAAAAAAGCTTCCAATTGAGAGTAATTCTTGACTAATAGTACAAAAGAATGGAATAAACCTCTTTACGACATCCTCATAAGTCGACGCAAACGCAACTTGACCACCCCAGCTAGCATCCAAACCACGGCTCCAGCAGCCACAACAATCTCGCCATCCTTGTACAAAAAGATTCCTAATCCTCTAAAGACTCTGAAAGTTATGGCCCACAAAGACGTTGCCTTGATCCTCATATATAATGCTATGGTTTACACGGCGTTCAACACAATCACGGCCAGTACACCTTACCTTTTTGGCCAGATATATCATTTCGACGTCTTGAAAATAGGATTCTGCTACATCCCATTTGGTGTTGCAAGCTTCCTCGCACCTCTCCTCAGTGGTCGGCTCCTGGATTGGAACTTCCAGCGTGTGGCATCGAAAGCGGGCATTAGCATTGAAAGGAAAAGGGCACAGAATATGACCAATTTTCCTCTTGAAAAAGCGCGGCTGGTCATTGCTTTGCCAATGGCGGTCCTGGGTGCCATAGCGCTGCTGTGCTATGGGTGGGTTCTTGAGGTTGATGGGCCGTTGGTCGCAGCGCTAGTATTACAATTTGTGATTGGTTTGAGTGTAACTGGGGCATTTCAGGTTATGAATGTTTTGATTGTGGATTATCGTGAGTTTTTATTCCTACTACCACTACCGATTTCATCAAGAAAAGGACTAACAATAGCATGCTCAGATCCTGAGAACCCGGCAACCGCTACCGCTGCAAATAACCTCGTGAGGTGTTGGACTGGGGGCATAGCTAATTATGTTATTATTCTTATGATCAATGGTATGGGTCGTGGATGGTGTTTCACTTTCGTTGGCTTAATACTACTCTGTTTCACTTCGACGCTGTTCGTGTTGCTGAGTTGTGGGCCACGATGGCGAAAGGCAAGAATGGACAAAGAGCAAGTATAATATTAGGTAGCAAGCACTAGCATACCTTTGTGATGAACAAACTCTCAAGGGTTTTCTTTCAGGATCTCAAGAGGGGATATTAACCATGGATTGACTTTGCTGTCTACGTGATATGCTCCATGATAGGCCAACTTGAAAATAGATAGCGGGAGGCTCTACTCCTGGAAGTTCCCCTTCCTCCTGTTGGGACAAAGTTTGTCATGCCACTCTTCCAATGACCATCATTCAAGACAGAGTTTTCACCAGTTCCCCTGAGTCGAAACCGATCTTTATCTCGAGAAAAACTAAAACCAGCACAGCAGGAATATAAGCATGAATTTTGGTGATCTTGTCACATCACGTCTCATGCAGAATCACTGAGCGACATGCAGCAAGTGAGACATGATCAGCATAAGCAAGTTCTTTGTCCACCCAACACCAGGTTATATGTGTAAAGATTGATCTCGACACCGATACCATATATGACGTGGCCATTGCGAGATTTCATCACACAGCGTTGTCCATGCAAATGTAAGCGAAAGAGGAAGTTAAGATATTTCTACGCTTATCAGCTGCAAAAGCACCAATCGATTAACTCCCCAATACACCCTTTAAAAAGAGGTAAGTAAGATTGTGCCCGAGGTCAGTTGATATTACGAGAAAAGCGCTCAGGCTCTTGGATACATCGCGATATATAAATAACTCCACTTTACACCGTCTTCTGACATTTGGGTTGCCCATCACAACTTCGTCAAGAGTCTATATATCCTATATCATCACACCTATTCCAATCCATCCAGCATGTCTATTTTCACCGTCTTCGAAAACCCAGAAAGCAACATCCCCATTCTCAACGTTTTCGAAAAACCTGAAAGCAAGATACCCATTCCCAACGTCTTCGAAAAACCAGAAAGCAAGATACCGTTTTTAATGTCTTCGAGAGCGCAGAATGCGACATTGAGAGCCTGTCAGAGGAATTTGATAGGCTGAGGGTTTTTCTCTTACCCCACCCCTCTCACATCGCCTGTGTTGATGGAGATCTCGGGAGATCTCGAGTCTATCAAACCGAACACCTCCAACCCCCTCATTCAGTGGCAGGAACGTATACTCTGCCTCCACTGTTTAACATCTAGCCACTTGGCTGCCGCAAATATTTCGGGGTCTTGAAGTCGTTGAAAATGGGTGAGCTAGACTAGAGTTAGCCTATAAGGAGTTTGATATGTGGGAAGTTATTTAATTCGCTATGGGTATTTGCTAAAGGGAACTATTCTTGTTGGTCGAGAATTCTGAATGATACTTGATGCATGGAATGACTTTCTATAAATATTTTTTGTCATTCAATCGTGTGTTGATATTTATGAAGTTATTGTTCATTGAATTCAATGGCTCTTTTCAAATGACATTTATGATTCGTGCGGAATGGAGTATGACGATGAAAAAAAGTAAAAGGACAATCAGATTGATTCATTTGAACTTACGCAAGCTCCATCAACCATCTTTCCAATTCTCACAAAGAAGCCTTCACCCTCGTTTCCATACCCTTTCCATCAATCTGAAAACTCTCCGCAAACCTCGCAGCTGCCCTCCCAGCTCTTCGACCAAACACAGCGCCAGAAGTCAACCCACTTCCTCCAGGATAATTCCCATAGAACAATCCACCCACCATCTCGCCAACGCAATAAAGGCCCTGAATCTCCCTGTCCGCAGTAGATACAACAGCCGCAGTCTCGGGATTAATGGCCAAGCCGCCAAATGTAAATGTCACACCACAGCAGACTTTGACAGCCATGAATGGTCCTTGGTCTAAGGGAAGTGCCCAGTTTGACTTTGCTAGAGGTAATTGCATTGTTGTTGATTGAGTGGAGAGGCCGTCTTTTACAGATGGATCCCATTTTTGCTTTAGATTTTCTTTTCTGTGGGCATAGACAGCCGCGTTGTAGTCTTTGACTGTTTGGATAAATTTTGATGGTTCTGTTAGTCCGTGGCCTGAAGATAGCTTTCGGGCCAGTTCTTCGATGGTGGAACCCCATATCTGATGCTCAGTCAGCTCACGATACTAGAATATGATGTTAGCATTTAAATCGAGATTTCTCAACATACCTTTTGTACTATCTCATCACGGTATTCTTCCTCTCGTAGCCAGGGAATGGCTTGCTGGTCCCAGACTTGAAATGCTACCCGGTCTGGTTGTTCGTGAATTGCGCGGCCAAATTTAGCATATGTATAATTCCGCATGTCGATGCCCTCGTCTACAAAGCGTTGGCCAGCAGCATTGATCATCAGACCCAATGGGTATCCGGACTTCGTGAACTCGTTAGAAATGGTCCGATCGCCGCTGTTGGCAGGGGAATTCGCATCCCAGCACGTCGAATGGCAACCAGACCAATTGCCCGCTTGTTTGGCGTTTACATCGCGGATAGCGAATTCCAATGCATCGCCAGTATTGAAAGGGGTGCCTCGAACATGTGCAAGATCCCAGCCAGGACCGAGAAATTGGGCTCGCATACGTGGGTTTGCTTCGAAACCGCCAGCTGCGAGAATGACGGATTTAGTTTGCACTAGTGTGTCCTTGCCTTTTTCCCCAACTACAACACCGGTAATGGCGCCGCTATCATTTATTATGAGGCGCTTTGCCGGTGTCGAATAATAAACCTCGACCCCTCGCTTTCTAGCCGCAGCTTGATGGTCTTGTATCAGACCCTTCCCTCCTTCATCCGTTTTTAATGACATGCCACCCCAGAACTTGTACCGGCCATTGACCTTGTATGCTTGTCGATTGAATGAAAGTTGGAACCGGATGCCGTTCTGCGCTAACCACTTTACTGTAGCATTGGAGTCATCGATCAGCGCCTGACTTAACGCAGGATCGGTCCGCCCAGCCGTCATGCGATCAATGTCTTTGTGGAAATCCTGCGGGGTGTATGGTTCCATGTCAATGTTCCTGGCAGTCCCGGAATCGACATTGTTGACAAGAGGAATCAAGTCACCGGAGCCTGAATGGACTGTGCGAAATGCCCCTGCCGTAAAGTACGAATTGCCTCCTGCCCATTCTTCGGGACATTTGTCGATGAGAACGACGCGCTGTGCTCCGCTTTCTGCGGCAGAGGTGGCTGCGGAGAAACCTGCATTTCCACCACCTATGACGAGCACGTCGATGAGTTTGGACGAGCCTAGTGACGACATGGCTGGGAAGGTGGTTGACAATAGCAAACGATGAGCAAAGGACGGTTCGTAGTGGTTAACGTTTAATTCTCTATATAATGCAGAGTTTTGTTGTGTGTTATCTATAGCTTGAATGCGTACATCCAAATCTGCACCTTGTACGGAGTTAGTTCTGAGATGCAGTTGGCGGGATGTTACCGTCCGACGGCTCCATCAGACGAATGCATGTTCGGACGCTTCCGCTCCGAGAGCTTCAGTATCAGTGAAAATCAACCCCATATGGGGTAGGCTCTGTGGTTATCTCTGTCTTGTTCAGAGAGCAAACTTGGCAGCAGTGGCTTTTTGTTGTTGGCGAAAGAAAAGTATAGCAATGGGAGGAAGATGATGACAAAAGGAGGGTTGAAGGAAAGAGAAGCCCAGTGTAGTGTTTGTGTTGCGCCAAGACTCTGATGAATAAGCCGTTCACCGTCACTTTTCGTGGAGGGAAGATCACGACGGCCTCTTCTTCTCCGAAATGGACCAGATTCATTGCCCGGATTCACTCACGCCAATATCATGCCATCGTCGTCACCGCGTCACAGGCCGTCCACTAGCAATGGAGCTCAACCAAAAATTCTCGCGCGCGCTTGTGTATTCTGCCGCAACCGAAAGACCAAATGCGATACTCAGAAACCGCAATGCGGTACTTGCATCGCTCATAGAAAGCAGTGCGTCTACGCTTTGGAACCCCCGAAGAAGAGGCAAGACCCCTGTCGATGAGCATTGTCTGCATTTTGTGGCTAAAGTACTGTGATGCAGACCGTCCGCATTATTGGTAAATTCACTTGAGGAACAAAAAGCCCAGCTTGAGCAGTGTATCATCGCCCTGAAATATGCATCTGCTGAGGAACGGAATCGAATTCTGGACATGATCACAGTACATGATGGGCAAGTTCACCTACCTCAACTTGAGCCATCAGCCCCAGTATCTGAGCCAATGCCAATGCAATTCCAGCTCAGCTGCAACAGAAGCACCGGGGATGTGGCAAGAGCCGGGGATGATGATGACTATAATGATGACCTGGAAGCCTCTCTTGTCTCAACAATAGATGAAGCTGGGCGGAACCAGCTTATTGCGAATGCGGCCCTACAAAGGCAGCGAGAACATGGTCTCAGCAGATTAGCTACAATTGCTGGGGAGCCTAGTGAGCTAGCACTACATCTTTTAGATCTCCATTGGAATCGACAGCATCACACCTTTCTGCTGACCTATCGGCCTGCAATCATGAGAGACATTGTGACGGGTGGTCCATGGTCTTCAGAATTCTTGCTCAATGCCATATTTGCATGCGTAAGTAAATTTTCTGAGAGGGTTGAGGTAAGAGACAGCCCTTCAGAGCCAAACACAGCAGGGCGGCGGTTCTTTATGCGATGCGAAGAATTACTGGCACGAGATGCACTTTTGAGCTCATCCGCGTTGCCTACTGTGGTCGCTCTGCTGTTGCTTGGAGGCACATTCAATGCTCGAGGCCAAACATCTAAAAGCTGGCTCTACACTGGTTATGCTTTGAGAATGGTTTACGACTTGAATTTACATCGGGATTCCATGGAGTTCAACACTAGCCCCGAGGAGGTTGAAATAAGAAGGCGAGTATTTTGGGGAGCCTTTGTTGTGGACAAGCTACAAAGCCTATATCACGGCCGTCCGGTCAGCATTCGGCTACGAGATGCGCAGGTTTCCCAGGACTTCATGGATACCTTGGAAGAAAACGAGCTGTGGACCCCTTACTACGATCTTCAATCACCGAACCTAGCGAGTCAACGCTTAGCAACTCCTACTCCTGCCTATTCGGTATCTACATTCCAACAGTTGTGTTTGCTGGCAAGGATCTCAACAAAAATTATCGGTCAATTTTACGCGGCAGGTGCTACATCTCAGAGTGCACACCCATATTTACAGCCAGTTGACGAGTCACTTTCGGACTGGTATAGGAAGCTTCCGCCACATCTCGTATTCGAGCCATGGGCAGGAGCTTTGGAATTAGATAGATCTAACATCGCACCTCCCAACGGCATTACGTTGCTGACGACTTACAATGCTCTAGTAATACTTCTTCATCGACCTTTCATTTTCGATGGCCATCTCCGCCCAGCTATCACTCCCACTATGTCCTGGAAGCGATGTACAGCGGCGGCTCGCAACATCACAAGTCTTGCAATAGCTTACCAAAAGACATACTCACTTCGCGGCGCACCCTATCTACTGAGCTACGCTGTATATAACGCCTGTACGATTCATGTACGCAATATAGCAGCAACCGAGATTGGCAGACGCGAAGAATACACTGCAGCACTGGTCTCATCCTTGAAGTGCTTAGATGAATTGACAGTTGCGAACGCAGGCGTGTCTAGTGACGCTGGGGTTATAAGGCGACTGGCTGCAGCAAATGGCGTCTCAAGCCCATCTGTCCAGCCAGTGGAACCGGTTCTGGCATGGAACGAGCAGACACCAACCTCACAAGACTGGGATGCTTTATGCCGCCTGTTCCCGCCATCCAGTCCTAACTTCACTGACTTTACATATACGCAAGGCTTGACGGCTTTTGGAAGCCAGCAGTATGACTCTTTACAATATTGGGTGGACACATATATGCCCACAATGAATGAAGATTTTGCAGGCGACGACCATAATTCGGTCTGATTCTTGGTTTTAATTTTGTTTCATTATGCTCGCCAATTTGACTGATACAGACAAGTCAAATGAGTCTCATACTATGGGCGGTATGTACTGCTAACGGCGCTATAACGATTGTTCATATCAGTGCCATCAAATATAAGGCCAAAAGAACATTCTAATATCCCAGATATCAGGAATGTTTTATTCCAGGACGTCCGGTGTTTCCTTCACAACCTGATCGTAATACGGCTGGAAAGCCAACCACATTTTGCTCGAATTCCCACTCTTCCTATGCGTCATCTCAGCTTCCTCCTTCCCAATCACAATTCTTTCCCAACCCGGTCCACTGGCCGCATTCGCTAACATTTGTGCGTGACAACATCGGTCAAGAGCAATAAAGAGGAAAGCTGCTTCGTCGACCGTCGCACCGCAAGTAATCATACCATGGTTCTGCAGGATCACACTTTTACATTTCCCTAATGCTTTGGCGATTCTCGCTCCTTCCTCTGTGCTGATCACCGTGCCACCGTACCGAGGATACACAGCTAAATCGTTGTAAAAGCGCAACGCATCCTGATATATCATCTCTATGGGTCTTCCAAAACAAGAAAATGCCTTACCATATACGCTATGCGCATGGCACGCAGCATTCAAATCCGGCCGCGCTTTGTGGATCTCGCTGTGAATAGCAAATGCTGGCCCATTGATGGCGTTCTGGGCACCGCCAGGCTGCACCTCCCCTTTCTCATTCACGAGCACTAAATCAGAAACTCTGATCTGCGAAAAGTGCGTGCTCAGCGGGTTAATCCAGAAGTATTCCGGATCGATAGGGTCGCGAAGAGATATATGGCCAGCCACCCCTTCATCAAAGCCTTGGCGAGCAAATACTCGGAATGCAGCTGCGAGATGTTGCTTTTGATATGTGCGTTGGACTTCTAGGTTGGAGAATTTTGGAGGTGACCGGATTACGACTTTGCCGTCTTTGTCGCCGAGGAAGTGGACGTCTTCGAAGAAATCATTGCCTTTGACATTGGTATCCGTTTTGTTGATGTTCTCGATGCGCTCTGTTCTTCTGCTTTGGGTGCTGTTGGTGCTGAGTGTAGTCGAGGGGTGGGTTTGAGTGGTGGTTGTGGTAGTCGACATTTTGAGTACTTTTCTTGTGGAGGGTGGGTTACAAAATATTGGATTCCTAATCGTTGCCCAAGTTACTCTTGGAAGGATGGGTTTTATTCTTGGAAGCACCATTTTTAAGATATTGCTATTTCACTGCCGTTTGCTATATTTGGCGAGGCTTCTTCCGTACAACTCTATCATCGGAGCATCCCTGCCCGATGGATGCGGGGAAAACTAGGGCAACGTAGTTCGGACAGTTACCCCCCGGATAAGTCGCTTGCGGGGGATCTACACTTGTACTACACTGAAATCTTTTGCGCCCGATTATGTGCCTCCGAAGTAAGCGCGCACGCATTCCGATTTGTTTCTGTTCAGATGATCCATGTTGTTATGTTGTTGGCAGTTCTGATATTAAGGAAACATTCAACCTTCTATAGCCTCAACCTCCATAGCGCTGGAATAACAGAGCGCAATTACGCCTTCCCTTTATTCCTGGATTATTGATTCAATCACACCTTCTAGACGGAATAACAAACGCACCAAATCAAAAGAGTTATTGCAGTTGCAACTCAACCATGAAAGCAGTTGGCATCAGAGGAGGCAAAGGCAGCGCCGACGCCTTGTTTATTGAAGATGATGCGCCAGATCCCCAAGCAACTTCGGGCCGTATAGTAGTTGCGATCAAAGCATTCGGATTGAACAGAATGGATATAATGCAAAGAGAAGACAAATACCCATATCCCTTACTTCCTGAATCTGGCAAGATCTTGGGTGTTGAGTTTAGCGGCTTAGTGGAAGAAGTAGGCCCAGATTGTAGTGCTAGCTTCAAAGTCGGAGATAGAGTATTTGGCTTGGCTTATGGTGGTGCTGTATGGACCCCCAAATTCTTGTATTCGAAGGCTTGGTACTGAAAAATATCCTAGTACGCCCAAAAGATTTCCGTTTCAGAGAAAATGCTTATGCACCTCCCTAGCGAAGTTCCCTTCGAACAAGGTGCTGGAATCCCCGAAACCTACTTCACCGCCATCCAAGCCATCCATCTCGTCGGCGGTCTCGAACCAGGCCAAACCGTGCTCATTCATGCGGGCGCATCTGGCGTGGGCCAAGCAGCCATTCAAGTTGCCCGTCTAGGGGGTGCCTCCAAAATAATCACCACTGCCGGCACCGACGAAAAATGTGCATTATGTCGCTCTCTAGGCGCAGACATAGCAGTAAGCTACCAAAAAGAAGACTTCGCCGAAGTCGTAAGACGCGAGACCACCGGTACCGGCATAAACCTCATCATCGACCTCGTCGGACAATCCTACTGGCACCGCAACACCGAGTGCGCCGCCATGGAAGGCAAAATCGTCCTCGTAGCCGCCATGAGCGGCAGCGTCATCGAGAATTTTAATCTTCGCGCTTTGCTTAACAAGAGGCTTTGGGTGTTGGCGACGACGCTTAGGACGAGGAGTGCTGAGTATCAGGAGAAGCTTAGGGATAAGTTTGTAGAGATTGCGATGGAGAATTTGAGGACGGGGAGCATGAGGGTTACGGTTGATAGGGTTTATGATTGGAGGGATGTTGCGGAGGCGCATAGGCGGATGGAGGGGAATGAGAATGCGGGGAAGTTGATTTGTTTGGTAGATTCGTAGATGGGTATGTGGTGTGATTGTTTTGTTTTGAAGATTTGATTTCCTGTTCGCCGATTTAACGGCGGGAATATTTCTTGGACTGCGTCAACTTCAGATAGGCATTGAATTTCAGTGCTTTTAGAGGTTCTAGGGTACTACATTAGTGTTGGCCATAGATCACAATACTAACCCTTCACGCCTAGCATAAATGAAGAACAATGATCGCATTTGAGTGAATTCAAAACCCAGGTCCGGACTATGAAGTGGTACCCGCGCAGTTGCCTATTACTTGGTCTTATTCTGATGACTATTGATCTCGACTGGACCTGATGTATCTTGCATAGTTTGATTAATGTTTGAGATTTTTCATCCCCCTAAGTAGCCTACTCAAATAGTTTTTGAGCGTTCGTAACAAAAAGCTTTTCCCACAATTCATCGTCCTTGATCCACTTCCTCAAAACCTGAATATGCACGTCATCTGGCACATCCCTAAACCCCTCAATATCATCCAGACGTTCCTGATCAGTCTTCCCCTGCCTAGACACTCCAAGCTGGGTATGCGGCCAGTCTGAGCCGTAAATGATGTGGTCTGGCCCTGCTTCAAACACAGCCTTCACTATTGGCTCAATTGCTCTCATTCCCTCTTCTCCTTCTCCATGGCCGTAGTAAAGGCGCTCAAAACCTGATATTTTGATGTAGAGACGCTTGTCTTTGACCATTGAGATGAACTCTTTGAACTCAGCTGAGTTCTCTTGTCCTGGAAAAGTGCCTCCAAAGTGATCGGCAATTATCTTGACGCGGGAGTCCATATTCCTTACAAGATCTGCCATAGAAGCCCAAGCTAAGTGTTCATCCTAGTTAGCAGCAAACTTGAAGTCATAATAATCCAGAAGGGCACTCTTACCAGCAAGAGGGCAAAACACACTAATGACCCAACCAAGCCTCGCAATCCGTTTTGCCGCAGCTTCAATCTTATTCGCAATTTGCGATGCAACAGACTGCGCACCATGTCCCCACGCCATCTCATGGAACCGCACGCCTCTCACTCCCTGCGCGTGTAGCCTATCCAGCTCCTCGTCCGTAGTATTTTCGAAATCAATGGTAGCCAATCCACGTAAGTTCAATTCAACTCTATTAGCTTTTGACAAGGTGTCGAGTAGAGGCGCTGTTGAAGACCCTTGGATAGAGGCATGGACTATTACAACATTCGTGCATCCTGTGATGTCGGACGGATACTCGGTAGCCTTTGCTGCTTTTGGTGTGTAAGAGCGTTTGGGTGCATAGGGGTACTTTTCTGGATCGAAGATATGTGTATGAGTATCCCATGCGCCATCTGGTACAAGCGTATTTCGAGGCATGGCTAGGATTTGAGTCAGGATGAGTGTGGTAGTAAGGAATGGTTGGCGTGTCGCTCAAGCTTCTGTCAAAAATATAAGTACGTAATATGCACTTTATGCACGTATGATCTTTCGTGGATGCTTGATGCCTGGCACTGGTTCGCTTTTGATGGTAAAAGACGTAGGTTCGGTTTCCTCGGGATAGATCTACGAATGAATTGAAGATTCTCGCCGGGCTCGAAATTTCCGTGGGATTTCGACATGCATGTACGTTCCTTGCATTTGACGTCGTCTTCCCCGCAAATGCTAAAGTGGATCCAATCGGCCTGAAAGTCTCCGAGCAGTAGCGAGAGTAATACTCGTCTTCATTAATCATTTACTTTTCTAGAGGCATTGAATCTTATATTATTTTAAACAAATCCTCTAGAACCCAACTGAAATTTCTCCAAGCGGCACGGATGCAAATTTCTACCCAGCCTCTGCCCTCACCCTGCATCAGCATAATTTCTCCCGCCCTAGGCATCAGGAAAGACATGCCCACCCAAACGTAACCTTCCTCCTTGAACCTGGAAACAAGAATAGCGTATGTATATCCTTGATAATCGAATAAATCCAAATCATTGTCTGTTTCTAAGGACTTGCCTTTCATGAACTCATCAAGGCATAAAAGGGCGCCTTTATCAACGTAAAGACATGCCCGGTGTCGATAGTGGTTGTAGTCGGTCTCTTCTTCTCCTGATTCAAGCCATTCGTTGAAGCGCCTGCAGATATCAGTCAACGAACTTTGGGAATGGAAGCTGGAAGATCGGGTTGGCAAACCTGCAAATTTCCTCTGGCTCTACGTCGTCCAGGTCAGGCGAAGACTAATGGCCGCGATTAGCCTGTATCTCCAGGGTGGCGAGTGAGGTATGTAAATTTCTTACCACAACCTTCCAATCCATCCGCTCATAAAGATAAAGTTCATCTTCGCTCTCTAGACCGCACCGTGTTTGGTGCTTCAAATAAGCCATGTACCGATCCCATTGTGCATCGTCGCTGTAGTCGCCCCGGTAGATAATGAAGCCATAAGGCTTCTTTTGGGGCTTCGAATTCTCTGTCATGCTGGATGTGTGGAATTCTATGCTATCTATGGTATACGAAGCAACTGTGCTGTTTATATAGAGATTGACGATCTCGGGCCCTGTGGTGTGTACCGATGGTACCTAATGCCAAGGCGGCCCCCAAGTACTACTGTGCGACCTTAAGCGCTCAGTGTTGTATGCTGCCGAATCGCCGCCAGATGTTCCGGCTTAATTCATTTGCGCAGAGAATACGATCTCGCGACCGGGAACCAGTTTTTTCGGATTCCGTTACCCAATACATTGGCCAATGTTTCATGGAGGTCTTTTACATTGTGGGTCCCGGACTGACGTTCACAATTTGACCCCGCTACCAGTATAGTAACCAATCATCAATTGTACTGTACTTATGGCGTGTACTGGCTTATTACATGACAAGTACCACCTAAGTTGGCAATAATGGGCTATCTGTTCTCTTAAAGAAAAAGCGTCCGGAAAGCCAGCAACGTTGACTAATGGTGCCTTAGGAAAGTGGAGGGCCGAAATATCTCCGTCAAAATTAGTGGCTTCCCGTCAATTCTCAACAGCTTAAAAATAACATTCACAGAATCTATCATAGGTAAATACCATGTGATGATCTGTAATTTTCTTGTTAACTGATTCTCGCATTCACGATGTACCACAGTATATCATCTATCACCTTCCATTGATGTGTTAGCCTTTCCCACACAATATATTTTCGAAACTGGGCCAAGAATTATCCACTATTTGCAGTGTGAATGCAAAATTCGAGTATCCGTTTCTTAGAGTCTGTGCCGCTCCCTTACATCGAGCTGCATTTTCGACCCAGTTTTGTGGCACCGGAGTCCATCAAAATGTTCAACGTTCTTGTAGCCTAGCGGTATACATGTCCCGAACAATGGATGCTATAAATCGTCGCATCCAGCCCAGTCAGTGTTAACAAAATTGCATCAATTGAACTGACTGGCACTTTCATTCGAACTCGTCTCTATCAAAACTCGCTGTGCAAGCATTCAACACTCCTTTCATTTTTGAACCCTTCTCCAGCTATGCATACATTCATTCTACGTTGCCTTGCATTTTTCTTTACGCTTTGTGCTATTATTCCTGCCTTAGCCGTCCCAATTAGCAAGTAAGTTGCACCCAGCTTTCGCTCGATTCCGGATTCTAATTGATTTAGTGGGGTTGCTCTAGCTTCGCATCAAGAAGATGTTGGCTATTTACCCAGTCATTTAGATGTGGAACGCCGTAATTCAAAAGGAAAAGGAGTTGGGAGGCCGAGCCGCCCACCCAATCCGAAGAAGGCTCCTACATCTAAGAGACCAATTACCCCTAACCAGGTGACCAAGCCAACTAAGAACTCTGCTAAAGGCAGTTCTTCAAAGACTTCCGGACTCCCCAAAGCTGGAACTGCCACAAGACTCGTACCATCAGCCACAGCAACTGCTGTTGAAAAACTTCCGAAATGGGAAAGTTCTATAACTCGATCTAAAAAGGCTTATAATGTGTGTAACTTACTAGGGTTTGGGTGCTTCCTTGAGGACTATTCGGGAGATTCTTTGGACACGATATCCCTTGCAACAGTCTTTAAACCAAGAGCTAAATCTGGAGCTAAATCGAAAACAATAACAGGGACCAGACCGGGAGCTCAATCGAGAAAAGCTCCTACATCCGAGAGGGTTTCAAACGCGATCCACCAACGCGGTACTTTGGAGAACCTGGTGAGGCGCGCAAGTATACAGTCAACATCGGAAATGGCTTAACACTAACATCAAAGCCTTACTGGACGGGCCCAGTTTTATACGAAACGCCTGGACTGTCTATTGACAAGAAGGTCTACGTTAACTTCATGACAGAAATCATTGGAAAACCTGATACATACAAGGTAAAGGCGACCAGTACAAAGTCTTCCGGAGGTGGAGTTTCATTTGTTACAGAACATATCCTGGAGGTCAGTATCTTCTTATAAACCCAAATCCGGGAATTTGAATAACTGATCTGAATCCGCTCCAAACAATTAAAAAGTTGATTGAGTCAGTAACGCAAACGAAAGACGAGGATAACCCAAGACTCATCAAGCTGTAGAAGACTGCTGATGGGGCCTGGTTTACTAGATACTGGAACCAACCTTACAGGAAAAAGATTCCTACCCGCCCCAGACGCCCTGACGGTTATGATCCTCCGACCAATCCAAAACCAGATTCGACACTTAATCAGGTTGTATTCGAAGCCCTTGGGTCTAAACTAATGTGAATCAGTTCGTGCTATGTGAAACATCTATTAACTCGGCAAAAGGAAGACTCTGGGCCGAGAAGGCCTCGTATGATACGACAAACATAAGGAGCTTAATCAAAGTTGCGGCCGCCGGTGGTGCCGACTCAAGTAAATGCGTGAGCTTAATAAGAACTGTATGAGCCCTCTAATCTATATATAACCCGGTATATTAATAATCTCCAACAGGTCATGGCTGTGTACGACTATATGGAATTGCCTGAGGTGGCAAAACGATTAGCGCAAGACATCCAGGACGTAAAGACAAAATTAAGCCAAGAGAACCTTGAGTTTATTATAGGCCCAGATAATCTGCTAACCGATACAGTAAAAGGGGAAGCTGAAGATCTTGCGCAATTGTGGGAGGAGTTTATGCTTCAACACCAGTTACGATTTCGACGCAAAGGGATAGACTGGCTCAACGAACAGCTTGACTACGCCATAGCGCTATACAAAGCAGAAAAGGGCAAACTCAAAATTGCGGAAAAAGATCTGAAAATCAAAACACCAGATGCTGAGAAAAAGAGAATAGCTGATATGAAAAAACTGCAAGAAGAAGATGCGCGATTGAAAGTTGAAAGAGATAAAGCTAAAACTGAGGCGGACAGAGAACAAGCTGATTACGAGAAAATCAAAGCAACAGTGGATGCACTGCCTGAGAAAGAAAGAGAGGCCGAAAGGGCAGCATTGAAATTTCGGTCGAAAGTGTCGCAAAGACGCGAGCAAAGGTTGCATTTGAACATCTGGAGTTTGAGGTTTGGGGGAATCAGCGAAAGCTAAAGGGCTTGGATGAAACAGAACTTCTGAGCGAGTTAAAGATGGTAGGCGAAGTCCTCGACCAACTGAAGGACTTCAAGGATGTTGTCCAAGACTGGAATACTGCTCTCAGCACAGAGGAGACCCAACTGCTACTGGGGAATATTAACCTAAATGGTTGAAAAATTGTTTAATAGACCAAAAACCCCATTTATGTACATATATTCTTTACTCTGTAGCTGGAGGGATCGAAAGTTTTCCAGTTTTCACACTATTTCTTGAAAAAATAGGGACAAAATAGCATTACAGAATGTTTCAGGACACTTGAGCTGCGTATATACCCAAACTATCTTAAACTAATGTCTATCTTGACATTGATACTATGTAAACTGTCTTAACAACGTTTTAGATATTTAGCAATGTAATGAAAATGATCCTAAACGATCTTTGTTATACTCTCAGACTCATGGATAGTCCCGATTATGCTCAAGCTTCAATTGTTGTTTCTTGCTCAGCCCAATATAAGCGCATTGGATTTCCGACAAGCAGCTTCTTTTGCAAATCTTCAGTTAGTGCGATTCTCGGAATGACGTCGACCAACTTGCCATCGTCCGGCATGTGGCTCTTCAGATTCGGATGCGGCCAATCCGTCCCCCAAAGCACCCTATCAGGAAACATCTCCACCACCTTCCTAGCAAATGGTACGAAGTCATCGTAATGGGGGGGCCCAGTCTTACTCAGTCGATCTGGGCATGTGACTTTACACCAAATATTCTCCTTCTCCATGAATTTCAAGAATTTCGCAAACTCGGGCCCATTGGGATCTTTTGTCACGTCCGGCCTACCCATATGGTCGATAACGACAACACAAGGGAGGGAGTTGAAGAAGTCTAGTTTTTCATCGAGATCCGTGGCTTCAAAGTAGATCACTATATGCCATCCAAACTTTTCGATCTTTCTGATGACGTCGCGGTAGTAGTCATCCAGTTTTGGTTCTACCAATCGCTTTACGTAGTTGAATCGGACACCTCTCACACCAACCTCGTGTAAAGCACTCAACTCTTCATCAGTGACATCAGGTTTGATCGTCGCTACACCGCGAGCCTTACCGCCAGAGTGCAAAAGACAGTCGACCAACGCTCTGTTATCAGCTCCGTGACATGTGGCTTGGACGACGACATTGCGAGAAAAGTCGAGGTAGTCTCGTAGGGAATATAGTTGGTGTTTCGAGGCGTCGCAAGGTGTGTACTTCCGCTCAGGCGTGAAGGGAAACTGGGAGCTGGGCCCAAAGACGTGGCAATGTGCATCCACAGCGCCCGGAGGAGGCCTGTAGCAGGGCTTAGACGGGCTTTGGTGCCAGTGTAACCAATCGGCATCTGCTGTGCCCATCTGCTCAGACATTTAGACGTGTTCTTGGTGCAATGAAGCCTATTTATTCTTTAGAAAAATAGGCATTAACATTCTGAACATAGACTCATGAGATCGAAGTATAAGAATGCCCATTCATGGTAAAGAAATCGAGCAAGAATGTTCTCGCTAGCTTCGGCGGTTGAAGCTCCGACGCCCTACATGCACCAGCCTCGCCCTTCGGTCGCTGATAGTCCGCTGTAGATCTTCATACGCTACCTACTATAAGTAAATATTCTTAACCGTTCTAAGGGATGAGACGGAAGCGTACCTACGTAGTTGATATTGCTAGATTACATATATTGGATTGTTTTACCACAGATATCATCCCAGAATTCTGGATACCACGGTATGACTCTGGTGAATGTATTAACAATATAGTCTTTCCTCTTTTTGGGGATCTCTTCAAACACTCCATAGAGTATGTGTGATTATGTTATTAAACTTCAGTTGTCAAACTGCTATTATCGTTTCCAGAGGGTTGCTGTTTAATATCGCTAATGACCTAGAACAGGAAAAGACTTTGTTGGTCTTATTTATCACTCGACCACAAACAGATTAATCATTCAAAATTTTTCTACAAAAAAGGAAGGTAGTATTATTTGGGAGTCTAAAGACAAGAATACCTATGATTGCACCGCCCTTCGTTCTGACACTCCACGCAACACCAATTTTTAAATATGCAAGGCTTCGCTCTTCAAGCAATGAATCTAAACCCCTTGGTGACTGCCCGTCTTGATTCTTCATCAAGCCTATTTAAAGCAGCAGTATCACTGGGGTCGATCTGTACTGCAAGTTCCTCAAATTTACGATTCCCTCTCTGTAGCGACACCCTCAGTGCTGTTATCGTGGCGAGACCAAGGACCATGAAGGCAAGCGAAGCGCCCCAAGATACTCTGAAGGAAGGCGAATATTCATCGAGCCAGAAGTAACTAGCAAACAGCGCCGCTGAGTTGGAAATTGAGTTTGCGATACCGATGGCGGCTGCGCGCTTGATTGGAGGGCGGATAATGGTGGAAGATAGCCAGGTGTAGGTCGTGGAGTACACCCCAAATGATCCGGCCGCGACAAGGAAAGTAATGGCGTATCGTGGCCATTTTTCCCTCACAGGAAGGGCCATAAGCAGGACAGCGCCAATTATCGACATGATCATTGATACCAATACAGGTGTTGACCTGACTAATTGCTTGTCCGCATAAGAGGCAAGACTCAGTGACCAAATGAAAGCAAAAATGTACGGCGGGGAGGTTAGAAGAAGTGATTGGGTGTTACTTCTGAATCCAAGACTCTGGACCAGAGTTGGGAAATAGTGCGAGTACGAGATCGAAGCGGCTGCGCACATTTGTAGGCATGCAAACAGCCATGTGCGATAGTCCTTTGCGGCCCAAGTGACGCCAGCCATAACGGAGACTTTTTCGTCGAGAACCTCTTCACTGCCCGCATCTTTTGCCAGTCTTGCCTGTGCAACGATGCGCTGCTCTTCGGTGAGCCATTTTGTTGTACCCGGATAATCAGGCAGGAGAAGCATTGCAACGAATGCGATAACCATCGTTGCAATGCCCTCCAGTATGAAAAGCCAACGCCAGGCGCGTACGTTACCAACGTCAGTCATCCCTTCAAGTATTCCAGCAGATATGAGACCGGCAAAGGCGTTTGAGAGTAATAGGCCACAGATGAGTAGAGCCATTCGCTTTCCTAGTTCTTTCTTTGTGTACCAGCAAGAGAGAAAGTATACTGCGCCAGGATAGAACGGTGCTTCGACAAGGCCAAGGACGAGACGCAGAATGAGGAGGCCGGCAGCATTATGTGTGGCAGCTGTGCATCCACTGACGATTGCCCAAACTACCATTGTCAAGGGCTGTATT
This sequence comes from Acrocalymma vagum, assembly GCA_028476805.1. Lineage (NCBI taxonomy): Eukaryota > Fungi > Ascomycota > Dothideomycetes > Pleosporales > Acrocalymmaceae > Acrocalymma > Acrocalymma vagum. The sequence continues at coordinate 192,334 of JAQGEP010000001.1, read as the reverse complement.
TAATCAGCGTTCACTGGAACAAATACAATGAACCATTTATATACTCACCAGAAAGATTGACGGGCGCAACTTCGTCATTAACAATGTGGAAGGTAGTTGCATTATAACATAACCGACAGAGAACAATGCAATAGCGGTGTTATACACAGCTCCATTGACATTTGTGTCTTTCTGAAGACCATATAAACGGGCTTGAGTGATCTGAATGGTGATTAGATCATGAAGGTTCTATAATTTAACTGTTTCCTCACGCTATTCCGATCAAGATAACTGAAAATGTAGATAATAACTACAAGAGGCATGATTCTGATATCTGTTGTATGATTTAGCGAAGTTCGAAATGTTAAAGTACTATTCTCAGACCGACCTATAATACGCACGAGCTTTTTTTCAACCTCCGCAGAGAACTCGGGGGAGTATGAGTTGTATGTGGCTACGACATCATCTGAGGTCCCGTTCAAGTTTTCTTTCATCTCAACATCTTCCATGTAGCTTGTTTCATTTTTGTCCGCTCGATTGATCGGAGGCTCTCGAGGAGGTGATCCCATTGTTACAACATACAAGGCTGAAGAGAATCACGAAAATATATCAAACAGCAAAACCATAATTGATCAGTCTAGCATTTATAGAACCTGCTTGTTTTCGTCGCTCCGGCTATATGGATCCAGGTTTTGTTGAACTAGCCTCTTACCCCGGAATCCTTAGATGCGGGGTCTCCAGAACAAACATTTCCCCAATGAATCCCAGCAGTGCCTTACCAGGATATAGCTCTCCGGTCGGTTGATCTGAATCTCCCGTTTCGAATATCGGATTGCGACTGTCCGACCTTGCAACCCCGCTTGTGCAACGATCGGCAATTGTTATGCAGTTGCTTATCTGGGATAGTGCTTGAAACAAGTTGTAGTGAACCTATACTTTATTGGATGCAGAGCGTATTCCGGTGAATGCAATTATGTGCAGCAAGGATATGTGTAGACTAAGTCGAGAAGGTAGCAATAAAGCTTGTGTAAGTAAGCCAATGAAATGAGTGGTCTTCACCTCATGAGTGACTATCACTGGCGTATCATTTTCCTATGAGTGTTCATATGCCGTCGCCAGATGGGTCTAGACTATTGTCCTTTCTATACACTTCTTGTAGATAGTACAAAGAATTTCTCCTGCTACAGGCCAGCCTACCTAATCTTAGTAAAACACAGACTCCAAGGTTGCATGGAGAGAAAAACGTATTCATGGCATTGCAGACATGCGTTCATACATTTCGCAAAATTAGATCCCGCAAACCGTTGTGGAAGGCAAGCTCATCCAATGCAGTCTTAATACTTTCCCACAGTGTAGCCGCAATGCGTGACCAGAAGCCCAGCCCCGAAGCCTGATATCATTGTTCGCGGTCTCAAAGGCTTTCTGTCGAATTTTGGAACAAAGATTGGAAATGACGGAAGGCAAAGATTTCTGACACATGTTCGCACTTTTTGCTTTACCTTTACGGGCTCTTGGAATCAAGTTACACCTATTAACACTAACTTTAGTCAAGCATGTTACGATTCTCCATAAATGCGCAATACAAAATCGTGAAGGACCAACATAATCCAATATGGCATCAAGCATTGCCAATCCAATCTATATTGAAGCTTCATGTAGGGCCTTGAGCCTGGTTCTCATTGGCCATGGAGGCCGCCATGAGCTGGGGGCTTTTATTCCGATGCATGATCTACAGAGACTGCGGGGAAAGTGTTTGCGCTAGAACCTCGGACACTGAGTCCCCGATTACCAGTGAGTGATGTAAGCTGCAAAACAATCACTGAAGCCGACTTCTAATGTACTGTCCTTTGAGTGTATACACTGAACGCTAGTAGTTAGACTATTACTGCCCATTACATTACCCCTGCAGCGAACTGCCTGTCCTAAGTCCGTCTTCAGACCCATCCTGGTTACATCCTACCCTACATCTACAACTAGCACTGGCCTACTAGAGAACAGGCACTGAAAATGGCTACCACAGCTTTTCAAAATGTGGGCATTGTAAGTATTGGAGATATGGGTTTGGGAATCGCTCGAGTACTCATTGCTCATGGCTATCGTGTGTTCACATTCGCCACCGATCGGAGGTATTCATTTTGATCTAGATGCTGTCAAAACGATGCAGGCTAATCGTATCCTGACAGTGAGAGCACACAACAGCGCGCTCGAAATGGGGGCATCAATCTAGCGCTGACATTGGAGCAACTTGTATCTTCAACAGCATGTATCCTATCTATTGTACCTCCTCGGGACGCCGAGAAGACTGCTAAGCGAATCTTCGCTGCTACACCAGTCGGAGTCGGAGTCCGCAGTCAACCACTATACTACGTGGACCTGAACTCCATATCACCAGCTTCAGCAATGAGAACGGAAGTACATTTTGCTTCGAATTTGAACATCGTTCTAATCGATGGAGGTATCATTGGTGGTGTGCCTTACGATAAAGGCAGCATGGAAGGGAAACCGAATTGGCACTGCCCTTCACTAATAGTCTCAGGGACATCGAAGCTTCCCGATGCAGAGCTATGTAAGATCCTGAACATACATCATCTAGAGAAGCCTATTGGCGTTGCCACTGGCCTGAAGATGTGTTATGCTGTCACTACAAAGGGCTTCTACTCCTTGGCAATCCAATCTTTCACCACAGCGCAAGAACTTGGTGTTCTTTCCGAGTTGAGATCTTATTTGGAAAAGTATAATCCCTCGACATTGAAACTTGCGGAGACTGGTCTGGTTGCTATGCCACCTAAAGCATATCGATGGGTCCACGAAATGTTGGAAATTGCTGATACTATGGAGAATCCGGGAGGCTTTGACAAAAACCTGTGAGGTTTTTCCATGAAGTTGTAACTGATATGAATACCGCCTAATGCTAAACTAGGTTTCAAGCGGTTGCGGAAGTATATCGAGTTGTTGCACAAGACACAGATCTTGGTATGGAACAGCCAGGAGCGAGAGTGCGAGGTCACACAGTGGAAGATGTCGTGACGCTTTTGAGCGAAGGAATGAGGACAAAAAAACTCAAAGCGGATTAAGTTAGGCCTAAGATCTACAATTGAAAAAAAAAAAACGTTGCTTGACGAGGATTGTTTAGTATTCTCATTTTTGCTGCTCCAGGACTAATATTCAAGACTAAAGCTGCAATAATAGACTTTCATTGTGGATTGAGTTTGCAAAACAGGGCATCAGCTGTGATTGGGTACTTTTGATTTGGTCTTTTCAAGGCGACACTCTTTTGTGGACTTATTGAAATTATTAGTCGACCCTCCCCCGCTCCTACTCTGGAGTTACAGTACTAAGTCACTGTTACCCAGTATCTTGAGCATCAGTAGAGAGCTTAACAGCCATTCAAGCCATCCTGCCTCCACCCTGCATACATATGATAGCTCAACTTTCACGGCTCAGGCAGGCTGAAACCTTCAACAGTATAGTCTGACGTGTGTGCAATGCTCTGCCTCCACAACGTCAACCCCTCTTTTATCCATTTCAATACCAACTGCTTCCTAAACTAAGTGCATCGGTCCCCGTTTTTCTTCCAAAAGCTGTTCCAAATCAATATTTGGATTAGAACTGCAGCGGAAATCCCACCGCAATTTGATCTTCTGCGGTAGATGAACAGCCAGCCACTTGACTATTATCATTAGGTATTGTGCCGGTTTCGTTTTCTATGTCAGACTCCTCTAGCTCAAAGCATACCAGGATGATTTTCAAACTTGGAAAAGCTTTAATAGTCGACTCAAACATTGTCTCTCCATCTGCCGAAGGATGTGCTGCCCAGTGTAGCCCTTTCTAATGGCGATATGGTTCCTCGTGAGATTTGAGGCAAATTTCCAGCTTGTTGAAGAAAGAACGTATCTCTCGTCTCATACAGTCATACACAACGAGCGATCTCGACGGTATTGCATCGATTACAAGTAAATAGGGAAGATAGTTGCGCACATAACAGCTGCGCCTGTCGGGGCTTGGTTCTATTCATGTGAATCGAACTCTACACGTGTAATTTATACTCTGGTTTGTTGTCAGCTATGTCCTAAGCCATTCTTGTGTTATTTGTGAAAGTAATGGAAGATTCAACACACCAAACTTAAGCTTTAGCTCACTTGCAGTTGCCAACGCAGCCTTGGCCCAAGTTCTACTACCTCACATATTTATCAGTGCATCACATTCATAGATCAAATGTGGGTAAAACAACCAATGTATCAATCTAAATCTATCTAAAATCTATTCTAACCGTCTATGGAATGCCAATGCTGCGTCAATCACAGCCAGTCACGCAAAACGTCCCAGTGAGCTTCATCCATGCGCTCGTAACCCTAAATCTTGTTGGATACTGCGTGATCTAAGCGGGATTTGTCCATGGTTTTGTCCACGGCTTTGCCTTCTCAGCCGTCCATGCGGCTTTCAGCTTCTTGATCTCCTCCGCAAAATCGGTGAATTTCTTCTTGTTGTCGGTATCTACGCTCAGCTTTCCAATAAGATCCGTAATACCGTCGACACCCGAACTGGAACCTGACCGGGATGGTGGTCTGCTTGCTGCTGGTGTGGGCCAATAGTCTTCTAGTAGGGCGATATACTCTTTCATATCGGTATCAACCCTTTTGTCAGCTTTCTCAAATCGCTCATCCATGTACTCGTACCAGTACTTCCTCAACTCCTGGCGTTCCCATGGCCTAAACTTCTTTCCTTCTCTTTCTGATTCACGGGGGAATTTTGGCAGTTCCGTATCGATTAACTCAAGTACCTCACCGATTCTTTCCACCTGAGTCTTGAAAATGGCTGCTATCTTGTCGCTTCGCATGTACTGGCGAGCACCCATGAGATACTTGACTCGCAGATAGCCTTTCTTGGCGGCGTCAATGTCGTCGGCAGTCAATGACTTGCGGGTTTTCTTTGCGGCTGCCTTAGTCTGCCCTGCGATCAAATTATACATTGTGTCCTGGCTGTACGTATGACCTTCGTTGTCCTTTGTTCCTTTAAAGCTCCACATCTACGTTTTAAATACACGTCAGTACAAGCTACTTGAAGTTGTGATTGTCCGTGTACACTTACGTTACTCTTTGCTGGAGTGTTGATGGGTGCGTGAAGCCAAACAAACTCTTCTTCGAAATTGTCGACTCCGGGATATGCTTGTTTGACAATGTTAATCGGGCCTCCTGTCAACGTCTTCCCTTGAAACTGGACTGTTAGCTCTTTGCGGTAACTGCCCTTCCAGTGCTCCTTGAGATATCCACAAAAGTCCATAGAAGGGTCGTCTTCCACGTTCTCCTCCGGGTTGGGAAATAGTGTGCCCGCTCTCTTCGTTGTGAGCCACTTGAAGAAGTTCGTCACGGTCTGCCACTCGAGTATGTGCTCAATGTGCCACTTTTTCCTATCCGCGCCCTGATCGGTTTTCTGATCAGGATCCCATGTGAATTTATCGCACTGTTCTATTGGGTTATAGGAGTAGAAAAGAGCTTTTTTCGGCTAAATTTGTCATTCAAGGTTAGCATATAAGTCCAAAAAGGGGCCGACTTGCAGCAATCAGCTGTTTTTATGGAGTGAGAAGTACTTACCATTGAATTTGAACTTGGGTAGTTGAGCGCATTAAACTGGATTCCACAAGCCGTTCCCGTTTTCCTATGGCCTGAGTGATTCTCTTCGGTTTTCTCCTCGACTTCATCTTCGTCCTCTCTCTTCTCTAACTCCGCCCTGCTTTCGACCCGCACTCTGCTGCCGACGAAGCCACCATTATCCTCGTCAACGCTTCTTTGTATAGGACGCGCCTTCCCCGTTCCCTTCCCTGTTCCCTTGCTCGTTCCCTTGCGCACGCCAGGTTTCAATAAATCTGCAGCAAGCTGCTTGCAGTCCTTGGTAGGTCCAAGCTTGGGTACAGCGGACGTTCGAGACGGCTGGCCTGACGTGACTGAAGATGAAACCCCCTTGATAGAAGACGGTGCCCCCTTAAGTGAGGATGATGCTCCCTTAACTGGAGAAGGTGATGGTTTGCCTGGAGACGGGGATGGCTTTCCCGCTACCGGCGACTTGACAGGCACAGGGGACTTGACAGCCGCAGGAGACTTTGCTGGTGACTTTTTAGGATCTGCAGGCTTTGGCCCAGTATTGGTTTTCCCTTTCGACTTGGTCGCGCGACTCTCCAGATTGCTCTGAAGCACCGCATATGTTACACCACTCTTCCCATCGAACTCTCCGCCAGCCACCTTTTTGGTTCCAATGCACTGCAATACAATAGAATTAAATGCGGATTTGCATTCCTCGACGTCATGGGCCTTGTCGCCATGGCGCACTTGGAAGACAAAGTCGCCTAATTGTTCGCTGATTGTGTTGCTATGTTCATCGGGACGCTGGCAGAGGCTGGAGACAGAATTTGCAGCCGCATCTTTGAGTTCGGAGAGCTGAGAAGTAGACCATTTTGTGCGAAGCTGGTTGGAATTGCAGGTTGGATCTCCATTGACACCAAAAGCGTGCAACCCCGTAAGGGCTGCAATGAGCGGCAGTCCGGCTGCTCGCATATTGGAAATTCAACAATCTAACGAATGAAAGGATAAAATAAATTGACTGAAAAGACTGAATGTAAAGGAAGTAAAATAAATGAAACAAGAACGAAAAAATGAAGAACGAATGAAGGATGAGAAATGAAAGGGAACTGATGGAACCATTAAGATAGAAGAAGTAGCACATTTATACAAACTTTCATCACTTTTCTTCGGAGTATCTGTACGCCCTACTATCGGATTCATGCTCCCAGTCGCATGGAGAATGTCGGTGTAGCACAGAAGAGCCATTCCGCCTCTCCGTCTTACACTGAGCGCGTGAACATCCTTCGCCCAGTTGTCCCCTATTTTCCATGATTTCTTGAGGCTTATGGCCCCTTCGGCTCTGCACAGTGGTGGTGATACAGCAGATAAGCACCGCGTTTGCAGCTGCCACGCTGGCGCCACGCAAGTTCAGCAGGCATCTCATCCTTTTCGCAACACAAATGGCTTTGCTCTACATCGAAACGTCTCCTCCGTCTTGCGCGCCTCTTTGGCCATACATTCGAACTTAAGACAGAACAAATGTAGTGTTACACTCTACGCCTAGTCTTCAGGATATTGCCTGCCTAGCCGAATACGAGTCTACCGAGTATTCATAGCAAACCTTTTCAACTTAGGTGCATACTTAATGCTTATCAAGAACTTATTGAAATACCGAGATCGGTAGGGCTGAAGTCGACGTATAAGCATAAGCGTCCTTGATTGGATTGCTGCCCCGGCGTGCTTACGCAGCTGTAACAGGGGATCGTGGAATTCCGTAGGGCTGAACATCGTTAAAGGCACTGCCACACTAATCAGGTATGTAGGTACGGCTCCACAGTGCGCTAATTCTGTGATCCCCGGTTATTCTTCTGCATAGTGGCCTCCGTTTTGCATCGTATTCGCGCTGCACTACCAGTGTGAGTACATTTGACGGCTTCCGAACTAAGGCGGATTAAATGAAAACTGTCACACGAACAGTAGACCGAAGAACACCAAATTGGGGGCGCATATTCGTATTTATACGAGATCTGTGGTTGAAATGTTTTCTGTAGCCTTCTATACGTAATGCTCGCAAGTGACAGGATTTCCATTCAACCTCTGAGCCTTCAAAGGGCCTTAAAGAACATCTTGACCACTGGAACACAGCAAGCTTCCAAGTCGCCATAGCTACCGAAGACGAAAAATTGAGTGCAATACTTTAAGTTTGGCATCATAAGAGCAATCAGCAAACCTCAACATTCTCGCTGGATTGTAGACATAGGGCCATCAATACTTATTCAAATTTGCATGAAGTGAAATTGAACAGTACCCATCCCTGACACTTGAACGTTTCATAACATAATCGCGGACTGTAAAGTGATTACACGTCCATTTCATCAACCCCGAGATGCGTGCTTACATGTGGTTGCCCACTGTGATGAAAAATGACAAGCGAGAGAATCCATCTACAGATGGGGTAATTACGAACCATGAATTCATCGTGAATTATACCGACGGGTAGCGATGACACACTAGATCAAACCTGTCCAGTCCCGTGAATAGAACGATGCCTGGGTAGCCTTGGCAAGGCAATCACTGGCAGGAATCAAATCAAGTTCTCTGAGCCAAGAACACAAACTTCACAATATGAACAAGCTCCATCCTCATTAGCTATGATACTGTAGTTTCAGAGTGTGGGGCTGGAGCCTTCATTTGTTGATCGACATTGAAATTCAGCATATTCAAGAAGAGTGCACAAAAGGAGCACCACGGAAGGAGTACTGGAACCACCACAACAAGAGCACGTAATTATCATCAATAGGGACATGAAACCACACATGAGGCATCATTATCATCATAGTCAACCAAAAAAATCATTTCCGAGCATGTTCACCCAATTGATTCACGCCCGCTGGTCCCAACAATTCTTTGACAAGGTAACAAGTCTCTCAACAACCCGCCAACTCAACCCAAAACGCACCGTTCAGTTATAAAAGCACAAATGGACCCAAAGAAAATCATATCAAGGCACCTCCCTACAAGAACGTCTGGGGGCAGACCAGTGATGTCAACCTGGCAACGACAGGTCAGACTGGGGCTCATAAGACGAGGTAGCCTGTGGGAAGTGCGCGGTGTTAGCCAAAGCTATGCAGGACGACTTGGGTGGCCAATTTAGCTTAGCTTGAACTTCATTGCTCTTGAGCAATAGACACGTCATGGCGTAACAAGTTCAATCGGACCAGTGATGACACTTGTCGTTGACAAGCTGGACTGACGTCAGAACCAAGCTGCGTACCACTTGTAACTGCAATACCGGTATTGATTTGCGGGCGTGCAGGTTCGTGAAGCTTGATAGCAGACTGATTGTGATGACTTGTCTAGGACAAACGAAGATGAATGTGAATGAGGTCGTGGAAATCTGTTGAGATTGCGCGGTGTTAGCAGAAGCTATGCAGGACGACTTTTATGGTCAGGACTTGTGCTTCATCATTGGTCGAAGCCTCAGAGCGTAACAAGGATGCCTTTACTCCATCCGCCTTTGAAAACTGCCACTCTGTCTACTCCCAACAAAGATATGACGTGCGTAGGTCATGGCATTTGCCGACGGCATCCATGAAGGACGAGAGGAAGAACAATGGGGGTTCTGAAAGAGCAAGAGAAGATGTCGTGAAGTCATCAGACAACTGAATACGGAAAAAGGAACAGTGATGGAAGAAATCCAGGAGTGTGTTGGGAAGAAGAGAGGATAGGAAATGGGACGAAGAGGAGGTTTTTATGCTGCGGGAGTACGCGTCCTGCGCGCAATAATTCCTTCCATAGGTAATCTTTGTTTTGTTTCTTGTAGTGAGCAGTCGTATCTTGGAGATAGGGATGACACTGCGTTATACGGCGGGTCGTGATCGGAGCCAGACACAACTAGCAAAAACATTCAGTTTGTGTGACGTATTTCCTGGCTGTCACGATGCATTATCTCGGACTTGAGTCAAGAGCGCATGTCCACATTTCAAGCTACGTTTGTGAATTTGCTGGGATCCCACTTTCCAGTTCAGTGTGCTCTAATCCTCAGTGCGGTATCTTCGTGGGCTGAGCACAGCCGTAGGGGCACGGAAACTGGACGCTGCGCGAAATACAAATTACATTTGAACTGCTGCACTGCCTCGTATATTGTTATCCAAAACGCCGTCAGTAATGCCCAGATAACGCCTGCAATGCTACCCTGACCTTCAATATCCCTTCCCTATCCCTCAAATTGCCTTCTCCCGCCCACATCTGCCGAGTTTTCCACCCCAAAGGCATCTTCAAAGCTAGCCAGCTTGACCGCCCACATATCCGTGGCTTTGTGTCCCGATATTATGCCTCCATCTTCATCCATGTCAACATCCGCAGAATCTTCAGTACCATCCCATGCCCCATCTCCCACCCATCGAAACGCTAACACTGCACCATCTTTCAATCCGGCGCCTTTCGGACAATCTTTCACGTTCGAGGGAGTCGCGAGCTCGCCGCCATTGCTTTTTCTAGCTCGAGCCTTGCCACTAGCTTTTACTTTTCCCTTGCCTTTACCTTCGTCTTCATCGTCTTCTTGTCCAGTGTACTCCCACTCACCTAGCTGGAAGCCTTGCTCTGCATCATTCATGTTGATAGGCCGACCAAGCTGAATTTCTGAGGGTGATGATGGAAGTGGTACTGTTTCGCCGTCGGAATCTTTCAGTCCAGTTTCCTCGAGGGCGGTGAAGAGTTGCGATTTGATAGTGCTAAAGGTATGGAGCGGATCGACGTGGAGGAGGATGGTGGTTTTGCGGGACTTGAAGCGGAGAGTCCAGGATTGCGGCGAGAAGTCCGTTGAAGTCATTTTGTATACGAAGAAAGAAGAAAAGAAAAAGCGAATCGCCGTAAGATCCTAGAATATGTAGATATTTCGGATGGACTGGGGTAGGTGAGGGGCAAGCAACGAAATGGATGAATATATGTTGCAAGACAAATGAAACGCGTCCTTCCAACTTTCTATTGAGACAGAGAGGAATCTGAAGGGTTTTGTAGGTGTATTGACGCGTCGTGGAGGGAGCTGCAAAGGTAACAGTGGCGGCGGGGTCATCTTGTCGTGAAGGTAAACCCTGGTCCAAAATGCTTGGCATCTCCGAAGCTTCCTCGCGCGATCAAAGCTTTCTCGACTTCTATTCAACACCCTTCTCACATCCGCACCCATTGCACGCTTCATATTACAGAGCCCGGTTGAAAATTTGTTTGAACAATTTCATTTCGCTCTATTTCGCCATTCACAAGTTATTGACTGAGCACTGACGCCGACAATCACTCCACTCTGCTCCGCATCACCTCCGCCGCAACCCCCCGAAGCCCACTATCAACCGCCCAAAAATCGATCAAATCGTCATATACAGCTATGGCGACGGCGTCGGCAGCTGAGCCGCCGGCTGTCGAGTCTCCTTCAACCACAAAACCCCCTACAACCTTCAATGCTTCACCTAACCGTCTCGGCATGCGCTTCGATCAGCGCCTCCTTCTCACGACCTTCGCCTCTTTCTGGTGCGGGTTTGCACTCGGATCGACTTCAGCCGGTCATATGGCATCATTACGGTTCCGAGCCGAGAACGCCCACCGCCTGCCCACATCTCAGCCCGGCTGGTACCTATATCATAAATCAAAGAACTATTACAAGACAAAAGTTGGAGTAGTGGAGGGGGTGCGCAAAGGGTGCTGGGTCGCAGCTTGGACAGGTATGTTCTTCATCATCGAAGAGAGCCTAGACGTTTTCCGGGGGACATGGCGCGCAGGTCGGACTTTACAGGAGATGGAAGGCGTGGATGAGTTGGACCTGCCCTCGATTGACTCAGGCGTTGGAAGAAGTAGGGATTTCGTGTCCACCACAATGGCTGGTATGGTGACAGGTGGGCTATGGAGCGTGTGGAATCAATTTCCTATGGTCACGGCGGCTCGTACAATCCGTATGGGATTAATTGTAGGATTAGGGTACGGGCTGGGCCAAGACGCTTTGACTTGGGCGAGAGGAAGGTCAATCGGTTATATTGACGAGGCAGAGAGTTGGATCTACAGGGGCGCGAAGAACAGACGGAAACAGCAGGACGAAGAAAAGGATGAATAAGAGCAAGATAGTTTAGTGGGCGACTGGATGTGAAGGTGAGCAAAATAGGATTGCAACACAAGATACCCCGCTCTATACAACGACTTTAAGCAACAACAATCTCGTTCATCAATACCGTTTTTGACCGATCCGGAGTGCAACCTCATCAGCCAACGCATGTTAAGTCAACAAACACACTTGAGGAGAACTTTTCTTGCACATGGGTTCATTTGCAGGCAAAAGTAAGCTTCCAATCGCCGTCTCTTTAACATTCGCTAATCATGTCTAGGCAGCCGCCCTAATTCGCATTTCCCGTATCAAAATTTCTATTTGCTTGGCTATCAGCCGCATCTCTAAATATTATTCCACCTAATCAACGTGTCTTTCTGCAACTAACTCTCCCCAACCAAACCTCAAACCACTACACTTCTATGAAGAATGCGCCTCATCCGCTACAATGTCGCCACAACTCTCGACGGCTTCATCGCCTCAGCTGACCACACAACACCATGGATTATCGAAGACCCAACCATCAATTTTCCCGCTTTATACGCGCAATTCTCAACCTTCATCATGGGGCGAAAAACCTACGAAACGATGCTCAGTTTTGGCACCGACAACCCCCTCAAAGACCTGTCCCGCGAGTCACTGATTATCATCAGTCGATCCATGAAGCAAGATGACTATCGCAGTATCACAATTATCAACAACGATGTTGTGGACCATGTCAAAAGTTTGAAGAATGCAGAGGGCAAGGATATATGGGTTATGGGTGGAAGTGACTTGGTGGGTACATTGCTTGGGGCGGGATTAGTGGATAGGATCGAGGCAGCGGTCATGCCGGTTGTTATTGGGGAGGGAGTAAAGATGGTTACGCCTCATAAGGAAAATACCAATGCGAAGGGGTGGACGTTGAAGTTGGAGAAGGTGGAAAGGAAGGAGAGTGGCATTTTGATGACGGAGTATGGGGTTATTTATTAGGTGCAGGATCTTCTTTTATGTGTAAACAACATGAAATCCAATATTTTGGCCCATATACGATATTTCCTAACTCCAAAGCAACGCAAGCTGAGTCCCTATCAGAACCAAGGCGATTCATGCGATTGATCCAAGTAATACGAACCCCATAGAAGCGAGTCCAAAGCCAAAATACCATGTATCAACCTCCACCATAACAACACAAATCCCCCCAAAATGCCATCCCAACTCCAACCCTTCCCTCCTGTCCTGTCCTCAATCCGATCCAATCCGATCCGATACAATCCAACAAACATCTTTTATTCAGAATAGAAGAACGGTACAAATCCATGTCTAACCACCACATTTTCCACACATTAAGCCACACTCAAACAAGCGCCGATCCGAGATAGGCTCTCATCGTACGGCATCTCCTGAGGATGGCACCTATATACGCCTATATCCTCTCCGAAAACTCAGGAACGGGGAGTCGCGGCAGAGGTAAGTTTTGTGGCGTTGGCGTTCGGGATCTGATTCAAGTAAGTAGTAAAGTTTCGTTGGAGATAAGATGAGGTGTTTTGGGATATGGGCGTGATGGCACGTGTGTGGCTGGGCTTGGCTTTGTTTATAGGTGGTTCGTGTATGTGCAGGTATTTGGAGAAGGGGAGAAAAGAAGAGGTCTATGAAATGGAATGGAATGTCACATGATGCTATGGTTTTAGAAAGTCAGGTTTAAAGTTTTGATTCATTACGCTGAAGCCAGAGTGTACAGACGAGTATCACAGGGATTATTATGCATTCACTATCGTATCATTATTATACCGCTCCTCAAACTCAGGAGTTCCAGTCCCTAATCTCTATTTCCCGTTTACATAGCACTCTTCTCCTTAACAGCCTGGCCCATAGTCTGCGCATCAGTAACATAGCTCTTGAACTTGCGCGCAGGGACCTTCTTGATGAACATCTCATCGAGCTCCTCATACGTCCTGCCCGCAGTCTCAGGCTGGTAGAACCACAGATACACTAAGCACAAAACAGCCAGACCGCCGAAGATGAAACCAAGACGACCACCGAGGTTGAGCTTGTCCGGGTTGAACAGGAAGGGCAGCACGAAAGACCACATAGTGTTGAGGCCGTTCTGGAGCGCGAGGCCGATGGCGATGGTCTTGATGCGGAGACGAGAGGTGGAGACTTCGCAGAGAATTGTGTATGCGGTTGCGCCGATGGTGACGTTGTACCACCAACAGTAGATCAAGATCATGGCAATGGCGCCTTTGAGCCCGGCTTGCGATCCTTCAACGGCGCAACCAGCCATGGCGAAAAGAATGACGGTCAGAACAACTAGTCCATAGAACGTCAGGTTGCGGCGTCCAATTCGATCAACCAGGAACCAGGACATGATGTTGCCCGTGAGCGAAAGCACCTGCTGGACAATCTGGAGCTTGAACGACATTGATGTGGAGAATCCGGCGAGCTGCATGTAGTAGGTGGAATAAGAAGCAGCGAAGACGACGCCGGAAAGAGCCTGGATAGACAGCGGCATGATGGAAATAATAGTGCGGCGTAGGTTAGATTTGCGGAAACACTCGATGTAGGTAACGCCTTCGGTCTCGGCGCGGACTTGCTCAAGGGTGGTCTTGATAATGGCGAGCTTCTTCTCGCCTTCGTAGCCGCGGTGTCCGAGGCCGTGGAGAGCTTTGAGCGCTGCGTCTTCGCGATCCTTGGATACGAGCCACCATGGAGACCTGAGAATTATTAGTTTTATGAATGTGTGTCGGAAATGATGCGGAGACGTACTCGGGCATGAACCAGACAAGAGCAGCACCAATCACTGCAAATCCATACTGGGCAACGAAAATGGCGCGGTAAGCCCATCGTGTCTCATATTGGCCAGTGGAGTTCACGATGAGAGCAACGGTAAGGGGTCCGAGGGTCCAAGCCATGGCAGTGAAGCAGGTTAGCATACCACGAAGAGCAAGAGGAGCAACCTGTATTGCCCGTCAGTGATTTTCTCAGGATTTTATTCATCAGATGGTAAACATACCTCTCCAATGTAAGTGACGGTGATCGATGCAAGAGCACCTGATGGGAAACCATTGAGGAACTTTCCACCGAAGAAGAGGGCAGGGGAGGTCGAAACGAATTCCATCGTGATGGCTGCGAACGATAGGACGAGGCACAGCATAACAGTATAACGCCGACCAATCCAGTCAGCGATCTGACCACAACCAAGAGCACCAACCACAGCACTAGAAACCTGTTAGTCCTAGAAAATGGCTGATCTTCGAAACGCTGTAAATACTCACGAGGCGACGGGAGCACCCTGGAAAGCACTCTGCCACTGGGCTTCAATGACATAGTCTGTGGCTCCAGTTGCAGTGGTGTACGCATGGCCAAAATCCTGTCGGAATCGCGGAATACCCATTACATTACCCGCAGCTTGACCCTCGAACGAGACAAGCAGGACGAGCCAGACAGCGTAAACACTCCATGCACATGCCCATGGGTACTTTTTGAGAGACTCGAGCTTGCCAACCTCGTGTTCCTCGGCGTTTCCTAGGTGGCCCAGCTGAGCAGTCTCCTCGTGGGTGGCAGTGGGATTTGGAGCATGTTCGTTGACCTCTACAGAGGTGTTTTTGTCGGCGATGGCGGCCATGGCTTCGAGTGGGAGGTGTGCAGCAGAAGTTGATGGAGGTGCTTGCAAGACAAAGAAACAGAAGACGAGAGAAGTTTCCTACTCGACCCAGGACCGTGGAATGAGAGCACCCAAAGCTGTGGATGTGGGTCTTTGAGAGAGTGCAGATCGAGAGTCTTTATATTCTGGAGAAGTATGGTGGACGACATGCGGGCCCCCGTCTGGGGATGGCGTCTCCGGGTTCCACCATGCCCAATTTTTTGCCTCGAGCAAACCTGGTAGCCACTGAATGAAGGACAGGCAAAACTTCGGATCAAGCTATGGCTCCCCAGATCCAGAGACTTGGAGCCCGTGTTCTATCGGCCCTTTTCTCAGCAGATGGCGTCGAATCACGCAGCACCAGTGCTTCGTTGGCTTGCGGCCCCGAACCCTAAAACAGCCTTGTTGGATCGAACTTGGCCGTGTCCAGAAGCTGAAGCGACAGCTGAGATGATCTGCCCGTTTAGGAACTGGCAAGCACTACAAGTAATTTGTAGACGCAGTTGAAACAGGCGAGCATGACGCCGTTACGCGTTGCGGAGGGAGGTCGGTCGAGGATGGGGGTGGATCAGTTACCGAGGTGTTCCCCGTCATCGGTGTGGAGTCGCAAGCATGCAAAATTGCGGGTTAGGAGAGCCCGAGATTCGTCAGTCCTTTTTGATGCTCAGGAGATGTCGTCTGGAGAATTTTTTTTTAATGCGCCTTCATCTAGCTACGGTAGTTGATACTCTTCAAGATTGGGTCTGAAAATGAAACACAGAGGTAGGAGCTACCATAGGTACTCTCTAAGAAACGGTCAAGGTACCTGGGTCCAATAGGCAAGCAACATGATGCTCTGATACATCTCTCCAGATCTTTAGGAAAGTACCGATTCAAGACCAACAACGTGTGCAGCAGCGGCTAGAGCCGAAGCTCAGTCCCGATGGAGATGGAGTGCTGATTCCCTATTCCCCACCCGGCACCACCGAAATATTCCCGGTCCCGACGAGCTGAATAAGGGATGATGAATGCCCTACCTCAAAGCTACTCAAACTATCGTCTCGCTACACCATACACTACCTTTCTTACTAAATACTACTTTTTCAGTATTTGTAGGCTTTACTAACCGCCAATCCAAGAGTCGAGATCTCTGCATCTTCGACTGCAAGTCTTAGTATTATTGCTTGTTGCCCCCTTTGTCGGCTAAGGGCTTCTCCCAAGCACAAGCCACGCGTAAGCCTCGACGAAACAACACGGAGATGCCTGAGCCACTATGCGAACATGTTCAGGCCACACGTGGTGAGTGAATCTGGGCAGGGCACGAGTTGAGAATATGGGGTACATGGAGGCTATCTCGCCGATTCGGGTTTAGGCAGTAATTGCCATGTAGAGACACCCCTGATTCAAACAAGTGTCTGGTAGACTTCTTTCACGAGTCAGACATAGGATCTGTATGAGATGGTCTTCGCTTCGTGGCTATTTCGTATTGCAGTTTTTGTTTTTAAATATGGTCGTCTGTCTAGATCATTATTTACGCCTGTACATGTATGCAGCCCATGATTGTGGAAATATTATTCGCCTTGTGTCTCGCTCATAGAACGTTCTCCGCTTCATCTACAATCTGCACCTTGATGCTTCCGTTGCTTAGATTGCCGCATGTGTGTAGTGCGTCTAAAGCCTTTTCCAGGGGGTATGTATGCGAGACGAGTGGTTTGAGATCGAGGATGCCACCCGCCAGGCACTGTAGACCTGCAGGCCACGTGTCGCGGTAGCGGTTGATGAATTTAAGATCAATCTAGAAAAAGGGTTAGCAAGTTCAATCATAGGGAAAAGCAGTGGTGCCTGCAGGAAGCCGCATTGGTATCGCTGAGAGGGGTGAGCCTGACTTACCTCTGCCAATGAAAGATGCATGAAAGGAAGGTTATTCATGATTTCCCTACCAACACCAATAACCATAACAGTTCCACCTCTCCTTGCAGTATAAGCAGCAGTAACCACACTATTCTCCACACCCGTGCACTCCAAAACAGTCTCCGGCGCACCATACTCGCCAACAGACTCGAAATCGAACAACTTCCTAATCTGCTCTGCATTTCCTTTTGCGTCCAAATTCCGGTCAACTTGGTACGTCGTAGCTGTCGGCACAAACTTCTTTGCAAACTCGAGTCGCCTGGGCTCCAAATCGGTGATTACAAGTGGGTGTGCGCCAGAGGCTCGAGCAGCTGCAAGAGCAATCAGACCAATTGGGCCTGCACCGCAAATCACCGCGCCACGGCCTAGAGACAGTCCGGCGGATTTGATACCATGCATGACTACTGATAGCGGTTCGAGCAGGGCGCCTTCGGCATAAGAAACATTGTCGGGGAGTTTGTGACACCATTTCGCGGGATGCGTCTTATAGCGTTGGATTGTTCCGTCATAAGGGTAAACACCAGCAAACTGGACATCTTCGCAGAGATTGTAGCGACCGTCCATGCAGAGGAAACATTCTCCGCAGGGGACACCGGGTTCAACAGCTACTCGGTCACCTGGATCCAATGTTAACCCTTACCATTCGTCACTGATCGCAAATTATGCAAGCATACCAGGCTTGAGTTTTGTTACTCCCTCACCGCATTTCAAAACGACACCAGCGGCTTCGTGCCCTAGAATGCAGTCTCCTTCTACCACAAGCGAACCAATTTTTCCGTGTCGCCAGAAGTGTATGTCAGATCTAGAAGAGTGTTAGCATTACATCCCAATCTCTATGTTTAGGCGCTATCATCTCATACCCGCAAACACCAGTAGCCTTGATGTGCAGCAAGACCTCCCCCTTCCCAGGCGCATAAACCGGCGCCTCGACCTGCTTTAGATTATGGTCTGCCGTGACCTGCAACGAAGGATTCGGAAGAGGCGCAGAAAGCGTAGCTTTCTTGACCTGTACAGGTCCGTTTGGCGTGCTGGATGCGAGATCCGTCACCGGAGCATCAGACACAATTGACGGCGACATGATGTTCGCAGGGCGCTGGAAAAGGAGGCTCACTGAACGACGGTGGAAGAGTAAACATAAAAATTAGAAAAGGAGGGGCGAAATGAAAGAAGACTGCCACGCGCAAGACCAACTTCAAACACGTGCTGGCGCGTTCCTTTTGGCAAAGTAAAATGCCCAAATAACTTCCCGAAGTGCTATCCGGAGCAACTGCGGGGTGTGGCAAGTAGAATGCTTCAGAGGGTGAATGTTAGGCACAACCTCGGTGTCATATCTCATTGGCCAGACAAGTCTACACCATCGGAGAAATTCTAGATCTAGTGCTTATAATTTCCCGTTTGGACTTCCCTAGTCATCTAGCATGACGCCGGATTACCCAATCTGGCAACATAGGCACCGCAGCGATCGAGACTCGTAGAAAACTGCTAATGTTTCCAGTTGGAAGGCAGTGTTGAAGTAGAGTCGGGTGTTTTTTGCAACTTCTTACTCTTTCGGTTGTCGAAACTTTCTTCATTCTTACATACAGCTTTTTACTCTCGTTTTCTCACTTCATTGATTATCAAACAAAGCTTGTGGAAAATGTATGTCGAACTTGACAAGCCGCTGGCGAACGGCCACGCCGATGTTCAGAAGAAATCCGCTGCGCATACTTTGTCGAAGGAACATGATCTCGTCCTCAAGACTTTTAGGCTGCTGATTTCAGATCTATGTCAGCAGTTTAAGGGAGGGCATCCAGGGTGAGTTTCTGGAATGGAAAGTCTACAAACCGCAAGAAAACTAACAGTCACATAGTGGTGCCATTGGCATGGCAGCCATCGGTGTTGCACTCTGGAAATACGTTATGAGATATGCCCCGCACACACCCGACTACTTCAACCGAGACCGATTTGTTCTCTCAAACGGTAAGTTCTCATTTTCAACAGAATAAACAGCGAATTTTTTTTTTTGGTGGGAGACAAAATGCTGAGAACTGGGCAGGCCACACATGTCTTTTCCAGTACACATTTCTCCACCTCACGGGCTACAAAGCCATGACTTTTGACCAACTCAAATCATACCACTCCGAGCGCGTCGACGCACTATGCCCCGGCCACCCGGAAATCGAGCACGAGGGTATCGAAGTTACTACTGGTCCACTCGGCCAGGGTGTCGCTAACGCCGTTGGCCTCGCCATGGCTACTAAGAACCTACAAGCCACCTACAACAGGCCAGACTTCGACGTTGTATCGAACCACACCTGGTGCATGATTGGAGACGCCTGTCTCCAAGAAGGTGTCGCGCTGGAAGCCATCTCTTTCGCCGGCCACCTTAAGCTCAACAACCTCACTATCATCTACGACAATAACCAGATCACCTGCGACGGCAGCGTCGATCTCACAAACACCGAAGATGTGAATGCTAAAATGCGGGCCTGTGGCTGGGACGTCATCGACGTGGAGGACGGCTGCTACGATATCGAGGGCCTAGTGCAGGCCCTTAATAAAGCCCGCGCCTCTACCGAAAAGCCCACTTTCATCAACGTCCGCACTGTTATCGGCCTCGGAAGTGCCGTTGCTGGACAAGCCATTGCTCACGGCGCCGCTTTTGGCGATGCCGACGTAGCTAATCAGAAAAAGGCATATGGCTTCAACCCAGAAGAGTTCTTCGTCGTCGGCGAGGAGGTCCGCAACTTCTTTGCTGATATCCCTTCCAGAGGGCAGGAGCTTGTCCAAGCGTGGGAGAAGAAGGTGCAGCAATATGAGGCTGCGTACCCAGAGCTTGGTGCCGAATTTCGTAGGCGTGTTGAGGGACGTCTGCCGGAGAACTGGAAGGATTTGATTCCCACTGAGTTCCCGGATAAACCTACTGCGACGAGGGCGGCGTCTGGTTTGGTGTTTAATCCTATTGCTGAGGCTGTGAACAGCTTCATGGTCGGTACGGCTGATCTGTCGCCTTCGGTGAACATGATCTGGAAGGGCAAAGTTGATTTCCAGCATGTAAGTTCGATTAAATCATCAACCAAGCTTTCAATACTAACAACCTACAGCCTGACCTGAAGACCACCTGCGGCATCACCGGCAACTATGGCGGACGCTACATCCACTACGGTGTGCGAGAGCATGCCATGTGTGCTATCTCCAACGGTCTCGCGGCCTTTGCTCCTAATACATTCGTCCCAGTCACTTCATCCTTCTTCATGTTCTATCTATACGCCGCTCCAGCCGTTCGTATGGGCGCCCTACAGCACCTCCAGGTCATCCACGCTGCTACCCACGACTCCATCGGCATGGGTGAAGACGGCCCTACTCACCAGCCCATTGAGCTAGCCAATCTTTACAGGGCGATGCCCAACCTGCTGTACATCCGACCCGGTGACAGTGAGGAGACTGCGGGTGCATGGATCCAAGCCATTGAGGCTAAGAAGACATCCACCATCATCTCTACTTCCCGCCACACTTTGACTCAACTCAAGCAGACCCGCCGCGAAGGCGTCGCGAAGGGCGCCTACGTGCTTGAGGAAGTCGAAGATGCCGATCTCACTCTTCTAGGTGTGGGTGCTGAACTTTGCTTTGCCCTCGACGTCGCAAAAGAGCTCAAAGAAAAGCACAACATCAAAGCCCGTGTTGTTAGTTTCCCCTGCCAGCGTCTCTTCGAAGCTCAGTCGCTGGAGTATAAGCGCGACACGCTGAGGAAGCACCGCATCCCCTCAGTAGTCATCGAGCCATTTGCTCCCAACGGCTGGGAGAGGTACGCCAACGCTGCCATTTGCGTGAAGCGTTTCGGCCACAGTCTGCCCGGCAAGGCTGCCTACAAGTTCTTCGGATTCGAGGTACCGGTCATGACTACGAAGATTGCGGATTATTTGATCAAGGTGCGCGCTGACGATATCCTCCGCCAGGAATTCGTCGAGCTATGAGCGTAAGAATGAATGAAAAAGGAAAGAACAGGAAATGCATTTTTGGCGTGATTTGTTTTTGGGCGAAATTTGGGTAATTGGGAGTCATGATATGAGATTCAAAATACAACCATACCGCGTGCTAGATACACGAGATTAGTAGAAGCCAACCTACCTAATGAATTAAAACGAACAGACCTCATGTTCTCGAAGACTGCATAGTGTGATATTTGGAATCAGAAAGTGTACTAAACGTGATGACTGAGTATGAATGTGGAGTCCTCGGAGAGAGAAAAAGAGAGAGAGCGCGTGACACGCGTTCAAACGAAGACGGCAGACAAATCTAGACTCGGCCGGTATCCGAGGGAAAGAGCGACGCCAACCCACGTGGGTCTCCTCCTTGCTCCTGCCCCGACTTTTCCTTCTCCACCTTTTCCAAGCATTCCTGTGCACATCAATTAGCTACTCCCTGTCCATTTCGATTATTCCTTCCTTTTCCAGCCGTAACCTGACAACATCTACTCACTCGCCCATCCAACATCCAACACCACACGACATTCAGGACTACACCTTATCTCATTCCATCCCAGCTAAAACAAAAAAACTGACCGAACTCACCAATGCAATGTCCTCCCCACCCACTCCCAAGAAACGCCGCTTCAACAACCCAGACCCAGCCCCAGACACAACCACAACCACAACATCAAACCCCTTCATCCCCAACACCACATACCTCCCCACCCCAACTACTGAAACAACCAATGGCTTCGAAAACCTTGATCCCTTTTTATCCCCCGCGACGAGCTGGGGCTTTGATGAATTCGCACATGATCCGGACTACTTGGCGTCGCAGGAGGAGTTGAGGTCTTTGCTTTTCACGACGGCGAGGTCGGCGGCGCCGACGAGGGCGGGGACGCCGGTAGACGTAGAAGTGGAAGCAGAAGCGGGTGGGGGAGGTGAAGAGGAGGATGTTGTTGTTGCGACTCTGGATGGGCAAGGTGTGAGTGCGGGCGTGGGTGAGGGAGCGGGAGTAGGTGCAGGGCGGTTTAATATTAAGCAGATTCTAGCAAAGGGGCGACGAGTGCAGTTTATGAAGAATTACATGTCGCATGTGGCGCCATGGGTAAGTTAAAAACATTTCTGACTTTTGACATCAACCATATATTTTAAGATTTAAATCATGTCATATCTAATCGTTACTATAGCTCGACATGTTCGACAGCAGCCGCGCCTTCGGCATCCAACTCCCAGCCCTCGCCAAAGAATCCCCACCCCTACTCTATGCCATCCTAGCAATAGGAGCGCGCCAGCTCGAACGTAAAGAGAAAACACAGTCCTCGTTCGACAGCCTGGAGCTGTATCAAGAAGCCATTCGCCTGCTCACCCCTTTGCTTCAAGCACGTGATACCTATGTCATCGCTGCCTGCGTAGTGCTGTGCTGCTTGGAGATGTTTTCTGCAAGTGCGCAAGACTGGCGACGCCATCTTGAAGGGTGTGCGGCGGTTTTCGACGCTTTTGGGGTGAATGGCTTTACGGGGGATGTGCTGCAGGCTGTTTTTTGGTGTTATGCTAGAATGGGTGAGTCAAATTTTGCCCCTGTGTACATTGAAGATTGAAATGTCTTGTGTATCTAACTTGTGATAGATGTATGCGGTGCACTCATATCCGATGGAACAGAGAGCACACTACTAAAGCCTTCAAAATGGCTTCCTCCAGGCACACCAGAGGAATTTGCAGAATCGCTCTTCCGCAACTCGTCCTCTCCAGACATGTACGCCAACTTCGCAGTCTACCTATGTGCAAAAACCTGCGAGCTCATCTCCGACCGCAACAAGTACGTTGAACTAGGCGAATCGAACGGATGCGACACGCAACAATTCCAAGAATGCTGGCTGCGCCTCTGGGATCAGCTATCAAACTGGTCACTATATCGACCGAAAGAAATGTTGCCAGTCCAGACAACAAACACCACGCCCTTTCCGCACATTTTCTTCGCCCACTGGGCTGCCATCTCCTCCAACCAGTTGTACCACACCGCATGTGTGCTTCTACTCAGTGCCAACCCCAAGCAGAAATCATCGCATGGGCCGTCACCCGCTGCATCAGTCATGTGGCATGTCAAACGCATCTGCGGGATCTCCCTAGCCAACCCGCATGAAGGCTGTCTGAACAATGCCATCCAGCCGCTCTGGATAGCCGGTCGTCTCCTGAGCCATAGCTCTGAGCAAGCACTAGTAGTCAAAACTATTCGCCATATTGAAGCATTAACGGGCTGGACCGCGTGTTGGCGCGTGCGGGACCTGGAGAATACTTGGGGCTACAAGGTCAGAGGTGACGTGTGACCTCGGATATTTTCGCGGTGTCTTCGCTTTGCTTTGCTTTGTTCCCCCCACAGGTGTGGCGTGAGCTGGCCCATTGTTTCACCAGCCTTCGGCCATCTGCCACTCGTTTCTTAGGTTGGTAAGATGATGGTTGACATTCCATCCGGTGAGTCGTTGGACGTTTTCGATTGTGTTGATGATGGCTGTGTGCTGACTTTGATGAGTTGCTCGCTTTGCTGCTAGCATTAGAGATGCTATCAAGCATGGATCCCAGTACTCCCGTCGGTCATTGTTGATTGCAGTACCGCATATGCGATGTGTGTGCCACAGCGCCGACATGGAGGGAGAGTTTGACTTGGGCTGCTCAGCAAAGCGCGGCTTATTTTGCAGCAGTAACAGCATGCCAGTATGGTATAGCTGATTCGCCACTACAGAGGCGCCTCCTGTAAAGATGATAGTGGGAAATTCGTCATCTGAGCAAAACCCATCTTTTGAGTACAATTCAATAATCGGTTGGAATTCCTGAGGTCGATGGATGTACCACTGGGAAAACCCCTGGATCAGCGTCTTCCATACTTCGACGCGATTTTGCCCATAGCGTTGTTGAAGCCATTTATCGTCGTCGCCCTGGCAGAACATTGCTGCGTCGACGCATAGCGCTACAGCGTCATTTGCATACCGGAACGCGATGTCGTGGTCTGAACTAGTGAAAGAATCTTGATTCAGGAATGGAAGCGGGATTCGCACGGGGAAGGAACTGATTAGAGCAGTGCTTAGCTCTGTTTAACATGTCAGTTACAAAGAGTTGCTTGGGAGAGTGTCAAAATATTCACTTACGCAACCTAACCAAGAACCAATACGCACACGACGCCAATCTCGAACTGCTAATTTCGGGCAAGAGATTGTCGAGAACGGTCCGAGCGAAAGTGCTGTCTTCCTCTTGGAGCCAGAACATGGACAGATTTGCAGTCGCGGTTCGTGTGATTGATAATATATCTAATACAGCACTGATTGCCACACTCTGTTTACCATGAT
This sequence comes from Acrocalymma vagum, assembly GCA_028476805.1. Taxonomy (NCBI): domain Eukaryota; kingdom Fungi; phylum Ascomycota; class Dothideomycetes; order Pleosporales; family Acrocalymmaceae; genus Acrocalymma; species Acrocalymma vagum. The sequence goes on along the minus strand of JAQGEP010000001.1, from coordinate 167,912 downwards.
CTCTTTGCCTAGTAAGATCTGCGAGGAAAGCGATGTGCGAAACATTGTTTTCGTGCTGTGTTTGCTGGGCTACTTCTGCGAGAGCCATGATGCCGTAGCGGATGGCGGTGGAGTCGCTGGAGAGTTGGAGGACTTCGCAGCCGAAGCATTGGTGCATGTCGCATATGTCTATCTGTTCGGCGGGAGCAAAGTGAGATGATTAGCATAAAGGTCGAAAAGAAAAAAGGGAAAAACATACCCAAGGCGCAACCCCATACCGATACCCCTTCAACAACTCCAAAACCTGCGCATGTGGCAACTCTTCGAACCCGGGGTTATCAGCCACATTGCCCAGTTGCCAGCCTTCGACTACCTGGCCTGAGGTGAATCGCTGCTGGGGGCTGAATGCGTCGAGGGAGAGGTGGTCTTGCGATTGGGATCCTGATGCAGGGCGGGCATTGCTGTTGGGTGTATCGGTGGAAAGAGGGTCTCCGGATGCTGATGCGGATGCGGATGCGGATGCTGTGACGGGGGAGAAGGAGAGGTCGGTGGGGATGTTTGTGGGGTTTGCGGTGCCGAGGGCTAGGAGGCCGTGGAGGGCGAATTGGTAGGTTGAGTTTGGGGAGGTGTTGGGGGGTTGGGGTTGTGATTGGAGGTCTTGAGTGTCGTTTGATTTGTTTGGATGTGGTGGCTGTGGTATTTGTTGGATTTGGTGGTGATCTTCGGGAGAAAAGATGGGGATGTTGGGGCTGGGTTCTGAAGGTGGGGATTTGCTGTTGCTGGTTGGGATGGGTTTGGTGTCTTCTGGGTGCTGGTCTGCGTCGGAGGGTATAAACTGAGTGTGGGTTGTTAGATAGTTTTTAACTTTCGAGTGTTAAATATTTTCTCCTTTGGTTTGGTGTGGTGAGATTTTGTTGTTTGTGATTGTCGCACAGGATCTGTTTAGTTCTGTATGTATGTACGTACTCGTAGGTTTGTGTATTTTACATTGGTAGCAACTTCGGGGGTGAAATTGTTCTTTCCTAGAATCTGGAATGCAGCAGCATAGCGACACTCGAGTCCCTTTGAGACGCAGTTCTGGCAGATAGGTTTGCCTTCATCACCTATATCAACAATATTAGCATTTCGGGCCAATCATGACTGTCAGTAGATATTTTGGCCGGGTACCACGTACATTTGCGGCGACGGGTTCGGCAGGTCAGACAGCCGGTCCTCGACCTTTTGGGCCGATTCGGGGCAGAAGCATCGGCAGCCTCGGACACGGGAGGCTCTGCTGAGTTGTCCATGGGGCTTTCAAGCAATCCAGATGCTGACAGGGCCAGCTTTTGATCCATACATGGACTCAGCAACGAGCAAGGGCAGCTCTTTTTCTTTGCTGGCGAGCCGTCGAGGCAAAAATAGGCACCGGCTCGACTTCGGACGTTCACGACACCATTTGCTTTGCACCACTTGCGGGGTTCTGAGGGGTAATTCTCGGATGGCTCACAACAATTCGAAACTGTTTCGGTTTTTTGCAGGTCACAGCAAGGCAAAGCGACAAAAGAACATGGATTGGCTCGACACGAGGGGGCTTGAGCAGCACCACGCGCCGCCATCAGTCCATGTCCATGTCTGCATGAGAGGAGTGGGAAATGGTGCGAATGCTTGCCAAATCAGCTCATGGTTCGGCTTTACGTCAGTGCCCAAAGGGGAAATCACAACCACCCAACCAATGGGAAGCCTGAAAACGCCGGTTCCACTCAATCTACCCCTCTAGGCCCAGAGAAAGATTTGTTTTGGCGCTGGGGAGAGAGTTTGAAATCTTTCTTCTCTTCAGACCTTTCAATTCATCAATTCATTGCTCTCTCTCGTCTCCTCAATCTCACATCGTTCTTCATTTCCATCTCACAACTTCAACATGTCTCAGGCTACCGTTACGCTCGCTTCTGGCCACCAGATGCCCCTTGTGGGCTTCGGTCTCTGGAAAGTTCCCAAGGAGACTGCTGCCGACACTGTTTACAACGTGAGAACCTCGTTCCGGGAACCCCCCTGAGTACAGGATACTGACCAGCTCAACCAGGCCATCAAGGCAGGCTACAGGCTCTTCGACGGAGCATATGACTACCAGAACGAGAAGGAGGCCGGCGAGGGCATCAAGCGTGCTATCAGCGAAGGCCTCATAAAGCGTGAAGACATCTTCGTCACCACCAAGCTCTGGAACAACTACCACAGCAAGGAACACGCTGTTCCTATGATGAAGGCTCAGAACGAGGCCTGGGGTCTTGGATACATTGATTTGTTCCTCATTCACTTCCCATGTGCTCTAGAGTACATTGAGCCTGAGAAGAAGCGCTACCCCGTACGTTATTTTTCCCATAACTTCCTATGGAAGTGCAATTTTTGAGCTAATAAATTCGATCAGGCTTGGTGGATGGAAGACAACAAGACCGTCAAGCCCGCCAAGGTCTCCATCCGCGAGACCTGGGAGCAACTAGAAGCCATAGTCGACCTCGGAATCGCTAAATCAATCGGCGTCTCCAATTTCCAAGCCCAGTCCCTCTACGACATCCAAACCTACGCCAAGCACCCCATTTCCTCCCTCCAGATCGAGCACCACCCCTATCTCGTTCAGCCCGAGCTCATCAGAATGGCTCAGACCCACAAGATTGCCGTGACTGCCTACTCCTCATTCGGACCCCAGAGCTTCCTCGAGCTGCCTCCTCAGTTCAGGGAGAGGGCTTCTAATGTTGCTTTGCTGTTTGACGCTGAGCCTGTTAAGAGTGCTGCGGCTAAGCACGGAAAGACTCCTGCCCAGGTCCTGCTTCGGTGGGCTACCCAGAGGTACGTTATCCCTGTCAAACATTCAATCGTGAACCCATAATCCAACTCCCCAACCCCCTCTGAACCCGCATTAACCCCAATCCAGGAACATCGCCGTCATCCCCAAATCCAACAACCCCAACCGTCTAGCTCAGAACCTCGACGTCACCAGCTTCGACCTGTCCCAGCAGGAAATCGACTCCATTTCTGCTTTGGACAAGGGTCTGCGGTTTAATGACCCTGGTTTCTACCTTCCTGACTATCCTCTGCACATCTTTGCTTAAACACAATACTAGTTAAAAGACGGGAATGCTTGTAATGAAAAGGTTCAGGGAAATGGTTTTTTATGAAGGAAATGAGATTTGGGGAAAGGAAAATAGATACACAATGTTATTCAATTCTAAAGGAAAGAATAGCTAGATGAAATAAACGAAACGCATAGGAATACCTCTACGCTTCCAAGGGATCAAAATAGGCAGGAAATAAAATACTCCATGTTCCAACAATAATCCATAATAAGCCTTCCATGGTTTGAGCGTATCACCTCTTATCACATAGCAAGAACTCGACTCGTTTCGACTTAGTATCACATGCTATTTATTTATGTTTTTGTTGCGTTTATGTATCATTAATCGACTCTCATTACACCATTCAAATCTCTCCCTGGATTGGATCTACAAAACATAGATTCCCGCCTTTCTTCCTGCTTACGTAGATACCTAGTACATACTCACACTCACTATAGCGGTAATTTTACCTTTTTGTTTATTATTTGACGTATGTTGGTTTTGTGTTTAGGTGTTTGAGTAGTAGGATTTTATACTATGTGAGGCGGAAGGTGTTACTTTTTTAGAGACAGTTATGGGCGAGGTATAGGTACCAGAAGAAAGAATTCGGGGGTTATGGGGTGATAAGATGGCTACTGGGTAGAGATTGGGCATTATTAGGAGGAATGTATCTAATTAGCTTCGATTTTTTTTTTTTGTAGGCTGGAGGGTTGATGCTAAGTTTTTTGTTCACTCTATTTGTTGGGGGTTTTTTTTTTAAATTTTTTTTTTTGAAAAATAATTAGATTAGTGGTATTTGTTTCGGAATGTGCACGTAGCAATAATTGTGAGAAGGACAACTTTTATGAAAGTAATGTTTAGTGACTCGTATGAAGTAAGGCTGTGGGAGGATTATGAGTTGCTGGCCTATGAGCGCGATAAAATATGTTTGGTGGGAGTATGGTCTAGTCCGAAAGGAGCATTAAAAATGATAAATCTCTACACTCGTCAATATCTCGACCTTGGAATTGTGTCTTGCCTACACTAGCAAAGAAGAATAATGGGAGAAGAAAAGTATAGGTATGGATACATCACTCCGAGATAACACCAATTGTGAGACTTTAATAGTAAATGGTATGTGAATGCCATTATCCATTATCATATAATTAATTACTCTAATTCATGGCTACATGCTCATACCTTTGGTACACAGCTGACAGCTCAACCAAGGAAAAAACCTCTTAATACTGTCCTCCAGGAACCGGGGCATAATTAGCGACCGGACCATTTTTTCCGTCCCCGTAAGTAGCATACGGAGTACCCGGTTGCGCAGGCTGCATATTCTTCGACCAGCCCTCCGGTCCAAGTGTGAATGGAGCCTTGCCTACCGATTGTATCCAGTCCTTCGTCGACGCATCCCCGCCATAGCTTCGATTAACCATTTGTCCCTGGCCACCATAGCTAGTATCGTAGCCTGAAGTCTGCCCACCGCCAGATGTCAACAGCCTTCCGGCTGAAGTTGCGTTCAGCACCTGCTTCATCTGCGACGGTCGCGCAGAGCTGAATACGAAGAAGATGGAGGGGATGACAGTAAAGGCAGTAACAGCCAAAGCCAGGAATGCGGGGATGCCGTACGGAAGCTTGTATCTGACGCGGCGCTCGTAGCCCGTAATGGCCGGACCTTTTTGATTATTGCCTCCTTCTTCAGCCCTCTTCTTGATGTTAGTGTTGCTTTCGCCGTTGCTGGTTTGAGATTCGGGGTCGAGGCTCTTTGTGCCAACGACTAGATTCGCTGCGATGTCTGTCCACATGAGGTTCAGAATCTTGGCTGCGCTGCCGGGCTCTTTCGAGAGTTCTCGCCATTGTCTGTACATGGCGAGGTTTGTTGCGCCGGTGTAATCCACTCCGGTGCTCCCCAAGGGACTGTATACTTGGGACAGCGCGTAACGAGGAAAGTCAATAGAGGGCAGGTTCTCAAAGCCTATGCCGCTCAGAGCGGTGTAGCCAGGGAGGTAGAATCTTTCGCTGCGGAAGGTCGAAAGGTTGAGGTCCTGAGCACGGCTTGGGTCGACAATTCCCCATAGTGGCCCGCCATCTCTGAGGGACATATTTGTGTTTTCGGCCGCCCATAGTGGTTTTGACTCCTCATTGGGATACTCTTTATCGGCCAAGGATACTACTTTCAAGCTGGACGCATCGTCCGAGGTACCATTGAATCGGAACGACACCCTTTTGATGGTAGCCTTCACAGTTGACATGCAGGAATACATGGATATAGTCCATTCCGAGCCGGGATCGAAGAGCATGGAATCGCTGCCATCTGCGCGGCGAGGGGCACCGTAGAGCATGCCGCACTCGGCAATTTGGTTGGTGATGTTTGCGAGATCTGCACCACCAGCGCCTTCGCAAACAAGACCTATTAAGTAAGGTTAGTATATCAGAGCCTGCTGATGACAAACATGTCAACTTATGGAGAAGTACTTACTAGCGGAGGAAAAGTTCGAGTCGGTGATACCGAATGGATTGATGTAAATAGGGTCTTTGGAAGGAAAATTGTACTCTTCGGTCGAGTTGCCAATCGTCGAAATGTTGGAAACTCCAGTATCAAGGCCAGATACAACGCCACCAAATCGCCCTATTTGAAGAGCGTTGGGCTTAATCGATAGTGAGTTCCCACTCTCTCCGTCGGGATAATACAGCGGGAACTTCTTTCCTACGGTTGAATTGAGATATGAAAAAGACTTTTGTCCAGTGGTTTTATTATTGAAGTTCGTCACATTCATAAAGGCCATTGAGAAGGCGTTGTTGAGCCACGCAGCCTTGTATGCTCGGAACTGCAGGACGGGATCAGTTTGCGTGTCTCCAGGTGTCCAGGCAGGATATGTTTGGTTAAGGTTGACAAACCCGCCTTCGTCCACGAGTGTGAGTTTGTAGACACCTGAAGATCCAGACGATGCCTCGCTAGAAAATCTGGGGACGATGAAGGTCAGTGTCAAGTTGGTATCCACGCAGACGGTATCAGGCTCGATGAAGAGAATGTCCTCCTCCCAAGTGCTGCCGAATTGACGCCAAGCTGGCGCACTGTGGTTTCGGAAACCAATGCCACCATTTTTCATGTCGACAATCAGTCCCTCGACAACCAAGATATCGTCGGCCATGACCAAGGTGGAGAGCGGCATGTATGATCCAACCGTATACGCGGTAAGATTGTCGACAGGAATTGCCCTTTCATTATCGTTGATGGATTGTTGTTGGTACATTCGGTACTGGATATCGAAGGGACCCGAAACAGTGGATTCGAAGTTCTTAAGTCCACTTTGTAGAACATCGATGGTGTGAGGAAGAACCCGGGAATCGTACCAATCTCCGCTAACGTATTCTCCAGTTAAGTTCCTGTAGTAGCTGATATTAGAGTTCGAGTTAGGGCACGGGTAGGGACCGAATCCACCGCAGATACGGCTCCAGGTAATGTTGGTTCGGGGTGCCGTGCCTAAGCCCATGGTTGATTTGTCAGGGATATAGTGGAAAAGCTGGGTGGAGGGCTCGGCATCGGCCACAATTCCCTCATAGAGTCCAAGGGGTGTAACAATCGCAGAAACACCTATCAAGATGACCGCAAATGCACGGAACAGGGAGATGAACAATGGAGGTCCACCTGCAGACATTGTCTGAGCAGAGTCCGTTCCCAATAGTACAGGCCACCAGGACGAGTGGAGCAAGCGACCAATGACAGACCTGTCAAGAAATCAGCGTATGTAATGGAGAAGTGACCCAAAGAACAATACCATGAGACGGCAGTCTGCGTTACAGTGGAAGACCGCAACTTAATCAAGCCGAGCAAGATCAAGGGAAGCGTTATCGGTATCAAGATTTGCACTACAGGCGCAGATTAGAAAAAGATTTCAGACTCCACGAGGTTCTTGCAATTTGCACATACCAACAAAGACAGCGGCGGCAATCATACCGGACACCTGTCCGACGGTAAGATCTCTGAGTTCAAGCATTTTTGCTCACTTTTGCACACTGCGACGCGTGATTGAGCAAGAGGAAAAAATGGCCAACACAAGCAGCAGTTAGAGGACTGCGAGCCGCCATATTCATATACTTAAAAAGATCTGCTCATTTCACGGCAAAGCGGGTACTGAGTGACCCGTCTCTCTGCCTAACGCATTCTAATGCGAGCATAGTGGAAACGTCGGCGAGGCTGTTTGAATGCTAGATGGTGCAAAATTACACCTAAATGGTTCAGCTCTCGTATTTCGGTTTTGATGCGACTGATCATCACACTAAACCAAGCCATTTTCTTGATCTCAGCCAGTCAGGGATCATGCAATCAGCTTGGCACCGATACCCGGCTGGTAGTCTCTTCTTTTTTTTTATTTTACCAGGGGTACATGTCTGTTAAAAATAGGTCTAATCGTCAGGGTGTGGGAAACAATTCTCGTTTTGCGAGATGAATAGGTTATAAATGCGAAAATCGTTAAAGCTTCTGTCCCTCCAAGTTGACTTCTTGAAGGTAATATTGTAAATCTCTTACTCTTCTGAGTCTTCTCTGCTGAAGTCTCAGCACAGGTTTGGGGTAATCGCAGCATCCCCCACCTCCATAGGGTCTAAAGTTGAGGCGGGTTTTCACCAAGACCCTATGCAGGCACGTGCATACCGGTGAGGCTGCACCAACGGAAAATATTACCTGGCGAAGATCTGATTTGCGAAAGGCCATTCAGCTAGGCAGGAAAAGGTAATGCCAGACAGGGGTAACGCAGAACGGCATAAGTGTACCAAATGCCAGCATTGCGGATGCACTCTTGTGAAACGCCAACTTTCGACGAGGCGTCGCTGGCGCCAGGGGAAAACACCAAAGTGTGAAGACATGGCTTAACGGTGAACCTTGAAAGGAAAAGCTCGAAAAAGCCATAGAAATGCTACACGGTAATATGAGGTTAGCTCTTTGATGTAAATAAAAACTCGCGAATTAAAAGATGTTGAAAGTGTAGCAAGCTTGGTGGTATCGATTTCTTTGGCAGAGCTAGGAGACAAACATTTTTGAACAAAGGAAAAGCGTAGTGCGCAATCATGGTCTTTCAAGACCGAAAACAGTATGGTAACTCCAAGCTCCTCCACCGTAATCCCGCGCAACTCTCTAAACAGTGTGTACATGACCATTGGTATCGTAGCGAGCGTGAAAAAGCCATGTTCCTTCTACGCCGGGTAAAAGGACTCTATTCGAGATAGGTGAGAAGGAATCAAAGAGAGAAAGAAAAAGCAAAGATATGTATACAATGCGTCTCATCGGCGCATAAATTGCAGGCAGTCAGCTTATTCCTCGTCATCAATCCTTAAGTCGCCTCGGCGATGGAAATGAATGAGCACATGGTGTTCTAGTAGGACATTAGCTAAAGTTGATTACAGCGGAATATAATCTTTACGCACCCTTCTCGGTCTGCTTGTGCCTCAGTAGCGCCTTGTAAGTAGCTAAGCTCTTCACTCCTTTATAATATCGCTGAGAGTTTTGCACCGGTAACGCGGGTGTTTCAATAGGCCTCACTTCTTTGGTATTCTCAGATGGTGGCTTGCCGCTTGGAGGTGGCTGCAGCATCGGTGGCGCAGGAATCTTCTTCTTGTCAAACTCAAGTGTTCGTTCTTGGATATCATCTTCAATCTCAGTCCTCTCAATCTTTGGCGTAGAAGTTAATATTTCGTCATCGTCTAACTCAATGTCATGTCTCTTTGGCGTAACATCATCATCATCCGAACTCTCGCCATCCTCGGAAGTGGGTGTCAAGGCCGGCAGATCGTCAATATCAGGCGGAGTCATTGGCGGAGTGTTGGGCTTCGTTTCTGGAAGGCCATACTGCCAATCAATCCCAGAGAAAGGTCGTGGGGTTTTCAAGAATTCGTTTGCGCTAAATGGTGTATCGCAATTTCGAGCAAAGTTTTGGCACTGCTGCCACCAAGTGTGACCCTCGGGGGGAACCAATCGGCTAGTACGCCTGGAAGCCGACATGTTACCTTCGAGAGCTCTGAGGGTAACATTCTGAGCGTCGTTGCCGACTGTGCTAGCCTCCGATTCATGCTCCAGGTGCGAAACCCGGTGTTGAATATCCAGCATTATTGTGCGATGCGTGGCGAGCTCGGTTTGGATATTTTGCAACATGTCGATAAGCAGCTGATTAGAATGTCGTAGTTGGGATTTGGTTGTTGAAGCGTATGAAGATCGCTTCGAAGTCGTGTTTGCTTTAGAGGAGCGCTTCGATGCCGACGAACTGGCTGCCACCACGCGAATGTCGGGCTCCATGATCAGGTCTGCCATTGTAGCACCAGATAAGTGCGTTATGTCGAATTTTGCGGTGCCATCATGCATCGGATACGCATGAGCGGACATAGGGGAAACGGGTGATTCTAGAACTGTCGCCATGATTTTACCGAAGAGTGACGACTATGTGAGAAGAAAAGCAACAAAAGCAACCAGCGTATGAGGGGAAAAGTTTGGGGGACGAACGATCAAATGTCAGTGAACACAAGCACTTCCCTTCAGGCCTTTAAGGTACAACTCAAACCCCACAGTTCAAGCAGTCCATCTAGACGCCAAGTCGTTTGGGCTTTGCCCTTACCTTGACATCTTAGAGTGCTTCACCAATTGCTTGACATTCCAGAATTGCCACATTGGGGAACCAAGAGCTCCTAAGCCCAGGAAAATCGCTCCGTGTGAGGGCGCCGAGAACGGCCAAGAGCGCTGGTGTCGACGTGAGGCACTTTGAGTGGATGTGTAAGACGGTGTTAAGACGTTGGTGCTGTACATTTCTGTCATCGAATGTTTCAGTGGGGGGCGCATGGTGTTTCGTCTAGGCAGGAAAGCTTTACACGAGAATGATCGGCAGAGGTATCCACGTGACCTTGCCGCTTTAGAACACCACTCCTGACGAATCAAGAATGAAACTGTAGATATATCCCTCTGCTGTGCCCCGCGGTTATCCCTTTAGTTTCATATAGCCTAATCCACTAGGCTGCTAGGCGCGGTCTGGAAGTAGGTTTCCCCCCTCAAGTGCACAAGCCGAGAGCATGGCACTCCCTAACTTGTAGAACGTATAATCGGCCCTTGAAGAGAACGAACAAATCATATCGCCACTTTCAATAAGCATATCCATGGCTCCTTTGCGGCTGTGAGCCTCGGATCGGTAGATCACTTCCAGTTCCCGCCCACTCATAGACGTTCTTGCAAAGATGAATTCTGGAAGATCGAAAGATACAATTTCACAGTGAGTGAAGAGACCGATAAACACAAAACAAATTGTCTGTTGTGCCCCAGGAATCGCCGGTCATGATCCAGCTCTCCCGTCATTTGATCACACTTGTAACCACCAAGACAGTGCCCAGCATAGTGCTACCCCCCTCGCATCCCCCACAGCCATGGCGACATGCCAGTTTGGAAAAATCTCTCAACCGTCAAAACATGATTATAATTATGACACCATACAGGATAAGCCGAGAAAACAGGTGTTCCTACCAAGAATATCAGTGCAACTTTCCCACCGCAACCCACCAAATTTTCGTCCTGGGCGGTACCTCCTGCCCATCTTCGAGCTCCTCAATTCCCCAGTCTTCAGGTCTCACTATTCCAGGTTTCTCTACTTCCCAGCCACTCAAGATTGTCTCAAGTTCTTCTCTACTTCGGAAGACTGCCGGCATTGGCGTTCTCGAAAACACCTCCCCCGCTTGCCTCAATCTTTCCTGGTCTCCGCCATCTCGTGTGACATGCGAAATGACAAGCTCGCTCCCTCGTGGCAAAATTGATTTCCAGAAATCCAACAGAGGCCGATATTGCTCAGATGGAAAGAAGTGAATAAGTGCCAGCATGAGAATAGCAACTGGCTTCTGGAAATCTATCAGCCGTTTCGACTCTGCATGCTCCACAATACTCTGTGGCTCGAGAGCACTGGCTTTGATCATTCCAACCTGGCTAGCGCAACTCATCTGCTGGATGGCATTCCTCCCGACTTCCACAACGCTATCATCATTGTCCACGTAGAGGATCTTGGCTTGTGGTGCGAGAGCCAAAGCCGCTTCATGTGTACTACGAACAAGCGGGAGACCGCAGCCGATATCGATGAATTGTGTTACGCCGGATCGAGCTGAGTGACGAACAGCGCGGCGCAAGAACGCTCGATTTTCAAGTACAGACGATTTGGCTTCAGGATATATCCTGATGATCTGGTTGGCAATTTGTCGGTCCACAGGGAAGTTGCACGCTCCGCCAAGGTAGTAGTCCCATGTGCGTGCTGCGGAGGGCTGCATAGGTTCATCCTGGGAAGGTGCCTGATGTTCTTCCGACACCGTTTGTACGCAATCTTCCCCAGATTGAGTAATTCTGGACATTCGAGTCATTTGGAAAAAAGTTGCTTAAAATGCCAATTCCTAAATGCTCGCTCTTATATAGCGGACCAGATTACTCTTCGTCCCCATGAGGATATAAGGCCTTCAATGTAGCTGACATGCAGATGGGGAAGCTGAAGACGCCCTGGCAATACGACTTAAGGCCTGATAGTCCTAATTCTTCTCTGGGTCATTATAGCGCCAATTGCTGTGGCTCTGAACTTGTTTGCAGCATTCCATGAGATTTAGTGGTGGTAAAACTTGCTCGCGTTGTCTTATATTGTCCAGTCCAAGACGGCTGAATTACGTCCGACTTTGATTTGAGTCCAGCATTATTACATATAGGACTACTTCATTGTATTTAGCAGTATTTACTGTTGCGTGCAGCTTGATACATCGGTCTGAACACGCGTAAGTGATATCGTAAACACCCATGTATATTTGACCTCATTCCACCCGTCAGGCGGTGAATTTAATATGGGGAGTAGTTTTCAAAGCGCAAATACTGCGAAATATCTATCAACCGACAGATACAGGAAGCCGCTCCAACATATCTTACCACCTACGCACGCATGAGACATACCTATCCTATAATCGGCGATCAATGCTTACAATTCAATAAGGCCAACCTCCCCTCACCAAACTATCCAATTCCAAATCCTTCCCACCCCACTCGTTCATCTTTGGACTCCCCAGTTGTCCAATTCTTTTTGGTTCTTCTGCTTTTTCTTCTGACACATTCTTCTCAGGGTTAGCGCAAACATTTTTGATCGGCGGCTCGCTAGATCTGACAAAACACAATCTGTGTCAAACACCACGGAGCCTCCAACAACGCCGGAAACGCTCCCTCAGGCAGAAATGAAACACTGAATTGGGTATCCTTGTCACAAGAAAGGGCTCCTCGTTCTTTGGCACTTAGTAAGCACTCAGTGGTCGTTCTGGAATGTCGGCGTTGGCTGAATGTTAGTGCAGCTGTACGTTCCCTGGAGCAGAAAATGCGAAAAACAGAAATAGCTCTTTATCATAAAATGGACAATGAAAATAAGTACCCCAGCTATGTCTACAGATTACGCTTCCTGGTTGTAACCGGGATATCTGATCCCGCGACGAACCACACGTGTCTCTCTCATAGCCTTTCCATGTCTCCTCCAAAAAGATTTGTTACCTACAAAGTCCTCATTTTGTCGTAACATAGAAGCCATTCGGCCCGGAATGCAGTTTCCCCTGCCTCCTCTGCTCCTTCTTGTGCTTGTAAATCTTGAAGCCAACGCCGAAAACTAGGCCCAGAATACTAAGAACGTAAAGTAAGCATTAAGAAGTCGAATTCATTACTGGGCCCGATGGGCTTACCTGCATGTGATAGACACGATAACGCCAATGAATGCGCCTTTGCTCAAACCCCAAATTCTCTCATCAGAGGTATTATTGTTGTTGTTGCTGCCACTCTTCGCAGCGTCCGTGGAGGATGGATCTGAAGTATCAACACTGCCAGTTTCTTTCGCAGGCCGAGTAGAAGGTCGGGAAGTCGCTGCTGCAGTCAAACGTCAATATCTGTGAGCAGCTCATATCATTTCTAGACTTACCACTCCTAGCAGCAGTACTTGCGGCACTCATAGTAAACACAGCATCCGTAGGTCCAGCGTTTTGCTCCACTTCCTCAGGCTTATACGCGCCTCCCAACGCCGCACTGCAATAGCTTGCATAGATGCTCGTCCCACTCGCAATATCTTCCGCCTTGGGCGTTGTGCATAAATAGCTTGCGCAACCCGTGATGAACGAATGGGCATAGGTAGCGCTATTCGTTCGACAATAGCAGCCATTTATCCAAGGTCTGCCACACGATAGATGTTCGGCGAGATCGCCGCCAATGTCGTTCGTGTCGCCACCGCCGATGTCCCATATGCATTGGTTGATGCAGTCGGGTAGGAGTGAGTAGCCTGCATCTGATCTGATGGATGCGCTGAGCGTTGCAGCGTCAGTCAATTGTCCGAGGGTTAGTGAGAATAGTGCGCTGAGCGCCAGCGCAAGTGTTGCAATGAATATTGCCATATTGCTTAGGCTTGGTATGGGAACTCTCTGCTGTTTTAATATGAAGAATAACAAAAGAGAGCAGATTTGAAGAAGAGTCACAAGGGGAACCCCCTGAGAGGTATATTGAGTATAGACCGGACGGCACAGAGACTAAGTACCAGCCTCTGCCCAGCTGGGCTGAACAGACCTGCCTGCATCGGCAACCAACGAGCCAAAAGCATCGGTTACCTCTTTATCCCATCAAGTAAAGTCTCGTGCGGGCAAACGTGAAGCCGTTCCTGACGATTCTTGGCCTGCAGTGTTTGCTGCGATACGATGCGGAGGGATATTTCAACGTCTCGGAATAGGAGCAGCTGAAGGGTGAAGAACCAATGACTGTGCCCAAGAAGCGAAGACCAAGTGAGCTGAGCCTTGCTGCCACGCCACGAAAATCTCCGACGTTAGGGAAGAAGGCTAATTTGACGACTTTGAGGGGATGGCTTGACTTCGCGTCTGGGTGTTCTGGTTGATAGGATTGCGGGTTCTGTTTTGAGAGTTATAACTGTCTTGTCCTGCGCATGAAGGCCAAGAGGCTACTGACCCTCCAGCCACATGCTTTTTATTCGAAGTATGCTGAGTGTCCTAGTTTCGGTCTCCGATGATATTTTGCCCCGATACCAACAGTACTTGAGCGATGTTAGAGATAGTCACTATTCGACTTGCGAAACCTGCACTACTCTTACCTATGGCAGTGCCCTTAATTCGTGTAGTACTCATTACGAAGCTGAAGCAGTATGGGTCTCTCGAGCATCTTCATTCAGAGTATACTACCTGAGTAGTAACAACAAATATCGACATGATCCAAGCTCTTAATTGATAGCGATGAATGACTTTGTGACCCTAGGATATCGTGGGCTGGTTTTGTGTTCTCCTGAATATGATGGTAATGCCCAAAAGTCGAAATAAAGTCTCAGCAGTTCTTTGCAATATCATTGTTCCCTGTTTCCAGATTTGCTCATTGCTTGCCAGGTTCCGTTTCGTAGCCTCGAGCACATAGATATGGAAGGGATGAATGACTAGAAACCACTAGGCCAGATCCAGTTTAGCACTCTCGATGCTGACTAATTTGTTGTTCCTCTAAAAACTTTCCGCCCGCCGTCTCTTCTTTTCTCCTCATGAAAGTTGTACACCCACAAAAATTTGGCTTGGAATCCACTCCTGTATGGACTTGAAGCTGTATGAGCTGGGGAGACGGACCTAAAAACCTCGTTGCACCCAAGAACTGCCGGCCCTTCACTTAAATGGGCTGCTGGTCCCGTAGCTCCGAGACAGACACCTCTTCTCTTATCCCCGATTTTTTTTTTCGCCTCTGAGTCGATATCGAATTTTGCAACCTGTGACTACGACTATCACGATGGATGCTTGAGCGTCTCTGAGGCAGCTGTGTGCTCAGCTCGCTTCGGAGCCATCTTTTGACTGCAACAATGAGGATTAGGACGAAAGACATCGACGCGCTCGTCGACCGCTTGGGGTCAATGGGTATAGACGATGACTTCACCTCGGATGCAGAGATTGAACCAACCAAGCCCTTCCGCTTCCTCGACTTGCCTTATGAACTCCGCCTATGCGTCTACGAACTGCTACTGGTCTTCCCGAAGACTGTCGACCTCGATCCCTCCAACTACCGCGCCGTCAAGCCCTGTTTGAACCTCTTCTACGTGAACCGTCACATATACAAGGAGGCCACACGCGCATTCTACAGCCGTAACACCTTTCGTGTGTTCCCCATTCACGGACGCTTCTTCCATGCGAAATACCCTCTTCTCGCCCGCCTGCCCGCAAAGTATCGTGCACACATCACAAAGTTGGAGCTGCGCCTCGGGCCAGGCTGGACGAAGCCGCCAAAGTGCTGGGTAATCAACAACAAGCTAGGACTTGCTGATGCGGTCAATATCCGTCAGTTGAGGGTATTTGTCGAATGCGATCCTGCATCGCATGATGTCTTCGAGGGTTTCCGCGTTGGGGAAGATTTTTACACGGAGTTTTGCTTAGACTTGCTTAGAAATTTGGTCACACAGGCTCCAGGAATCAACGAGATTGAGTTCGATGCGTATCCAAGCGTGTCAAAGTCGAGTCCTCTTTTGCAGGGCCTTGTGGATGAAGCGAAAGCAAAGAATATAGCTATTACATGGGGGCCTGAGCGCGGTTGGGAGAAGATTGTAGATATAGATTTGGTGAATGTGTTGCAGAAGATGGGCCTTGATGCAGGTGGGTTGCTCATGCTTCCTTGAGTGCTTTCAGATGGACCGCATAGTTGATCCTGCGTTTTGTTCCGTACATATTCAATACATCCGTTTATATTACAATTTTTTATCTAGGTCTCTTAAACTTGATCTTCTTCAACCCCCTCCATTCATGAGAGTGATGCATTATGTCATTTAAAGTAGTCATTATTTTGATTGGAAAACCCTTGAAATTTGATCTAGACTTAATCTTCTCATAAAGTCCAAAAAAAAGACTTCCGCCAATCACCCTTACAACTTCGCCTTGCTCTTCCGACCCTCCTTCGCCCTCCCCACCAACGTCCAACAAATCTCCGCCGCAGGCTTCATCTCCTCTCCCACCTTCCTCGCCTCTTCACTACTGGCTTGCCTAACCGCATATCTCGACGCAATGCCCTGGAAGATAATGCTATCGCGCCACATGGCAAACGAAATGCCCCATGCAAGTTCAGGTCGAGGGTCCCATCCAGCTATTTCTGCGTACCACGCGACTGCTTGGTCACGAGTTGGAAGGCCGGGAGTATTGGCCCCAGGGACGAAGGCCGGGTGAGCATTGCGGCGTTCGAGAGAAAAAGAAGTTATTGTCCAAGGAACGATGAGATTAGAAAGATCTGAGAGGGGATGACCGATTGTCGACATTTCCCAGCTACCCAACAAGTCAGCAAACACACGAACCATAAAAACTCCACGGTGAAGTAAAGAAAGCTGAGACTCAACTTACTCCAATATCCCAATGACCCTCGGCTCCGTCTTATGATAAACCAAATTATCAATCTTGTAGTCTCCATGAATAGGCACACCTCTATCTCTCGGCTGCATATCCTTATCCCCAAAAAACCCCACAAGCTCCTTCATCCTAGGTACCTCGCCAACCTCCTCCCCCGTCTCCACATCCCTAACCTTACTCTGAGCATCGCCCAAAGTGCTAAATGTCCTAATCTGTCTATCATAAAACCCAGACGGCTTCCCATAACTCTCAAGTCCGATCTCTTTCGGATCCAATCGATGCAATTTGCCCAGCGTGCGAATCGCATCGTGCCACATTTCGTTGCGGTCCTGCGGACTAGCGTGATTGAAATGTGGTTCGGTGAATATGCGGCCGTCGAGGAATTCCATTATGTAGAAAGGACTGCCGATGATGGATGAGTCTTCGCAGAGACAGTATACTTTTGGCACGGGGACGGCTGTGTTTTGAAGAGCGGATAAGATTCGGTATTCGCGTTCGACTTTGTGGGCGGTTTTGGAGACGCTGTGGGAATAGGTATTAGATTCGGGGTTAGAAGTGGATTTAATTGTACTTTTAACGTACAGTTTGCCTGGGGGCTTTTTGCGCATGACAAATTTGGAGGATTTGGAGTCGGTGAGTTGGTAGGTTGGGTTGGATTGGCCGAATCCGAACTTTGGGGAGATCGTTAGGGTTTATTGTGTTGTATTGGTGGTTTGATGGGTTATTAGTGTTTAGAGTTATTTACCTGCTTAAGAGAAATCGGAGTGTTGATTGTGGACACATTTTTCTCAATGTATCTTTCCAGCGATGCAATATCAATCGGCTGTCGAACTGGCCCCGCCATGCTGTCAATACTTCCAGCGACTCCAACAGTGAGAAAGTCGATTACAATCTTCCAAATCAAAGCAGACGATTATACACACTTTCAAACCGTAAATCTTGTGAGGTGCTGTTGAATCTCAAAAGTGGCCCCGGAATTTTGTCACCAAGACACCACTTAGCTCAAGAACTTGTCCCATGGCTAGCCTTTGGTCCAAGACTCTACCTTACGCCTACGCATACGCGACGTTACCGCGAAGCCGAGGTGTAGAGAAACGGGCAAGGGTCAGGCTCGGAGAGCTCTGGAACTCCGCAATCTATGCACTAGCGATTCATCGGGTCAGATTAGCCGCAGAGATGCAGGAGTGATCACGTGTAATGATTCATTGAATGCGATTCGTATTTTGTTGGAGGTAGCTTGTTTTGGAAGAAGTCACTTTTTTCAGTTTGGGAAGCTTTCTGGAGTTGTGGATGTGTGGTGTATGTGGGCATGGGAAATAGAATGCATAACATTTATCTTGGGCTATATACAAAATTGACATACGGATAGAAAGCGCTCTACTCTATGGATTAGTTTAAACAATTCCCCAGAACTCCTCAGGCTGCAGATTCCACTTCTTGCAAAGTTCCTTGTATCTCTCCGTGTACTTTTCTGCCCTTTCCCTGAATGCCTTCGCTGTCTTCATCTGGTCTCGTCCAACCTGATGCCTATGTGCTGAGTCCGGTCCATCGGCCACCCTCACGAAACGAGCGTATGTCCAGAGCTCAGGGAGTGGAGTGTGCTGCGTCAGTCCCTGGCCGCCATACATTTGCATTGCCTCGTCAATGACCTTCAGAAGAGCATTCGGCACCATGATCTTGCTCTGTGCAATGGCATATCTGCCAGCCTTGTTTCCCTGAAGGTCCATTGTATCGGCTGCGTTTAGAACAACGAGACGCATCGCATCAATCGTCATACGCATGTCTGCAATGCGCTCAATATTGCTGTCGAATTCACCGATGAGTTTGCCTCTGGGCTTCTTGCGGGGCTCAATGCAGCGGACAAGGGCAAGTTCAAAGGCGCGTTCGGCCTGTCCAATGAGCCTCATGCAGTGATGAATACGGCCTGGACCCAAGCGACCTTGGGCAATTTCAAAAGCACGGCCGGGGCCGAGAATGATGTTGTCAAGTGGGACGCGGACATTCTCGTAGATGTATTCGCCGTGGCCTTCGGCCGCCCAGTCGTAACCCATAATGGTCAAGTTCCTAACCTGCTTCAATCCAGCAGTCTTCGCTGGTACAACCAAAGTAGTATGTCTGTTCCAGGGGTTCGGGTTGTTGGGATCTGAGCAGCCCATAAGGATGAACAACTGCATTTCGTCGTTGTATTGACAGTTGCCATAGAGCTTGCGTCCGTTGATGATGACTTCCTTGTCGGTAATCTCCATTTTGATACCGATCTGTGTAGCGTCTGAGGAAGCAACGTCGGGCTCGGTCATACTGTAGGCGGAGGACATGTCGCCGTTCATGAGAGGGTAAAGCCAGCGCTTCTTTTGCTCTGGTGTGCAGTATTTGGCGAGGAGCTCGATGTTACCTGTCTCGGGGGCATGGCAGTTCATGGTCTATTCTCAAATGTTAGCAATGTAGAGATTGAAGTAATAGCACGATGAAAACAAACCTGTGCAGCCCAATAGACTCGTCCCATAATCTCAGCACAGCATGAGTATTCCAAGTTGGTCAAACCAGGGCTCTCAACGAAGTGGTTTGGCAGGAACAAATTAAACAGACCCTGTGCCTTTGCCTTCTTGCGCAGCTCATGGATAATTGCTGGAGTCTTCCACCTGTCACCCTCCAATTGCTTCTTGTAAATGCGCTCAGCTGGAATACATTCATTTTCGACCCAGTCGTGAACCTGCTGGATCTTCTCAATAGCAATTGGTCGGAGTTTTGCCCTCACCCAAGGCGGGATGCGGACGAAGGCCGGATTGCCGTCCATTTGGATATTCGAAGCCATTGTGGATGTGTGCAAAGTAACTTTTACTTTTATCGGAAAAATATTGTGGAAGTATATGAAGAAGCCCAAGAAGGCATCCCAGGCCGAGGGATAGCATGTTAAGCTAAACTGCAATGAGGTAGTTGGGGTATGAGGAACCGGCCCAGGCCGAGGAAGAGTTGGTGGGGAAGATCGGAGTTCTTTAAGCGTGAGGCTGGACTCCTAACGCAAGCTAGGACCCCAATTCATTCCTCCACAGTGGAGTCCCAGAAATGTCATTGGCCGCAGGAACATTTTATACTGAGGGGCAGCTCAATGGAGGGGCATATTTTTTAATCGTAGCAAATTGTTTTGTTGAAATAAACATAAGTATACAAAATGACTTCCGAGGGTTTCGCAAAACCGTGGGTCGAGGTGAGAGCAGATCCAGTAGGCCTGAGCATTCATTCATTACAAATACTGACTCTAAGTAGTTCGAAGAGGAGCTAGGTGAGCGCATGTTGCTGTCTCCTCCCCTTCAAGCTTGTCAGGATGGCTTTGCTAGAATCGGCGGGTTACTCGCCTCAAAATACACATTCCCAGCTCCAGACCCAACCGTCAAATCAGAGGACAGGACAACTGAAGATGGCTTGAAAGTTCGTGTCTACACGCCCGAAGGATATACAGGAGGAAAGCCCGTTGGTGTATATTACCATGGTGGAGGCTGGGCAATGGGCGACCTTGATGGTGATGATGGCTTCTGCCGGGCCATCTCCAAAAGTGGTGGCGTCGTCGTGGTATCTGTCGACTATGGGCTCGCACCCCAGAACAAGCACCCAGGCTTGATCAACGATTGTTTCAAGGGCCTGCAATGGGCATTGAAAAACTCAAAAGCATTGAACACCGCCGAGGGCAAGTTCTTCACTGCAGGGACATCTGCTGGTGGTCAGCTTGCGTTAGGTCTGGCTCTCAAGGCTGTTGATGACGGCCTCGGAGATGGTCTCGTAGGCGTAGTAGGGCTTGTTCCTGCCACAGTTCACCCAGATGCTGTCCCAGAAGATCTGAAGGCAAAGTTCACATCGTATAAGGAGCATGCAAACCATACCATCAACTCAGAGGGTGCTATGAGGGCGTTTTGGGGTATGTCAACGTTGTCAGGATCGTTGTGTAGCACTGACGAGTTCATTTAGAGGCATTTGGGCCACCGCCGACCGACCCATATGCGTCGCCCCTCCTTCATCCCAAGAAAGGGAGTTTAAATAAAGTATATTTGGCGGTGGCAGGACACGATACCCTAAGGGATGACGGAATTGTCTTCAAACAAAAACTTGATGAGGCGAAGTAAGTTGCTTCTGATTCACCTACCCATGTATTTGCTAACTTTATTCAGTGTTCTAACGCATTTCGACTTTTATGAAGGATACCCGCATTACCATTTCGCGTGGCCCTCACCCAAGCTTGATGCCCCTAGGAAAGAATTTTTTGACAACCTCGCCAAAGGTGTACAGTTTGTCGTAGGATAGGCCCGTGAACAATCGTAAAATTGAAATTCAGCGAAGTTGAAGTTTTTTTCGTTCATAAATATGTTTCGACATATGAAGCGCTCCACCTTTTTTTTGGAGGGAGGGAGTAACAACGAGATACACTCTTAGGAGAAATATGAGGGTCTATCAGCCTGGACGTAGTTTTCCAAACCCTCAGCATACTTGGAATACCTTCTACTCCAGATATTGCCATTTTTGTTTATCTTACCATATACAAATTAGCCCCGCTCCATTCCATACAAAGATCCACTAGGCCGCCGGTGGAGCTTTTCCGTCTATTGACTTACGGCAACCGGCAGCGCTACCGACACATCAGTACCCCAACAATGATGCCTGTGACTGCATAATAAATCAGGATGAACAGCACTAATTTTTATCCGTCGACCTAAGACTAAATAAATTTACCCTCTTACACAAAAAGTACACAGAAACCATCAAAGTACTCACGCCAACCCCCTAACCCCTTCCTATTCAATCATAACACAACCATCCACCATGAAAGCCGGCCAATGGGACCCGTAAGCTCTCTTTTACGACCCCAACCAACCATGCAATGATATAATATTCTAACACAAAATTCCCAGCAAACAACAAAAAGTCGTAATAAACGACATCCCTAAGCCTTCACCCAAACCAAA
The DNA here is from genome assembly GCA_028476805.1 of Acrocalymma vagum. Classification (NCBI taxonomy): domain Eukaryota; kingdom Fungi; phylum Ascomycota; class Dothideomycetes; order Pleosporales; family Acrocalymmaceae; genus Acrocalymma; species Acrocalymma vagum. The sequence continues at coordinate 146,527 of JAQGEP010000001.1, read as the reverse complement.
CCAATTCCTCGTTAAAATCCAATCCGCCTCACTATGCCACTCCGACCTCATGATGAACATGCGACCCGATTTCCCCGTCACCCTCGGTCACGAAGGTGTCGGTCACATTGAATCGATTGGTGCTGCAGCAGAAGGAAAGGGGTTCCAAGTCGGCGATGCGATAGGCTTCGACTACTTCATCGACTGCTGTTTTGAATGTGAGGGTTGCTTGGTGCATAATATTCGCTGTGAGACTGGCGACCAGAAGTGCCAGGGTTTTGCTGCCGACGGGTTCTTTGCGGAGTATGCGGTGGTGGATTGGCAGAATGCAATTAAGTTACCGGAAAGTTTGGATATGTCGAGGACGGCACCGTTGTTTTGTGCGGGAATTACCGCGTTTCATTCTGTGGATAGTTGTGAGTTGAAGGAAGGGCAGTGGTTGGCGATTATTGGGTGTGGTGGGTTGGGTCAGTATGCTATTCAGTATGCGAAGGCGGTATGTGTTGTTCTTTCTGGGGTGTGTGAGTTTGAGCTAACGAATTACTAGATGGGCATCAAGACAATCGGCCTGGATATAAATGATAACCAGCTCGAAGTCGCGAAGAAGCTTGGTGCAGATGCAGTTTTCAATTCCATGACGAACAAGAACTACGTCGAAGAGGTTAAGAAACTCACGGGCAAAGGTGTTCACGCTGCAGCAGTCTACAGTGGGTCAAATGCAGCGTATGCTGGCGCTCCAGATGTGATCCGCACTGGTGGACTATTGATGGTCATTGGCATTGCACCGAAGGGGCTTGATTTTATCAACACTTTTGATTTGACAACCGGAAAGTATCGTGTCAAGGCTGACAGCACAAGCATTCCTCAGCGTATGAAGAAGGCGGTTGACTTTACGGGAAAGCACAAGTGAGTCGTCTTTGTAATCGACAGATGTTTAAAAAGAAGTATATGTGGTAGCTAATACTTCCTCGTAGGATTCAACCTGAAGTCGAGTTCCGCAAATTGGAGGACTTGCCGCAAATGGTAGCAGACATGAACGCCGGGAAGGCGGACAAGAGACAAGTAGTTGTTTTTTAAGAATCTTGCCCACAGATATATACCATGTAGATGTTTCGAGAGCAATTCGCAGTTTCATCGATTTTAAAATGCCATCTATTTGTTCACACTCTCTCATCAATGACCAGACTATTCAACATTGCCAACCTCGATGCATTTTCACTGCACCTCTACGAAACGAAACTCTAACCACTACTCATCACTAGATAGCTCACCCACACATGCCATCACTCATTCTAAACCCGGCCCTCTACATTCCCTCAGCGACTCATACCCGCCCCTTTCACACGCACACATGACTCTCCCCCGGCGCGGGGCTTCCACCCGCATATGCATGCATGCATCATGTATGTACCCCGCCGACGCCAACCCCACGCCCCTCATCCGAACCGAGCATCCGCTGCTTGACTCAGGCAAGCCGCGGGGCCCACGATCCCTGAATCAGAGTGGGAATCAGTCATCATCGGAACATACATGGCTATGTTTTTCCTAGGCTATGGGCGCGGCTTGCATGGACGATTCGGTTTGCAGAAAGGCCTGCGTGTGATGAGGCATTTGGTTGGCGTCAGGGGCATTGCTTTAGCTTTGGGGTTTTGCATCGAGGAAAGGCTAGCGGGGTACATACAAGGAACAAGGTCGGAATGCCATGTCTGGAGAAACTGGAGAAACTTACGCTTGGGTCGATGGTGGGGAAGGTGGACATGGAGGGGATATGCAGTTTGAGGGATGTAGTGTACCGAGTAAGGCCTTACTATTTGGGTATTTTTGCAAGGCTGATTGTTCAACTGAGGATCATAACTACCATAGGTATCTTACTTACACCATTCAGTTTGAAAAGGGTACCACTATTTGCCAACTCTTTCCCCATTGTTTGACTGGGGAGATAATCACCCACTCCCCAAAAATGTCCAAATCCGCCCTCGTATTCGGCGCCTCAGGCGTAACAGGATGGTCCTTCATCAACGAACTCCTCCACGACTACCCGCGCCCAAACCTCTGGAGCAAAGTCCACGCCCTCACCAACCGTCCCCTCAGCCAATCCCAATCCCAATGGCCCGCCGACCCCCGCCTCAACATCGTCTCTGGCATCGATCTTCTCGCCGGCTCGCAAGAGGAGCTTGAAACCGTCATGAAAGAGAAGATCGAGGGCCTGGAAAAAGTAACACATGTGTATTATCTTGCGTACAAAGCTGGCACAGATATGCAGAAAGAATTAGAAGATGCAGTGGCAATGTGGGAGCGCGCTGTTAAGGCGGTAGACAAATTATGTCCGGGCCTAGAATTTGTAGTGCTGCAAACAGGAGCGAAAATGTGTAAGTGATGAAGTTTTCCCTATACACCTCATTTCCATAGACTCCCGCCCTAGACATTACCAAAAAAAATAAAAAATCCCCCTATATACACTCAAAAAAAAAAAGGAAGGAAGAAACCAGGAATGAATAGCTAATATCCAAACCAATCTCGTATAGATGGATGCCACCTGCTCGAAAACCACCCAACAGACTACCTCCACGTCCCACACTCCGAATCGCAACCACGCCTCCGCGCCCCATACCACGACACACTCTTCTATCACCCGCAACTCGACTTCATTAGCAGCTACGCCTCCACCAAACCCTGGTCCTGGTGCGACACCCGCCCGGACATAATAATCGGGTTTGTCCCAAACCAAAACTTCTACTCGCTCGGCACCGTAATGGGCATCTACCTATCGCTCTGGAAAGCCGTGCACGGCGAGGGAAGCGACGCGCCATTCCCAGGCACAGAAAAAAGCTGGAAAGCATTGAGTAACGATAGTTCCGCTGATATGATTGCCCGCCAAACAATCCACCTCTCTTTATCCAAAAACACACAAAAAGGCGGCGGATACAACGTCGCAGACGCGCAAACACCCTCATCATGGTCTGTAAAATGGCCTATTCTATGCTCGTATTTTGGCCTCAGGGGAACGGGGCCTGCGCCTAATCCACCCGAAATGCGCAAATTTATAAAGGAGAATTTCGCCACGTGGGAGAAGTTGGAGAGGGAGTTTGGGTTGCAGTCCGGCCATGCGGATAGTCCGAGGACATTTCCGGGCTTTGAGTATTTTTTGATGACGCAGTTTGATTTTGATAGGCAGTATGATATGGGTAAGATGTATGGGACGGGGTTTACGGAGGAGAGGGATACGTTGGCGGCGTGGGGGGCTGTGTTTGATAGGATGAAGAAGGCTAAGATTATTCCTCCTTGAGGGCATACAGTAGAGAATTAGATTTAGATCAATTATGGCATGATGCACCGCGTAAATTCGAATTCTGTTGCGAAATTTCGAGATTCGATTAGGTCGATGAGCAAAGTGGTATTGCGACACCATAATTATTGGAAACCATCATTACGATGTTGGACACAAACGAAAAACAATAAAAATTTACTATTCATTGATATCATAATCCTATTTCATACAGGGAATTCCTCATCATGCCAATCTCTTCTCCATTTTGCTTTCCAGTTATTATTCAGTAGTTCATGTTCACCATGATAGTCTTTGGCTCAGTAAATGCCCTCAGCGCATGAATACCGCATTCTCTTCCAAGACCACTCTCCTTGCTTCCTCCAAAAGGAGTAGTCATGAACATCAAACTGACGCAGTTGACACCAACCATGCCAGAGTCGAAATCAGAGGCCACTCGCAGGGCTTTGTTGATGTCCTGCGTGAAGACACCAGCCATGAGGCCAAAGTTGGTGTTGTTGGAGAGCTCCATAATCTCGGCCTCAGTCTTGAAGGATTTGACGACTGAGACGGGGCCAAAGATCTCTTCACAATGGATCTCAGACTTGGGGTCGACATCCGTGAAGACAGTGGGCTCGAGGTAGAAACCCTTGTCGCCAATACGATTGCCACCAACGGCTAGCGTCCCCTGACCCTTCTGCCCACGCTCGATGAATCCCCTGACGCGGTTGAACTGGGCCTCATCAACTAGAGGGCCAATGTTGGTGCCTTCCTTTTCTGGGTCCCCAACTTCCTTGGCCTTGTTACGCATGGCCTCCTTGTACTTCTCAATGAATTTCTCGTAAATGCCCTCCTGCACATAGACACGAGAGGCAGCGAAGCAGACTTGACCGGTATTGGCAGTGATGGCATTTGCAGTCCATGTCACTGCGTTGTCGAGGTCACAGTCATCGAAGACGACCGCTGGAGACTTGCCACCGAGCTCGAGAGTGACACGCTTCAGGTTGGATTTGGCCGCCATTTCTTGGATCTTCTTTCCAGTGGCAATGGATCCTGTGAAAGAAACCTTGCGAATACGCATGTGGCTCGCAATGATGGCACCAGTGCTTCCATCACCAGACAGAATTTGGAAGACACCTGGAGGGAAACCGGCTTCCTTGATAAGGTGGCCGAGAGCGAGGGAAGAGAATGGTGTCTTCTCAGAGGGCTTGAGGATAAAGCAATTACCCGTAGCAAGCGCAGGGGCAGCCTTCAGACCGATTGTACCGACAGGACCATTCCAAGGGACAATTCCAGCAGTCACACCAAGAGGCTCGTTGCGAACAATCTTGAGGAAACCGTCCTCCTGAGGCCAGGACTCGCCACCAAACTTGTCAATCCAACCGGCATTGTATCGGAAAGCCTATTGTAGCGATTGTCAGCGAAGTTGATTCGTGTCTTTAAAGGCAAAATACATACCTCTGCGCAGAGGCCAATCTCGAAAGCACCAAAAGCCTTGAATGGTGCACCCAGCGAGATCCTTGTGAGGTTTGCAATTTCCGTGGCGTTCTTCTCCACAAGGTCGGCAAACCTGTTCATGATGCCGCGGCGCTCGCCGGAGGACAGCTTCTTCCATGCGGGAAAAGCAGCCTCTGCGGCCTTGACAGCTGCGTCTACATCCTCCTCACCGGCAAGCGGGACGTCGTCTGCAATCAATGAGCCATCTGCGGGGTTGTGTAGAGTGAGCTTCTTGGAGCTCTTGGAATCAACGTATTCGTTGTTGATGAAGATTTGCTTGGGGAGGTTCTTGCTCGAGAACTGGAAAGACATGATGAAGAGCTGTAGGAGGGGATGAAGGTGGAAGGGAGGAATTGGAAAAAAGAACTGGCAGCTCAAAAATCTCAAGAGCTTTGGCACTGGCGGGGAAGGGGGTATATTGACAGGGCCAAAGCTACTTGAGAGTGGAGATTAGAAAATGTTAACGCCGAATATATTCGGACAAGTAGCATATCTGCAAGCATGACCAAACCGGTTTCAGAAAAGAGTTTTGCTGTGCTATACTTGCGGATAGTCGAGAGGGATGAGTGGATTGCCGCAAAGCCGGGCGGGACCCGAAGATGCTCGCGCTTTGTTTTCCGCGACCCCAGGTTGCGCTTGCCGGCAGGCCAAATGCAGCAGTGACGACGGTGAGGGGTATCAATGGGGGGGGAAGGCACGAATCAGACGAGCCAGGGTCTCCGCAGTACGCGACGTCATGCAGCCCATCCCCCAGGAACCTGCATTCCGAGCGGTACAGGCCTCAGTTCCGAGGGTGCTCGACGCAAAGTAGAATGTGTGCGGAAAGATTTTATATGAATTAATAAGAGAAATATCAGAATGGAGATATCAGGAGTGCAAGTGAATGAATACAACCTGGCAGCTTGCATCCAACTCCGCTTCCTCGATGGATAATAGCTATTCTTTTTCTCCTAAGGACTGGACATTATAGCCAAGTGCGGGGAAGAGATACTCTATATTGTGTTTCCGCTCTATAGCCACGCGTAGAAAGCCTAACTATATCTATCCCAACTAGTAACTCGAATCATTAGTCTACAATCGTGTCCCAAACCTCCAATCCGCTACAACAGCCTCCACCCTTACCTTTCGTGACTGTATCCCCACATCAACCACCTCCTAGCCATGCCCAAAAAAGTCGCCTTCATCACCGGCGGCGCCTCTGGCATGGGCCTCGCCGTCGCAACCGCCCTCTCCCAGCGCACACACGAAGACTGGGACCTCCACCTGATCGACCTCAACAGCACCGCCGGCACAAAAGCTGCCTCAACCCTCAAAAACGCACACTTCCACCAAGCAAACGTAACAGACTACCCCTCCCTCGTCTCCGCCTTTGAAGCCACATACTCGATCTCCAAACGCCTCGACTTCGTCTACGCGAACGCAGGCATCGTCGAACGCGACAATTTCTACGAAGAACATGATTTAAGTAGACCTCCTCCCCCACCAAACCAACTCAGCATCGACATCAATCTCAAGTCGGTCGTGGACACGAGTTATCTCGCACTCCACTACTTCCGCAAATCGATGGCAGAAAATAAAGACACGGGGGATAGCAGCGCTCAGGATCCCGTGCTCGTTATGACGTCGAGTTGTGGCGGATTGTATCCGTCGGAATTCTGTCCCATGTATTCTGCTGCGAAAGCAGGCGTCGTGCATTTTAACCGTGCGATTGCGTTTTCGTACCACATGGCTGGCGTGCGGACATATGCCATCTGTCCCGGGACGATCCGCACGAATCTGCTGAGTAGCGAGGAGTGGAAGAGTTTTCCGGAGAGGTTTGTTACGCCTATAGAGACGCTGGTGGATGCTGTGGTGAGGGTACTGGATGGCGGGGATTTGCGGGATTCGGTGGGAAAGGTGGTGGGGAAGGAGAGGAACTTTGGGCTTACGGTTGAGGTTAATAGGGATAAGGTTTATTTTAGGGATCAGGCGGAGTATTGTGATGATGATATGAGGGATATGATGAGGAATACGAGTATGGAGTATCAGCTGGAGAGGATTGAGAAGGGGAAGAAGGAGAGGGAGGGAAGTGGTGCGGAGCATATTGAGGTAGCTGGGTAGACGTAGATGGTGGTTAAACCTACAGGATTCAATAAGGGAAAGAAAACATTTCTACATTGCATACTACCCAAAATATTGATTCTTGTGACATTTCATATATATAATTGAGATAATCTAAATCATGCTTGAACCCAAACTCCATGCAATGAAAAATAAACTATAGCTTAGACTGGCGTCCAGCAGCGTACCTCACTCCTCCATCCACACTTATGTCCTCACCATTGACATACGCACCTGCCGGCGATGCAAGATAAACCATGACGCCTGCAATATCCTCAGGTTCGCCAAGTCTCCTTCGCGGATTCCAGTCCTCAAGTTCCTGTTGGCCACCCAGAATCCCAATCAAGCCGTTTGCCAGCTTGGAGGGAAAGAAACCGGGAGCGACGGTGTTGGTGGTGATATTTCGTGGGCCGAGCTCGACGGCGAGCTGGCGAGACATGTGGTGTGCTGCGGCTTTAGAGACACTGTACATGATGGTGCCGTGGTCGCCGACGTGTGGGACTGTGGTTCCTGCGGTGGAAGAGACAATGATGATGCGGGAGGGGTCTTGTCGAGTGCCAGCCTTTTCTAGCAGAGGAGCGAAACTGAAAACAATCAGTCATTCCATTTACTCTAGGCATTTTCAATACTCACAGTCGGGCTAGATTGAAAACACCGCGAACATTCAGGTCCAGCACTTTCTTGCTCGCCCAATCGGGTGTCGGATCAAATGGGCCTCCCCAAGTTGCCCCGGCGTTGCAGACAAGAATATCGAGCTTGTCATCCGTCTCCTGGACCTTTTTGACGAGCCTGGCAATGTCCTCAGTGTCTGCGACATTGGCAGCGATTCCGACCGCTTTTCCGGAAACGGGCAGCTTGTTGAGTTTCTCAACGGCTTGGTCAATGCCCTGCTCGCCCTCATTTTTACGTGCAGAGATGATGACCTTCTTTGCGCCGGCAAGGAGGAAGGCGGTTGCGGCGTGCAGGCCGAGTCCTCTTGAACCTATTGCTCTGTGATTAATACTATTTTCTCAATTGGGGAATCATAATTTTATGATTTAGAAACTTACCACCAGTTACAAGAGCAATTTTGCCATCAAGGCGAAACATGCGGTCGAAATTCTTCAGATCAGACATGATTGAAAACAATTCTATTCTATTCGAACTCCCCAATCAATCACAATAAGTAAGTCAAGTGATGGAAACAGCAGCGCTTCGAAGGAAAAAAAAAGTTAACTTGCTGCATTGCGCTGGGCAAGGCCAGGGTAGTTACATTAGCAGAGAATGGGGTAGCTCGGTGGTGGAGATCGATATCCTCGGCCCCTGCACAAACGTCTGTGCGGCTTCCCCAACCTCGTAACCGCCGGCTGTGGGATGGCTGTTGGCAAGGGCAAGCTATCCATCAAGAGCTGTCTATCGGTATAAAGATGATTTTAACCATTTTGGATCGTCTTCTCCACTGCCGGAGGATTGCCGTGCTATCTTCTCAGTCACCATCATTATCTCGTCGTCCCTGATTGACTCTTTCTTCCGCAGACTGTGCCTTGCATTACATTTTTTTTCCCCTGTGCCTTATTGCAAGCATGCCGTTTTCCTCGCCCTTCCCCACACTGGATATCCCAAAATGCAATTTGCTGGAGTACTTGTTTCCTCGGGGTCAGACACCCACGGACACTCCCATCTGGATTGATGCGAAGGACACCAACCACCACCTCACACCGCGAACATTACTGCAATGGTCAAAGCGACTTGCGCTGGGCTTGGATCGCATAGGAAGCAAGGCCGGAGAAGTGGTCATGATTTACACACCGAATCACATCTTCGTGCCCGTAGCGTATCTTGGTATTGTTGGCTCCAAGAGAATCTTTAGCGGCGCAAATCCAGCATACACTCTTTCCGGTTAGCAATAGTAATCTCAAAATTATCGTAGATTCCGTAATTCTAACAGTGCATAGAAATGGTCCACCAAGTATCCAACACACAAGCCCAGTTCCTCCTCGCACACCCCTCACTAGCCAACACCGCCGTGCAAGCAGCACGAAAAGCCGGACTCCCCGAAGGCCGCGTATTCCTCTTCTCAGACGAGCCCAACGCATCAGTACAAGGATGTCGCGACTGGAGAGATTTCCTGCCCTCACCCATTGAAGCCGATGCCTACGAATTCCCCCATCTATCAGAGAAAGAATCAATGACCACCACAGCCACAGTAAACTACTCCTCCGGCACAACCGGCCTCCCCAAAGGCGTAGAAGTAAGCCACCACAATCTCGTCGCGAATCTCGAGCAGACTATATACATGCGTTATCTCAACAAGCCGTGGAACAGGGACACACGGCCGCGCGAAGCATGGATTGGCTTCTTGCCGCTGTACCACGCATACGGACAATTATACACGATTGCCATGGCGCAGAAATTGCAGGTGCCGGTTTACATTATGAAGAAATTCGAGTATGAGGAGTTTCTGAAAGTTATTCAAAACTACAGGATTACGCATCTTCAGGTTGCGCCGCCGATCATGGTCATGTTAAGCAAGAGGCCTGAAACGGCTAAGTATGACTTGAGCAGTGTGACGGATATTCTGTGCGGTGCTGCGCCGTTGTCAAAAGAGTTGCAGAATGAAATAAGTAAGAAGCTGGGTTGCGAGATTGTTCAGGGTTGGGGGATGACAGAGGTTACGTGCGGTGCTATTCATGTTCCTGGTGGCACTGTCGACGAGTAAGTCTTGTTTTGTGCCCTGAGACTTTTGTGGTCTTGCTAACTGTACTTTGCAGCTCTGGAAGCGTGGGCCAGCTTGATCCTAATTGCGAGTGCATGTTGCTTGACGACGATGGCAAGGAGGTTGCTGATGGGCAGCCGGGAGAGTTGCATGTCCGAGGACCAAATATCTGCATGGGATACTGGCGTAACCCACACGCAACAAAAGAATCTCTATCACCAGATGGGTGGTTGAAGTCCGGTGATATTGCCGTTGTAAAGAACGGATGGTTCTGGATCGTAGACCGCAAGAAGGTTGGCCACCTCCTTTCCAGCATTGCCCTAATACCGAACACCATTAACACAAAAAAACAGGAACTCATCAAAGTCAATGCGCTACAAGTCGCCCCCGCAGAACTCGAAGCCGTGCTCCTAGAATACAACCCCATCGCCGACGCCGCCGCCGTTGGCATCACACTTGACGGGCAGGAATGGCCACGAGCATACGTCCACATCAAAGACGAATTCAAAGGCAAGGTCACCGAAGAAGATATCAACAAGCACATGAAGGAAAAGGTGGCCAAGCATAAGCAGCTCGTGGGTGGAATTGTCTTCGTAGATGAGGTGCCTAAGCTACAATCGGGTAAGATTATGAGGAAAGTCATCAAGGATTGGGCGAAGAAGGATGCGGAGAGACTGGGTGGCGCTAAGCCCAAGGCCAAGTTGTAATATCGGCATTTGGATTGGGTGGGCTTTTTCTTGGGGCGCTATGCCTTGCATGTACATAGATATTTTCAGTGACAGCGGTTGTCGGTATTAGACTAGAACCTGGTCATGGGAACACGTGTTGAGGCTTGGAAATGTGTTTAAGTCAGACTAATGACTACGCGTCTGAGAGACTATTCCTGAGAGGTGACTGTGAGCAACTTTTTGAAGTGGGAATTCTTGCACTGCCTGGCTTTTTCTTGTTCAGTTAAATTAAGCTCAGAAAGTTACTTAGTAGTAGCAAGGTCGAGCAATGAAAGTACCAAATAAATCAATGGTAGATATTTAGCATTCTGTGGAGCTTAGGATATACTCTTCCGAGCATCCCCGAGAGGCTTGACTATCCTGACATCGTGGGGTAAGATGCGGCATTGGCCATTTCGGGATGCTCAAGCGCTGGGGCATGTCTTTTGATTGTAAACAAAATGGTTCACGCCGTATGTTATATTATTTAGAACATTTCACAGAATCCAGAGAAAAATATAGCCGCGGATTATAGGAAATGTAGTCTTAGCTAATCTTCGGAACGTAGTGTAAGTCGAGTGGTCGCGTCGTCGGAACGACCCCGCGTCTGCTTTTCCGCAAAGTGGTTGCCCCCAGCAAAACCATACCCCAGCCCTGCCACATGATTCCGGGGGAAATGATGGGCGCTCGGGCAACACGAGGCAATCTAAAGCAGTGGTACAACGACGGGTACCAAGATGCGGGACATGTTAGGCCCTTTGGCGCTGGAAATCCTCCCGGCCAGCGGGTCTCATGCACTGAGCTCTGCTCTGGATAATACACCACTCACCCCGAGGAACGGTTAACGACTCCAGAACACATCTGATCGTCATACGGCAGTGGTGTGACTGTGTTCTCTTGTCTGCCTTTGCGGTTTCTAGCTTGTAGCACTTGCTCTTTCTTTAAAAGAGTTGAGCTTCTGCTCACGAGGCTGTATCGACTACTACACACCACTCCCTCCCTCCACCCTTTATCCTATACCTTACGCCCCTCCAACACCTCCGACCGGCGATCAACATCATGGCGCCCTCTGAGATGCCCAGCGCCATCAATGGTGTCAATGGCATCGCTGAGATGTTCGACTATCCCCCCGCAATCCCCGTGGGCCCCTACAGAATCCTGAACCAGTACCACTCAAGGCCATCCAAGCTGCGAGTAGCATGCGCCGGAGCTGGAGCTTCAGGACTCTGTCTGGCATACAAGATGGAGAGGATGCTCACACCCGGATCTTGGGAATTAACCCTCTTTGACAAAAACCCTCAGTTCGGTGGCACGTGGTACGAGAACACCTATCCAGGCGTTGCCTGCGATATCCCTTCGCACGACTACAACTACACGTGGGACCCCAAGCCCGACTGGTCGCAGTTTTTCGCCTCGGGCAAGGAAATCCAGGAATACTTTGAGAACTTCGCAAAGAGGCACGGTATGTTGATCCTAGCTTGAACAAGAAACTTTCCACAGATTGCTGACGGCAAAATCGGTTGTTCGGTGCCTTAGGGAGCCACAAGTATATGCAATTGAACAGCAAGATTCATACTGCTAAGTGGAATACCGAGGAGGGTATTTGGGAACTCGGCATTGTTAATCCACAGACTGGCGAGGAGAGGAGTGATTGGGCGCACGTGTTTGTTAACGGCACTGGTATGTTTCATTGCTTAACAACATTTTACACGAACAGCTTTTGATTCCTATTAGGCATTCTGAATAACTGGAAATGGCCTGATATCGAGGGTCTCCATGATTTCGAGGGTCCCCTTATGCATTCCGCTCACTGGGACCACGGCGTCGACTTCACGGGAAAGACGGTTGGTGTTATCGGTACCGGTTCAACTAGTGTACAGATTGTCCCACAACTCCAGAAGATATGCAAGGAGGTAGAAGTATACATGCGCAGTCCCACTTGGATTTCGCCTCCATTCGGTGCTGGCGCCCTCACCAATGATTTGCAAAAGGGAGCAGATGTCAACCCTGGCCAGCGACAGTACGACTTCACAGAGGCAGACATTGAGAAGTTCAAGAACAACCCGGACTACCACCTTGATTTCCGCAAGAGAATCGAGGCTGAGATCAATTCGCTGTTCGGAATGTACCAGCAAGGCTCGGAACTGTCCAACCAGTTCCGAGAAGTCATTACGGCTGAGATGAATCGACGTATGGGGCCCGGTCATGAGAAGCTTAAGTCGTTCATCATTCCCAAGTGGTCTCCTGGCTGCCGGCGTATCTCACCTGGCGATGGCTACCTCGAGGCATTGGTGCAGGATAACGTGAAGCCCGTCTTTGAAGGCATCAAGAAGGTCGTTCCTGAGGGTATCGAGACCAATGACGGACAGATCCATAAGATGGATATCCTTGTGTGCGCTACTGGCTTTCAGGTTGCGTTCCAGCCCGCCTTCACTGTCATCAATGGCGAAGGCAAGTCCATCAAGGAAGACTGGACCAATGGTCCCAACCTCTACTTTGGCGTGTCTGCGCCAAGGTTCCCCAACTACTACACCATCGTTGGCCCCGGCGCTACGTGGAGCAACGGCACCCTGCTTCCGTCGATCGAGACCACGATTGAGTATTCCATCAAGTGCATGAAGAAGATGCAGACTGAGGGCATCAAATCAATGGCTGTTAGGCAAGACTCTCTCGACGAGATCTACGCCCACTTTGATGAGTTCCACAAGACTACAGTGTGGCAAGAGGAGTGCCGCAGTTGGTTCAAGGACGGCAAGATCAAGAACCGCATTTACCTATGGCCTGGCGCGGTAAGTGAATTAAAAACCCTCCATCCCATTCCAATAACCCGAAGTAAAAACAAAAAAAAAACTTTTGGGGAAAAACCCCGCTTTCGTAGTTGAGGGGCAAAAAAGAAAACCAAGCTAACGTTTTATGATGTGCAACAGACGATCCACTTCCTCAAATCGATTAAGACGCCTCGCTGGGAGGACTACGAGTACAAGTACCGCTACAAGAACCGGTTTGCCTACCTAGGCAACGGCGACGTCAAGGCGACGGCTTCCAAGGACGTGCTTGGGCTGAGTCCTTATATCCGCAACTCGGACCATGAGTGGGATGTGGAGTAATTTGTGTTTGAGAGGGCGAGAGACGGAGGGACGCCTCGCGCCTGCATGCATACGAAGGCTATCGATAGCGTCCTGGGGTTAAGCCGGGAAAGTGTGTGAGTGAGTGTGTGTGTGTGTGTGAGAGAGAGAGAGAGAGAGGATGTGTGTGCCACAGCAGGAGCGCCCCTAGCAGCCATTAGTGGGGGTTGTCGGTAAAAACCGTCTTTTAGGCGTTGTGGTTTAGTAGTATTTGCTGACATTGGTTTACTTATTCAGCTTCCCGGATTCGGGGCTTCGGCCATGCCGTTGGGCATCCGCGAGTACTAGCACTCTAGTACGGTACGGTACAGGTCTGGTTTCTGTCAGAAAGCATTTGGTGTTGGGATTCCCTAGCGATTTTAGATACTTGTTAGCCATGAATACCAGTATATATACATATCTGCGTCTTGTCTGTTCTTGGGCAATTAGCGGACGGGCCCTTCTCCTATTTCTTGGGCATCTTGAGGCCATCTACAGATCTGTACGTGGTATAGCAGAATCATGCAAGCTGCTGGGGAAGGGCCCGGGGAAACCCTGGAGAAACCCCAGAAACACACGAATACCGCCTGCATTGCGTGGAGAGGAGGTGTGGAGGCTGCAGCGGACAGCAAGTCCGCCGCGGTGACTGTTCCGACGCTGATTCACCACTGTTGAGCATTGGCTGGTTATGGGCTGGGTGATGGGCTGGATGGTGGAGAAGGGTGCATGTCCCCGAGACTCCGAATAGTTCGGCAGAGGCAGCCAATCAGCCTGAGAAGAAAGCTCCTAGCAATCCATAGTTCGCTTCAGACTCGAGTAAGGCAGCCCCAGATGGCCATCTCGCTTTCACGCCTCCTGAGTCAAGTCCCACTAAAACACACACTTGCGTTTGCGAGCTTTCGCGAGCTTCCGCTACCACGGCAAAGGGAAGACGGAAGACAACCATGCCTGCTCTTCCAATTGCGCCACCACTCGCCCTGCCCTCATGTGGGCTTTCTGCGGGCTCCCTGTGACCCTCATGCAACCCTCCGAACCCCCCCTTTGAGCCTGGATCAACGCACGTCAACGCACTCCCCAGGCCAGCCATTGCTTGACCAAGTTCCCCAGCCCTCACCAAAAACACCAAAGGGCCCCGAGCTACGCTGCAACAGGCGAGCACTCTGCGCTACTGCCGACTCTTTCCCTGAAAACCTTCCTGCCGGCGCTGTGGCCAGGATCTGACTGCCTCTCCCATTGGCCTCTACCCATCTCTCCCGTTTTTGGCCCGACGCGAGTGATCCAGCAGCCACCGACATAATTTTATTTCCAGCTGTCCGAGCAGCCCAAGCCCAAAGGCCTGCAATCAACTGCCCACAAGCACAAGGCATTGTCAGTGCCCTTGTGGAGGTGGGGCCCCGCAGTTATCCATGGAACAAAGCCCACGCCTCCTTCTCCATGAGCTAGCTCGGCCAAGATTCCGACTAGATGAAGCCCAGGACCCAGCTTGACCCCGAGCATCCACTTTATTTCAGTGCTTCTCCATCCTGTTGCCTTTTCCCCTCAATCCTCCTTGCTCTCCACTGCCTTTCCTTCTAGTTTCCTTTTCTCTGCCGTTGCCATTGATACCCCTTCTATATTTTCACCATACCTAAACGAGACCCATCAAAATGACTTCCGAATCCACCATGCAAAACGATACCACCGCTGCCACGAATACCAATGACCCCCAAAACGAAACCAACTCAGAAGTAGAAACCAAGCAGGAGCAGGAGCAGAGCAAGAAGGACAGCACATCACAGCAATCACAGAGCCAGAAATCCACAAAACCACGACACAGAGCCTCAGTAGCGTGCGCTTCGTGCCGTGATCGCCGCATCCGCGTATGTCCGCTCCCGACCGGAACAGCCTCGGACAACACCGAATTGCTAACTTTCCTTCCCAGTGCGTTGTCCCACCCGGCGAGAAAGAATGCACACAGTGTAAACGATCGGGAGTAGAGTGCGTAATTAAGAATGATGACGAACGACGACGGTTTGTAACCATCATGCAAATGAAATTATTGAGAAAACCATAACTAACGAATGCGTAGACCCATTTCTCGAGCGTATATGTGCTCACTTACCGAGCGAGTGGCGCTACTAGAAAGCATGCTGAAGGAAAAGGGCACAGAACCACCACCAGCAAATCACCCTCCCAAAACTCGCCACGGATCACAGCGGCATGAAGATGCCTCACCAAACCGCAAAGCACTAGAAGTCCAAAACGCACAGCAGGAAACGCCCAGCCCCGGAAGCCAGCCAAGCCCACAAGAAGACTTTATTGACGTAGACCACAATGACAATGACAGCGGAAGCCACCAAGGAGAAGTAGAAAGTGCTGGCTCACCATCCATGATTCCTCCACCAAAGAAGGATGGAATGGTGAGTAGACTACTCTCCACACGAGGACATCTCAGCTTTGATCAGCTTAGTGGACGGTTGAGATACTTTGGTCCGACAACCAACTGCCATGTCCACTCCGAGCTTAACAATCCGATGGAAGCAAATCAGCAGCTCACAGAACACGCTCGACGAGCTGAAAAGGTTATTCGTTCGCTACCAATGGAGACATACGAATACCTCATGGAGCTCTTTTGGCAATGCTACAACCCTGTTATTCACGTCTTACACCAGGAAGCCTTTAACGAGGACAGGGAGAATGGACGAACTCAGTTCTATTCTGGATTCCTCCATATTTGCGTTTTGGCGACAGGCTTCAAATATGCGGATAAGAACAGGCCCGATATTCAGAGACTTGCCTTGCCACAGATGGAGAGCACTTTACACCGAGAAGCGAAGTACATGCTGGATGTTGAACTAGAGCGACCTGGTGGCATTCCCTCAGTGGTTGCCATGCTTCTTCTAGGAGATCTTGAATGTGGAGGCAAGTATTCCGAACCTCACGGAGCAAACCGTCAGCTAACAGGAAACAGTGGGCCGCGATAACCTGGGCTGGTTGTATGGAGGTCTCGCGGTGCGACTAGCATTTGACATCGGGTAGGCAGAGCCAAAAATGAGTGACTATGAAAACCATGACTAACGGGTCTCAGCCTGCACCTCGATACGCGCCTCTCTGGGCTTCCAGAGCGAGAAATAGAGATTCGACAAATGACCTTATGGGCCTGCGTCATCTATGATAAGTAGGTCACCCGAGTCTAACCAATAAACCCAGAGCTAACAAAAAGTTACAGATACTGGGCTTTGTTCCTCGGTCGACCTACTAGTATGAAGAGTTCCGATCTCGAAATCTACCATCTCTCCAAACAGTTCGAGCGGCTTGGAACATGTCGGCCGGCTGGGCCGGAAAAGAGCCTCGAGACAATGATTTACGAGGCGTTGCTGGATCTCATGGAGCTTGCAGGCAAAATCACCGAGAACATGGATCCAAGGTCGCAACAACCTGACTCGATCATTGATCGGAACCAGTATCTTCGCATGGCTGCTCTTGACCGCGAATTCAGCAACTGGTACGCCCGCTTGCCCGAGCAATTGCGCTGGACACCGGCCAACATTGCTACGGCGCCGTTCTCCTTCTTCTTGCTGCACCAGCAATATCATAGCTCACTGATCCTGCTTCATCGGCCATTTGCTATGTATGAGGATCAAGGAAGCACTGCATTTGAGAACAATGGCTCAGACGACCACTTTTCTGCTCTGTCCCGCACAGTATGCACCAAGCACGCTATCCGAGTGGCACGCATCTTCTGGCAGCATCGCCAGCGATTTGACACTAAGCAGATCTTTGTCACCGGTCTGCAACATGCGGTGAGTTTATATCCCCCTGGTTTTTTCCAGTACCTGTCCTTGCCCAAACCAAACATCGCACACCGGATCCGACCTTCCCCTACGCTAAGCACGAATCGTACTTATTGTGTATCAACGGATTCATTGGGGCATTAAATTCCTAACAATACTCAGGGTACTGCTGCCACGGCTTTGGTCGCCGCCTTAGCATTCATCAAAGATCCCAACGACCGTAACAACAACATGCAATACCTGGAATGTCTATCAGCCGCTCTGCACGACATGGCTGAGACCTATCAACCCGCAGAACGCATGTCCACCGTTCTCCGCGCCGTCATGGTAGAACTCCGCGGCGAAGCAGTCGACAACCAATTCAAACTATACAAGCACAAATCCGCTCTCGTCCCCGCCCGTCGCGGCTCTACAAACGACACACCCGAGATCCCCATGTACAAGAAGCGCCAAACGAGTCGTCCGCGAGCAGGAACAGGGTCGAGCAAGAAACGCACCAGCAGCATAAGCACGCACATCAATCTCGATTTGAGCATCAAGCCTCCACCGCCACGCTTCGACGACTCGTTCGACCGCTCCGACGGCTTCATCATGGTTACGCCGCGCAGTGAATACGCATCGTGGCCTCCCCTTTCAGACGCACAATCAACACCAGGACTAGATCACACCATGGCCACGCCATCTACAACCGCGCTATCCACATCTGCGGCACGGAACACTGGACTCGCCTGGATGGGCGCCGAGTTCGACACCACCGACTCGATTGCACAGCTTGCAGGCGTCCATTTTCCTGAAATCAATGCTGCGCTTGATGGCACGGGGGATATGTCGCATCTGGATTACTTGAGTCTGGGGGATGGCGGCGCAGCGCCTGAGTGGGGTGCGAATGGGGAATGGGGCGGTGGTGTCGGTGCTGGGAGTGATTTGGACGGGTTTCCGTCGCAGGGTAGTTTCGGTATGAGTGGTGGGTTGCAGAATGAGAAGTTGGGGGTTTACTGAGGGGATTTGCAGAGATGTGGGTACGAAAGGGGGAAGAAGATGTCGGTTGATGATGTTTTGGATGGCCTGTTTATTCTGTCATGATTGACGACCGTTGGCCCTGTTTGGGTGGTGGCTTTGCTTTGCCTTGCTTTACTTTTCTAGCTTCTCGTTCGTTTTCGCGGCGGCGTGCAGGTATGGGATTTGGGTTTGAGAATTGGCTCTGCGAGGTCTTTTTCGTTTTAGCGTCGCGATATCCTTCATACATCAGTTCAGTTCAGCTCAGTTCAATTAGTGGCAAATGAAATTCAATCAATCAATCAATCAGACAAACCCACAAGAATACAACGTCGTGCATGCTGGAGACACAAAGACCTGGGAAGAATTGTAGTTGCTGTCTAGTAACGAGCTCCTCAGTCGTCGACGCTCCGTCGTTAGTTTATGGCTAAAGCTCGAATGTTTCGAGATCTGGATTGCCTCTCTCTTAGGAAAGATATTCCAAAGTCATCGAAAAACTTGAAACGACACGGGGGATGGAAATCCTAACCGCGGTATCCTATATCCTGCACTACACAATACCGGAATACTCGCCCAAATCTAAACTCCAGTGGACCTAAAGAAGGAGAAGAAGGGACGAGCAGGATCCAACCTCCTCCATAATTTGAGCTGTGAATAAACCAAAGGATTCCATTATGCAATCGAAATCGCCAGTTGCGGGGTTTAATGTAATAAAACTGTACTGGATTGGACTAGAATGGTTGTGTTCTTCCTTCCTTCATCTCACGTCGTACCAAAGGAAGGTAAGGTCTCGGGTCGTCGCTTTGCGTTCTCGTTGGAGGTGGCGTATACTTGGATCCAATTAACCCGCTCACGACATGGTTCGAAAAGGGAAACGCGCGCTTTTGTCGTTTGTACGACGTAAATGCGGAAGCGTGGAAGGAGATGGGTAAGTTAACATCGAGACGAGCATCGTTAACTGTCTATTCGTTCAGCATATTTAAAAACCCGGCCGGCGACGAGCATTACGCCTCGTACCACTTACCTCAAACGGAGGGCGTATATTCCTCTTCGATCAGCCATACTCTATTCCTCCACAAAAGCAGAAAGAAAGGAGAAAGCTTGCAAAATACCTACTAGGTATGTACGAGCCGGCTCGTCCTAACAAGACATACACACGTGGCCCATACCCCCCTTCTACAGGAATAAGGGCATTCACGCCCTCTCGAGTCCCAATCCCCCATCCAACCATTCCCATTCGCGCGCGTCTTCATCCCCTCTCACCTCAAGCTCCACACGCCGATCGATCCCAGCCACAAGTGCGGGACTCGCTACTGCACGCGGCTCACGATTCGTCCCTGCCTAATATCCTGCACGATGACTGGGAGAAAAGCTTGAGTCGCCGGCATTAGTATGGGGATGGGGCGGTACGCGGTAGGTTCCTTCCGGGTGGGACCTGCGCGCAGTGACCCGCTAAAAGAGCTATGTTTAAGCATTTGTGGCGGCGGGGGGAGGTGTGTGGTGTAGATCTTGTCTTGTCGCGCTTCATGGTGTGGTGTAAGCTTACTGGGTTATGATTTGCTTGGTTCTTCGTAAGGTCAGTCGTGTTGAGCTGGGACCTTTGTGATGGGATTTAGGATGCGGATGCGGGTTTTCATTTTGCGGCGGGTAGGAGGGGATAGTTTTTATTGGATGGCGGGGAGTGGGTGATGTTTTGGCATGGAATTAAATGGGATAGGCTGAAAGTGATCCTTCACAAAGGATGTAGAAGCATGTACTTAGACAAAGAGACGGCGCTACACCCGTTTCGGCAACGCAGTATTACTGCAAACTTCAACAGCTTACAGGTACATAGCCAGCATTATGTAATTTCAGCTGAATCATCTGATAGACCACTAGCAGTAGGCAAGAAATCATGAACCAGCCAGTCATCCCCACGATCTCAATAAGCCTCAGCCTTTTATGCAGTGTATCGCCCTCTTCCTTCCAAGCACAATTCGCTCAAACTCAACGTAGTGCCACCGGACCGGGGGCGTATTATGGATCGACGTCGCCGGCGTATACTCCTTTGAAGTAACCCCAATACTTTGATTCTCCACACAAACAATGCCTACAGGATTACCTTATTTCGAGGACCTAAAGATCCCTTTTGTCCAAGTGAGCTTTGTCGGTGCTATAGTCTGACTAAGGTAAAAAGGACCGAAAAAAGCGTGAGCTGAGGATCTTGCCGATCGACGAACATGTTTTGCCTGTAAGGAGAAATGGCCCAGCGTATGTGAGTGTGGGGTTTTTGGCTTGTTTGTTGTTGATTTGTGGTTCATTCTTGCCTGATCGGGTGTGTTGAGTTCATTAGATGGTGGGCCTCGTAACTTCATGCCTTGACATCGCCCTATCTATATCTTCACTGCAATGCAATGCAGACGGGACCGCATCTCCTGAATTATGAGAGAAGAGCAATTATAGAGAAATTTGTGCCCATGTTCATATCAAAAATCTCTATTTAAATATAATTACACGCATATATTCAAAACAGTCACTCAAAGCCTTCCACACCAGCAACCAATCGATCGCCAACCCACTGTCCAAGAAAGGCATCCTTCTCGTAACCCAAAACCTCACAGCTGAAGCCTAACTCTCACCGGCGCATATCTGTCTTACAAGCACGGTACAACTGTACCAGCATCTCCCTCCAGCAACCCACCACTCAATCAATCTCCCCTCACTGCAACCACATCACAAGCAAAAGGTCCAGCATCCAACAACAGTCCGACCCGCAAACCACACTACAAGCATCATTCCCCCTAGGTCTCAGCATAACCAATCTTGTTTGCGTGAACAACGTCACAACAAGGCATCCAGGATCCAGCATAACGCGCCGCCGTAGGGGCTGTACGAAGACCGAGTCCGCAGGCTATGCGATCGTCATGAAAGCGTCGGCCCTAGGGAAAAGATATTCATCAATGTACGACAGATAGGATTCCAACCGATCCTGTGCGCGAAGAACAAACAGCCCGTGAGATGGCATTGGTTGAAGGGCGCGGTCAACCTGAGAAGGCTATGTTGGAAATAAGTGCTGGATATCGGCCTTTTAGGACTGCAAGAAATTTGCAAGAAGGTATATAAAGGGGTGCGATTCTCGCTCATGAGTTCATTATCCACATTCCAACACTTAACTTCTCTTCTCTTCAGCCTTTGATATCTTTTCTCTCAAAAAACTCTACCGAGCTCGTCGAACTCCCCAGCACGATATTCATCATGTATGAATCCCCTTTCCCACCTTCCCCTATAACCCTCTGTGTTCCCCAAGTACCCATGCATGTATTAACCACCCACCTCCCCAACAGGAAGACCGCCGCTCTCACCATGCTCTTCGCCACCCTCGTGGCCTCCTTCGCCGTGCCTGCTGAGTTCCAGCTCGACAAGAGAGTAGGTTCCCCCTTATCCATCATCCTTCGTCGCATAATCATTCATCCCCTCATCACTCATCAATTTCAATCCTAACGGCCTATGCCCCCTATCCCTCCATCATTCTTCACCCAAACATCATTCATCTGACCTCCCCTCTTAACACGCACGCACACCCTTCCCTTCCCATTCCCTCACTCATCAACCTCTTACAAATCCCCACCCCCAACCCACCAAGTTACAAACTAACAACCATCCTCCCCACAGTGCCAAGGCGAAGGCGACTACTGCGACTCGGCCGCCATCCGCTGCTGCGCCGGCGTCTGGTGCTGCCCCTTCGGGCCTGCAGGAATCCATCACTGCAACAAGGACAAGACGGACGGCTGCTTCTAAGCCCCTCTACGCTCAATATCAGTATCAAACAATGAGTTTGAGTCTGGCTCTGGCGGATCGGATTGGATTGGGGTGCAGATACGTGGACACTTCTAGGTTGAGAGGAGTTGCGTTGAGTCAAGTATGTAATTGAAAGAGCGACATTTCTTTGCTTTTTGCGTTCCTGCTGTGCGCGTCGAATACGCTGCATGAGGACATAACTTCCGTGTCTTTTGCGCAGGCGCTGGCCGTAGGGATGCGGATTGTCGTTTTGTTCTGTTGCGATTTTGCTCGACTTGACTTGACTGAGCATAGTTGTGCTTGCGTTCACTCATTCTTTTTGTTCTTTTATCAATGTGGTTCACCAGGACAGATTTAGGGAAGAGTTTGTCTATGCTTTTTCTAGACACTTGGACCTTTGTCTAATTCATTTTTGGTTGAGCTATGTTGTCATTCCTTCGTTGTTGCTTTATTTTTAAATGAAATAAATGCTTTTGCCCGGGCTCAAACCGTTGCTCTCACCAGAATCGTAAATCATAACTTCGATACGACGATTAACCTTCTTTCATTAGTAAACCACTAGGAATAAGATTCTCCTTCATCCTTCCCGAATATCAATCACCATGTCTTTGCTCGTACTCGAACTCCCTTCCTTATCCTTTTCTGACTCGCTGTTTCTATCCACCACCGTGCCCATCCTGACTAGGCCACTCTGCCTGCCCTCGCCCATCTGGGCAACCATTCGCTGGATATTAGGGTGCGAAACAGTGGATCTGTGACTCGGTCTCCTCTGCTGCGCATTTGCAGCATTGACACTAGGATTGCCTTGTCCTAACCTCATCTGCATATGCTCGTCTGTCGAAAGTGTTCTATTGACACCAGGATTGGGTGAATCACCATTCGCAAGATCACCAGGTTTCGACTTTGGGCGTATCCAGCGATAAAGCTGCTTCGTTTTCTTCGCCCAGATGCGGTAGCCAAAGTTTGTAGAGAGAAAGCCAATAAGCGAAAAGAAGGGGACACATATGGCTGCTAAAGTTACCGCAAAAGGCCAGTAAGGAGCCGGGTCAGCAGGCATGTTGGTCATACCAAATACGGATGTGACAAATGTAAGAGGCTGCATAGCGATTAGCCATAGAGATTAATGGAAGTATTACTGTGTCTTACCATGAAGAACAGGTTGACAATAGTCAGCAGCTTAATATTGCGTCCCTGTTGAACTGTGATATCGGAGAGCTCAACCGATTTTCTTGATTCCTGGATACTTGTTCCAGAGAACAAATGCTCCTGCAACGATGCAATTTCGCGTCGTCGTTCGTTGTTTTCTCGTTGCAAAATGCGAAGCTCTTTCATCTCGCGTTCAAATTGGAGCCGTAGCAAACGCAGACGCCGTTTCCAGTGCTCGTTGCGTGGCGACTCATCATATAGAGGCCATAATGTCTTGCTCTTGCCCTCCCATACCTCCTCGGTGAATGTGTCCTCAAAAGCATCTATCATGTATTTGATGCTATCGTTGATGTTGCCAAGAGTTTGGTGCGCATAGAAATACCGTCGCGTCCAGGTGAATACTCGATCCTCAAACAGCCTCTGGTCACGCATCTCTGCGTCGAATATGAAACCAGCGGGCGGTGTGATGAGATCGGAGATTCTCTTGTAAATCTCCTCATACCTCTTTCTCGCATCTTTATACTCCGTGAGCAACGCATGCAGGAATGCCTCCGGCCCGTTTAAGTAGCGATGTCCCGATTCAAACGTATCTGGAGTTGCCCTCCAGTCAGGAAAGCATTCGAGCTGGAGAACCTGCCATGGCGACCAGATATTCTGCACACAGCCATTCTTCGTCTTTGCTCGACGACCTCTATTCCTAATACGACGTGGCTTAGGGTCGTACAATGCGAGTGCCACGACAGCGCCGCATCTGGTCAGCGGAATATGACTGTCAGAAGCACCCTTGTCCTTATCAGCGCGCTGCCATTGCATTGGTTTACAGTCTTCTCCGATGATAGTATAATACTCAAATGTGAAGAAGAATGTCCTCTGATGCTTCTCGTTTTCTAGGAAAGCTCTATGCATGTGCGCCGACGACGCGTCAGTCTGAACAAGATGCCTAAATAACTCGTCCATGTCAAACGTATTATTCAAGGTCAGGTGTAGAGCACCAAATAGGATAGGCGCAGGTTCTCGGGCAATACTAGATGGCATAAGTTAGTATCTTTCCAGGATAGATTTGGGCTAGACTTACGTGATGCGACCAGAGGTTGGTTTATCTTTGCTCTTGCCGATATCCTGATATCATGTGAGTTACGTTGGCTTTGAAATATGCTTGAAACAAACTAAAACACACTCTAATTGAATGCCAAATTTCAGTCGCTTTGGACATTTGATTGGTTTGTCCAGTCACCTCCACCAGCTCTGCGACCCCGTCTGGCCCGACATCGTACACCCTAGAAGAATATCAACATCCAACAACGATGAGTAGTAGGCTCAATGGCATACTGGAAGTGAGAGTAATGACTCCTGTCGTCTGCAGGACCAGGCCCCAAGTGGAAAAGATGAGGTTGCTTTGAAAGCTTTGCGGGATCTGAAATGATGGAAGCAAGCAGCTCTCGACCATGATCTTTCCAGTCGTGGGTTTTTAAATGTTCACGCAAATGCTCATGGTCAAACGATTGCGAAGGCAGTTCATCCTGGACAAAGTAGTCGTCTTCTTCATCGCTGCTGTCATCGGATAAGGTGGAAGTGTCGGCAAAGACGGTGTCTCCACGGTCATTTCGAGTGGCTGATCGTTGGAGCAGAGGGACATCCGAGGGGCCGAACGATCCGTTTGAGACGGACAAGCTTTTTAGCAGGGCATCGTATGAGCGCTGGAGCGTGTCTAGCTGCTTGCGAAGCTCGTCAAGCTCATTTGTAGCCATAAGCCAAGCGGGATGTTGCTCCAGCGAGGGAGTACAGTACCGGGAGAGATATGGAAGCACCGGAATCTGAGAAATGCGGTCTTTTGTGAGGCTCTATCGGCCATTGACCGCCAGGGCCGGGGGCGACCACACAGACGCAATGGCGGAAAACTTGGACCCCACGCTAACCTTCCAAGGCGCCGAGACGGTTCGCAGAGATGCCTTTGAGCTCAGTATCCAATGTGTTGCCTTGCCAAGGCGAAATTACTGCACACTTGCGCGAGGAGCTGGCCGCCTATGAGACAAACCGGACGGTTCTTGCAGGTGGATGGCGGGCCCGGCCTGGGGCGGAGTGCCGGCCATTGGAGGCCCGCCTCGCTAGTGAACAGGGTGCAGGCATAGAATAATCGTGGAACCCCAGCCCATTTGCTTCATGTTCTGGATGAACGACAAATTCCTGGTGAAAGACTGATGGCGATGGAGCCGAAGAAGAAGAAGCGGCGGCATGTGTGTGGTGGAAGATGGAGAAGACCGAGAAGGACAGAGCAACGGCTGTTATCGCCTTCCCTTTTTGGCTTCCGACTGGTCGCATTCCGCGCTACTATCGATAAGCGCACACCGGGCAGAATCTACAGATCCTAAATCCACCACCTCTCCTACATCCACCAGTTCAATTGCGCACCGGCGGATCTGAAGGTAGCATGCCCCCGGTCTCTGCCCTCTTCTGGGCCTCTCTCCCCATATTGCTGGCCGCCATCCTCTACCAGGCCGGCTTTGCAGACTTCGTCCTCGACCAAATCCAATCGCACTTTGTCTTCAAAGTGATAAGAAACCTGTTTTCCACAACACACTGTTACATCTCTGTTAGGACCCTTGCGTCTACTCTTCCACATGCCGAATGCTTTAGTGTCTCCAATGGCAAGTTTTCACGCGTGTTCCTAGACGAGACTTCATATGATATTGTCAAGGAGAGACGATCGGGCCACGTGATCCCAGGCTTGTGGGATGGACATGGCCATTTGCAGCAGTATGGAGAGTTGCTGGACTCAGTAGATTTATTCGGTGCAGATTCCATGGATGCTGTGAAGCAGAGGCTCGTCCAGTACAAGTCAAGTCGGCCAGAGACCGGAACGAGCGAGCAGTGGCTGCGAGGTGTTGGGTGGGATCAAGCCAATTTCGAGGGGAAGTGGCCAGAAGCGGTAGGCCACCTCATAAGCTGCTCCGGAAAAATAATGCAAGTATACTAATCTCCTCAAAGTCGGACTTAGAAGTAGACAGCTCCTTCAAGGGTTTGTACGTCATGCTGGACCGTGTGGATGTACACTGCATTTGGGTGTCTCAAAAGGTGTTGGAGCTCCTTCCAAATCCACTGCCAGATGTTCCCGGTGGGGAAATTCCTTCGAAGGGCGTGTTTTGTGACAATGCCATGGACATTGTTCTTCACTACTACCCGAAACCAAACAAGCAGAGAAAAACAAAATTCGTCAGGGATGCAATGTGGGAACTCAATAAATTCGGCATTGTTGGCATGCACGACGCCGGAGTACTGCCGTCAGAGCTCAAGCTCTATGAAGAGCTTTCTGCAGACGAAGGCTGGAATGTTCGGGTCTATGCAATGGTTGAGTGCGACGTAAGAAATACCTTCTGCCCGGACGCAGTGGCCAAGTTTGGTACCCACAATGGAAGGCTCCATGTGAGCAGCGTCAAGCTTTTTGGGGGTATGTCCCGTGTTTTTTCCTTGCCCCATTACTACTCCCCACGCTTACGTTTCGCAGACGGCGCCCTTGGAAGCTGGGGAAGTGCTATGATCGAGCCATACAGTGACAAGAAGAGCTCTTCTGGTTCGCTCCTAGTCAACGCCACCACACTCTCTCAGCTTACCCGAGAGTGGGCTTCGGCAGGATACCAGGTCAATATCCACGCCATTGGGGATCTTGCAAATCGGTATGCCATCGATGCGTTCGAGGTTGCCCTCAAGCACCTCTGCCCTGAGTTGAGCCCTCGTGAGTGCCAGACCAAACACCGGTTCCGCATCGAACACGCTCAGATCATCCATCCGGATGATCAGCGTAGAATGATGGAGTTAGGCATCATCCCATCTATCCAGCCCACGCATGCTACGTCGGACATGCCGTACGCGGAGACCCGTCTGGGCAAGCAACGCACGGAAGCAGAAGCTTATAGAATGCGGTCACTGCTGCCCCTCAACCCCGTCTTGGGAAGTGACTTTCCCGTGGAGCCTGCAAGCATTTTCGAAGGCATATACGCAGCAGTCACGCGACGCAGTCCAAAGACAGGACTTGACGCCAATGGAGGAAAAGCAGGATGGTACCCCTCGGAGACGATAACTCTGGAAGACGCCCTGGAAGGTTTTACTATTAATCCCGCATACGCGGCGTTTCTCGAAGGCAAAGCTGGTGTCATCGAAGTAGGAGCTTACGCTGACTGGGTGGTACTTGACGAACCACTGGAGACATTGGATCTAGAGTCGCTGCGCAAGGCGACGGTCCGAGAGACGTGGGTAGGTGGCAAGAGAGTGTACAGGCGCGCTGGAGCTGAGGATCTGCCGTGGAACAAAGTTTGATACGAAGTACCGAGGCGTCGAGTAGAGCTCGCCAGGCGCGGCTCCCGAAGCTGTGGTTCTGAGAGAGACGTGTTGACGTGGTTTTGGGTATTCTCAGGGGAGTGGGGGTTGACATTGTGGAGAGGGTAACTCCCTAACTGGGACTATTTGATGTATGTCATGCCCTGATCCTAGCTGAATATAGGCAAGCCGTTGCATGTGCATGTTAACAACGCATTTTGAGCTTCCGCACTTAGTCCTTTGCAACGGCTGTTGTAATGTTTTGAGTAAAGGTTGCCGCTGAAAACTGTCAGTGTCCGAACTTCCCACGCGGGCCTATCCCAGCAGCCATCACGGTGCTCAGCGCAAGGCGAGCCAACCACACCAGCCTAGTTACTACAGATTTTCATAAGAGCTAGACGGGAGCCAGCACGCCAGCTCGCCTCCCCTGTCATTGCCATTTATTTTCTTTTCCCTTGCGTGGGTGGGTGCCATCTCCGCGCTGGTCGCGTATATAAGCGCACAAGTTGCCCGTTTATATTGAATGTGTCGACTCAACTTGTTCTAGTGTCCACAACAACCATCTGCCGAATTGAACAACACCAGACCAACATCACAATAAGACCACATCTCCACGGAACACAATGGGAACACAAACCAAACCCGCCCTCAGAATATGCGACCACGCAACCGTCACCCCGCCTACAACCCCCACCGAAGTTTCCTCCACAGCCCACCATCTCTTCCACGAGACCCAAACAATCCACGATACACTCTCCGAACTTCCGAGTCTAGCTCCTGGCGAACAAACCAACACACTACTTACCCGCCTAGTAAACCTTTGCATCACTCCCTACGGCTCCGACATCATATCACACTTCCTCTCCATCAAAGGCGTTGAAGAGCTATGTCGCCAACTCCGCCCCCTATGCTCCACCGCAGAAGGAGAATTAGAAAACCACTGGGCCCACCGCATAATTGCAGCATCTAGATCATCTACACAAGGTACTTACCATCTACACGCTCACCTTAGTCATACAAAACTCCTAAAAACATAATAAAACACATCAACAATCTCACACAACCCCACAGACCAACCCACCACCACTAGGACCACCAACCTTCTAAACTCTTTCCCCTACTACCAAAACTACCTCGATCTCTCCCGCCTCGAATGCTCAACCCTCGAAGCTTTCCTGCCCACATGCTCCAACGCATGTCGTCCTTCGCCCTGCAAAATCGCATTCATTGGTTCCGGGCCCATGCCATTAACTTCATTCTGCATGCTAGACCGTTATCCAGACGCCGTAGTGCACAACATCGATCGCGATGCGCAAGCCCTGCGCGTAAGCCAGACGCTGTCTCAGCGACTAGGATACGGCGAGCGCATGACGTTTGCATGTGACGACGTGAATTCCAATCTTGCAAAGGATCCTGGAAATAGAAAGATTGGTGCCGGGGTCGGGCACAGTTGGACGCCATCGACTTGGAAATCATACCAGGTTGTTTTCCTCGCTGCGCTTGTGGGCATGGACGCTGTGTCCAAAACCTCGATCTTGGAATCTTTGGCCAAGGAGCTGGAGCCGGGGACGTTGGTTGTTGCGCGCAGTGCGAAGGGTATGCGGACAGTTTTGTATCCGGTGAGTAGTCATGCCTTTTTTCTTCGTTCTTCTGCCTTTAGTTTCTGGCGTATTAGTAGGAAGACGCGGAAAGAAATGTTGGTGTAGAGAAATCACTAACGGGAAAAATAAAATCAGACGCTCGAACTATCAGAAGACCTGCACCGCGTAGGCTACGAAATCCTCGCAGAAGTGCACCCCTGGACGAAAGTCGTGAACTCGGTTGTCGTGTTGAGGGTCGCGGGGAAGTAATGTAATAGCCTCATCTCATCCAGTGGGTGGGGGTCTAGAAGTGAAGGATAGCAGTTGGGGGAAGTAGATGGACTGGGAGATTGCATGAGCATGAGGTACAGAGCATATGGGACACAGCATACAGGCATCTAGGATTCATCGGAGCATTCATTTACGTGATTGCATGAGGGGAATATGAGCATTGTGATGAGTAATGAGATATGAAGGACATAAACCCATAATATCCAAAAAAAAAAAAAAGAGTTCAACACATCTATCATTCACAGCAAGTAAAAAGAATAAATTTAATCACTAAATCACATCACGATTTCTTTCCCTCCACATCATTCTGCAGGGTATAAACCAAACACCGCGTTTTCCCAATCCCCCTACTGCTATCATCACCCCTCACCCCCCTTTACCGCACCGCACTCCCGACCCCAAATTCCCCCAAAATATCCCTCCTCCTTTTTCTATAAAACTTGTCCAACATCTTTCTGCGTTGTTGCTGCGTCACGCCCTCAACAAAAAAAGCAAACTCGACCGGATCCTCAAACCCCATACTCTCAGCCATGCTGCAAAATTGGCGCCGCCGGATGCCTTCACCAGGTCGGTATCGATAATTGATTTTGAATTCGCGGGAGTGGGGGGTTCGTGAGTTTGTACCAGTAATGTGCACGTCTCCATCTTGGTCGGAGCTGAGTTCTGCTTGATCTTGCTCCGATGCTGCTTCTTCGTCATTGTCGTAAAGATTGGGATGCAGGGATCGGGAGTCATGTTGAGATTGCGATTGCGATTGTGAGGCTTCAAAGACGCGTTTGCGGCCGAGGTCGAGGTCGTTGCGGAGTTCAATAGCTTGTTTGCTTAGACGGGCTTCGACTTCGCTGCGGCCGACGACTTCGCTATTCTCGTGTGTGTACTGGACGCCTGCCTTTGCGAGGATGGCGTTGATAGGATCGGGACCTGCGCGCTTGGCGTATTTCTTTCTGCCACGAGTACTTAGGTTTGTAGAGTCAGAAGCGAACGAGTCTGCCAGTTTCTTCATTTGCGAGTTGAGGGTTGAGTCATCGTCTGTGATGCCGAGGGACTTGTTGCTTAGTATTTCGTCATCCGAGTCAGAGTCGGCCTGCGATTCCTCAAATTGGAAGTCCATTGCGCTGACACCGACGCGGGTTTCTGCGACGTTGGTCTTGTGCATAATGTCCCTGAGCAACAAGCCATTCTCTTGGAAAGTAAAGAGATTCTCAAGGCCGAAAAGTTCTCCCTTCTTGGT
Source organism: Acrocalymma vagum (assembly GCA_028476805.1). NCBI lineage: Eukaryota > Fungi > Ascomycota > Dothideomycetes > Pleosporales > Acrocalymmaceae > Acrocalymma > Acrocalymma vagum. The sequence goes on along the minus strand of JAQGEP010000001.1, from coordinate 116,075 downwards.
CGATTCGTCCATGACGCCTTTGAAGTAGCGGCGCTCGTCTGAGGCAGTGTATCCGATGTTGGCTTGTTGTTGTTTGTAAATTTGACGTGCGTATACGATTTCTTCGATGGTGCCAGAGGATATCAGACGAAATACTTCAACGTCCCGAGTTTGACCAATACGGTATGCTCGATCCTGGGCTTGGAGATCATACGCCGGGTTCCAGTTTGGATCAACGACAACAACTTTGTTGGCTGATGTGATGTTGAGTCCAACACCTCCTGCTTTCGTGCTAATCAAAAACACGAATTGCATTGGATCAGCATTGAAATCCGCGACTACTTTTGCGCGGTCTTCATAAGTCATGCTGCCATCAAGATAAGAGAAGTTGTACTTTGTCCCATCAATGTCAAAAAGGCCTTTGAGAAGCCGTAGTAACCGAACCGAGTGCGAAAAAATAAGGACCTTGTCGCCATTCGAGTGCCAATAATCGAGCAGACGCTTGAGAACCTTCCATTTGCCACAGAAATCACGACGAGGCTTTGAGAGTTGTAGAACGCTGTCCTTGATGCGATAGTATTCTTTCCACTGGTCTGGAAATGCGGTTTGTAGATTGTCTAGATCTTTTGCTTGTTTCTCGTTGTTATCGGCTGAATGCGGCAAAAGTAGGGCAACGTGGTTTGCGAGCTTCTGGAGCGTCATCATACATGGAAACATGAACTTGGCCCAGTTCTCATCTTCACCCGGAACCTTGATGTGACAGCACCAGCCGCGTTTTTTACCAGACCCACATTCACATGGTTCTCTTGCTGTACGGATGAACTCACACCTATCGCTTTCAATGAATGTTTGATAGGCGTCCGCTTGGGTTGGGGTGAGCTGGCAGAACACAACTCGGTCGCTCTTCTTGGGGAGCTGATCAGCAATTAACGTCTTCATCCTTCTGAGGAATACTGAAGGCAGGATATCGTTCACTAGTTCTTTGGCTTTACTTCGAGCATCAGCAAGTTGCTGGTAGCTTGCGTCGTGAGCTTGGCCCAACTTGAGTGGAAGACTGATCTTTTGTCTCCATTCCTGCGCTGAACCGTAAGCCCCCGGTCTAGCCCAATTGATCAGGTTCCAAAGCTCTTCGTATTTATTCTGAATAGCAGTTCCCGTGAGGCCGATGCGACAAAGCGCGTTTATCTTGTTCATCGCTTTTGTGATTTCCGCATTCTTGCTCTTGATCTGGTGGCATTCGTCGGCAATGACACAGTCCCAGTCCACAGTGTTGATTTCGCCCTCGTTGTTTCGATACGTTGCATAAGTCGTAATCATTATCTCCAGCATTCCTTTCCTAGCTGCATTTAGGACTCCTTTGCGGTCTGCGGGATTGCCATGATATTTGTATACTTCCCACCAACCCCACTTTTCGAGCTCGTCCTCCCAGTTCCTCATCAAGGTTCCAGGGCATATGATTAGTACCTTTGGGTACCAGCAATCGCCATACCGTCGAATCTGTCGCATGTACTTCGCATCGCGATCTGTACCAGTCTTTCCGAACGCAGCCGTTAGAAACGCAATGACTTGGATGGTTTTACCCAAACCCATGTCATCACCCAGAATAGCGCCCGTCTGCTTTACAAATCTTTCATGTAAAAATTCCACTCCCGCTACCTGGTACTCACGCAGCCATTGGGCGACTGGTGCAGGGATCACGCCTCCCGATTCGTGAAGCTTGATGCTCTTCTTCTCTCGCTGCGTCTTGACCGCTTTGTCCATGACAGGTTTCTCCTCCTTTCCCAGGCCAGGAAAGTCAATGTCTTTGAAGTTTGGCGGATATCGCAACCCAGATTCATGTAGCTTTCTCAACTTCGATTGGCGTGATGTGATGTAATCCGGAATTGGCTCATCCAGATAAGTCTCACCCGTGACAGTGCCCTCATCGAATTCTTCCGTATCCACAGTACCATCCCGTTTCTTGCTTTTCGCAAGTGGCTTCCGACCCACGATACTCGTCGCAGCCAAAACGCGGGACTTCTTTTGGGCACGAAGTCTGCTGGTTTCAGCGGCAGCACGCTTGCGTTTCACTGTTTTTCTGTTCTTCCATTTCTGATAGTCGGCCGTTAGGTCCTCGTCTGACCATTCGGATTCTAATTCCGACTTTCCGTCCTGGCTTTCCACATCATTTTCCACCCTGGGCTCGACGTCTCTCTGGTTCTCTGATCTTGTCGGCCTTGAAGGTTGGACCGAATCCTCATCTTCAGTAAACTCATTACCTGGATCCTGAGATTGTGATGGTGTCTGAGTAAGTGCTGAATTAAATTAGCATCGGATCACGAAACTAGTAATATACAACGAACCCTCGATATACTGAGAAAGATTCAAACCTTTTCGGGACGACTGTATGATATCCAGCCCGCTTTCACTCCCGCTATCGCTCTGCACCTCGCTCTCGGCGAATGAACGCAAGCTTTTCTGAAATTCGTCCTTTCTGCTAAGGCGCGACATCATGCAATGTCGGTTTGTTGTTTGTGAAGTGGAGGAATGGAAACCAAACCGCGTAGCGCTACGAAGCCTTACCTACATAGCACATCGAGTCACCGCACCGAGAGAAAAAAAGCGCTTCCCAGCACGAGGCCGTAATCGGGTAACGCACGACCTGAGAACGTTTGCGCGAAGTCATGACTTCAAGAGAGATGCCAAGATGATGTGCCACTCATTCCTCTCGCGCTAACACGTTATCACGTGTGCAAGTGGGGAACATCCTGGAGGGCAATCCGTGCACTAAGCTTCGCCTAGTCTCAACTCCAAAAGTCTGAACCAAAGCTCTACTCGATACAACTCGGGGCGCATCAAATCTCGACGTGTCAGGGGCCAATTGCGGTAGCGAACATTTATAAACTACCTCTGAAGCTCAACCCTGAATGAAGCTGTAGCAAGATTCGTTTCTCCACCCCAACGCCTTTACGGACACTAAAACCTCACCGCGCACCACGAATAACCCACCACAATGCCCCTCGACACAAGTACATACTCACTCGCACTCCTCCGTCTCGATGGACGCCGTTGGAACGAGCTGCGGCACATCCATGCGCAAATCTCAACGCAAGCCGCTGCCGATGGATCCTCATATCTCGAAATGGGCAACACAAAAGTACTCTGCACCGTGACAGGACCTGCAGAGGGACGGCAAGCGGGGCAGCGTGGTGGCGCGGGCGGTGAAGCCAAAGTAGAGGTAGAAATTGCATTTGCAGGTTTCTCTGGCGTGGAGCGACGAAAGCGGAAAAGTGATAAGTAAGTAAAGCACATGATATCTCATAAGCATTCGAAGGAATTAAGTTCGAATCGTTACTGACCTATATCTTTTCCTACCTATAGACGCACCTCGGAGATGCAGCATACCCTCTCCACCGCGTACTCCACCCTCCTTCTCACTCACCTCTACCCACATAGTACTATAACCCTACATATCAACATCCTCTCCCAGGACGGATCATTACTGGCAGCTTGCCTCAACGCCGCAACCCTTGCTCTGATCGACGCCGGTATTCCCATGTCCGACTACCTCGTCGCTTGCACCGCCGCATCATCAGCAACCTCAGACGCAACAAATACTTCGGGTGATGATCCGTTGCTAGATCTGAACAATCTCGAAGAGCAGGAGCTTCCGTTTCTTACTGTCGGCACATTGGGAGAGAGCAATCGGGTTAGTGTGTTAGTGATGGAGAGTAGGGTGAGGGTTGAGAGGGTGGAAAGCATGCTAGCGGTGGGAATTGAAGGGTGCAAGCGGATGCGAGGGATCCTGGATGGGGTGGTGAAAGGGTATGGGAAGAGATTTGGATGAGGATGGCCCAGATTCGACAGAGCTCAGACACGATCTTGCTACGGATCTTTAACTTCAATTTAGCGAGTTTGAGTTGAAGTTGATGTGGTTGCATTTGGTTTTGCATTTGGAAGATCATGCGACCATATGAACGGAATTTCAAATCGACAGAAAGTTGTGGAAGAAGCTGTCGTCTTCACCTATCGGGCAGGACTGGGTTAAGATGACTCTGGTCTTAGTCACTTACCGAGTCTCTGCAACCCTACCTAGTAGGACATGTCGCTGAACGTCCAAAAACACGGAGATACAGGACGAGATGATTGATTGGCAGCTCAGGCATCATTCAGTGCCAAAGTCAGAGCGAATAGCAGCAGGCATGGCAATCAAGAAAAAATCAAGAAAGATATCCTCATCAGACATATCGGCACATCAAGCATAAAAATATAAGAACTAACCCCCCACACTGATTATAGCAAGCACCCTAAAAGGAGGCCGCGATGAAGAACACACCTAATTCCGGCGTGCATATGAACAGCTGCATCTATATCTGCAGGTACCTGTCTCATGCAAGGAAGTATGCTGTAATGAGTCGTTCAGCCCGAGCCACCTAACTCAACTCACTTTGAACTATGTACAACAAAACACCATAGATGCAACCTCATAAGCAACTAACATTTCACCATACTCTCAACAATTCAATCAACGGCTTGCCTACACTGCAATAAAGAAACTCCTCGAGCACAAAGTCATCAAAGTTACATTCTATCAGCAGCCAAAAATACTATCAGACCTGAGACCAAGTCTTAAGTTTGAGCACGAGTTTGTTCTGGTAGAAACCTTGACAATCTCTCACAGTAAATTTCACACTCGCTCCAAAAAAAGGGGATTATACCGACGAGGAAGAAAAGAGAGCGGCGTAGTAGTCAAAGCAAAGCGCAAGGAGCATAACGTACATAAATGCATGTATTCAGACTACGGTGTACCACTAGACAGAAGAAATGCATGCATGTCCATCATGTTTGAGGCTGTGCCTCAAAAAAAGAATTCGCAAATCGAGATGAGCCTGCCTAGCTATGTCTCCCGCTCTCTATGACCGAACATCACAAACCAAGAAATTCTCAAGAAATTATAAATACCTAGCTATGATTCTAGCCGAATAAAGACATACCTACTCGAGAAACGGTGAAATCTCCGATGAAAGCAAATATACCTAGTTATTTCATCTGCACGGCTACTCAAGCACACTCCACAATTAGGCAAGCATCGCGCCTACCAAAAGTAGATGAGGTTCCTATTCACATCATCAACCAACCCAGTCTTCCCTCCCACACCTCAACTAAGTCACCCAATCTGGTGATTATTTTCGCATACTCTAGCCCACATGCAAGTCAAACACATGCGCTGCATTTACAACCTCATTAGCCCGGTACCGTTCCCGAACAGTTGAATCCAGGTTTCCCCAAAAAGAGGCGCTAATGATCGACACCGAATGACCCCGTTTGAGCACAGGCCCATCGTTTTTCTAGGCGAAGCATCATGTGTCGTCATAGCACAGCGCGCACATGGCTCATCACAGAGCAAAAGGCTGAGAGTGTTGTCAGGCGAGCAGGCAAGACCAAAGGCAAGGCAGCGAGCACGGCTGGCAGACTATTATGTGCGTGTCTGCTGGAGCGCGGTGAAAGGCAGCTCAGTCCGCTTCTTCATTTTCCCTAGGCTAGAGCACATACCTACAACTTTACATGGTGGCTCCGACCAAGCTGCGCGCATTTTAAGCAACGATAAGCCTACCTAAGTACTTACTTGCTATGGGCGACAACTACGAAGACCTTGTGGTAAGCTCGAGTCATACTATCTTATTCGCCGGGTGACGTACACTACGGAACGCACGGCAAACATACAAATACAAGTACAAACAAGCAACCACTTCCTGGGTTCCACTGAAGTGACTATACTCTAACTAGGGAATCGCAATAGGAACTCGGCTTCGAAGGCATCGATAGGTTTGCGAATAAGTACCACGATGTCGTGTACGGGTATGCAGATAAGACGAGGAAGAAGGGGTTCGGAAATCATAGAAGTCACGGTCAGCATCACCATCCTCAAGATGTAGGCGCTCCGCTGCCACCACCTCCACCGCCTCCCGTTGATGTTAATGCGCCGATTCCACCGCCGCCGCCGCCTCCTCCTCCTCCCTTTCAAGCACCTCCGCAGCCTTATGGAGACGAGGAAGAGTGGCAGAACGTAGAGAAGCAGCGCGCAATGTCAGATCCAAGAATTCGATACGCAGGTCCGGTTCCCATGCCTGTTCCTAGCCCCATGGCAGGTGCAAGTGCAGGTCAAGGACCGGGGGGTGAATTTGGACCGAGAGTAGAGCCGCCGCCATCACCGTGGGGAATTCGAGGCGGGAATGAGGCACTTGTAGGTTACCTAGCTGTCTCGTTGGCATTTTTGTATCTCTTTGATATGCGACAGATATTTCAGTATCTTCAGCGTCATTATCGCTATCATGACTTTAGAGAACCACAAGGGCGCTAACAAGATGTAGCCGCGAGGCCCACCGTCACCCCAACACAGAGAAAGAGGATACGATCGCAGGAGCCGCGAACGTGAACCTCCCTTCGACGAAGACGACGAAGAGGAAAAGGTATACTGGGCTACTGAACGGGAACGCCCCCGCCATCGACGAAGGAGATCGCCGTCTTGGTCACCACCACGCCGTCGCTCAGAGCCGCGCTACGACGAGCCTCCGCCGCCACGTCGGCGGGAAGTCAGGTCCAAGTCGATTTCTAGATCTAAATCCAAGTCGCCTAGCAGAGGTTTAGGCTCGGGTGCGGAAGCTACGGTGGCGGCGGTTTTAGCTGGAGGAATAGTTGCATTGGGCGCACGTGGGGTGGTGGAGTTGTATGACCGACGACAGGAGCGTAAGGCGAGAGGGTCGAGGCAGAGGGAGAGGGAGAGAAGACGAAGTGTGTGGTGAATAGTGGGGTTGGATGGTGGTGATTGTGAAAAATGGTGTGTGTGTGTGTGTGTGTGAATACAATGTCTGGGGGCCGCGACATTTACGAGTTACGAATTATTTGGGATTATGAGGTTTGGGATTTGGGATTTTCTGGGAGGGGATGACTGATTAGACAGGAGTGTGGCGCATGTAAGATAAATGATAGGATATGATTGGATACGACAGTGAAGATTTTGGTGAGTAAAACGTGGCCATGAAGCACACCATTTGAAGGGATGTTTGAGGTCGTCAATGAATGGGGGCAATGAGAAATCATCTGCAGAGGGATGCAGAAACAGGCAAGTGTGAGGGGCTACGGAAGTTAGAAAGCAGACAATGATTAGATATGCAGGGCGCGAACAAAGCCGAAAAGTGACCGGAGAAGCCGCGCAGAGAAAGTCCGGTCTGTTACAGCCAGCGCTGCCAGCTGCTGATGCACGTAAGACAGCTAGAGAGGCCACGCAGACGGGTTTTGTTGCCCAGGGCGCTGCAGGGGCGGGCGGCGATGGAACGATGGACGATGGGATGATAGATGGGACGATTGGCTTGCGGGCTGCTATTGGTTGGTCAGTTGACCCGGTTTGACTGGCGGGCTTGTTGGCTGCGGGCATTTTGTTGTTTTTCGAGTTTGCCAGTGAGGAAAGAACTCCCGGCAGGAACATCCCCAGGCAGGGCAAGTGCCCAATGCGGCAATGACTATGACAATAACAAAGGCCCATCCATCCATCGTAGTACATGACCTCGTTTCTCAGCCCTCCACATCTCTCCAAGTATTACTTACATTTGGACTCCGCACCGCTACACACACCACAAACGCACAACACGCTCGCGCTCTCACACACAGACGCAAAACCGGGGGCCGCGCCGGGATGAGCGGGCGTGTGCGAACGGGGCACGGGTGGATCCATGAGCTTTCTGGAAAACGGATAGTCCCTCCCACATTGAAGAGCCGCGTGCTTTCCAAGCCCACCATCTACATACAAGCACCGTCATCATTCACTCGTCTTGAACCTCCGATTCAACCCCCACTGTCTACTCCCTACCGTGTTTAACCTGTTCTTTGCTCTGTAACTCGCCCCCAACGACATTTCCTGGGGTTGCAGCTTTCACTCCGTCTTCCCCCCGCTGCTGCGTGCCCGCTCTCGCGCCACCTCCCACACGCTCCACTCCGCTTGTTACTTGCTTGCCCACAACTATTCGCCGCACCTCAATCCGCAACGCAATCCATTCCGCGCAGCTACCACGATGCGCTGAAGAGCCGTCCGAGTTCCCATCTATCGCGTCCTCGCTTTCCACCCCAAACAAACCCCGCCGACGTCGCCCACTTCACACCTGTGCTTGTCTGTCTAGCGTCCAACACTCAAACGTCTACTACACCCCCAACAACCACCAACCCCCAAATCCTCCCGCTGTGCGCTTCCGCCCGCCATGCGCAGCAGGTATAGGCCTGGCAGCTCTGCCGCTGCGAGGGCCAACGGCGGTGTCATCGTCCCTGATCCCTTCGCGATGGTGAGGGCGTATGAGTCCGACACAAATCCCACCAGGCCCATTCGCCCTTCTCCCCTCGCCGCTTCTACCATTCAAGGCCTGCCTCTTGACCTGCTCGACCGCCTACGCTCCTTTCCGCTTTTCGTTTCCGCCCCCGAAGCATTCCTCGCCGCCATAGGAATGCATCTGAAGCCCCAACTCTACCAGCCCCACGACACCATCCTCCGCGAAGGCGAGACCGGAAAAGCCATGTACTGGCTCGTTCGCGGTGCCGTCCGAGTCACCTCGCGCGATGGTGAGAGCACGCACGCTGAGCTCAAGCCTGGTGCCTTCTTTGGCGAAATCGGCATCCTCATGGACATCCCCCGCACTGCCACCATTGTTGCCAACACCCGCTCCCTCGTCGTGCGCTTGAACAAGGAGGACTTGGTCAAAGAGCTCCCGAAATTCCCTGATGTCGAACGCGCCATCATGGACGAGGCCAAAGAACGCCTGGCCATTCTCGAACGCAAGAAAAAGGAGCTTGGTGCCGCTGCGAAGCGACCCGGCTTGCCCCTTCGCCAGATCACAGGCAAACGCGACCGCGAGGATGGAGATGTCGAAATGGGAGATTCTGGCATGCTGCGAGACGGCGAGATTATCAGCCAGTACAAAAAGCGAAAATCTCCAAGCCCCAGTCTGGTTGAGGCTGCTGCCATGAGCGCTTTCGGCAGCGGTACGCTGCACGTAAGACACTTGCTCAAAGAACTCCCACTCTTCTCGAGTCTGCCTGATGAAATTCTACATTTTCTAGGAATGCATGCGCAGCCCTGTTCGTTTCCCCCGTTTACAGATATAATACAACAAGGCACGCAGGGCCGCGATGTCTTCTTCATTGTAAAAGGCGAGGTTGAAGTAGTCACTTCCAACCCCCCGGAGCAAAACGGAGCTGCCGCCGCCATGTTGGCACGTCGAAAGTCTATTGCTGCTGGAGAGCACAACTTTCAAGAAGTGAAGGCACGTTTGCGGCCTGGTCAGTATTTTGGCGAAGTGGTCAGCCTTTCTCTTGCACCGCGCCGGACGGCTACCGTGCGCTCCGTCTCGTCGGTCGAGTGTCTTATGATTACCGGCGATACTCTCAACGAATTGTGGGAGAAATGCACTCCAGATGTACGGCGCCAAGTTGAGAAGACCGCTAAGGAACGTCTCCAGACTGCACCCAAAGATAACGATTCACACATGACTGATGCTGTTGATGGGACTCCCAAGATTGATGAATTGGCTATTGCTGACATCATAATACCACGAACACCACGCAAAAAGAGTGTGGTTTCAGTCACCTTTGAGGACACCCCCACTACCCCTACAAGAAGAGACGAAAAGATGATGGAGCCTTTTGATCCAGATCCCTTCTTGAATGTTGACCTGGATAACGTACGATCAAGGTCCAGGAGAGGATCCCTAGCGCCCCCAACGCCAGACTCACCAACCAGTCCCTCAAGACTAGAATTTCCAAAGTCACCATCACCCAATGGTGCTCCCCTTTCTCCTTCTCCTTTGTCGAAACATACCTCTACACCTCCAGAGGCACCGTTTGACTTTAAAAGACCCAGAATATTACGAAAACCGAGCAGATTTGGCCGGGGCCTCTTTCCAGACCCCGTCCTTGTCCGCATGTTTGACAACCTAAATGTACACGAGCTCATGAAACTACGACTAATTTCAATGCACTGGCGCAAAATCATCACCACATCACCTGACATTCTCCATAATCTCGATCTCACAAAGTTCAACCGCAAAGTCACAGACCGCGCTCTTGTAGATATAATATGTCCGTTTGTTGGCACACGACCTCAATATGTGGACATCAGTAACTGCTTCCACGTGACGGACGAAGGTTTCGGTGCACTGGCGACAACCTGTGGGCCCGGCGTCAAGATCTGGCGTATGAAGAGTGTCTGGGATATTACCGGGCCTGCCGTACTCGAGATGGTGCAAAAGGCGAAAGGTCTAGAGGAAGTTGACCTCAGCAATTGCAGAAAAGTGGGTGACAACTTGCTGGCCCGTGTCATTGGATGGGTGGTACCAGAGTTACCTCCCCAGATGGCAATGGCACATGCACAGCAGCAAGCGCAGATGAACGGCCGACGTTCGTTTGGCAAAACAGGACCCAATGGCCAGCCAGTTCCACAGCCTCTGCCGCCAGGCACTGTGGTTGGATGTCCTAAGCTGAGGCGTCTTACGCTATCATACTGCAAACACATTACGGATCGCTCCATGGCGCACATTGCTGTCCACGCCGCAAATCGAATCGAGTCGATTGACCTAACGCGATGTACTACCATTACAGATATCGGTTTCCAGCACTGGAGTGTATATCCATTCCCTCGGTTGACAAAGCTTTGTCTTGCAGATTGCACATATTTGACAGATAATGCAATTGTATATCTTACAAACGCAGCAAAGGGATTGAAAGAATTAGATCTGGTAAGTCGTGTAATACTCGTATCACCATTGAGCAGTTACTATAATGAATTTGGACATGTATAAATATCAGAGGCTAATTACTCAACAGTCATTCTGTTGTGCGCTTTCAGACACAGCAACCGAAGTTCTCGCCCTCGGTCTTCCAAATTTAACGCATCTTAACCTGGCATTTTGCGGTTCTGCTGTCTCAGACGCGTCACTCCGTTGCATATCGTTGCACCTGCTCGAACTCCAGAATCTCTCTGTGCGCGGCTGTGTCCGAGTCACCGGGACAGGTGTCGAAGCTGTTGTTGAAGGCTGCCGAGATCTCGAGGTCTTCGATGTAAGCCAGTGTAAGAACTTGTCTCGCTGGCTAGACGCGGGTGGTGTCCAGATCGTCAGATCCAGGGGCCGGAGAGTAAGATTCGACACCGTTGCTGACGGGAAGTGGCGGACGGGTCGCAAGCATTGAGGACGGTATATGTCAGAGCTTGCGGAGTTAAGACACTACCACCGACCAAAAATAAAAAGGAACTGCAAGTGCATGAGACACAGCGTGTTCTTTTCGTATAGGAAGATTGCAGGTCAATTTGCTTCACGCCCTATCCACGTTTAATACATCAAATTACGGCTCAAAGACATGACTGTCCAAAGGGCAAAGATGAAAATTTGGTTCCCTTGTCGGTTACTCAGCATTCCCATTCAATACGCTCTTTCGGAAGACAACATCAGATCTCCAGGCGTCGAGTTGCTAATTCTTCCAGACGGACTTTTCCTTGCAAACATAGACGGCAGCTTTGTCCTGCTTTGTTACGCGATTTTCTGATAGTATTGCGGATTTGATATGTATCAAACAGATGTGGAATCGACCTACATTAGGCCTTGAACAGAAAAACGGGGCTGGGGCTTTGGTTGGAGCGGATCTAGTGGATTGATTTTGATTGGTTCGGCGCATGAGGCACATCTATCTCTTTATATATATGATGCATCAAAGTGAGAATCGGTGCAATGCTGATTCATTGCCATCTTTTTTTATGTCTGGGCGGGTATTTGGGAGGTTGTTTCGCTAGTTGTTTAGATTTTCTTTTTGTGTTTTTTCTTTTGACTCGAATGGATAGGTAGGGAAGATGGTTTTATACGTCGTGTTAGCCATCTAGCGCACCACGTATCGTAACTTTGAAACGTACTATACGAATATCTTAGTTTTTTGGCTTTTAAAGAGAGATTGACTTTAGTGTTGTGGTAGGTGACAGCATATTTTGCGTGCTTGTGTAAGGTTGATAGACTTTTGTAGAAATTTGTGATGCGATTTGTGCAGGAGTGAGGCCATTATTCTCTTTTTGGTTAATTATAATTAATTAGCGACTGTTTGTTGGGGGCAGAAGGAAGGTTGAGTAGGCGGCGTCGTACATCTCTCGCCCTTTTATTTTTATAGTTTTCCTTCAGAAGGGGTACAGTCATAGTCTGAGAGTATTAAGTACAGATGTTTTTCTTTTCTTTTCTTTTCTTTTTTGCAAGCTTTTTGCATGTAGATACCGGTGTGTGGATGTTTTGTGGGTATAAGTATTTGCTAGGCATTTATGTCTAGTGGGTAGTTCGGAGAAGAGAAGAGGGGAACGGAATGGAATGGAAGGACGGGGATGGGAATGGGGGATTTCAACTGGGTGAGTTTGTTTAGAGGGGTTTGGGTTTGATGGAGAAGGGAGAAGGAGTGTGGAATGTGGAAGTAGCTTTTGCGTGTGCACTTTCCTAACCTTTTTTTTTGTTCTGGTTGATAGGGGAGTATTGGTCGTCTCTTCGTAGCTTACTTTTTTGTTTTTAGTAGTTTGGTGAGTGTATATACGTAAAGGTAGCTAGGTAGCGAGCCGTGTGTGTACTTGGTGTGTCTGCTATGGATTTTGTAGATATGCAACTTTTGTTTGCGTTGTGCTAGATGAGCTGTTATCAGAGTTTCTAAGTTCTAGAAAGGGAAATAATATTGTGTGTTCATAGGTATCTATCTACTGGAATCAAGCAAGGAACATAGATTCCAACAACTAAAAACCAACAAAATAACCAAAACCTCACCCACCGAAAGGCCATCATCCGCGCACCCTCCGCTCCAAGTCTCCCTTCAATCCGCTGTGTACCCCATTCATGAATCGTACGCGACCTACACCTTCGCAACACTTGACTCGTGCCTCCAAGCTGCGTTCCCCGCACCCCAATACTTAAAGTTACTCCGCAAAACAGGAAATCCGCGGGAATGCTTAGCCGCACCGCACTCTACATTCCGACCAACTGCGCGGGTCAGGTCAAACGTGCCCCAACGGTTGGGAAAATGTGGGCTCTGCCTTGTGCTTCGCAGCAGTGTCAGTATAGCGAGGCAGGTGGCGATTTTTTTTATCTGGTGAGCTTCGGACTTAGCCTGGGTGCGGGTGCTGGGCGGATAGCCAGCCAGGTCGCGTTCCGTACCGAAGAGCCGATGGTGTAGCTGGGTGGGTGGGATGCTCTAGAGCTAGAGGAGCTAGCTAGAGGGGGAGCTCGCAGCTTGTTGTGTCCTCCTTGAATCTGCGAAGCTGAAATTGAGCTTGAGTCTGAGTCTGACCCTGAGCTTCGGTTTTTCCATTTGTGTTCGAGAGAAACTCGAGGGTTTGGGTTTTGTTGTTTCTATTATTCTGCACTTGTTGCACAGCTAGCACTGGCTTGATTGACATTGGACTTGTATTGTGAGACATACAGACATCATGGCGTTTGCGCTCAAGGGCGTTGCGTACATTACTGGCGCTGGCTCAGGTAACGTCGACGTCCCCAGCGCATCATAGAATTATCTAAAGACCTTCGATTTCTAACAAGCTGCGACCCAGGAATCGGACAAGCAGCCGCCTACTCCCTCGCCCGACAAGGCGTCCGCAGCTTCGCACTCCTTGACCGCAACCCCGTCACCGAAACCGCATCACAGCTCAAAAAATCCCACCCAGACATATCCATCAAGGCCATCGAACTCGACGTCTCCAACGAAACCGCCATAAACGACAGCATTACTACTACGGTTAAAGAATTCGGCCGCATAGACTACGCGCTCAACAACGCAGGAATAGGCGGCATGCTCAAAACAACAGACCACATCCCCAAAGACGACTTTCAAAAAGTGCTCGATGTGAACTTACTCGGCGTGTGGTTGTGCCAGCGCGCGCAGATTCGCCAAATGTTGACGCAGAGTAAGCGGACGGACTCGTATAGGTCGTTTCGAGGGAGCATAGTGAACACCGCGTCTATGTACGGCATCGTGGGCCCTTCGCTCAATGTCCCATCGACCGCGTACGCAACAAGTAAGCATGCTGTTATTGGACTTACCAAGGCCGATGCAATTGCGTTCGCCGACAAGGGGATTAAGATCAATGCGCTTGCCCCGGGCTATGTCGCTACGCCGCTGGTAATGAGCACGATGAATACGGGAAGTGTCATGGATGATGAGGTAAAGAAGGTGCCGTTGGGCAGGCTGTCTACCATGGAGGAGATTGGGGACTTGGTGGCGTTTTTACATTCGGATGCTGCGAGTTATATGGTTGGGGCGACGTTGACGGCTGATGGTGGCTTTACTATTCATTAGATGCAAGTTTTGAAGCTACCCTTTGGTTCCGTTCAATATGACGATTTCTTTATCTTGCGTATTTATTCGCAAGTCTTAAGCTATGTGTTGCACGAATAAGAGTTCAATGATCTGTTCCTGGCATGAACAGGTACTTAATATGGAAGCAGGGTGACCCTCCGACCTGAAAAACGAATACCCCGATACCAAAAAATCCAAGTCCATGTCAGTTTCAATTCGAAAGGGTCCGTGGGGGGATGTAAGCACATCTGTGTGACAAAATCGAATACCCATCTTAACCACGCTATCAACCGAGATATCGGCTGCGATCCCCATCATTCACAGCGGATGGCCTTTCCCCCCGCCGAGTTCAACATATGGCATGATACATAGCTATACCATGCCCTAGTCTCCACATAGTGTTCCTTGGGCTCACTGAAGGCCTCAATATCCTTCGTATAAAGCTCTGCCCCGGATATGCAATTCCAGCACACTGTACCATTACCGAAAACCCCACAGCGCTGATTGGACCATCCCACGAATCACTCATTAGGGTACCGGGAGCCTCTAGCAAGGCTAGCTTATTTCCCCGGATGCCGCATTCGAGGCTGGCGCGCGACTATCTACGGAGCCCCGGGTTTTCGTGGTCTCCGCCTTGACTCAAGACGACGCGGATAGTGGACGCTTCATGACTCCAGCAGCCACTGATGCGAGGGACCTGGCAAGCAATGGCAGATCCGGGCGGGGCATAATTTCTTTAGTCGCTTTCGGGGTGCATCGAGGTTTAAAAGCACCGCGCTGCTGTGTTCTTTGCTTCGAGGCTGCTCTTTTATTTTTCCCAAAGTCTGAACGACATTGTTTCTCTGCTTGTTTGTTGGCTTTGTCGTGGCTGTGTAGGATCGTTTTTTGCTCTATACCCCCCATCCACTTTCCTATAGAATACAGTGTCATATTCAGAGCCCCCACAATGGCCGACTTCCTTGTGCCGACCTCTCACCGACCAGAGTCTGATGCCGAGCACCGTCTCAAAGGCCCTATCCACGCTCAGCGACATGTTCGCGTGGTGTGCATTGGTGCTGGTGCTTCGGGTCTGTTGATGGCATACAAGCTCCAAAGACATTTCACAAACTTCACCCTCACTTGCTACGAGAAAAATCCCGAGGTGTCAGGCACTTGGTATGAAAACAGATACCCTGGGTAAGTTTTGCCCTTTGCCGCTTTAAGGTGCTTACGATCCTGGCTGCCCAATGTGTTTGGGACCCGGGGAAAATTGTGGAGGGAAGAGCCGCTCGCCTCGCCTTATTTCTCCGAGATGTTGGGGATCCGCCGCTAAACTTGATTCGGGCCAATTTACTAACATTTTTGGTTTCTCTTTGTTCAGATGCGCTTGCGATGTTCCCTCCCACAATTATACTTGGTCTTTTGAGCCTAAGCTTGACTGGTCCGGCGTGTATGCAAGCTCTAGGGAGATTTTCCAGTACTTCAACGATTTCGCGCGCAAATACGGATTGAACAAATACGTAAAGACGAGGCATCAGGTCATCGGCGCAAAGTGGAACGACCAGAAACGTGGATACGATGTCCAGATCAAGAACTTGGAGAATGGCCAGATCGTCAACGATCATTGCGATATTCTTGTCAACGCAAGCGGGATTTTGAACAACTGGCAGTGGCCCGCCATTCCAGGCATTGACAAGTATAAGGGCGTGCTCCTGCACACTGCTAATTGGGACGACAACATTGATCTCAAGGGTCGCCATGTCGGTCTCATTGGCAACGGGTAAGGGCATAACTTTCTCAGCCTGGGTCTCATCTTTCTTGCTAATGTCTTGTCAGTTCTTCCGGTATTCAAGTCCTGCCCACCATCCAGCCGCACGTTCAGAAGGTGACCACCTTCATTCGTGAGCCTACGTGGGTCTCGCCTGTCCAAGGTCTAGAGCAGCACGTCTATACTACCGAAGAGCGACTTGAATTTGCTACCAAGCCCGGCGTCCTCACCGAGTACCGTCGTAATATCGAACGTGGTCTTAACGGCCAATTCGGCATCTTCCTCAAGGACTCGAACACCAACAATGAGACCGAGAAGTACATGCGCGAGCAGATGAAGGACAAGCTCAAGAACCCATACCTTGAGGAGCGCCTGATTCCCAACTGGCATGTTGGATGCCGCAGGCTGACTCCTGGCGTTGGATACCTTGAGGCCCTCGGCAAGGACAATGTCGAAGTTGTCTATGGTGAGATAAACGAGATCACCGAGCGTGGCGGCGTCACCGACAATGGCAAGGAGTACCCCGTTGACGTCCTTATCTGCGCTACTGGCTTCAACACCTCGTTCAAGCCTCGATTCCCTGTCGTTGGCCCCAACGGCAAGAACCTTCAGGACGTCTGGGCCAAGGATCCTGAATCCTACTTCGGCCTCGCTGCCGCTGAATTCCCCAACTACCTCATCTTTTTGGGTCCCAATTGCCCCATTGGCAACGGCCCTGTGCTCTGTGCCATCGAAGCTCAGGCCGACTACATGTGCAAGTTGATTGATCGCTTCCAGACGCACAATATTGCCACTTTCGAGCCCAAGGCAGAGGCCATCAAGGACTTTGTTGCCTACACAGACGCCTTCATGTCCAAGACAGTCTGGCATGATCCTTGTCGCTCTTGGTACAAGACTGCTGGTCCCAATGGCCGTGTCACTGCTCTCTGGCCCGGTAGTGCTCTACACTACATCGAAGCTCTGATGGAGGTCCGCCATGACGACTGGAATGTCACATATGCTGGTAACAGGTTCGCATGGCTGGGCAATGGCTACAGCCAGACTGAGTTGGATCCGACCGCTGACTGGGCCTTCTATATCCGCGAGCACGACGATGACGAACCAATCGCTAGGGGCCGCAAGCTTCAAATTATCAACAAGAGCGGAACTATATCAGGAGCAGCTGCGGTTAGCTTTACCGGCCGAAATGTTGATAACGATGAAAGACCATCAGTGTCAAGACTATGAGAAGAGTAGTGGCATAAAACTCGAGATGACTGGCATGATGTTGATGTTGTTTTGAGTAACTCGATGCGGTCGGGAAAGTAGTCTCCTACCAGGCTCGCACTAGTAGTTTGAGCCTCATTAGTGATGTTTGTGTTTGTTTGCTAGGCGGTTAACGGCATTTCTGCAGATTGTAAATATATATCCTTCTACGCACTTAAAATAATATTTTTTTTTTCACATATCGACCGTGAATCGTGGTAGAGAAGTAGTGATTGGCAAGATCTCCCAATTAGAAAGTCGAAACACTGAGTGGCGGAAGACGTCGCCGATGGAAAATATTGGGGGATGCTCGAAAGGAAATAAGAGTGGATGGCTGGTGAAGATCTGTAGATCTATCCCCGCTTGGATTTATACTTTAATGGTCTTGGCTCACCATCAATAGTCGACATCCACAAGGAAAGACTTAAAGGGCTTCAAAAATTAAATTCTTTCACCAATCCTCATTGTTAATGTCAGCCACGAATTGAAGGGATACTTACATGATCGACGCTTGGCCTATTCACATGCGTCTTGTTGAGGTATTACCTCTCAGCCCTGCGGTTTTCTCCGTTCGTATTGTCTTGTGTCAGCCATTAGGAGCGCCGATCTAGTCGGTCAACCACAACGCCGACTGCACAAAAGTGAAGTCGTCATGTACTGTAATGACGAACTGGCTCCGGTGCTTGCCGGCTGGGAATAAATCTAGTATGCATGCTGCGCCCTGAGCTGTCCAACCTGACACAGCGCTCTGCCCCAAGACCCTGCGTTTCTCCGAGCATGCAGAAGAGAGATACAACATGGAGTGGGGAGCCGACGGGGCACGGAGCACCCGCAACAGAAACGGCACTCCACTGCCTCAAGCAACGTGAAGCGAGGAAGCTGCACAAAGAAGAGGTAAAAATTCGAATATTCCATCCACGGTGAGGGGCTCAATCGGAAATTGTCTTGCTCGTGTCGGGGGACCCGGGCTACGCAACATACAATCAATGACTTTGGATGTTATCTCGTTTCTGCGGTCTTGAGCAGCAATTGGTGTGGTGCAATTGGTGCCATTGGGGGTTTCAACTAAATTCGGATGCTATAGTTCTTCTTTTGTCAATTTTGGTGTGTGAGAATCTTGGGCGTGTGGCTAGGTAGGTGGTTGAGGGTGGCGGCGTATATGCAGAGATAGAGTTTACCCAGAGGATCCATTTTCTTGTGCGGGGGCTCGGAAGGCAGTAGGCGTCGAGTCGGAGATGTGTACAACGTGCGACGGTGAGCTGATGGTGATGCTGAGGGCTTGGGCGATTAGTCTGTGACGTGGAATGCATGCGTCCTTACGTTGGTTGTGCAGTGTTGTTGTCTTCTTGTGGCATTGGGGTCTCGATGAGATATCCCGCTAGCCTGCTCTAGCTGGTGTTTGCCTAGTTTGGGTGTTTGTGCTCGACATCGCGCCTTCTCTAGCACGACCTACTCGAGCAAAAGTCCGAAACATAGTGGCCAGGAATAGCCACTCTATCCAGACGGGTGTTTCCTCAACGTCGACTAGCCAAACGTACATACACTTGTTTTGGCCTGCCCACGGGTCCCCTTCCGTTCATCCAATCCGTATTCGCTCCGGCAAACTCGTCAATGGATGCACCAGGTCTACTGCCGAACACACTGCTGCATACAGTCCCTCCACCTAAGTATGTAGACTTGATCCCTGCAAGATAACAGCCAAAAACGTGTAATCTACACCAAGCTGGTCAATGGATGCAGAGGTCACCATAATTCCTTTCCGTATTCTCTTTAGCTGAAAAAAAAGACGAGGGATCGGCACCCCCCCGATTCAGCACATGCGCAGAGGGCGGAGCGGAGCTCTCCAGCACTCCCTTCGCTGTTTCGGCTCCTTCTATTTTCAAACATCTCGTAGTTATCCTCGTGTAGCTCTCGTGTGCATCGGTCGCAGAAACCGTCGAGTGTTGAGTGGGGCCAGGGGCTGACTTACGATGGGTTGGATCGTCGGCATAGGGGGAGGGGACGGCTATGCGATCTGAGGTGAGTATTGAGTTGAGGTAGGCTAGCGCCCAAGTCAGAAGCCTAGTAACCCAGGGACTTGGGGATCGTCTTGTGTACATCATGACATGGACAAGGGGTTTTCCAAGTTGTCGTTTTTTTGTGTATATAAACTTCGACACTCCACGCCCTCTGGACTTGTTTTCTGTTCATCACACCAGAGCAGCTTCCTATTCACAGTTCTCCTCATTTATCACTACAACAGCTCAACAGCCTCTTTCCAATCCAAGCCATCCTCAACAATATCAAAATGTCTACCACCAACGTCTCGACTCCTCTTCCCACCGGCTTGACTGAGGCCGCTCTCATTGCCTGTCTTCACAACCATGATCTCATGATCAAGACTCTCTGCCCTCAGATCATCGACTACAGCTTCGAGTCAGGCGACAGGAAGACTCAGGCTACGTACATGGTAACTGATAAGAAGCCCATCGGCCAGGTACTTGCAACCCAAAAAATTTTTTTTCTTCGAGCCATTGCACTTTACTAACCCAACAAAAATAGACCACTTATAAACTCACCCTCACCAATGTCCCCAACGGTGTCGACTCCCTCGTCAACGCTAAACCCCCGGTGGGCATCCTCACCATCGCCGGCAAATGGCGTATCCAGGGCGGTAAGCTCACCGAGGATGTCGAGATTGAAGGCAACTTCATGATGAAGAAGGTAGCCAAGGGCAACGTCGAGAAAACGCACCCAGAGCAGCACACCAAGCTTTTGGAGGCTGCCAAGGCTTAAGTTTCGAGTTATCTTACAGGCGTTTCATAGCGTGGGAAAGGTCTCTCTGTCTCTGCGTCATTTCAAGGGAGTTGAATTGGGATCTGGTTATCTCCATTGGTGTCGGTCTCTTTCTCTGTGTGGGATTTGCATCGGGATGGAGTTGCACTTGGAAAGGCTAGCATAGATAGCATGCATATCATCATGGTTACGCGTCATGTGTCATTGAATGCAAGGGTGATTTTTGGTATCTATGATCGTATGAGTTGAATTGTGATGTTGAGTGATGCTTCGCATGTCCCCTCTAAGCATGCAACTAGTACTGTCATTTGTCAGAATCATCGGCAACGGCTGAGCTATAATAATAGACAAATTAATTGGATGTTGATACACTAAGCCACTTCATTAATACGGTGTCTGCTGCAGTTGTCATCGGGTGATGGAAGAATCATGTGATCTCTCAGGTGACCACGCGCCAAAGCACAGACCATACACAAACCTTAACGCCACTTCAACAACCTCAACAACGCCGAGCTCATGACAACCAACTTCACCACCCCTGGCCCCCAGCGCCATGCCCATCACGCCTCACCGAATTGCACAAACCACAAGCGAAGCCAAAAAGGCGCACAAGAAGAATGGATCGCGCATCCCTGAGCGGCAGATGCGTCAACTCGAACGCGAAGCCGAGCTAGAGCAGCGCGCCGCTCGCATCCGCGAGGCTGAAGAACGGAAAAAAGCGGCGAAAAAGAAGCGGCAACAGAGAGAAATGAAGGAGAGAGAAGAGCGAAGACAGATGGGTGTTGGGTTGGCAACACAGCTTATTGGATATAGTCGGACACAGGCCCAGTTGAAGAGCGGCATGGAATCTTTCCTGGGTCTGAGGAAGAAGAAAGAGGATGAAAAGCAAAAAAATGAGGCGGAATTTTCGAAGAAGTTGGAGGAAATTATAGAAGAAGCGGAAAAAGAACCTTGGGATGACGATGGGAGAGATGCAGATAAGATGATGTCAGGTTTACAGGATTTGGATAAACAAAGTAGGGAGCAGTGGGTTGATGACGATTTGGATGACGAGACACTCCTTGAAGCTCACGATTTATTTATTTCCGATCCAGTCCAGGAAGCAGTAAATTTACAGCCTAGGCCGAAGCCCTGCCCCGCCCCCGCCCCCGCACCGCTCGCTGTCAAGGTCGAAAAAGCTGTGGTCCTAAAGGGCGACGCAGATTTTGTTCGTCTACATGGTCCGATCAACAAAGCAATTGAAGATATCTTGGATAAATTACCGGAGCCGCCAATAGAGCTGCTCTCTCGGGATGCAACCATTGATCCATCGCTCTGGAATCCAGCAGACGCTCTTCTGCATAAATTGAACCCCGTTGGAGTGCCTCCCCATCGACTGCGCATTAAAGTTGGCTGCGTGGTCATGCTGCTTCGAGATTTGAATACGAGTAGTCAACTTTCGAAAAGTCAAAACCTCAGAATCCTCCGCGTGGAGAATGAGCGTTTGGAATGCCTTGTCCTGGATGGCCAACTGGCGGGAACGAAAACATTCTTAACACGGGTCCCGTTCCCAGCCAAATATAGGGGCGATCCACAGTGCCTCTTTATGAGAACGCAATTTCCTATCCGAGTCACCCCAGATACCTTCTCTTCGTCGACGAATGTTCCACAAAATCGGTTGTCGACGGCTTTCAAGCTGCCCTTGACCTCCAGTCACGTACGTCGTTCCACAAGCATGCCTAGGAAGCCACACCTTTCCACTCTGAAGACCAAAACACAGTCGAATCCTAATCCCAGCTTCAAGCTCCCTGGATTGCCGGCATCAAGGTTGTGCGCGTCAAAGCAATCTGGGCCTACCGCGCCCTCACTCAGCTCTCTGTCAGACGACTGGGACGAATTTTTAGCTAGCGGGACGCAGCTTGCCCGAGAATTATCCCCCGAGGAGCTCTGGGAATCAAACAGTTCCCTTGACATTGATCAGGAGAAAGTGTCTTCGCTTCCTCTGGTGTCCACGCAGGATTTGGATGTTTTGTTCGACCAAATGGTTTCCACACAGGAACTGGATACCATGTTAGATGAAGGTCATGCTGAAGGGGAATCCTGGTTTCCAAGCCACTTACCCAGAACGGCCAAGCCATCATCTAACAGATCTAAGCCACAGGAGTCTATTCGGGATCTTCTCCCACCTCTCTCGACACAAGACTTTGATTTTTCACTTGTGGATCTTGATCTTGAGGAAATGCAGCCGAAACAATCCTCTAAAGAAAATATCGATTCACCTACAAAACCCGAGGCCTCAGCAGCAGAAATATCTCAACTCCCGAATGCTGTGCCCCGGGTAGTGAACCAGCACCTAGCCAAGGCCAGGCCCATGCCCCCATTATCGCCGGATGACTTCAATTTTGGCCTTGAAGATTCGGATCTCTTAGATGCGCAACGGAAATTAACAGAGCAGGTAGGATGCACTTTAACAGCAGAAAAGACGGCGGCAATATCGACTGCTGCAAACCTGCAATCTAAGCCTTTTGCACCCTCGAACGCTAAATCACCAGCGAAGCCAACAAAGCAGCATCCACCTACCACCCCTAAGTCTTTAGCGATAGTTAGGTCGACCTGGACACCTACTAAAGCGGCATTACAAGCCCAGCCACGTACAAAACCCATTCAGCAGCCACACAGGCCAAATCTAAAGCGCCCAGCACCTCCCATCCCAGTCAACAATCCATTACCACCAGCGAAGCGTATCTCTGTTCCGCTCTACCATAAGCCACCGCCCAAAGTACATATCTCGATCCCTAAGCTGATTTCATTCAGCGATTTCGGGTTGTCCACTCAAGATGCTGCATCTCTTTTCGATGACGATGATGACATAAACCTCGACTCACCGCCTAATCTTGTCACGGTATGATTTTGTTTTGTTTTCCACAGTGATGAGCAGTAAGCCATTACTTTGTTTCATATTTTGTTGGTTTGGAAGAGATACCCCTCTGCGTTTGTCCTTTGTCTCATTAGTAAGACATTTCCATCGTTTCTATAAATTTAGATCGATGATCGAAAGCCACTCTCTTTTTGGGAGGTGCTCATATGATCTTATTATGGTGTTCCGCTAAAACGCATTCATTTCTATTCGCATTTTGTCTATTACGCTGAATTATATTATCATTTGCTCCTCCGCATCCTCTTGCTGTCCGACTGCCTCGTCCTCGTCTTCCTCATCCAGATCCTCCAATGGGAACGTCAATATAGCGGCGACATTTCCCAGCGCTTCTAGCCTTTTCCCGCTTTCATGCAGCGAACTCAATACTCTGACCTCGCCACCTTCCACATCTCGCACTCGCTCAACAAGCCCCACCCAGCGTTTCCGCTCTGCTACATTTTGCGCTCTGAATAATGCATTACTTATCATAAGAACGCCGCCTCCTCTCCCAACAGCTCCTTTCTCCACTGCACGCTCCACTTCTCGGGGACCGTACCATGCTCGTCCGTCGTCTTGCCGCATTAACGTCATGAATTTGTCCATGAGGGCTGTTTCACGGGCATACTTTGTATCGGAGAGTTTTGCGGTTATTGCAGGAGATGAGAGGACTTCAGAAAGTGAGTGCACATGAGGAGATGATGAGTGTGCAAGTAAAATTGAAGGTAGAAGGGAAATCAGGGGTTTGTTGGCAGTTCGCGTCGCTTCAGCTTTGATGTATGCGAGGAAACTCTGCGCAACGAAACCAGGACTCGCCAGTAGAAGCGGAACTGTCTTGTCTGTCTGTGCAGTCGAAGCGTTTGAAAGATCGAGATGTCTCAATAACGTTGACATCGTTGTCGAATAGAATTTCTCCATGCCTTTGTCGTGTCCATCGAGGCCACCCTTCCGTTTACGCGGTACAGGCACCTCGACACGCTGGCGTAGAATTGTCTGATGCTCGGTAATCAAGCAGATATTAGCGATTCCCTCGCCCATGACAACGGCCCATAATTCGGCCCTACGCTCAGTTTCACATGCTTCGCGCAGCATTTCCACCGCTACACTATCCCAGCCATCCGCTTTTTCTAGCGTGAATTTGCGAGTCAATTCAAGATCAAGCGTGTGATGTGACCCAAGTTTTACATGCTCATTTTCTGAGGCGACTTTTCCTGCGACGTGGAGTTGTCCCGATCCAATATCGAAGTCGGTTGAAGTTACGCTGATGGTTAGGTCGAGGGTTATGCGCTGGGAGGCTACGGAGCCTGAGTCGGAGATCTTGGATACGCGGCGTATGGCGCGGGCGCGGAGGAGATCATTTGGCTGGATGAGGTTGTAGGCGTGCCACTGGAAAGGAAATTTGTTAGTGGTTTGCTTATCCGTGGTATGCGCACATATAGTTTAATTTGAGGAGGTGGGGGGCGGCAATAGAGTCTGTGAGGAGCGCACCATGTCCTCTGGCTCTTCGGGGAGCAGGGTTGCGAAGCCAGAACCGGTCTTCTTGTCGATTTGGGACTTGAGAAGACGCATTGTGAAGAATGGGAAAATGAATAAGATAAGTAGTAGAGGTTTGATAGCAGTCGCCGGTGACTTAGAAAGTGCTCACTCTGTGCTGGCGCAAGGTAATGATAGAGTCGTAACAATGCTCAAAGGTACAAGAAACAGTTTCAGGCGCCTGTGGTGGTGAGGTGGCTGGTGTACAGTTTTCACCCAAGCATTTGGCGCTGGGCTCTGGAATGATGTGGTCATAGAGGGGCAATGGCGGGGTGAGGTGGCTGCCTCGCTAAAATTAAGCTTAATATGGATAAGGTTGCCGAGAACGACAGGGGCATAACTAGTTGTGCCCTGTCTGTCTTCTTTCACAAGCAGATACCGGACTGGCTTGTTCAGGACCCAATTGGCAACTGTATGCTCTTAAGTTAAATTTTTGCTTGTATTTAGTTGGTTTTTAAACTCTTCAATTCCAAGTTGCTCTGAATTTACAGACACCTTTATATCCAATCTCTTGAGTGATTTTGAGGGCTTCAAACGTCTACTCTATGTCAGATAAATATCAGCTGATATGACAAAATCCTATGCGATATACATCTTAAGGATTAATGCGCATACATAATGTCACATTGGGGCAATGTAAGGTTCTAGGTGGACACAAAATGTGAACCAAGAAGAGCGGCCTTGATTACACCTGACAGATAAATATGTATCTATGGTATCAATTGATGTCTCAACAAAATCATGAACACTGATCTTTAGGTGTCCGCGCATTTTTTCGATCCAAATTTTTACCTTCATCTGGTTTCAATGGTCTCATTAGTTTCATCTTTGATAGTAATATCGAATCAATTTCTTATGACCGCCTTGGGGTTCTGTGACTGTTGATATAGACGCTTTGTCATTGACCCAAAAACCCCAAGTTAGATCAAGGTTCATCTATCTTTCTAGCTATTGGCTTATATTATATTATTTGGATTCATTTTCCTCGCGTCAAGCATAGATTGAAGAGCATGATGGCGCAGCAAATGTGTTTTTAAAGGGGCTTCGCTCATTGTGGTCACACCAATCATTCTTTCTTCTTAATACCTTTTGAGATCAGAAACTTGTCAAAATGGCGTGCTCTTTGGTTGCTCCAGAGCTGACAAGTGTGTACAATGGCGGCTCTCCTGTTTTCGATTTCAGAGATAAGAACACCAAATATTTCGGATTCGAGGCTTCTTACATGTCAGGCACTTCCACTTGCACCTGGGGAGAAGACAAAAGCTTTACGCCAGTTTTCACCGGGACTGTGACTACGGTCGACTGTACACTCACCTCACGAGCTAAAACCATCTCGATTCTATGTCCAGATATTCCGGTTACGAATATCCTCACTGGTCTGAAAACCATGGGATACTCGAGTCTCAACAAGAGAGGACCGACGCCTATCTCTTATATTTTCAGTATCGGTCCGTCGCCAACTCCAACTCTAGAGACAGTATACGCTACGATTACAAATACAGTCACCAGTACTACGACTGCCCCAACTGCATACGCAAAGACCGTGACAAATACTGAATACTGGAACACGGCGGCTAAAACGGTTGTTCAAACAAATACTATCACAGTATCCTCTACGACCACCAGCAAGGTCAACAGCTGTTCAACTCCCACCCCGCCAGCTCCTACCTGCCCCGATTCTGGCGACCAGAAGTACTGTTCCAACGGTAAACTTTTCCGCATCGAATGCTATGTTGACCGTGTTGTAAGTGGTTCATACCACAATAGCTGACACAGCCACGGTACTGATAGCTTAGGGTGGCGATCTTTCATCTTCCTATAGTCCTATTTTCAAAGTTGACCTCGCCAGATGTATCGATGCCTGCGCAAAAGCACCGAGTACGTAGCCAGATACGCACAAAACACTTTTCATCAAGCTTACAGCAACAGACTGCGTGGATATTACCCTTCGGGGATCAACCTGTTACCTCAAAAATAAAGTAGGCGATGGTCGCTACGACAAGGATGTGTTTGGAGCTGTCCTGGATGGAACATGCGACTCTCCAACGACTCCCACCACCACCATTCCTAGACCTACTGCGAGCCCCCCTACTCCAACACTTTGCTCTGCTAGCTGCAGTTGTGCATGCCCCTCGGCTAACCCCAGCTCTTCTCCAACTCCAACTGGGTCTTCGAAGTGCGCCAATGACGGCAAGATTTATACTAGCAGCTGTGGTGCCAGCTGGGAGATTCAATGCGGAATAGATTACCACCATAACAGTAACGTCTCCACATCATGAACCTTATATACTTCTTGCTAATGAAATCGCACAGTCAAGTCAATTAAGACCTACTCAATAGAAGAGTGTACCAACGCATGCGACCAAATCCCCGCTTGTGTAGCTATTGCTTACCGCCAACTTGACCCCGGTCCATGCTACCTAAAGAGTGCAGTTGATAAGTATGATGTCGATAGCAATTGGAACATCTGGGGTGCACGTCAACTATCAGGCTGTAACGAGCCTCAACCTGCACTGCCAAAGATCAAATTATACCGCAAGCGTGTCCACATTCAGGAGCGCTACAAAGACATATATAACAGGATTACATACGGTGGACCCGATTACACCTACGTGCAAACAACTTATACAACTACGCGAACAAACACGATATATACAAGTGTAACCAGGTACGTTTTGAACTATTGACCGCCAAACGCTCTATGTATTCAATGTTTCTACATATACTAATAAAGACCGGCACTACCACGCCTACCAACACAGGGACTACTATAGTGACAACGACTGTTCCAGGGACAACTACAGTGACATCGTCAAAGTGTTGTGAAACGTCCACAACGACTGCTACTGTCATGACCACAGCTACTGCTTGCATTACTAAATATTAGCTTGATAAGGAACTATCTGTGATGGGCTTGGATGAAGCAACACCATAGCTTCAATACCGATCCAGGCGTTACTGAGAATAAAAGCCGATCGTGCGATCTTTCGCTCCTTAGAGTAATCTTTCTCTTCAGTATATGGATTTAGAGAGACTTTTAAATCTCAATTCACATTCTTTCATTTCTCATTTCAAGGTGAAACCTTACCCCGTCTTTCGGTTCAGATTTTCTGTTTCTCCAGTCAAATAAATCTGGTTCTTCAATTTGCTTTGCTAAAATTTTGAACACCACTTCAGCAAAAAGTTCAGCTTCCGGAATAAAATCAAAAGCTCAGAATTCTGACGAAATTTTTGGCACGAAACATGATTTTGCGAATACATCGCTAACAGTAGTTTCTGGAACTATCTATAACCATAGGCATTCGCGGAGCACCCTTCAGGTTTGCGACGTACTGTACGAACTTCCACTTCTGCTTCCTGAAGTCCTGTGATCATCGAAAATCCAAATTCCTACATTATTTTATTACTGCATTTGATTTTCGCATCTTGTGTACTAGGCTCTGAACGTTATCCCTGTTGGTTTCTCATACAGACTTGAAACTCGTTACACATCGACAACGCCCTGTGTGCCACATTCGCTTACATTACCCTCTTGGTCAAGCCTCTTCAACCTCATCTCTCTCTTCACTACATGTGCTGATAGGAAAGAATTAATTTCGGTAAGAAAGCAATGCTGTGCAAGACTATCGTGATTCCAGAATGAGAAGTGCATGAGTCGGCACTAGCATGTGGTCGATCATCCTCCATCAAGATACACGCCACTTAAAGCTGTGTATTCATGCGCTCGAAGATGTTCATGCTGTCCTCTTCCGCCACTCTCATCAACTTTGCTCACATAATGACATGATGAAATGAATTAATTTCTTCCAAATTCTCGTACGTGTCTCAATGAGAGCCGAAATGCTACTGGTGTCCTGGTATTAATTGGTACACACCAGCTTTCCCTCTGCAGTAATTCAAATATCTCTTAGTGTAGTTCATGCATGGCATTATAAGTGCGGGTCATCTCCCTCGCAGAACCGTGCCCTCCTGCAATACATTTTCGCTTTTCCACCTCATTTTATCCAGCGCGGAACTTCTGCTTGGCCCATGCGCATTGTATGCTCTGTACCACGTTTGGTTGAGACGACCCCAGGTATCAGGCTTGGTGTGGAGTTGAATGGTGTGATGGCTACTATCCAAGGTGATGGATGTTAAGGATGAAGCGGTTGTGACGGTGGTCAGATGGCGCCTTCCAAGAGCTAGGATGACTTCCACGGATCCGGGTGCACGAAGCTTCCGTTCGCATGATGTTTGGAAGAAGTATCTATGTCTCTGTCTCTCACAGCATGATATTCAACCCACCTCAACCTATTCCTCGGTCTATCCCGGTCAGCGTTTGTGATATCAACATGAAGCCGACATTCCATCTTCAAGGGTATCGATCCAACTGTCGGTAGCATGACGGGTATCATCATCTGCCGGCTATGCCATGACTGCTTACAACAACACTGCTACTCAGCATGAAGCCCAACACAACCTTCGGTCCAGAGTATTCGGGTATGTTGCCTTCCGTTGGGCGAGTTCGGAGATCCACATCGCCATGCTCTCATCTCCACGAGAACACACCACAGGACTACAGTGCACACGTGCGCAGTGGAACAAGAGACCCACGGTACAGGCATTCTATGCTATTGCCACTCAGTCAAGGAACAGAAAGAGCTTCGCGAGGGCTATGTTCGAGAGTAGGGCTCGTCTGGCAGCGAGGGAACGGAATGACCGCCTACTGTTACGTTAGTACTAACAAACTCTTCCACTTCTATACATACTAACGTTCGACCAGACTCACGGATGTTTCTAAACCAGGACGCAGGCTTTTCTATATCAAATTTGCCTCTTCACAGCATTGTAATTGCTGGTTTGTGCATCGTCCCGCAAAGGGCCATCGAGATGCTTGAGCCAGAGAACCTTCACTAGGACCAACTCGACTCCATCGTGCCGTTCGTGTAAGAGGGTTTAAAGTACTAGATGATCTATCTAAGCATCTGTAACATTCGAACAATGATCAAAAGATTGTTGGCTCGTTGTACATTGAAGCTTCACGACGCGTCAACCCCTATGGACAACGAAAACAAGGCCAGCACCACTGCTGAGATGAGCATGCCCGCCCTTAACCGCCGTGCGCACAGTCACATAGCTCCAGTCTGATATCAACCTTTGAGCAAGGTGTCCCTCAAATGAATCACAGGGCTCTATATTGTTTATAACACAACCGACTAAAGGCCGCTCTTTTCCCCAGAATGGTCCGCGTGCCCTCGCAAGGACGTCGGTTGCAGCATCCTGCTCCATAGCAGACGACGCTGCCTACATGGATGTTCAACCGCCCCATGGGACTGGATTCTGTTGGCATTTGCTCGCTCAGGGGCAAGCGTATTTTCAGCGTATTCACGGCCCATTCTTAATGAATCTCGCCATCGCCTATGAGGCCAAACTTGGAAGGGGAAGGATGTTCTCTTCCAGTCGTCCATAGTAATCGGCGATACCTTGCGAAACTAAACGAGAGAAACGGTCAATGCTGAAGAGCCTGCTGTTTCTCGCCT
This sequence comes from Acrocalymma vagum, assembly GCA_028476805.1. Lineage (NCBI taxonomy): Eukaryota > Fungi > Ascomycota > Dothideomycetes > Pleosporales > Acrocalymmaceae > Acrocalymma > Acrocalymma vagum. The sequence goes on along the minus strand of JAQGEP010000001.1, from coordinate 86,056 downwards.
CCTCTTAGCGCTAGGAGGGCTTAACAGGCCTCGAATAGTGCAATCTCACTGGCAGGGTGTTCTCCGTGTCGGTCCAGGGCAATGAAGAGGCAGTGCCCGGGAAAGAAACAGAGCAAAGGATAGGCAGCACCCGACTGGCACCCCACAGGGAAGAGATGAGGACCCATCAAACGGCTGTGCATCCCGGGAGCAGTGTTTAACGCATTCTCCACTTCGGCGATTCATCTCCCTGTTTGGAGTGCAGTCCTCGTTTCTCACTTCTTCCAATAGACCTACTTCTTCCCACCCCTGATAGTCACCGGAAATCTCCTTCAGCTTGGCCATAAATCAGAAGAGTCCAGACTGATCAACAAAGCACATCTCAGCGCTTCGAGGGACGCGAGTTTGCAGAGGCGGCAGAGCTCCCGGATCCTACGGTCGACGCACAACACCTTTTTCCTCGCCACCCCACAATCAATAGGCAGGAACGATGCTTCACACTCTCGGCTCCACGTACCCAGAGTGATCTCAATGCTTCATCCATGCTCTATATATCCCCTAAGATATGAGCAGTCTAGCCAACATCCTCGGGACTTCGTTATCGCCTACTAAAAGGGGAAAGGCAATGTACCCGGGACAGTGCCGTTAGGAATACTTCCGCATTTGAGGACGAAAAGGTCAGTAATGCAGCTGTTTCGGTGGGTCTTTCAGAGGACCCAGTGACTGACTGAGCGACGTACATGTCGCGTAAGTACACTTGACATGCCCGCGCGCCATGAAAAGGCATAGTATGAGCACCAGAGTCCGAAGTTGGATGAGCTTGGTTACACAACTCAGTTCTTTTCAGAATAGAAGTGCAGCAAGTACATAATGGAGTTATATTATCTTTTAAGCGGCGCAGAATGCGGAAGTGTTCTGTGGGTGAGCAAGATCGCTGAAGAGATCATGAGTGAGCCCATCTCTCGTGTGTCTCGGTACGAATATACATGATAAATACCAATACAATCTACAATTTTCTTCATCAATCTCAAAAGAATGAGAAGTGTTGCATTTGAAAAACTATTTCCGTGATAAATTTACCTACTGCGAGAAGCTGAAACTCCGCGTCTTGCACCTTCATCCGGGTCATTCATACATAGCCAGCTCACTGCAGCATCCAGACCGTACCTATCAAGTAGTCACATGCCATTCCGTCAGCACCTGAAGACGCTACTGTTGGTTACACGGCATACTCTCTTCACATAAGGCAACGCCAGTCACATTGACCGCCTCTCAGCCCAGTGTCCACAGTCAGTCGCTGTAACCCATCACACCCACCACCACCCATCTCCCACCCTACAATCAACTCAAAACAATCCCCATAACCAAAAAAACCCGCGTTTCACGTGAGCAAGCACGCCCAAGCCCAGCTTACTTGCCCAAAAGCAACATGATGCCCATCCATCCCGCACGGGACAACAAGAAACCTCAGAGCTATATCAGCAACCGCATATAGGCTATATCCCTCCCTAGCCGCAACAGCGCCTGGATTTTCCCTAGCTGCTATTGGCCGCGACTCGAGCTCCGCATTTCGAGCAATGCAGCCAATGAAAAATTTTACGAGCTGTTGGTTTTCTGGTGCTGGTCGGGGGGCACCGGTGGCAGGTTCTAGCGAGCGTTTGGTTGCGGCGGGCCACGCGCCCTCGCCCCGTTGTATGTACTTACCCTACTGCCGTTTTGTGTGCGGAAGGGGACTGCGTGTGGGCAGCTCAGCGTGCGTACGTGCGGACGTACATATGTAGTGTGGGTGTTTGGTGATCGGCTTGCATGAGGGGAGTGGGAAAGCTACGCCGCAGCGACTTACCTGCGTTCCCATACAATGTGGGGCGAAAAGACAAGTACACCAGAAGATTAGTATTTTGTGAAAGAGAGGGAACGCAAGGAGAGAGAGGATCGTGTTTGACGGTAACGGGACAGGCCGCCGTTCAAAGCTGAGACAGCCGCGAATTTCCTCAGACCGGGTTTTCGGCGCCGCGTCATTTCATTTCGGTTCTTGTTGGTGCGGGATGGGATGGGATGGGATGAGGCAAACCGGGCATAAGTATGTGAGAAGTGTATCTAGGGTGCGTATTCTGTGTGTGGGTGCGGGTGTGGGTGTGGCAGCTTACATGGGAACGCGAGCACTGCCCGACGCTTCGACACTTTTCGGAGGTTTAGATAGGGTTGTTTGGCGCTAGGGGTGGGAAGTTGCATCTGGAGATGATGATGGCGCTGAGGGATGGTGGGAGAGTAGATGTGTATGTGTGTTTAGTTTGGGGCGGGTGAGATGCGTAAGGATGCGATGCAGAGGGCCATTACTGACCGCTGCGGGTCAGTCGCAGCTGCGGCCAGTTCTCTGGATTGCCTGAAATTGAAATTGAAATCGCGCGTGGTGATCTCATCATGAGGTACGTACATACGTACATGTGGTGGGTGGACGGGTGAGTTGGGTAGCCAAAAAAAGAAGAACAGTTTATGTGGGAAATCATGCTTGTCTGTTGAGAAGTAGAACCTTGCTTGCAAATCAACCACTGTCTCCCAGACGCCTGCGCAAATGCCGCGGACCGATATGTCAAATGATGTAAAGGAAACGCGGCGGTGATCAGGGACCACATTTCTGTTTGCTTCGCACCAGGGAAGGAAAGCGGAGGCGAACATTGGAGAAATCAGAAAGCTGGGGAATCAGTGTTATGACAGATAGTTATCCCGCTAAGATTTTCATATGGCGATCCTGCTAAGCTTCTGTGTTTGCTTTCCCCCTCCCCTTACTTTTCGTAGAGGAACAAGGAAGAGTGAGAGAGGCATGTTCCCTGTCATAGGCATGATCCGAAAAGTTCATTCTGCAGTCAGATGCAGGGCGGGACGAAGCCGGTCTGAGCTGGCAATGTCCAAGTGGGAATGAGTGGAGGCCTGTACCGCTCAGGCTCAGACCGGGCTGGCTGGCTGGCTGGTGGGAGGCATGTTTCGTTGCTAGGGTATATGTGAGAGCGTTGATGACCGGTGTACATGGAACTTTCGAAACCTTATTTCGAGGGCTATGTTTTGTTGCCATGAATCGCTGTTCTATGGGCAATGTTTCGGGGTCCTTGCGGCGGCATCCGAGTAGTATAGTCGAGACACACTATACAAACACATGCAGCCTGGAGCATGGAAAGGAAGTTCCACGTCCCAACATTGCGTGGGACAGGGCAGAAGTGAGGCAAGGCTGTATGTACATCGCCGACACGTCAATCCCATATTTGCCTCTCTTCCCGCATCTGGAGCAGCAGGAGCCAGAAGAAAAAAAAGTTTCTAACCTTTCCATCACCCTGCACATCCCATCACATTTGGTTCTGGAAAACATGCCCCGGTCTTGCCCTGCACGTCTGGCATATAGGAAAAGAAAAACGGATATAGATAGAATTTCTTTTTGCCACAAACGACGCAAGTAACACAACGTGGAAGTCAGGGAATGTCCAGAGGCAGACAAAAGTGGTCTTTCGCCACTGCCACATGGCTCCAGGGCAAAAGGAGAGTTTCTTCTTCCAGTGTCCTGGATTGTCGCTCATGTCTTGGTGTCGATCCGCGCGTCGTCCGCGACCATCGAGAGGGATCGGAGTCATGCCGACCCAACTTCTCTGTTGTATATGGCAGAATCCTTCACTACCGACATGTATTGGGAAGGTGATCGACCATGAGGAAGAGGGGGTCAAGGTGAGCACGGTGTGGTTGAGCTTCGTCGTGACAGCTCAATGCTAAACATGAAAATGCTTACTCAGAAGGCAGACATGAGTGAAGATAGAGCTGGCTGGCTGAGCACTGGAAGGCCAGAAGCCTGCTACCTGGGTGGCGGGTCTCCCTCTTGCTCAGAATTGATTGAACAGGCAGTGAGACACCTGTCGCTGGTCACAAGCACGTGGATCAGTTTTCTGGTAGAGGCAATACACCAATGCGGATCCAATCGGTTCGGTTCTTCACCCTTTCGGCTGCAAAATGGAACACTGCTCTACCAGTCGGAATGCTGGCCTGTCCGCTCGTACAGACCCAGATGGATGAGCTCTGGCTATTGAGACCGGGATGTATTTGCTCGACGAGGCAAGAGCTGGTAGCGTGTGCGTGTGTGCGTGATCTAGTTCAACGAGGGGGGCCAGGAAAGCAATATGGGTGGTGGGTCAGCATATGGCGCGGTGCCTTTGCCGCGATTGGGACAAGGAGCTAAGCAGCAGAGCTATGACAAGTTGGAATGTGACCGAGTCTTGCCTTGTCTCGCGCTGACCGAGTTTGCGTTTCCATCGTAGTGTCCCTATATGTGAGGCCTTGGAGGGGAAAGTAACGGCGGGCGAGTAGGTCGGGTGTTTCCCTCCGGGCCTAGCACACATGTTGTCATGTGGATAACGTCTCTATCGTGCAGCTCATCGCTCGCTTCTGCACTTCATGCTTGCGCGTGCAGTAAGGGACGAGAAGAAGAAGCGACGAGGCGGCCGCGGCGGCGGCAATATTATTGCGACCCGGGTATTATAAACAGGCTTTTGCTCCATAGCGAGCAATATGCCCGAGCGCCGCTATATCAAGGAACCAGGGGGGTTGAACAATACGGGTTGAATCGATAAGAGAATGGCGGCCTGTCATAGCAATAGCTCGGGAAGCCACAATGTTAACTGGAAGCTTAGGAGGAATTTTCGATATATAGAAACAACGAGCAAAACATATCATGGGTCTGACTTCAAAGGATAACAGAGCTAGTATTGAAGGAACAAGATCGAGCAACGTGTGTGGAAATTGCACCGTTCGTTTGCTGGCAACACAAGGTAGGATTCCTTTGACAGAAGCACTCGTCTGAATAATCCCAATTGTGCACTATGCTCTGTACACGATGTCCAACGGACTTCGTTCGCCCCGAGTTGTGCGCACCACGCCGTGCGCCTGGATTGCTGACCTTTGAACCGACCGTCTCTGAATGAACGCCATGTCAAAGATAGCATTCAAAGAAATGAGCAAAGGAGTCACAGACCGCCGCATCCGACACCGTCTTCGCAGGAGCTCCGACATCACATCTGGTCGCTTGTAACCGTGTCGTTGTCAAGTAGGGCTGCGGGAGAGCCGCAGGAAGCATTGACCGGATGTGAAGAGAGCCTTGCCTCTAGCCAGTCAGTGCACGTATTCAACATGTCTATGACGCTGAGGATTTGATATTGCAAGCCTGGATCGTGTATATGATAGCGAACGCCTCGGTAGCGAGATCCAGCTGCGATTCGAATTGAGTTTGAAGATTTGTAGATGCGGGCGCTGTTGCGCACATGAAGTCGAGTATGCTGCAAGCGACGGATGACGGGCGCTATGTAAAACTTGATCGCGCACTTGCTATGAAAATCATCCGATCCATATGGCTGGGGCTCAAGATCCAAAGAGCCACGTAATCAAGATGCCGTGCTCTCGAATGCCGTATTAAGGCATAAAAAGCCTTAAAACTGAGGGTTGTTTCAGATATTCGGGAACGCTCGGGGAAGTGTCGCGACCGTCTGTACCTCAACAGCGAACGCGGAAATCATAATATGTAATAATAACTAAGTATTCTAGAAGAGTCAAAAAGTATTTGAATTGCAAATTATGTTCCTGCATATCTTAAATCGCTTCGTGTATTACAATCGTGTATAAAGTCTAACCAGTACATAGGAAAAGCTATGCGAGCAAAATCGCTCTGCCAAGATGGAAAACGGAGAAGTGTTTGTAACGAGTGTGAGAAATTGCGCCCTTAAACAGCTCCAAAAGTGTCTCGAAAGTAGGAGAGCTGAGGATAGGGCTTGTACGAGGAAAAATGCATAAACAATAGACTAATGTGATACCGCCCTTGACGTGAGCTCCTTCTCCTCCTCAGTAAAAGGCGAAGGAGTAGAAAGAGAAAGGGAAAAAGTAGTAACAAAGGTGAAACACCAACACCATTGACCAAAAATAAAAGTCTCCCTGGGTATCTATCCTCCAAAAAAAATCTTTTGGCCGGCGCAGAATGCGAAAGACGATGCAATTTGAATATTCCGAAACATAGAAGATGCAAAAGCCAAGCGCATTCTTGACGTAACTGTTACTCCAGGTCTTGCACCCACATCCCAACCCCTCCCTCACCAGCCCCCAGCTTCGCCGCCTCTCGCTGCTTCCCGCTTGTAAGAAAAGTTGTTGTACGTTGTCAATGCCTAGTACTCCAAATTCGATCCACGAAATGGGTCCAGAAAAGGAATTCCCCGAAACCTTGCGCGCATGCAAGCATTTTCCAACGCCGTCCGCTATGCTTTGTAGAACCTTGCCCACCACCCCTAAAATCCCACAGTAGCCTTAGTTTCCCGATATAGAATTGAATTGCGTTATATGCTTCCGGGTGAGTGCCAGAGCGTTTGCGAAACGAGTGTCGAGAAGGTAAAAGTATGCCGTCGAATTCGTTGTACGTCGTGAACGAGGTGAAGAGGCGATTAAAGTTGTTATTTCCTTAGTATGTCCGAACAAAAGAAAAATGTTCCGCAGGTAGTGGACCAGCACGACCCTCACAGAGACATCCTCGATATCTTCTCCTTCTCCAATTAGAATTACCACGCCCGGAGAGCTTCGAACTGTTCGGACAGTCATTGATATGAAGCCGTCGGATCGCTTGGGCCAGCCGCCAATTGGGACTGCTGTGCATAGCCGCCTTGTTCCTCTGCCTCAGCTTCTACTGCCTCCAGCTCCTGCGCCTTGTCTCTGCATGCTGTTGCCGAAAATCCGCTGCCGACTTTCGAGGAAATGATGCGCCAACGATCGTTCTCGTACTCCTGCATGGCGTTGCGAAGCTTTTGGACCTGTTTGACCCATTGAGGTTAGCATGTCCGAAGTTGTGGCTGCGCGACTCGACGTCGAGTGTTTCAGAGGGTAGCATTACTCACCATCTCATCAGTCCATACAGTAGTCTTTGCCTTGAGCTTCGTGCAATAGCGAACTTGCAAAGTACCAGAGCTGCGACCGGGAAAGAAATCGGCAATCTGCTTCCAAGTGAGATTCTTCTTTTCCTTAAGGTCAACGAGTAGCTGATCGTCCTCTGGAGTAAACTTGAGTTTGGGACCGCGCGGGCGGGGCGCTGGATCTGGCATGCCTTCTTGGCCTACTACAGAAGGAGGACCAAGATGCTGAGGAGGCGAGTGGTCCATTTGGTGTCTCTTATTGCGATGAGTATTGGGAAGGTGGTGGTGATGTTCTCGAGGTAGGGCGGATGGTGGTTGCGGGGCAGTAGGTGTAGGATACTGTTGGAGGGAATAACCCTGAGGTGGATGGCCTATTGGGACGTTGCCTGGAGCTTGTCCGTAGGGGTCCAATTGCTGCTCCAAGTTTGGTGCAAGATCGGGTTGCAAAGTCTCTTCCGGAGCACTGCGCTTGCGACTTGGATGTTGAGAGGGCTGTGGATAGCCTACGTTGTATGAGGATGGAGATGGATGTGACATCGAGGGATGGCGCAAGATGTGTGATTGATGTAGAGATGGATGGGCCTCGATATCTGTGTAAGTGGGATGATGAGCGGTGCCAGTATGTTGAAGCGTTTGAGAAGGGTGTGGCTGCAGGAAGGGGTGGTATCCCGGGGGCATGCCGCCCTGGGGATGATGGAGTACATCTTGATGGTCGACGTTTGAGGTCGGATTGTGATGTTCTTCCCCGGAATCGCCTTGTACACCGTAGTCGAGGGGATAGTCTCGATAGGAACTCGCCAGCGTTGCAAATATGCATGGAGACTACCAGAGCTAGCTTGCTCTGGCAGGCCGCCGCAGTGAGACCTGAACCAGAAAGGATGCCTAGTTTGAGGTGGGTGTGCCGACTCGAAGATTTGTATCGCACGTGTTTGGGGTTGCCGTGTTTGTTATATTGACAAATGTTGCAGCAAGAAGAGCCTGGAGGGACGCGCCATCAGACAGGATCTTATCAGCGTGTGTTAAGCGTCGGGATTGCCAGATATAGCCTTGTTAAAAACTTGGACTTCAGAGGTACGGATGGGAGCTCAGTGCATTATAAAATGTTGCTCACGCCAGGTGCAAGAGAGAAAGCATTGAGAAATTTCGGGGTCTAAGTCCCATTCAAAAGCCCGGTCCTGTGCAATTGCCACACGGACATCTGTGTCCAAGCACGAGAGGCTATGGGTCCATCCCACGAGACGGTCGCTGTGCCTGAAGGGTAGGGAATTAGCTGAGTAGGGCAAGCCCCAGGACGGTTCTACGTCAAGCATTAATGCGATGATCAATGACCGGGGAGGGCCACCCCAGCAACTAGATCTGGAGAGTAATCGAAGGTCATTTGCACTTCGCAATGCCTCGCTGGGCTCGTGTTGTTAGTGGCTCACGATGCCAAATGAGGGTGGCCGTAAGGTACATGGCGGGCTCTCCAATGGACTGCAGGCGGGTGGGCGGGTGGATGGTGGTCCATGCAATCGTGGCCCTATTTCCAGAATGCCCACAGAAGATCTCCAGCGCCGTTACAGTTTCTGCAGGCCGAATCCCGGCGCAGAGCGCCCCAAGCGTGGTGGCCAGGTGCGGGCGCGCATAAAGGGCGTTTTGAACAGGCTAGGACAGGCGCGGCGACAGGTGACAGGGGGAAAGATGAGCAGTTCCCAAAGCGGCGCCGCCACCTGCCAGACAGCTGTATGCCAGATTTGATGAGACAGATGAGATGGCAAAGACGTGGGGAGCCAGGGCCACGGGAGGAACTGCGATGTGTTGAGCTGCTTGACTGCCAGGCCCTGCACCGCCGTGATGCCAGGACCAGTGGACATTATGGTATATCATGGCACCTTCATGGCAGATTATGGACTGCCATGCCTTGAAGCTCACTGACCGCTGGGCTATGCCTGGAACCAGCTCTCCCGAAGGCAGGCCTCGATGGAGCTTCATGCTGCCTGCCTTTGCAGTAGTTCTCGGATCAGGCAGCGTAAATGCCGGCAGCAGAAGGGGTCATGCCGTAGTACCCGCCTGTAAGCCGTGAACGGGCGCTGCCAGGCCTCACAGGCCTCAGTCACGGATACTCTGACGCATTGCATGGATGGCTTCAGATTGGCCCATCAGCTCATGCAAGAGCCGTTTCAAGGAATATAGCAATGGCCCCGGTCCATATGCGGTTCGCCATCCCCGCCGAGCGCGAGGATCGACCGAGCCACAGGAATCTTCCGAACAGGCCGCCTCCTCTCAAGGCTCTGTTTTTGGCGGATGACGCACCAGAAGAACACGGGGGGAATCACTTGTGAGGTGCGGGCATACGGGAGTGGATGCGTGCATGCGCGGTGGCAACGAGATGTGCGCGCGCCGCAGTGGGAACAGAAATATTGGATTGTTATACCTGAGACACGGTGCGAGGTGCGTGTTGAGCGCCAGCAATAATGTGGACGATGAGCGAGCGGGGGTTGGGGAAGAAAAAAATAAGAGAGTGAGAGAGGGGAGAGAAGTGGTGGTGAGTGGTAGAATGTGGTAGGTCGACGTGCAAGCGAAGAGAGAAGAGGCGAAGGTGGCGGTGGTGATTGTATGACAGTCCGTGACCACCAAACAACCATGCTCGTAGCCGTCGCCGTAACCGTGATCGTGACCGAGACCTAGCAATTCCCATGCCTTCCATTCAGACCCCAACGCTAAGCTCGGGACAACCGTGACCGCAGGTGCTTTCAGACAGTACATGCCATGTATGTACAGGTACATTTCCAGCACACGGCGAGCCGCTTGGCGCGCTCTCCATTCATTCATGGCTGACGGCGCTTTTCGCATTCATCTCCATGGCGCGGCTGCAGAAAAGTCGTCGATGCAAGGTCGCGCCACGCAGGCGCCTAGATGCTCGCCTACGTGCTCGCCCAGCCGGCGACCGACATGTACACACTCAGGCGCGAACTGGTTTGGGAGGTGGGAACTCAAGGGTGGACGTGTGCGTTTGGGGGATTGAAAGCCCCATACCGTATCCGATGCCTCCCTCGCCAACAGAAGCGCGACAGCAACTTCTCGGTCCTTGGTAACTTGTAGGCATGCTCCACGTGATCCTGCACGACCGGGTAGCCCTTCAGGGATGCCCCTACCCTCATGCTCGTCGTCATTTCATATCACGGCCTTGTAGTGGTACGTCGCTCAGACCGCGCAGCCTTCTCGGTACGCGCTTGCTCACCTCCAAGTACTCGACCACCAGCGCCCCTCTATTATCCATTTAGGCTGAACCTGTAGCTCAAGTTGCTGGATCCAAGTTGACGTGAGATGGATGTCTTCACCAGTCGACTCTGCTCACCGTAATCACTCAATCCACGGGCGCGCGCGCGTGCACAAACACCCACATGCTCCTTGCCTCTGCTACCATACCAGACCCATTCCTAGGGGTCTTAACCGGAGCGCGTGCTCGCCTAATGCGGCACCTACTGGGTACATGAACGGCCGTCATACCCCCCCTTCAAAGATAGAGAACCATCGAGTCGTGGTCGACGCGCTTTCTCTCTGCGATCCTACTCGCTTTTCGACAGGTCTCCACCAGGGTTGGAGCTTGCTGTACTTTCATTTAGGAACTTGTCGACTTGTCTCGCTGTCTACTCGCCCTGAGTAACTGCTTGCTCTCTTGAACTCTATCGTCCATCCGCACGGTTGTCGGTAGTAGCCGCAAGGCCTGTCCAGAAGCTTCGCCGTTACACAAGGACAATCACGACAGCTCTATCGATAAATCAATAACGTTGCTTGTTACGCTGACGCGGATAGTAGGTTTCCTCTGCTCTCCATACACCCCAGATTGGTGGGTATACAGAACTGCACTTTCGTTTCTTACCAGACCAGCAAGTGGCAGGCTGCATGCAAGTATGTGCCACAGGCACTCATGTTCTCCTGGCTCCAGATAGATCGACAAAACAGGAACAGGGCGAGGCGAAAGTGTTTCTAGCGGACACATCTGTGTTGAAACGTACCACGTGAATTGCACCAGACATCCGAAACAGAGGACATTGACCATGAAACGAAAGACATATTACAAAGGTAGGACTTGGCCAATAACCGGCGACACCAACCCAAGAACCGGGAAGAGCACTCCACCTGGATCGAAGGGCCGGATTTGCCACGGAGAGGCGGTCGAATCTCGCTACAGCAGGGTGATAGATATTAAGCCCAGAGACGACCCTTTTTTTCCTGGCTGGATTAACCACATGCGGGGCATAAGAGACGGTAAAGAAAAGGCAAACAAGCAAGGAAAGAGGGAGAGAAGAGCAAAAGACAACAGCACAAAAACGAACCGAGAGAGGGCGTGCCAACACAAACCACCAGAACTGGGCATTTTGACCAAACCGGAAAGAACCCCCCATGCCCTGTGTACTCCACTTGCCGAGAACAAAAGTCCCAGGACTCCCAAGAGACGAGCGGCTGCCGACAGAAAATCTGCACATGCAATGCTCTATGACGAAGAAGAGAAGAAGAAGAGCTGGTATCATAAAGTGAGCCCACAGCGCTAAACCCGGAAAGATGCAAACTTTGGGTCATAAAATCGTTCAAATCTTCCCACCAAAATGCTCCTTTGCATACTGCTCGCAAGCCTGTGGTATTACGATGTTAACAAAAAAATTCTTCAATAAATATGTTTGTGGGAATTTTTTCTTTTTTTGTTTCACTTTCCTCGCAAGACATGGGTCATTGCTGGCCAAAAAAAGACTCACGACCCAAGAGAATGGATATCTTCTTACCTTTGCAGGTTTGCCGACCTTCTGTCCAATGACTTTCCACTTATTGGAATCATACTCCTTGATCGCTTGAAGCAGGGCTGCACTCTAATGTTCAGGTCCTTGTCAGTATATGTCTTCAATCGCTAAGTAGTTTCCACCACGTCGCTCCTCATGGGCTAAGCGCAAGACCCACCTCGTCTTCTCCAAACTCGGCATAATGCATATCCTGTTCAAGGGTTGTGGTCAGCCAAGGCGCAGTACAAAAGGTATATTTTATGTTGCGCGCGTACCTTGTACCAGTGCTTTTTTACACTTCCTTCTGTTCGCTGCGGGAACGTCTGGAAACGGAAATTTCACAAGTCAGCATGGATCCCATTCTTTGTACTGGAAGAAGAAGATTGAGTCCTTATTTGAGTAAAGCTTGTGGCATCTTCAAAACGGGTAGGGGTAGTTTGGGTTTGTGATTTTGTGTTCTTGTTCTATACCTTTGCGATTTCGCTCCAACTGTTCCCAGCATCTCTCATCTGCTTGAGCCTTTGCTCCTCGGCTGGCGTCCAAGGTGTGTTTGTCCGACTCTTCTTCACCTTGGGCTCTTGTGGCGCTGGGGGGTCAACCACATCCGTAGCCTGAGGCGCGGCAGCAGGAGTCACTGTGGTCGCCTGCGCTCCGGATGTGACCGCAGTGGTCGCCATTTGCTCCTGAGGCTGGCTCAGGCTCACAGACTTGCGCTTCCGTGAATTCCCGGCAGCGGGTGTTTGCTGGAGGTTTGTGTATGGCTCTTGGCTTGAGGCCGCGGCAGGTTGGATACTAGGCAAGTCGGCCGACGTGAATGTAGCGCTCTGCTGGGTACTCGCCGCGATGGGCGAGGGTTTCAGATTGCGTTTGGCGGCGGGCGACGACCTGTGAAACAGAAAAGAGGACTACGTCAGCGTGTCTGGGAGGCAGGATTAGAGGCGCGATGGGGGTCGAATTGGAGCGTTGTGCGCAGTGAATGGTGGTGTGCCTGGATGCTTGAGCTTGGGGTGCCTTCCTAGTGAAGCAAGTAGAGCAAGCAAGCAAGCAGCAGGCGCGGGCGAGTAAGTAACGCCGACGGGCAGAAAGTAGCAGCAGTAGCAGCAGCAGTAGTAGTAGCAGGAAGTAGCAGCACGCAGCAGTAACAACACAGCAGAGCAGCTGAAGGGGACTTGGGATTGGGGGAAAAAAAGGTCAAAGAACTCACGACATGGCGGGCGAAGGACGTTATAGAGCTGGGACGGACAGCCGGCAACGAGGTACGAGCAAGAGCAACGCTTCACTGGTGAGTAAGAGCAGGCCTACAGCGTGAGGTCATGCTCCAGGCAAAGGTCAGGACCGTTTTCAAAGGGTACGACGGCCTTAGTGAAGGCGGTAGATCATCATGATATTCAGGTAGGCAGATCGCCTGGCAGGGTACGGGCGCTGATCAAGTACAAGGGATACAAGAAGGGTCAGGTTCGCAGGCAGACGAGCGAATGGGAGCATTGCACAGGGCATGAGTGTGGAGGACGACCGGGATGGTTTAGGGATAAGGAGCTAAGTGCCGGCGGGGGCAGCCGCCAGAACGGGGTAGAAGAAGTACCGGGTACGTCGACTATGGTGAATACTCGTAGGGCTCGGGAGGTACTGGTACTTGGGATCGAGCTGCAGACAAGAAGCGGGGTAATAGCCTCCTCGACGGTCCTTGATGAATAGGTGGCTTCAAAGTTACGGCGAGCGGACAAGACGATTCCTGGGGGGGATGTGGGCGGGGGGAGTGCAGCCAGTGCAGCCAGCGCGTGACAGCTTCATGCACTTCATGCGAGTGATGCAGTCGGCTTGATCCATCCAGCTACAAGCAGCTAACGGCGGTGCGGCCGCTTGCGCGCGCAGGCTCTGGAGGCTGGCAGGAAACCACAGTAATAGTGCGAAGCCGCGTAAAGGGCCTGTAGCATTATTATGCCATGATGCCATGACGCCCATGGAGCCTATCGAGTCCAAGGAGCCCATGAACGGCACCCCCCGGCCCCGCGCTTTTATCTTTTCTGGGGTAGTTGGACAACAAAGCGGAAGGATGAAAATCTCAAAAGAGAAGCAGACAATAATGAAAGGGGACTGCAGAACGGCAAGAAAAAGCAGTACGCAAAAAGCAACAAGTATCAAGCAAGAGCACAGCACCCGCAGAAAGCAGAACGCGGTGGCAGGCCGACATGTACGGAGTAGACAAAACAGACAGGCAGGCAGGATGAATTGGGTATGCGCTGGCTGGGGGCCCGGGGTGCTGCGGGCGCGGGAAGCGGAAGCCTCGTCGGTCTGTCAATATCTTTTTCGTCAGGTCGGCGTGGTTGCAGTAGTGGATGGTGCATGTAGTGGAGGTGGAGGTGGAGGTGGAGGTCTAGTAGAGGGTGGTGGTGACGAGCCGCGGTGATGATAGGCACTTGGAGCAGCGCGGGGGAGCGATGGCGCGTGCACACTGGCTAGAACTGACGGGCTACACTTGTAGGCGAGCGGGACTGGCTGGCGTAGGCTGGGGGAAGCTGGGGGAAAGCTGGGGGCTATACTGACAATGACTGGGCGCCTTCATTCCCCGAAGCCAGTGGTTGGACGAACGCGTTGACAGAGCTGCTGGTGGTGCTTTGTGGTGCTTGAATGTGCTTACTTGCCTTGCTTGCTTACACCAAAAGTACATTAGGTCCATAGATACGGCCGACGTAGGCTAGAGACTCTGCTGGCAAGTGCAAGTGCAACTGCAAGTGCGACTTGAACTTGTCACTTGGTACCGTGCCTTCCGCCGCCCGTAGCTCGTGCTTCTTCCCAGTTGCAACCTCATCATCGGTCAACCTCTCACCATGGCCAAATCATCCAAACACACCCGGCCGCGAGGTCAGCGTTGCACAGCACGAACACGTCGGCAGCAGCCTCAATCAATATCTCAGAGATCACGACAAAAAACACCCCGTACAGCGGCCAATGGCACCTGGAGTCTTCTAAATTGCAGCCATTTTATCCCGCCCGCAGGCCAGCGATCCCTGCCCGATTGTCTCGATACCTCTACCTTCTTCCCCGCGACGGCGAGGTGGGTGAATAGAGCGCGCGCGAGGGCCGCCACTTGCAGCAAGACACAGAGCCATCGACGGCCGAGGCCGCTCTGGGGGTGAGTGTACTGTACAGTGTATTGCTGTGTGCGTGTGAGCTGGCGGCTGGTGTTGCAGCAACCAAGCACGCACACCCACACACAGACACATATTGTCGACCGAATAGCTTCATCGCCCGGTCTGGCCGACGTCTCCTCACCTTTGTTTTTGTTTTCGTTTCTTCTATTTTCCGCCTGGCCTTCTCCTCGAACTCCTCTCGCCCAGTGTCTAGGGGGCCCCGCGCTCTTCTTATCCCCCTCTCCGCGCTGCCTGAGGATGCGGCAGCTCGGCGTCCCGCCAGGCATCACGCCAAGCTGCATGACACAACGCCAGTCTCAGACCCAAGCTCATCGCGTTTTGGAAGAGCCGCTCTGCCACAGCAGCTCGCACTCTGCCACTCACCGCCAGCCTCAGAGCGTTTCTGCCTTTACTGCCAAGAGCGCGGCCTGAGAAAGTTCCTGAGGTTGTCGTTGATGCTCAAGAGCGGATGGCAACGATTCCGAAAGGCATCTTGTTTCGTCTGTCTCATTCACGCCAGCATCTGCCCGGTCTTCGTTCCAGAAGGCTTGCGTACAACAGCAGCAGGCCACCAGGGAGCCTCACTTGGACGTCGCACGCTGCTGCTTGTTGCTGGCAATTCAATTTCCCACATTTACAATCATGGCCACCGTGGCTCTCTCGGCCTGCCTTTTCCATCGTGTTTCCCCGTGCAGTTCGCGCTCTGGTCAAAAGGCCCAGCACCCAAAAAAGTAAAATCAGCACTCTGTTCTACGCACTGTCCGTCCTCGAGCCCGGCAACCGCGCGTTCATAGTTAGCGCCCGCCGTCCAACCCAGTTGCAGAGAGCTTGTTTCCTCCTCCAAACACTGTCAAACGTCTCGCTTCGCCAAATTTGCCGCACGCCCCGCCCTCTAACACGCCGAGTTTTGAAACTGCCTCCGCTACCGCCAAATTCAGACCGTGACTTCATGCATCCCACCGCCAGACCTCCCGTATTCCGGGCGTCCAGATCCTCTTCATACTAGTCTTCCGTCCTATTCAGGCTTAGTATGTCTCGTGTCAGGGATTTTCCAAACAGTTTGGCTTTGAACGCCTACGTCGACCATGGGGACGATCAAAACTTCGCTGCACGACTGAGGTTTGAAAACGTCGCCAACATCAGGACCTGCCACTCCAATCAACCATGCTGTCACGTTGGCCCGTGAACCACCCGTTTCTTGTCACTGTCCAAACTCTATATCTTGTCTGATGCCCCAAGTTTTGCAGGCCTCAACCGCTCTTGTTCAATCGGCACCGGTCTTTTGTTTCCTCTCTTAGCAGCCTTGTAATCACTTTCTTTCATTTTCCCACTGGTTGGGCTGCCTTACATTCCTTAATTGACATTGCTGAGCAATTGAACGCACACAAACACTCACCATCACTTGTAATACTTTCTTTCAACGAGCCAGCCTCGAAGACCAGTATCGACGATCAACATCCCCAGCGGACACAATCTGACGAAAACTCTTTCACGTCACGATCACTCAACAGATTCAACTACTATCATTACCAGAACACTATCGGCCTTCGTTAGATCCGAACAGTTTTAAGATGCTCCACCACCAGCCCCAAGTTCTTTCTCCTCTCGCCGAGATGGACTCCCAGTCTCCCAACACTTCCAGTCTTCGTGCTAGGAAGATGTCCTCTGCTGGAGGAAACAGGTCCTGGTCTGAGGAAGAGGTATGCCAGAACAACTCCTATAGCCCATTCTGCTCTATGAAAATGAAATGCAGACTCTGACACACTCTTGTAGGAGAACTACCTCCTCCAGACCCGCATGCAGAAGATGCCCTACAAGCACATTGCTGCTCATTTGAAGAAGACCGAGTTGGCCTGCCGCCTGCACTACCACCAATTGTCGCACGGTAGCCACCGCCGTAAGCGCACCTCATCCGTATCCTCGTCGACTTCTTGCAGCTCCGCCGGCCAGTCCCCGGCTTATTCAATGGCAGTGGACCATGATGATTACTCTCAATCATCCCGCCATGGCTCCCCAATGAGCTATGCCGGTGGTAGCCCCCATATTAGGGCCTCTTCCGTTACCGCCTCTCCCAACCGCAACCAGCACAAGATCCTCCTCCCCAAGCCTCGCCCATTGACTCCCCGGGATTCTCCTGAGCCGCACAACAGCCTTCGTATCAACACCGAGGTTGCCCACCAGCCCAAGGTTGTTGACACTGAGCGCCTCCGTGCCATCTACGAGGCTCGCCGACAGCAATTTTGGGCCACCATCGCTGCTGACTACGGCACTGATGTTTCACCAGCCCAGCTTGAGGAGATCTGGCGCAGCGGGTCTAACGCTGTCCGACCCCCCACCCCTGATGCTTCCCCTGATGGCAGCATCATGAACAATCCCATCCTGAAGCCTTCGCCCTTCCCCTCGTACGCCTCCCCTGTCTCTAGCGAGGTCAAGCACTTCAGCCCGATGAACATCAGCGCTGTCTCTGCCCCTGAGCGCATGCCCTACGTTTTGCCCATGCCAGTCCCTTCTGCCGGCCGACAGAGGGCGGGTACTTGGAGCTCCGCTCCCCGGGACAACGTTCCCATTGCCAGCTTGTTGAACGACGACAGGAAATAAGCGCAAGAACCCAGTCACCTTTCGTATCAGTTTTTCTTTGATTTGATTATCAGTATAGCGTGGAACGATGTCAAGTGTTTTCTCATGTTTGGGCTATTTTTGATCCTATCTACGGAGCGCGAAATCTTCTCTTCTTAACTTTCGTTGACGACCTTTTTATCTCTAAGTACTCTATTTAGTGATTGGTATTTCCAATGTTACATTTGCAGGCTGCTAATGTTATTTGGGACGCCACTTTTTTGTTTTTAAGTTTTTTTTTAACCGTCACGAAAGCATATAAAGTCTAGGGGGCACTTGTACGATAGGGATAGGGGAGAAACCGTTTTTCTTCAACATGAGCACTGTGCATAGGAGCAAAGGTACAGCTACAGTTACGTAGAAACGAAGCAGCCTAGATATGGGAAAATGGAAGCTGAATTTGGGCCCTTGGGGTGCCACCCTCGAAACCAACAAGTGTCTGCCTGTGTTTGCTTTGTTTTGCAGTTCAGTGATTTGCACGCGCTAGGCCCCACGACGATGCCGAAGATCAAATAAATGAAAGGATGTGATGAGGTGCAGAAATGGCGCCGTTTTGGACTTCTGTTTCGGGTTTGGTTTGGGGCTAGTGCGGCTTGTTCATGCGGGCTTGGGACCCTGAATGATGCAGGAACCGAGCCTACCGACACTTTCAAGTGGTACGGATACATTTTCCTTGGTCTCGGTCTTTTTCTGTTCCAAGGACGAGGCTGAGTTTATTGGACTTGTCTGCTCTGCCTTGTACTTAGCTAGCCTCAGGATTCAGGAAAGATTATAAATGCAGGTAGTGTTCAGGGGGGAAGTTATGGAGGAGTTACTCCTTGGAGATAGATAGCTAAGGGTAAGTAGACTATTTGGGAACCAATATCACATCATATTGACCGAAAGTCACGTACCCGGCGGTCCAAAACTTCAAACCGGCTTCTACTTAAGTAATAGTACGGGCATAGGCATAGGCATAGGCATAGATATGTTCACTGCACTGCACTGCACTCAAATCAAGTCTGCCCTCCGAAATCCAATCACGAGCTTTGCAAACGCCCCTGGAGGAAACATGACTCGTCGCAAATGCCGCGCCACAAGAGGATGCGATCGGACGTGGATTTTTTTTCTGCAGGGCGCAGGTGAAACGGGGAGTGAGTCACGATTAGTGAGTGGGTAGAGGCGGTTAAGAAGGCTGGCGGTTGAGTGGGTGATCTAGTGCGTGTGCTATGTTTTGGGAGGGGGGATCTGCGGTCACGGGGCGTGTAACTATATTTGTCAAACTGGAAGAGAAGAGGGAGAAATGTCAGGAGGGAAAAAAAAAGGAGAGTACTGCAGAGAAGAGATAAAGTTGAACGGCATCAGCGATGTGATGATGGAAAAAACCCACGTCCTTGGACGACAGAATATAAGGATCCCCAGTCTCTGGTTTGACGTCTTGGAAGGTACTTGGGTATCCTGGCTATCTACTTGACAAGCATATCCCAGGCTCTGTCCAACGAACATGTTCATTGGGTTGCCGGACGGGGCTGGCTGTTCTGTTGGTGTAACGTTGGGAGCTGCGAAGGTTAAGAGTTTTTTCTTGGCCTTGATGAGGTGAGTGATTGCCAATGTGATGTGCTGTGTTGTGATTGTGATGACGGTGATGGCTATGCGGGGTGAGGAAGAGTATTCGGACCTTTTCGGTGGGTGGGGTTTGGGGTCGAGATAGAGTTCTGTGTGTGTCTTCGTCAATGTACCAAGTACTAAGTAGGTACCAATTCTGCCTCGTGAAGTACTGTACGGACGTAAGGCGCGAAGGCATGAAGGCGAGGCATGAAGACAGAGCAAGCAACCCACGGCGTCCACTCCGCCTGTTCGTTACCCCTATCGCGAGAAAGCAAGACCCTGACGACGATTTCCTCAGCTGTCGTTCGCTTCACCCTTTTCCTGTCAATTTTCTCGGATCGTGCGAACGAGGATACCCACTCTTTGTCAATTACAGCCTCTTCATGCGCACCATTCCCCATCCCACTAGGTCCTCCCTTCCAGCCTTTTCAGCCGCAACCAAAAAAAAAAGCTAAAAAAAATTAAATCATTCATCGCCGTCAATGTCCGTCCGATCAAAGCAGGCACAACTACCGATACTAAGTCAACGCTAACTTCTCAATGCCGAACCTGGGTCCATGATTCCCTTGTTCGGACGATTCGATGCGATACGATTCAGCTCGATCTGTTGGCCCCCATTGCGTATTATACTCATCTTGTAAGATTGATGTTTATGCGTTATGGGGATCACGGACGGGGTGGTGAGAGCCGATGACAGGTTGTCGGGTCGGAAGTGTGTGGTTGATCGGAGGCTAGGTCAGGGGTTGGTGGATGGATGTGGATGTGTGAGCCTTTGTGTGTCTTGGTTGGGGCTTTTGGCGAGTAGGGGGGGTAGACAAGACAAGGACAGACGTCATGTCACGTCACGGGACATCAGACCTTTTTCGCACCGCAGGGGAATTTAGGTAGGTAGGTTACTTGTCTTGGTCTCTTGGGAGGCATACATCCATGGTGGATTGCAGATTACATACGCAATGCTGAGGCTCGCCTGAGAGTCACGAATCGTCGCAGTGGTGATCGGACGCGTCGCGCTAGAACAACAGGGCTGACGGTGAGCCAGCGCCAGCCGCACATACTCTATGTAGATCCTACCCACCGTGGGGGGTGCTGCATGATTCGAAGCTCCCGGTGCAACGGCCCGTAATCTGATAGCATTCTGGAAATTGTATCGCTGTGGCGTATATTCTATTGTCAGCGCAACAACAAGCACAGGGCGAGGAATGGACGGGGTCATCTGAGCACTAGATCCGCCGCTTTTGACTCGTTGAACTGCATGCAGTTGTCGAATACTTTTGTATGTACGGTACCTACCCTACCCAGACGCCTACATACATACGCGCAATCTAATCCGAGTTGCTCTAGCCTCATGGCTCTAGTCTATCCGAGCAGCGCAGTCTATGCGCATCTCCAACCTCATCTCATCCAACCTCACCTCATCTCGCGCAATTCTCCCTCCACGGGCATTCCCCCTATCGCACTACCCACCCCATCCTAACCTCTCTCTCCTCGCCCTACCCATGAACCAAGAACGCTTATGCCATGTCCCTATCCCCTATGTACCCTCGTAAGTACGTATTCACCAAATACCACTAACAAGTACTCCTGCGTCTGTGCCTGCGCCTACGCCTACGCCTACGCCTACGCCTACGCCTACGCCCACGCCTCTCCCACTACACAAGCGAAATGAGCTAGACTAGCACCACCCACTCCCACACCCACACCCAAACCCAAACCCAAACCCTATTACCGGTGCCCCACTCCACCCGCTCCGCTCCCTCCGTTAGGGCCGTCCGGCATTTCGGTCGATCATGTGAGTCGTGTCAGGGATTTGAGATTGCGTTTTCGTGTGTGGCCCAGCGCCGCTGGTTTTGTGGGGGGGGGGGGGGGGGGGGTCTGTCTATTCTTGGGACTGCGATGGGTGTGCGTGGGAGGGGTGTTGGAGATCAGGGGCGTGACGTAATGGAGGCGACTTTCTTTCTTTCTTGCGTGCGATTTTTCTGTGGATGTGTAGCAGGAAGGCATTTAGGTTTTTTTTTTTCTGGTGTTGGTAGGTATTGGTTTTTGAGGTGATATACTGGGATATAATGGTTTTTAAATTTTGTTTAGTTTAATTTTTTTTTTTGGTGATTGGGAAATCTGCAAAGCGATGTGTGTGGTTTGTAGAAAGGGTTTCTCTACCATCGACAAAGAATTCTAAAGTCTCAAATGATTTAATTTTTTATTTTTTTGGGCGTTCAATTTCTTTTTATACTGAGAAGATATTTGCATTTTAAAGAAAATTCTCAATGCATGGGAACTGGTAATTATTTCATAGCCTTCTCGATTTTTCATGTTGTCGATTCACGTGGATAAAAAAAGAACTTTTTAAAATAAAAAATAAAAAGATAATTTACAAAATAAATTCCTTTTCACAATTATCTAACTTCGAAGATATAGTAATTGCGCTCAATCTATGAGTCGAGAAACAATGCTAGACTTGTACTTGACTAAACATTACCTCTGTTGAAAAATTGCAAAGTCACATGGTTTTAGAACTGCGATGGCAGAGACACACTATTATGTTCCAACATCGCATTATAACAACGACAAAATGGCGAAGCTAAAAGCGTCGATATCGAGAACGCTTGGGATTTCCATCTAGCTACGACGGCGTACATTCTCCCTGCTTAAGTTATTCGACTATTGTGAGGCTGTATGTTCACCTCTGAGCGTCGACAGGGCGACTATAATCGCTATGTCTGGTGTGCTCACTTCCTTCTCATGAACAATCCCCAACTACGCTGTCCATATCCAGTTAGCCGTACCACTCACTCACTCATCGGGATCCCCATGCAAAAGAAGCGCATGCACCTCACTCCACGCCCAATGGCTAAACAAACCACACCCTTTACTCCAACCCTCCAACTTCCCAAAACACATCACCAACCCACCAACTACCGCGTTAATTACCCCAAAAGTATGAAGCCTAAGATCAACATCCTCGCCGTTCACACCGATAGTCCATGTCCTGCCACGGTTCGTGCGAAGTTGAAACGCTGCGTTGTGGATATATGCAACTACTTCAGTGACGTATTCCCCGCCTGGTCCGTCAATATCGAAATGAGTCATTTGGTCTGGATCCCATGGCTCGCAGCACTCTGTTGGAATATTGAGATCAGAGGGGCGGGTAAGCGTGTTCCAGGCTGGGGATTGTGCAGGGACGGGTCCGCCTGTGCCAATTCGTCTGGGACGTAACCCTGAAGCGCGTGTGTAGCTGGCTTGAAGACCCAGTATGTCGTGAGAACCTGTAACCAGAGATGTGCCATTGTTAGGAACGGTGAATGCAGAAAGACGTGTTAAATGTCTTAGCTCATCGGCGTTGTTGGCCCAAACGAGAGCGTGGTTGGGTAGCATATCTGTAGACACATGTGTGCCGCCGTAGGTGGTCTCCTGAGGGATGTGCGACATTATTGAGAAGATTTCGAGTTGCGGGTGTGACCAAATAGGGTAGGACATACAAGAAGCATTAACTGTGGGCTTGTAATCTAGGCTTATGGATTTTGGGTGCCATAGCAGCGTGTGAAGCTGTGAGTATGAAGGTGATTCCAAGAGTGGTTGATCAGGTTGCGAAGCCTGGAGGAGACCCAGACGAGAGATAATTCCGTCCTACATGTGAGAAAAATTCAGTAAGGTTTTCTCGAGGCCGTAAATTCTGAACATCTTACAGCTGTAACCTGGCCCGTTAAGCCAATGAGATGCATATTATTAGCGAGGGCGAATACTCGCTTGTTACTGCCCGGTCGAGGGCTACCCATTGTTTTCGTTAAACTGGACGATAAAGTGATCTTGACGCTATCAGCAAGAGAAGCCGATCTTTAATCGCAAACATACCGTGACCGCTTCTATCCAAGAGTCCGTGTCTGCCCTGATACCTCTATTTGGCAATTCATTCGATTGCTCATCTTGCCGATAGTATGCATCAACCTGTCCTAAGTAAACCGAAATCTCCGTGATCCACTCGTCGGCGGGAATAGAGAACACTTCGCTTTCAACTCCGTCCACACTTCCAAAAGCCCTCCTCCCAGATCCAAAATTTACCGCAATGCCAATTATCGCCTTCTCATTATTCCAAAATGTCTCCAGAATGGATGCTTGATGCTCGATCTCATCCCATGAGCGGATAAACTGCGCGAATGTAGTTCGACTTGCCTTTGGCCTGGGATTCGCTACCACAGGCATATGTAAACATATAGCGCTGTCGAGAATCGCCTTTGCATTTTCGTCGTTTGCTTTCTCCCTCGCAGCTTCTTTTTGAACAACTCCCCTTTGATAAGCTGGGGCAAGCTGTTCACATGCATTCCATATGCGGCGACGGTTCGCAATGCCAATGAACGGACCCACCAATCCGTATTCTGGCCGGGTAAGTCTTTCTAACCAAAAGAACACGCTCTTGAAATTCAAATCATTTGGAAAAGCACCCCTGATCATAAGAGGCTCAACTTCCCAGAACCAGGGAAGAATGTAATGACGTATCATGTATTTCCAAAATACGTTGATGCACGTTAGTTGAAATACGTGCATTGAGGCTCGTATCAGCGAAATCACATCTTGCAGAGGTAAATGGGAGATGATAAGGAGTAGGAGGTCGTAGTGAAGAACGTTTAATGGATCGTTTTTAACTCTGCATATGACGTAGGGCTGGACAGGAGGGTGCACGGAGACGTTCCTAGAGATTATACTATTCACTGTGTCGATGATTTTTGGATTTGGACCAGGGTTGTATACGGAATACTATAGATAACGAGGTGTTAGGTTTGGAAAGAAATCGTTATAATGGAAGAAACAGACAACCACTTACCTCTTCTCCCGAGCAACATACCCATGTCTTTTGAGGACCTTCAATGTCGCCATAGTCCAAGTCTAGGGTCATTGAGCCTCTTTTAACGTGCTCGGCCATTGCTGTATGGAGTATATCTGTATCGATTTTTTGCACGTCGGCATGCCCTAGCAGGGAGCGTGCAAGAATACGATAGCACTGCTCGTGGAACGGAAATGCAATGGCATCGCTGATATCTTGGGATTCTAGGGTGACGCTGGTGCCCGATAATGTGTAGCTTTCGAGTGTTCAGAAAAAGCATGGTCTTACGATATATGCGAGTTACATACCATATGTAACGATTTCCATATGCCCATAAAGGAGCTAGAGACTTAGCTTAAGCAAAATATACAAAACCAGAGAGCATACTTTCTACCGACTCGACATCGATCTGCAGGAATCGGCCCTGTGAGAGATTGATAATTAGCTCGGCTCACAATTGTACCGACGAAAAAGCGATGCTATACTAACGCGAGTATGATATCTACCTCGTCCAGTTATGAAAGTCCTGTGTTTTCAAGTTAGTGTTCATGGAAGCATATCCTAGTGGAATTTACTTACTTTGTAACCCCCTTTGCTCTGGGATCAAAAACAAGACATCGACTTCTATCCATCCATATAAGATCTTTCCATTCCAGAATCGTAGGGTCGAAAGAATGCTTTTCCTCGTCCTCGTACTCACTGTCATCCTCCGCCGCGTCATTCGAAAAGTCCCAGTCGTCCGGCTCGGATAAATCATCTGCCTCGAACGCGTCGTAGTGCTCGTGTAAATCTTCATATATAAAATTCCTGTTCGTATTAGGTAATTCGATGTCATCTGCGTACTTGCTTCCATCCACAAGCTCAATGCCTCGGATTCTCCTCTCGTGATCGACTTGTCTTCTTCTGTTGCAAATTGCCCAGTGGTCTCTCGCCCCAAAGCGCACCCAATATCCCAGAGGGCAGTCACATAGTGAGCAATAACACTCGTAAGACCCTACTCTCGCACTCATCTTGTTCGATGTTCAGGGATGTTGGTGTTCACATAGATATTAGGTGACATTAATTTTCAACGCGTGAAGTCAGTGAAAGGGTGGTATACTAGTCCGCAAACAGATTAGTCTAGGCTGCCATATAGAACGTATAACAGGTCCAGTAGATTTACGATATTCAGTCAATCATATTTCAGTATTTATTCAAAAGAAGAAGAAACAGCATAGAGAAAAGTTCGACTTGGCGTTCTGTCCGAAGAATCCACCTGCATCATCTATCTTCTTTATCTCTATCAAGTAAAACCACATCCAAATAAGTTCATCAAACTTTCGTTCCTGACTGTAGGGAGATATTCGGACCTCGCAAAAGTATATTATAGAACGTGTTCTTTATATTGGAATAACTAGCATATTAGCATCCGATGAATCCCAACGCAAGTCCAAAAACGAGGTGGTTTTAGAGAGCTTACACCACGACTCCGGTAGCAGCTCCCCTCTCACGAGTTTGTAACAAGATTTCTCAAAGGGCAAACGACCAATCTAAAGACCTCAAACCATCAACTTCACACTAGCATTCCAACTTCATGTCTGCGGGTACGAAAAGCACAAATGAAAAAATCTTTGTCCAGAAAGCTTTTGCAATTACCTATTTAATGATACGAGTATGCGAGTGAATGCTTCACACTCATACCCCCCTCTCGGAGAAATTCACCCAGTCCATTCCAGTCAATGCCAAAAGCCCCATCAATATACCGATCCCAATCCTCAACTCAATTCAGGCTGGCTATCTAACCCACGCACCCGCTATGATAAGCGAAAAAGAAAAGCAAACCAAGGCCAAAATGGTATATATTTAAAGGGAAGAAAGGGAAAAGGAGTATGAATCTCGTCTCGTATCGCTATGATGACGGGAAATCAAAGGAAGTTAAGGGAGAGGAAACAGAAACAAATAATGTTCTAAGGTTGTGTAAGCGCGGGTTAAAGGTACCTCTTTATCTCTTTGCTCGAGATATTGTAGTTTGTAGCTTCTCTACTTGCTGTGGCCTATTGCAAGAATCTTAGGGTATTCGGTGAAGGAAGGTTGCTAAGAGTCATGATCTGTAGATGATTGCTGTCTAAGATTGTGCGTCATGGAATTCGTCTTCCTCGAGGGTTTGGCTGTCTGTCCGCTTCATTCCGGCGTTATCGGAAGTTTTCTGCAAAAGTTTGGGCGGTGGAATGCCTTTCAGAAGATCCTCGTTGTTCATTGTGCGCGGAACGCTTTCTGGTTGCGACTTGGGTTTGTCCAATGGTGAGAGGGGAGATTTTGCAGGGTTATCTGCATTGACGTTATTGTTTTTTGTTTGAGGGACAGGGTCGCTGAGGTCAATCAAGTCTCCAAAGGTTGGGGCGTCTTTCTGGGCAGCCTGAGCAGTCGCCTCGGAATCAGACTGTACAGACTTGTGTGTCGGTACTTGTGCTAGACTGTTGTTACGCGACGGTATGTTAAATTGGCGCTTCGGAGATTGACCAGGGAGTATGGCGTAGATCTGGAGGATTTGCTTAACCTGCTCTTCGGCCGTTTTACCATCCCTAAATTTATGTTAGCCTACTGCCATAGCCGTATGTGTATTATATACTGACACTTTGGCGTTTATGATCCAGTCTAAGTCTTCCATTCCTTCTTCAGTTCCGCCATGACCACCATGGACTCTCCGGAAAAGCTGAGGGTGCCAATCGATGCCTTCGTTCATTCGCTTTGCAGCTTCTTCTCGTTGCCTATCTTCAATGAAGGCCTTTTCATCGGTCGCTACATCTTGGTCTTTTCGTTTGACAGCCTCGGTAACCTTCTGCCACAGCTTCTGGGACTCCCGCTCCTCTTGTTCCTCTAGCGGCCGAGCCTTTGGCGGAGTGTGTTTTGCGTGCGTAGCATCAAAAAGCAGTTCTCGCTTGCCAGTCTAAGGCCAGTTTAGCACCAATGCACATGAACCTCTAGAAAGGGGAGTCATGATGGGGTTAGGAGAGCACCTACCGTTAGATCCTTAATCCACATTTCCTCATTCCATAATCCAGAGAGCTCATAGAGATTATTGCCATGCTCGTCTTTTATGTATCCACCAATTGAGTTATATGTTCCAGTGAAGTAGCCTCGGGTTTTGAATTCGATATCTGCAGTCAGTCCCAGTTCTGGGCATCGGACGTAGCTATGGTCGCCAAGCTCATATTTCATCTTTCCGAACAAAATCCCTCGTGCATACATGTTGGGCTGCGTGACAAAGCTGGCTGACTGTTAATCTCCACAATTATCCTGTTGACCGAACGACTTACTATCGCTCGCCTGTATTTAGCAGCCTCAGCACAGCTATGCCTTCCATCATACTGGCTGCAGAGTTGCCCAAAAATTTACTTCTTGGCTTCAGCGTGCCGTCGATCCGAATGTGGTGCTCTGGAGCCATGAAAAAGTAGCTGGACTTTGGGGGATGGTGCGATGTCTGTTCGGCAATGTAGTATCCGCGCGTCTTGTCCGGGTAGTCCCAGTAGCAAGTGAATATTTCTCCCAAGATGGGATTGAGCGGCTTCTTGACACCCCTGTCACCCTTGTCAGCACTTTAGGTGTACTATATCGCAAATGCATCGGGTTGTACGTACGGAGGTTTGATGTGCCAGCCGCTAAGGTAGAATTTTACAACGGCTACGAATCGCTCGATAGGGTCTTCGATCGTGGTGATAGGAAGGAGTGTCTCTGGATGCGCCATGAAGCTTGGGACCGATTGTGTTAGCGATCAAGCTGTTCTCATGCTCTGGTAATTCGTGCAACATACTTTGTGATTCTCTCCAACATTGATCGCGGCTCTAGAATAAATGTAGGGAGGGTTACCCTACTCAGATCCGCGCCGGGCCGCAGTTGGGATATGATATGCATGAGTACTGTGAAGAGGATTTCAATGTCAGCTAGTTTCTTTTCTTTTTCAGAGTAGCCGGTTGGCTGTTGAAGGCCATTCTGGGTGAGAGAACGTACCGTTTCCCTGTTCCGAGTCGACCACGGTCTCGTCCTCCTTTGTGACTTCATCGCCGCCTCCGCCTCTTACTGATTCGGCTGAGGACCGGCTGCCTGGAAGAGTACAAAAGACACAAATTAGCCTCAAGCTCAGCGAAGAAGGCCATGCGGGAAAAGAGGAACTCAGGAGGTGATACCCAATGAATGCCGCCTGTGGCCATGACCGAGAACATTGACCATGGTGGGCGATGAGGGCGTGAGAGCGCAAAAAAGATGGGGACGAAAGGACAAAAGCGAGAGAAAAAAGAGAGGCCAGCCAGGCAGCAAAGAATATGGTGTAGCTGACTACTCGAAGGGCAGGTGGAGGCTGGAGGACGTCGGTGGACGTCGGTGGTGTCGGCAAGGCTGGACAGCTGCAAGGCCCAGAGCGATGACGGAACGCGTCAGGCGGCTTGTGGTGCGGGGGAAAAAGTTGGCGAAAAGAACCCCGCGGCGCGGCGATGGTTTGCGTCGGCGCCAGAACAAACAGCACGTCTTGGATTCAATTTCTGAATGCAAAATCTAACGATGCATGCGTTCACAGCTGGACACTCTGCATAGCGCAATACTAAATCTATATCCGCCCAAGCCGCCAGGTGAAGGAGAGACTCTATCGCTTGCATGGGCGGAGCTCCCGGCCATCCTACATAGCACTACCTACTCCTGCTTGGTGCCAGCGGATACTTCGGAGTGAGCTTTTACACCGACGGACCAACTGCCGGACGGCCGATTGAATTCCTTTTGGTCTTGCTGGTCGTTTCTAGGTCGACAACTGACCCTCCATCATCATCACCATGTCTCTTCTCCACTTGCAGCTCGCTGCGTCTTTGCACCCAAGAGCTGCAGATTTAGCCAGACTTGGCTGGTCAGTTTTCCTACATTGCATGTATGCAAGCGGCACCGTGCAAGCCTGATAGGCCCAAAGTTCATGTAATTGTCATGTCCAAGATGTAACTAACTTCCTCTACAAGTGTAAAGAGGACAGATGACTGGAGTAATCCAGCCCCTCCTCCGTTGTATAAAAAAATGGGCCACCTTCCTTTCTCAAGCAAGCCCTTGAGTAAACGGGATGATGATGTGCAGGGACGGTTCCGCCTAGACGGAGAGCCCTGGATTCATCGGGTATCTATCTTGAAACTGCCTTTTACACAAAGTAAATCAGAAAATTTCATAAGTCGTACCATCCCATCTGAGAACAAATCATGAATATTCCTTGACCTTCTTAACAGCCTCACCCTCCTTGTCAATAACCACCACCCCAGCGTCCTTGTACTCTTTATATACCTCTGGCAACGACGATGGATCCACCGCCCTCGTTGCCTCACCCACTACCCATGTCTTGAAACCCTCCTTTCGAGCATCCAATGCTGTGAACTTGACGCAGTAATCTGCAGCCAAGCCCGCAACGTAGACATCGGTGATTCCTGCATCATGTAGAATCTTTGCAAGTCCACTCTTCGAGATTGTGGGGTTCGTAAATGGGTCGGCAAATGCTGAGTACATCTCTACACGCTTGTCCTGCCCCTTCTCCACAATCTGGTGGACCTTGCTGGTGTCCAGCTCTGGCAGCAACTCGGAACCCTTGGTGCCTTGTACACAATGATCAGGCCATAACCTCGTTTCTTGTTCTTCTTGAGGATTGAGCGGGTTCTTAATTGTGATCATCGACTCAAACGGCTTGTTGTTCGGCGGCGGGTGATTCGAGGCGAAGGAAATGTGGTCTTGCGGATGGAAGTCTTTAGTTGCAACCTTCACGGCAAAGGGAAGGGAAAGGAGCTGGTTGATGGTGGGGACAACGTCTCGGCCGCCTGCTACTGCGAGGGAGCCATTCTGGGGAGCTGTTAGTAGATGATCTTGTATCAAGGCATGCGTTTTGGAATGAACATGCCAAACAACTTACAGGAGGGCAAAAGTCCTCTTGGACGTCGACGATGACTAGCGCTGGCTTGAAGGCCATCTTATCGGGTTGTGTGAGTCGTTTTGAATGGTTGTTTTATGTGGGAGAAAGTTAGTGATGACTGAGAACTTGAGTGTTAATATAATAGCTTTACAAATTAACCAGGACTCTTTGTTAGTAGAGGGTACAAGGCTGCTTTAAATGCACATTGTCCGGCCTTTCAGAGGCAGCGTTAAGAAAGGCGGCACGCGATGTATACAAACACAACCGACCGCTTTGGAGAAAGTGAAGACTGCAGCCTGCAGTACGGTGTCTGAGCCGCAATGTTCGCTTCGAGCTGTGAATGATGCGCGAAGGCAGAACCGTGGGATGAGGCAGACTCCGGTGAAGCTGGCGGTGGCTGGTGCAGCAAGCTCAAGTGTGGCTTGCCAGCCAAATCGCAAGTGCTGCAAACCGTGTGTCAGCGCCAAGAAACAAAGCTCGGATGCATGGCACCATCTCAGAACGTCAACTCACCTCTGAACTTTCAAGCTTGACACCCACACGCACCCTCTCCCCTCCATCCCAATTGCGCTCCCAATGTTTCTCCAACGCACTGCCGTTGCCGTCGCCAGGCGGTCCGCGCCTCGTGTCCTCGCTCGCCGCACTTTCGCGACCACCTTTGTGCGCCGTAGGTCCGCCAGGAGCTATCGTATGATCAAACAACTGATCCCATTGTAGGCGATGCGAACCAGAAGGCCCCTGAGACTGGCCACTCTGGCAATGCCCCCAGTGTTCTAGAGGGCTTCAAGACTCTTGACCGTACGTTCAACGCCCGCAGTCGTCGTATCACAGCTGCCGAGCTACAGCTGGGCGACATTTATTTGCGGTTATCTGGCATGGAGAATGAGGTCAATTGCTAATATCAATGGGTGCATGTAGAGATCAAGACCGAGGAGGACCTTCTTCCTCCTGGTGCCAAGCCCGGAACCGTCCCCACCGACGTTGAGCAGTCCACCGGTTTGGAACGTCTCGAAATTTTGGGAAAGATGCAGGGCGTCGATGTTTTCGACATGAGGCCATTGGATGCTAGCCGTCTCGGTACGTCGGGCATTGCATGATTGTGTTCAATTGGAACACTGGGATTTGATAGGATTTGTGGCGTGATTGCTGACGGGCATCTTTAGGCACGTTGGAGGACCCCATTGTTGTCAACTCCGCCGGTGAGGAGCAGTATGTTGGCTGCACTGGCTTCCCTGCCGACTCCCATAACGTTCTCTGGATTACTGTAGGTCACATACTCATCCAATGTTACCATAAGTGGAAACTAACCGATCAAAGCTCTCCCGTGAGGAGCCTGTAGCTCGCTGCATGGAGTGCGGCTCTGCATATAAGATGCAGTACGTTGGCCCTGCCGACGACCACTCCCACGATCACCACCACCACGGTATGACTGGACCTTTATTTTACCAGACATTTCCAGCTGCTAACATCCACTACAGAGAACCCCTACCCCAGGCCAAAGAACATGGCTGATTTCATCAAGCCTGAGTACACTAACCTATAAGCTTGGAAAAAGTCTCTAGAATCGGTCGTGTATCTATACAGTCATGGTGTAGCATAGTCAGAATGGAGGGGTTCCATTTACTCTAGATTTTATATGTTTGAGGCTTGTTTCAATGGTGCCCACCAAAGTTGACCTCATTTCCATTTTAAAGTTTCGTGAGTTCTATTTTTCAAAAACCACCATTCCGTATTGAAGAATGGTCCTTTCAAGCTCTCATCAGCTCCATTTCCTTCCAACGCGTTGGAAAAATTAAGATCCTTTCATGGCAATGGTTCCCAAAATAACGCTCTCCATAACTAGCCTATCATTCCCCCCACCTATTGCACCCCCATTCACCACCGCATCTCTCTTCCCTTTCTTCTCCTCGCCCCCCAATTTATATACCTTCCTCACTAACTCCACATCACACATTAACCCCAACTCCTCTCCTTCCTCTCCAATCTCAATCTTGGTACCCTGGACCACTTTCCCCAAATGCTCCGCCACGCTCTCAGCCGTCACATCCTCCTTTAAGGAAAACTTCACGGCAATCATGCTGGTGGAGGTATCAGCGATGCCGAATTTGCGGTAGGATTCGCCGATGTTGTTATTTGGGGAGAGGCGGAATACCAGTTCGGAGTGGGGGGTTCGAGTTTTTGAACGGGTTGTTTGGAAGAGGTGGAGGGCGGTTAGGGTGGCGGAGAGGAGGTGGTTGCGGGAGAGGATCTGCGAGGGTGGGTTAGTTCTTGTGGAGGATTAGGGAAGACAGCTTAGTGGTTGGGAGACATGTGCAATGTCTGAGAGAATGATGGATCGATTCGAGGTAAAGAAGGTCAGGTGACCATAGGTCGTCTTGAATAGGAGAACATGGGAAGGGAAGGTCAAGAGAGAACATATGAGACGAGATGAAAGCAAAACGTGATCTAGGCCCAGGAAATGAAAAAAAAAAGGGCCAAGTAAAACATAGGCGTCTTTCATACCATTGAAGCATCTAGAAATGCGTAGTCGAACTCTGGGTTTGCCTCGAGCAGCTGACTTCGTAGGAAAGCAGCATTTGTGACATCCTTGAACATGGCAACCTGGACCGGGTAGTCTTCATAGTGTGGAAGACGGAAGGTCCGCACCAGCGCCATGGTGATGGGAGGCAGACAAACAGGAAATGGTCGAGGTTCTTCTAGGTATCAGCCACGTTGAGGCTATCAATAAATTCAATATTGGAGTGACTAGGGCTGAACTCTAAGGCGGAATTTCCTCGTCTTTCTTTTTATTTTTTTTGTTTGTTCTTCAGCAGCCTGCTTGGAGGCTCAAGAGCCTCGGCGTGAGACTTGTGTCAGATACTGGACGCAAGTCCTTTGACGGCTCGTGGATTAGGGTCCAGATGGGCTTTGATGGGGTCGATGGTGGTGAGTCGTTTCACGCAGAACCCGCTTTGGGCAGGCTCGGTAAAGCCTTGGCGGCCCCCCCTTGTCAGGGAATTCCAAGCCATGGACCGCGACTGCTCTGATGGAGCCCGTATGCTCGATAGCATCACCTTTGGGGGTTCAAAAATTTGGAACCTTCACAGCCCTGATAGAGGATCTAGATGCACACATCTACTTGGACGGTGGACACGGGCAGCACACCGGGGAGCCGAGGGGGAATCCAGAAGCGCAAGGCTTGGGCAAGGAGCTGAGCTGCATCTATTGAAATATCCCGTGACTGGCCCGTCCGGCAACGCAATCCCCCAATCCACGCTCTCATGCTGAACGGGAGACGGGTACGCGCAACACTCTGGTTCTTCCCAGTCGCTCCATTTCGCTCTCTCCTATCTGCTCAGCTTTCTTCACCACCCAGTCCTGCTATCTACTCCTGCGTCATCTTGCGCGCCATACAGCGCGTCATGACACTCGATTACTCCAGCTAACCCGCAATCTCACTCGACTCACCGGCCAACCAACCAAATCCGGCCCGAGCGGGTGTTTGCAGGAACGAGCGACGACAGCGGCTTCTTCCACGGCGATTTCCTTTCGCTTCCCTCGTCGCGACTCACCATGGGTCCGAAGAGGGCCTCTGATGGCGACCCCCAACTCTCCAGCAAACTGCCAAAACTCGAGCATGCAGTCGCTGCAAACCCTCTGACCCCCCAACGCGCCCCAAACAATGATTTCTCTGGCAGCGTCAAGAAGAAGCTCGCCGACTCCAAGCGCACCGGCCAGGCCTGTGACCGGTGCAAGGTATGTCTGTCCCCGCGATCCGCGCGGCCCTCGAATGGTCGCGCATCACCTCCAGAGATTCTGAACTACGGCTCGTGCGATAAGTGCACCGTAGATTTGGATTTCAATTAATGCGCACATAGCTGAAGTTGTGCATTGGCCTATTTAATTGATCAAGCACTAACTTCGCAATGTCTGTAGATCCGCAAGATTCGCTGCGACGGTCGCCCTGAGGGATGTAGTCCCTGCGAACAGAACAGAACACCATGCCGCACCACCGATCGCATTACTGGACGCGCATCCATCCGCGGCCACACAGAAGCAATGGAATCTGAAATCAATTTCCTGCGCGCCCAGACCGCCGAATTACAAGCTCAGCTGAAGGAGATGGGAGTAGAGCCCCGGCCGCCCTCAGGATTAAATGGACTGGAACCGCTCAGCATGCCGTGGTCATCGTCTAGCCTCGGAGAAGCTCAAACATGGCCAGAGTCCCCAAATCGACCGAGCTCATCACCACTTCCTGGTTACACGCCCGCGAGCGGCATTGAGGGAGCCGATTTTCGTGCACTGCCACATTTCAAACAAGATTCCATAGGCGATAATTACCTAGGAGTGTCATCTGCAGACTCTTTACTGAGCCATATCAAAGGAACATCTCTCTCAGTCTTTGGTTCAGAAATCGACCTTGGCGACTTTGTGGAAAATGAAGATGACTACGATAAATCCCCCATGTCGTATTGCCATTTCTTGAAGGTGACCATGGGCACTGAGAAACCGGCGCCTGTGCCATTACCGGAGTACTCCATGTTGAAGGATTATTCCACATGGTATTTACGATCACTCAACCCATATACTATGCTTGTCGACAAGCCTACTTTTATGCAGTTGGTACGGTAGAACTGAAATCCCTTTCTTAATATCAAATCCTGACCTGGCTTAGATTTGGCGCTTTGGAAATGAAGCAAACTTTCAACCGACTCCCTCGGAAATCGTCCTTGTGCAAATGATGCTTGCAACCATCAAATACCAGATAGCGGTTCGAAATGATAACACGGAACTGCTGGGGGAGTCCCATGATCACTACAGCTATTCGCTTAGTCTGTTCGGAGATCTTTTGCATGGTCATACGTTGGCGGACGTCCAGGCTTTGACTCTAATATGTCATCACATGCGGAATTTTCCCAAACCAGGTGGGGCTTGGATTATGCTATCAACTACATTTCTATTGGCCGTGGAGCTTGGACTGCACCGATCCGTGAAGGCATGGGCAGATACCGCGAAGATGAGCAAGCATGAGGTCGAGATGAGGAAACGCATTTTTTGGACTTTGCTGGCTCTGGCTTCCAACATGAGCGGTAAATTAGGCAGGCCTATGCCAGTAAGACTCGAAGATATCGATGTCGAATTCCCAGATGCAGTAAATGACTGCCTTCCCGGCGAAGAGGCCAACCTCACAGATTTTCAAAAGTGCTCATTCCAAGTTGGCATTCAAATTGCCAAGTACGTCGTTTGGGAAATTGAGCTGTATGCGACTGTTTACGCAGTGCGAATATCACCACCGAAATATGAGGAAACGCTGAAACGTCTCGAAGCCGGGATTCGGCAGTGGAAAGAGGAGCTTCCATACGAGTTAAAAGACCCAGCCAACACATCCCAGCAATCGTACATCTTTGCATTGTATCTCCAATATTGGTACCAGGAATTCCAACTACTTTTACACCACCCCGCAGTGTGTCGGT
The DNA here is from genome assembly GCA_028476805.1 of Acrocalymma vagum. Taxonomy (NCBI): domain Eukaryota; kingdom Fungi; phylum Ascomycota; class Dothideomycetes; order Pleosporales; family Acrocalymmaceae; genus Acrocalymma; species Acrocalymma vagum. Next base: position 50,892 of record JAQGEP010000001.1, on the reverse strand, counting down.
CAACAGATCCTGCAGTGATCAGCTCAAATCTGGATAAATGTTTATCGACTTCACAAGAGATGCTACAGAATTGCAATGAGCTGATGAACAAGATGAGTCTGGATATCCCTTGGATCAACACCGTTGTGTTTATTGCGGCGATTTTCACAACATTGTTCATATATAACCAACGCAAGGAAAAACTGTCGCCCGTTGATATGACCAAGCTTAAGAGCGACATGGGACAGTGGGTCAAAGTTGTAAGCGAATGTGGTCAGCTTATAGGTGCGGCTCAGATTTAAACGGTTCTAATTTTGAATCATTGTTATTGACTGTCATGGCAGGATCCAGAACCAAATTGACAAACGCGATTTCCAAGATCATTGACCAGTCAGTGACCAGTATCAACGATAGCATTGTGAAGCGGGCTGCAACCGAATCGCTTGCCCGTGCAGCCCTCCAAGCGCCACAGCAGTCTACAAACCCAACATCAGTCTACGGGAATGAGAATTTCCAGGAACAGTACACAGATGCAACAAACGGTGCTGCCGATTCTAGAATCACATCAACAGCGCCCGGATACAACTCTCTCTCAAATGGTGCCGTGTATCCGTATAGAAATGGAGCTGCTACGTCCATCACACCAACGATCGGCGGCACGTTCGACCAGCCCACTTATAATACCGGCGAGGACGCAGGTATGACTCCGTCACATGCGGCAGCTCTCGCGGCAGCAGCGTCAGGTACGACCCCCCAGCAGCCAAGCGAGACATACAATTTCAACGGTACGCAAGCTGCCACTGGCAACCTCCAACAGACCTACGCTGCGAATGGATATATCGGCAACGATTGGCGCCAATGGGCAAGAACGTATACTCAGCAACAACAGCATGGGCAGCCTGGTGAATATCTAAATACAGCAACAACTCTCATGGCGCTAGGGAGCCGAGAAGGCAGCACCCAAGGTCCAGGTCAAGACAATCAAACAGCCGTAGATGGGTCGGTAATGCAAGGATCTGTGGCCACTAACTTCCAATGGCCGGGTATAGTTTTCTCTGGAGGTGTTAATGGACACGTTGGCTCGCAATAACCGCCAATGTTATGTGTCAATTTTTCTTTTCTATAATATCTACAGGGCGAGAATTCGGCTCGTATTATATTTTGGGTAAAAAGTGTGCTTCTAGATGCGGCTTAAGATTCCCCCAGATTGATGGGGTGGCACGAGATTTGTGGAAGGTTAATATACAGCTCGCCTGTGGCACGGGCGTCGCAACTAACGATGGATGGGATTGTACGATTCTATGTTTGGGCCAGGCAGTGCAGTCCACTGGATCATGATCTAGAGGTCATGTGCGAGCGCATCATGACAGAATGTCGGGAACGAGTTCGAGTGACTGGACACTCGATATGAATACGGCGTGACATGGTAACAGGTAACACCTGTCCTGTATCTCGGAATCGACGCCTGGAAGGAAGAGGAGAAACATAACCGCGCTCCGTCGGCAGGGTATTCGGTAAACCTTATGTCGTACACGTAGGACGAGTGTAACAATAACGTTCTGATGTAACTTTGGGTACACAAATAAAACTCATGGCCAACATAATTTTTTCTCGTCTTGCATTTCTACTGTTGGATTGAACATTTTCCCCAAGGTTCTGGGATTTGCAATCTTGCCACATCGCATACTGAGAAGCCCACCTGGACCGCGTATACGACGACAGACTTTAATCTAAAGCGGGCGTGCCTTTTAGCCATGTCGACGCCGTTAGCCTCATATCTTTGCCGAGGACGCACTTCAATTAAACATCAACCGGCTAGCTCGATACGGAAGGCACCATGTCGCTTGGCAGGAACCCGCCTGGAGGCTTCCCCACGAATGGAAGGAGAGAAAAGAGGCGACATGCAGAAGACGCAGAACGATAAGCTTCGTGGTCGGGTCTAAGCATTGCCTTGGTCCTACCTTCCGTGTGCAGTATGCAGATTCCGACCCGTTGTTGACGAGCTAGACTGCCCCAGGGCTTTGCTAATGAGCATGCTGGTGCCACCTGGTATGTTCGTAGCAGAGGGACTGGCTGATCTATACCTGATGCCGCATATTGACATGATGGTGGACGGGGGTGGAGGAGGTCTGGCGAGCTAGCTAGGTATGGTAGCTCCTCGAGGCGTATATGAAGTGGGGATTTCCTCTCAACAGCAGGTCTGCGGGTGTCTGTCTCGCGTCCCTCATCCCGTTCCTTCTTCTTTCCTGTGCCTCGTGAGAGTTCTGTGGACAATTTTGGGTGTTATCAAAGTTTGACCGGAAACCCGGCTTCAATTGCTCTCTCCCATCTTTCTTAACCTTGAACTGTTGAGGTCTCTCCACGCCGCCCACCATGCGCTCCCCTCTTTCCATTGCGGCGCTCTCGCTCGCCCTACTCCAAAGCGCCGATGCAATTAACTTTGCTCTGCAGCGCAAAATGGACATTCTCGCCGACATGGGATTTAACGCCGACGGCACCCCAATGAATCTCCAAGTTTCCGGCATCCTTGCCAACAAATTATACCCTCCGCCGCCGCCTAATGAAACAATTGTACCGGAATACATCCAGCTGCCTCTAGATAATTTCGCCAAGATCAAAAACCAAGACTTTAGCTACTATGGCACCTTTAATAATCGCTACTGGGTATCGCAAGCGGCGTATAAACCCGGAGGTCCGGTTTTTCTGTACGATGTTGGCGAGGCGAATGCGGAGACGAATGCGCTGTTTAGGTTGCAGAATGAGACGAGCTTTTTCAAGCAGCTTGTGGAGAAGTATAATGGGATTGGAATTGTGTGGGAGCATCGATACTGTATGCTTTTTTCATTGTCTTTTATTTCTCCTAAACATTGGGAGATGTTTTTTGAATGAAGACTAATATTGAGTGACATAGATGGAAACTCAACTCCTGGCCCGATCGATGTGAATACTCCTGCTGAGGTATTCAGATGGCTCACCACAGAGCAGTCGCTTGCTGATGTAGAGCGCTTTGCCAATCAGTTCAGCAGAAAGGACATCAAATACACACTTACGCCGGACAAGACACCATGGATTTTCGTCGGAGGCTCATACCCGGCCATGCGCGCAGCATTCATGCGAGACCAATATCCAGATACGATTTTCGCATCTTATGCTTCCTCAGCGCCTACTCAGGCTGCAGTTGATATGTCTTACTATTTCGAGCCCATGGTTCGAGGCATGAGGAAGTATGGGTTTGGCAACTGCACCAAGGATATCCAAGCCGCTGTCAAGTACATGGACAAGCTCATGGAGAACAAGGCAGAAGCAGCTAAGCTCAAAGTGAAGTTCCTTGGTCCCGGTGCAGATTCTAACTCTAACCCTACGTTTGCTGATGCTCTAACGTCTTGGACTATGACGTGGCAATCGTATGGTATGGATGGTGGAACTTTGGGAATTCGTTACTTGTGTGACTGGATTGAGACAGATCCAGCTACAAATAAAACGGCGGGCGCTGATGGGTGGGCAAAGACGAAAGGCCCCAAGTTTACGGTGGATAGGTGGGCATCGTATCCTCAGTTTGTAAACATGGTGAACCAATATCTTGAGACGAATTGCTCTGGAAAGGCAAATGTCACGTCGACCGACTGCGATCTGAACAAAAAGTTCTCTGACCCTTCCATGGTTGCCTGGACATGGCAATATTGCACACAATGGGGTAAGTTTGCCGTGTTTCAATGGGCTCCAAAAAACCAATGGCTGACCAAAAACCAGGATACTTACAATCTGCCAACCTTGGTCCCAACCAGGTCGTCTCCTCCTGGAACTCCCTTGAACACCAAAAAGACATCTGCCACCGCCAATTCCCTGACGCCCCCCCGTCCCTCTTCCCCACCTGGCCGAACACCGACCGCACCAACCACGTCTTCGGCGGCTGGGACATCCGTCCCTCCAACGTATATTGGTCGGGCGGCGAATTCGACCCCTGGCGCACATTATCCCCCTTATCCGCTGAGCCATTCGCGCCGAAAGTACGCACGTTTACAGACCCACCTAGGTGTGGCCAGGAGCAGAGTCAAAGGGAGATATTCGGCTACACGATTCCGAATGCGCAGCATTGTTATGACTTTAGGACGTATTTTGAGCCCGGAGCGATTAGTAGGGAGTATTTTACTAATGCGTTGACGAGCTGGCTGAAGTGCTTTAGGCCGAGGGGAAAGGGGAAGCCGAAGCCTTGGATGGCGTGAGTGTGAATGGGGTTGATTGCTGTGATAGAGCATGATGGAAATGTGAATAAGATTTTGTCGAAAATTTATACTTAATGATTTGATGATACAATCTACAGTTTTCATGATGTTTAATTTGTTGGTGCCAATGTCGTTGTTCAGGATACATAGATGGTGAGCTACTAATCAAATTGCTATAATACCCAAGTCTGGCACCAGATACGAAATATAGTGTTAAAAGCAAAACACCACATCTACCGCGACACATACCTATCGGACCGATAACCTACTCGCAAACGCATACCAAGACCCCTTGGCCTCCAAGAAACACGGTACCACGTGATATCGAACAAGGGCACATATCCCTCATACTAATAATGATGTCATTGCTTTCCTTTTGCTTGCGGGAAAAACCAGACAAAGCAACCAAGACAGGTAATTTCCAGATTCGACCTGCATATCCATATCATGCATGCATGCTGCATTCACCTGCCATACACACCACACTACAGCGCATTCTCACGCTGGAGTGTCATGCCATTACTCGTACCCTACCTTGTATCTAGTAATAGATAACAACACTACTACTGTACCACAACACAATGCAAGATCCCATGACCGACCTCGCACATCCTAAACATGCGACGCAGCGGCTCTTCACGCGCGTACGGAAAAGAGCTCTGAGGTTGAATTTTTATAGAGCGCATATGTTGTATTTTGTTGTTGTTATTGCGATTTCGTCAGTCGTGGTGTATGGGGAAGGCATTGCGGACAGGCCGGATGATGCGAGCCCGTTAACTTATATCGATGCGTTGTTTCTGTGTTGTTCTGCGATGACTACGACCGGTAAGTGGGTTTTCACACTTTTATGCGTTTTTGTTTTGTGATCGGGATTTGAATTCGAGTGTTGGGATTACTGGGATAAGCATAGAGCTAATGCAAGGTGTAGGTTTGAATACGGTGAATATGAGTATTTTGACATCGTTTCAACAAGCGGTGCTGTGTGTGCTGCTTGTGGTTGGGAATTTGGTGTTTGTGTCTACGTTTATTGTGGTTATTCGGAGGTATTTCTTTCAGAGGAAGTTGAAGGATGTTGTGAATCGTTCTGTTGCTGCGAGGAGAGCTATACAGGATCTCGAGCAGAGGGGCGCGAGGGAAGGGGGTACTGTTGGGGGTAATAGTGTAAGACAGAGAGGCACGGCGTCAAAGAGTGAAGAGAGCAAAAATAAGAAGGGGAGTGAGATGCAGAAGAAGAGGACTAACAGTGCGAATGGACCGTATCATCAGCAGGGCTTCGGATTCTTTCCTGCGCCTTGGGAGACGGAATATGTACGCAAGTTTCTAGGACGACTTTTCGACCATCTGCCAACGACTCTGTGGCCCGATGAACAACGTTATGTATCGTTTAAACCAAATCTCGACGAGAAAGGAAGGTTTCTGAACCTCACCGAAAGCCAGCGACTTGAGCTCGGCGGCGTCGAGTATCGGGCGCTTCAAGCACTGCTCTATATCCTTGTTGGGTACCAAGTCTTTTGGTTTTCCCTTGGAATGCTCTTTTTGGTACCATACGCATACCGCGAATCTGTCAAGAACATCCTCTTCAACTCTAAGAAAGGCGACATCAACCCGGGATGGTGGGCCTCGTTCCTCGTGGCGAGCGAATTTGGGAACTGCGGACTAAATCTCCTGAACGCGAATCTGATTCCGCTACGGGCATATTACTTTATTTTGATCGTGGCTGGAGGTATATCGACGGCAGGTCAGACGCAGTTCCCTATCTTGCTTCGGCTCATCATATGGACGTTGAGGAAAATGGTTCCTCGCGATTCGCGATTAAGCCACACGTTAGCATTTCTACTACACCATCCTCGACGATGCTTCATATATCTGTTTCCCAGCAAGGAAACCTGGGATCTACTAGCAATCCAACTCGCCATCGATTTCACCGCCTGGATTCTTTTCCTAATACTGAACATCGGGATGCCGGAAGTCATGGCAATTCCGGTCGGCGAACGCATAAACGTCGGGCTCTTCCAAGCCACAGGTCTCCGAACAAGCGGCGCCTACATCATCAATTTCAGCTACCTCGCTCCCGCGCTACAAGTTGTGTATCTGGTCATCATGTACATATCCAGTTTCCCGATCGTCATGGCCTTGCGGAAAACAAACACGTACGAGGAAAGTTCTATCGGTGTGGAGCGGAGTGAGTCGAAGGGGAAACTGTCGTATCATCTCAAGACGCAACTTGCATACGACATGTGGTTCCAGACACTCGCCTGGATACTAATCTGCATTGTCGAGCGTGGAAAGCTGACGTCTAATCAACCGGGCTTCTCCATCTTCTCCATCTTGTTCGAAGTCACATCCGCATATGGCACTGTAGGCTTGAGCACCGGTGTCCCGTATGATCAGTACAGTCTTAGCGGTGCGTTCTCTTCATTGAGTAAGGTTATCATGTTATTCGTTATGGTGAGAGGGAGGCATCGGGGCTTACCCTTCGCGATTGACAGGAGTATCTTGTTGCCAGGAGAGGAATTGATGCATAGGTTGGATGAAGAGTATAATGAGCGTGGCGAGTATGATGAGAGGGAGGAAGAAGTATTGGAAGAGTGTATTGAGGAGAGTGGAAGGAGGGAAACGGGGCCAGGGAAGGGGGCACTGGAACAGGACCCAGAGGAACAAAGGCCAGCTGTTTTCGCGGACCGGTGATGAGAGTGGAGCTACGATTTGTTTTCTGTTCATTTGGAAAGTGTGAAGATATATTGTAGAAGCATTTTAATGCAGTCCAGTGTGCAGTCAAGCTTCGTCTGCTTGATGCATCGATGAAACTACGTCGTAGAGGTCATGTGCAAACCTGCATTATAGCCGCGCTTGATATTTCATAACTCCCGCTTTTTTCTAAGGTTGTAAAGTGACTAGATTTGGATTGGTCTGATGGACGAGAAGTGGCTGAAGCATTGAACGCATTTAGATGTGATGTTGGTAAGCCAGTAATAAAATTATCCTGAAACGTTGCTGACGGCCCAATCAGCATGCTCTACTAGAACAATGTAAGAAAACTATTTTCATATATGCTTATTCTTACTTGTGGGTCCGGCGTCGTGTGGCGCAGGCAAATATACCATAGAGAGCGAAATAAGTGGTGCGAGAGACATGAAAATCTTGAGCTACATTACGCGCACCTGTCATTGAGCTCGGCAGTTTAGCATACCGGGATTCTATTTCAAGACAGACACATTGAGAACCGACTATTCGCGGAAGCTACATGAGAATGAAGTGCAAAGCCACAGCGTGGCGGCAGCAAGTGGTACCATGATGACTGCTGAACCAATCTGCTAGGCGGATGCCGTACCCTAACACCAAGTTTAGAAAGAGTAATATCTTAGCACGCCCTGTTAACTTAAGTGAGCCTCACCCCTAGTAGAGAGAGGTCAAGTATAAGTAAAGCCTTGAGTTCAAAGAAAAAGAACCATCATCTACATTTCAAATAAACACTACTACAACAATAATCGATTTCTTCCGGTTTTCCTTTTCGACCATTTTCCAATTTACTCAAATTTCAAGACCGAATTTCAAAAATGAAGACCGCCTTCGCTACCGCCGCTTTCACTCTCCTTTCTGGTGCCTTCGCCGCTCCTACCTACGTCGACCCTTACGCCCCGGCTTACACCCCAGCTGCACCAGCCCACACATCATCCACGCCTCCACCTGTGTTCGACCTGATCACCTTCGTCGTCTCAAACAGATACGCGGGTACTAGCGCAGCAGCCAGCGTTCTTGCCAATGGCACCCCTACCTTACTCTCTGGTCTCTTCGGACATTCCCACCTTGCAAGAGATGGCCGCGTGTTCGCTACAAACGCTGAGCTGATCACCATCCTCGACGGATTGTTCTGCATTTTCAAGAACCCTCACGGAGACGTGATCAAATTCAACAAGGACAATGTCCACGTTGAATTGGATGGTGATGCGCACAAGGACGTGCAGACTGATGTTTCGGACTTTACTATCGAGTGCCAACAGTAGATGATTTGGCTTGCTGATGGGGGCGCGCTAGTAATTGGATGAATAGGGACAAAAATGGACGTGTCATAGTTCTTGTTCCTTGTATTTCGAATTCCATTTGACTTTTGCATAGCGGGTGTGTGCATTTTGGGGGAACTACCATGGGTAAACTCGCTCTTTTCATTATATAGTAAACAACGCAATAAATTCACTGTATTCATGATTGCTGATCCTAAATACCATTTACATGTTCCATGCTTTTAAGACTTAAGAGACCAATAACATCCATCTGGTACGTTTTCTGGACCGACGTTTCTCGTCCCTCAGCTGATGAGTAGCTTTTCGGCCCTACTTGAGGTGACGGTTCGGATGTACCGCTTCGGTTTGGTAAACGCCGCATGAAAGGTACTGTAACGCTTTTCTCGGTAATACTGTGCAAACTCGCTATCTTCTCTTCTTCTAAGCTCGCACAAGGCAATTGTTCCTTAATTCGGCTCGGGCCCGAGGTTTTATGGGGGATGTATATAGAACGCCGATATTCGACCGCGGTGGCTGTAGGTATAGCCCAAGATTTTCTCGGCCGGGTGCCACTTAACTCCGGAGCTGAGCATCAAGTCATCTCTTCATCGTGTTCAATCAAATACAGGACTCCCTAGTAAAGATGAATTTCTTGTCAGTATAAATCAATGAGAATCTCTCATTTTCAGAGCGTGTCAGCAGCTCGATCAATCTCCAATACTTTATCATTTGGTTCTATTATAACTTTACTCAAATTCAAGAAGTTTAATTTCTTCCCTAGAAGTATCAAATCTCCTCCGAGATATCATGTCACCATCCAAGCAGCTGCTAGTCGTGTTTGGTGCGACTGGCAACCAAGGAGGCTCCGTTGCTCAGCATATTCTGGCAGACCCAGAACTCTCCAACCGCTATTCCGTCCGAGCTATATCGCGCGACATTACCAACCCTAAGGCTAAAGCTCTCGAAAGCCAGGGCGCTGAGCTTATTCAAGCTGACTTAGAAGACCCTTCGTCTCTAAAAGTAGCCTTGAAAAATGCGGACTTTGTGTTCACTCTCACAAATACCCAGTACGATGGTTCCACGCGCGAAATCGAGACTAAACAAGGAAAGCTTCTATGCGAAGAAGCACTTCAAGCGGGCATCAAGTACATAATTTTCAGCACTTTACCAAGCGCAAGTATGATCAGCAAAGGCAAACTCACCCATGCCGACCACTTCGACGTCAAAGCCGAACTCGAGCAATACATCCGCACTCTGCCCATCAAATCCGCCTTCTTCGCCCCCGGTTCATTTATGCAGAACTTTTTGTCACCATTCATGGCGCCTCGCCCTTCCCCAGAAAATGATGGAACATACACCCTTACCAACTTCTGTCAAGCCACAGATACGTTCCCTCTAATCGATATTACTGACACGGGAAAATGGGTTGCGGCTATCCTCGCTGATCCTGACACATACGAAGGCAAGCGATTAGTTGGAGCATATAAACAATATACGTTTAAGGAAATGTGTGAAATTTTGAGCAAAGTCAGCGGAAAGACAGTCAAGCATCAGTACGTCCCGGATGAGGTGTTCAAGTCTTTCTTCCCTCCCCCGATTGGGGCAATGCTGTTTGACATGTGGACGCTGATCAGAGACTATGGATACTATGGAGAAGGTGAGAAGGAGCAGATTGAGTGGTCCAATCAACAAGCGAGGGGCACATTGACGGACCTAGAGACATTCTTGAGAAAGTCCAATTTCCAGTTGGAATAAGCCGCAACAAAGGGAGAGAGAGAAGAGAAATTACTTACCATAATTCCAAGACCTTTTAGATGGCGATAGGCAAATTAGATTCGAATGGTCCTTGTTAAACGGTTATCATCATAATCTGTATTGCTCATGTGATTGATATTTTGGACACATAATGTACCTGAGCATGTCACTATTCAGGCTTAAACTGGAAGACGAAGTGATATGTGCAATTGGTTCGATTGCGATGGAGAAAAAGTGGCCATCGCATTGTTCATCATGATCGTTAAATTACAAGTCATTTTGCAATATGCTCCTAGAATGTCTTTATAAGATGAGCATGATATATATATGCTGAGTGTTTGCAAATATCGGGAACAACAGCTGAGAATCGTGGAAACTCTTTTTTATGTGGTTGGAGGCGTGTCCTAATTTGTCTCATTAACTTGTCGAACTAGGAACAAGTGAGGATGATAATACTTCTCCCAGGGCTCAAAGACAGATTTGTTGAGATATTTGCGATCTCAAATATCCTCTTATAAAGGAGATGCATAGCAATCCTGGTGATAGTTGTCTAGGCACAATTGAGTGATATCACGTGTGTTTTCAAAAGCATCCTCCAGCCCCAATCCTCCGAGATCATTTTCATCCACCAACTCCACGATTATAGTATTCGGAATAGTATCCAATGGATGATCCTTGACTTCAAGCTCTAAAACTTTAGTCTCATTAAGATCAAAAACATCATTCTGAGGATTATATGATCATAACTTTTTTAAGCATCACAGAAAGTAAAGAAAGTGCGGTACGGGCGTAGGGGTTCATCGCCAAGAGCTCAGCCTTGCGACACGTAGGTACGGACCCAATAAATACCAGACATTTTCAAGCTGCTCGGCATGAGATTAAGTTCCGTGCTGCGGCTTTTCTGTGTATTTAGGGCTCATGATGCGCCATGAATACTTTGCCCGAAGTTGTCAGGCCCGATTTTCGTATGGGAGCAGGCCTCCTGTGTCTTCACAAAGTGATAGTTGAATACTTCATAGGCCCATATCCTCGGCACTCGGTGATTTGTAGGTAATAACGATGTTTTGTGCGCAGATCAATATTTCCATGACTGTATTGAGTCAGGCTTATTGTAAATACAAGTCGATAGTACAGGTGAAGCATCACAAGCTGCTTGGAATTTTCCATTTTCCACAATAGGCTGAGAGGACTGCAGCAACTTATCTTGATTCGCAATTATGTAGTAGAATGTAATCCCATAAGCTTTGACCTCATTCGATTTACGCTGGGATTTCCCGTCTGGAAATGAATAGACACCGAATGGGCTGAGCTCCTTCAAAATGGAACGCTACGCCGATCTCCGTTCAACAAGACCGACCATGGGATGCAAGTGAATGTAATTCACTCCGCCCACTTTTGTATTTGTGATTAGTTTAACCCTTATCAAGTGTCAAAATAATTCATACCAATAGTGCCAAAGCTACAGAGCGTTGGAAAATGTGTATCGAGAAGTAAACTCGATCTGTTTTGCTTCAACTACTACAGGCGACTGACCGTGTAAGCCGCGAATCTCAAGAATCTAAGGAAGATCAGAAATATATCGAACTGTTTCGAAACAGGGTTACTGAATAACTGGATAATTCAGTGAGGGTCAGCGAGGCGGTACAACCAGCGGCGTATGCGAAGGTGGGCTTGGGGTACGGACAATCAGCCGATCCTCATAATAATATCTCGACTGCACCGTTTTATCTTTTTCAATTATGGTCAAAATCTCAAAGTGTTATCTGTATCATTAAACATAGTTGCCATGAAAAGATATAAGGCCGAATAACTTCGCTAGGAGGAGAAAGCATCTTCAATCTTCCTTTCAACATTCCAACCCACCTTCTCCGCTCTTTTATACTTGCATTGAATTCTATACGTTCAATACATTAGAATGCATATCCGATCCAGTACAATCGCGGTTGCGATCCTCGCCGGATCAACCATTACATACAGTTTTCCTAGAACCTCTGACGCTGCATCTGGCCTAGCGCTGTTGTTCAAAAGGGCCAACACCTACGAAGATTGGTGTGAAGTGAAGAGCGAGGATCGAGAGAAAATCTGGAATGATGATGGAATGGGTGTTGGCAGTCTACTCGACACAAGGCTCAGAGTAATAGAAGACGGCTGGCTTAGGCGTTTAGAAGATGAGGTGAAAGGGGACACAGGAATGTTATGCACCGACAAGTGGGGCACGCAGGAGTGTGATCTTATTAAGAGTTGCGGTAAGTCTACTCAGAAAATGGTAATCACGGGGAAATCCAATCTTCTTGCCAGTTTTTCGTTTTGATCTATGCTGATTTATCCTCCTAGGCGAGTATTGGAAGGCTGGGCAAGCACACATTTGGTGGATTTTCAGAGCCGTGAGCAAGTTCTACCATGCACTCGGTGCTATTGCCAGTCATGTGTAAAGCGAAACACTTAGTGTTGTCCTGAACATTGAAAAGAGTGAGTCACTCATGGAGTTTTTCATGTCCTTCAAAACTTGTCATGAGGTGTCGTGGAAAGTTGAAGTTGCTGACAAGAATATAGTTGCGGACACCTTCGGCGAGGAAATGCATGAAAATGCCGGCCCATTTGGCATTCTTTCTGCTGTCTTTGGTATTGCTGGGGCAGCTGCTAGTTCTCATCCTGCCGCCGCTGCTGCTGCTGCTGCTGGCATTTTCTCTGGTATTTCTAGTCTTATGGGCGAAATAATGCAAGATGATGAGGAAACACCCAACAACAGAAAGGATATTGAGGAGGCACTAAGCCTGGTATGTGAAATCACTTGAAGTGCACACAAATGGCAGCTTTACAAGATACATACGATGGCTAACTGGAACTCAATTGTGATACAGATTTACGAAAATCAAAAAGCCGCAATCGAGGTATTTAGGAAACTGGTGATAGAAGGCGACATGCTCTCTGCCGGCAAATACTGGGAAACCAGTGACCTACCCATGCAAACAGGTAACAGGAGAACCGGTCTTGGTCGATTCTTCGATGGCGGTAAATGGCTTCTCGATTGGCAGGATTCCAAAGATATGATCGAGCAGTGGACACAAGGCTACCGCACATTGGCCAGGCAAGGAATTATCACGTCCCTACTGAAGAAGCAAGACTACTTCGTTTATATCATGCGCGACGTTAAGGACAAGAATGAGTGTAACAAAAAATACGAACGCGATGAAGCGGTTCGAACATGGATCGATGGCGCTGGCTGTGCTGACTTTTTCCAGTTCAGTCACGACCACTATGCCAATGGAAAATCTGCGATGAAAGTTGACAAGGAAAAGACATTGGCAATGAGGGAGGATGAATTTGGCGGGCTTTCCTTCAACAAAATGCAAGTTCCTTTCCCCCCTCTCTATCAATCACTCTGGGCACAGCTAATATGTCGAAACGTCTAGGTTTAAGAATGCAATCGACTGTGCTAAGAAGCACCCCAACGGCAAAGGCAAGATTGACAGAACCAAAGTTGTCAAAAAACCAAACGAACTTCCAGAATGCTTTTTCAACTACCCAGTTGTTGAGGCCAAATCCGTGACAACAAATAGCAACGAACACCGAATCGAGATCGCTGATGGCCAGATCAACACCAGCAATCGCGAGACTGTATCGTAGTAAATGCTAGTGTTGTCTTTTTTGTCTGCAAACAACTTTTTTCTTAAGGGCTGAATGGTTCAAGTACAATTTTAAGATGTGGGAACATTGCAGTGCAATGTCAGACGTACCACTTGGTGGGCCACAGGGGTCGTTTCCTATACCGCCTTTTTTTTTTTTCACTTATTGCACTTTGTATATTAGATTTTCGTAGGAGGTAGGTAGAGGTATAATAAATTGCGTGCATCCGTCAAGTTCTAGTTTAAATATGTCTATCCTTCTGATTATTCGGCAACTCGGTTGCAGTTTTAAAGTTTGTCTCCTGGCCTCTGTTATAATTCTCAAAAAGGATATGCTCTCTTATTTCATTACCTTCTGCAGTACTTTAAGATTTGTCATGCGAAACACGATACAAATTGATGAGATATACTTTTTGAAACATTCGTGCTTTGGATTATTTAATATCTGAACGAACCCAGGACCCCTCTTTAGAAAAACCTCCAAAATCTAAGTAGGAGAAGGGAAAACATTGATTAGATTTGTCAACAGTTTTTTTTTAGAACAAAATTTGACTATCCTGAATGTGATGAATTGTGACTCTTCTGACAAGCTCGCATGCGCAATTCCTTCATTTCAAGATGAGAGAATCGACAGAAACACGTTTAGCCTCCTCATTCAGCGCGTCTAGTTCAGCCTGCACGATCGGTATTCCGATTCTCTCCCTCTCTTCCTGAGCCAACTGCTCAATCTCTCCAGGAAAATAAATCCGCTCAACACCCGCTGCCTTGTCCGAGTCAATGACTCGTTGGTAAAGGTATTGTATTCTGTCCCGAAAATCGTCGAGACTCATGAAAAGATCAGGCTTGATTGCCACCAAAAAGTGACCGACATCTGCCTGCTTCGAAGGGTCATATGGATTGGTAACATGACCAGCAAATGCGGAGCCCGAAAGAACACCGGAGAAGACGTCCATCATGATGGCTAGGGCGGAGCCTTTCGGACCACCCATAGGAAGCATGACACCTTCTAATGCCGCCGAGGGGTCATCTGTCTGCTTTCCGTCCTTATCCAATGCCCAATCCGTTGGGATTTTCTCTCCGCGCCTCTTTGCTTTGTAGATTTTCCCCCGAGCAGCGACCGATGGTGCCATGTCCAAGATGAACGGCTTGTTTTTTCCAGGAGCACCGCATGCAAGTGGGGATACTCCCATAAGTTTACTCCGTCCACCCCAGGCTGGAAGGGCAGGGCTTGAGTTTGTAAAGACAAGACTCATCATGTCTGCATCGAGCGCTTGTTGCACCACCCAAGCGCTCATGCCGAAGTGATTCGAATGGGCAACACTTGCCATGCCGATCCCATAAACTTTTGCTGATTCAATTGCTGCCGCCATTCCAGCATGGGCGGCTAGGAAACCGAAGCCGTTGTGGCCATCAACATGAGCGACCACTGGAGTTATCTGTTTGACTTCGGGCTCCGCTGCAGGGTTGAGGACTTGCTGACGGATGCGTTCCATGTATGATGGGATGCGATGCATTCCATGGGTATCAACGCCCCTCAGATCCGCGGCTACAAGGCATTGTGCAATGATTGTCGCATTCTTTTGTGAAACCCCATTTCCTTCCAAAACTGATTTGACAAATTTTCTTGCCTCCTGGGCGTCAACTCTTAGGACTTCAGGTTGTGCAACATTGGCTGAATCCATGACGGTGTCTCACTCTGGGGGAAATTGAAGTTGGAGGGGGCCAAAAAAGATTTTAATCGACTCCGGTGGTGGGCAACTATGAAGAAATATTCTTCTATGTCAAGGAAAAAAAAATGTTGTATGTGCGTTTGCTTGCAAACTTGAACCCTTTGATTTCAATGAACGAAGGCCTCTAATAGTCAGGTGGTGGATCGGACGGAATCCGCTCAACAAATCGGGCCGCGACGCGGACAAACCCGCTGCTCACTTTTACAGCGACACGAGAGACCCAATACAAGCGCTTGAGATATCCCGTGAAAACGGAGAAAAGCCTAAGCAGAACAATGCGAAAAGTTTTTATCTGCACTAGAAATCGGGTCGAAGATTTGGCGTGCAGAAAAAAAAGTTGTCGCACGGAATAACTCCGTGAATCCATTTGGGGCGCGATACACCACCCGCTTTTCAGTCCGGCCGATCTCAGCAACCATTTAACCTAACTTATCAAAAGTCAATTTCATCAAAAGCTTAAATCCATTCATTCCTACAGCGAAGTTTATTCAGTATTCATTGATTCACCTCCAGCCTGCTTTACCCATTCATCAAAGCACGCTCATACTCAATTCAGAATGACTGTCGTGCATATCGGTAAGTAACCCCATACCGAACAAGTACCACTTCAAAAACCTCCTGACTCAATATTACACAGTATTTTTCAAATTCCGAGCAGAAGTCTCAGAGACGCATCGTTCAAAATTTGTTTCCGAGCTAAAAACCTTGAAAACATTACCCTGCGTAAAGGACCAACGCTTGATCGTCGGCGGCCCATCAATCACGGACCCAATTGAACGTAGCAAGGGCTTCCAATATGCCCTTCTGAGCTTCCATCAAGATCGCAAAGCGTTGGAAGAGTATCAAGCAAGCAAGGAACACCACAGGTTAGCCGTAAACACACCTCATCACTATCAGCAAATTCGCTTAATGAATCGTACAGGGTTACTGGAGAATATTTATGGCCATATAAAGAGGATGTCATGCGTTTTGACTTTGAAGTTGATCCAGAGGATGAATATATGTGCCAATTCTTCGTGAATTCGCAGCTCAATGGCAAGGCAAATCCGCTAGCGATGAAGGATAATGACGAGGCGGAATACATCAAGAGTGAAAGATGAAACATTGTCGGCTTTTGCTTCCTCTGTTCTTCCAGGAGCGAAGCTCAAGTTACTAGTATATGAACTACGCTAGCAGAGAATTAAAAGCTATATACAAAGAAAATCTAAACCTGGACTGTCACAGTCACTGTGGGCCGAAGCCGCTCCGACACCCTTCTGGGTAAGGACCGGTCACATGCGGTGTAGTATATCTACCACATTTCGTACCCCTAGGCTCCAAGGGGATTTTTTCAGCCACAAAAGTACTTCTGTTATCCCGTTTCCGTGCTATTGCTCCTCTACCACCTCATAGGAGGACAAAATTTGAAACCAGTAAGAGAGCGCATACCACCCCACCGACAGAGACCTTGAGATTGCTTTCGGCTCCGCCCTGCTGGACACTTCTAGCATCTAGATAGCTATAGTATCCTGAGTATGGGGTAGGAGTCGGCGTAGGGGTAGGCGTAGGAGTGTCCCATGGAGTCGCAATTACAGTTGCAGTAGGCCTGTGTGGGTCTCCGGCTTGACAGCGAGCTCCCCCTTTGTTGCCCAATGTTGACTCAACGCATTCAAGCCAGGTTGCTTGGTTCGATTCGTCGACTTCGCAGTAGTGCCAGAATTGGAAGGTTTTGATGGGGACTGGCGTGCAACACTTTGCGGCGGCGTCGAAGAATGTGGAACTAAATTGATCGCGATCTCTGCGAATGCTGCAGAGAGGGTACATTTGGGGGCTGGGTGAAATAGTTAGTTACTTCTTGATAATGATGATTCTGGTGAAACTGTAGTAACATACATTTTGTTGTGAGTCTCGAAACCCGGCTTGAACATGTTGGGATGCATGATTATAGAAGTTGTTCGATATTGCAACAGAAGATCTAGGACTCGAGTAAAGGCAGACTGGGTTGAGAATTTCGAATGATCTTAGCAACTCGGAATTCTGATTTTCCTACGTGCTCCCGAATATATATGGAGCCCAACATTTTAATCCATATTATATGATAGCGCACTGGCAGGCAGAACGATAAATTGCGATAGACCCTATCATGCATGCCAAGATGAAAGAAACATTAGGCTGCCAGTCTTGGGTCCGGTGGATCAAGAGCTGCGCCATCAAACGTGGGCTTTACGGGATCTGTGCAGCCAACTCGGTGTAGGCTATGAAACAATTTGAGTATAGCCGACAAAGCAGTGTAACGCTCGTAGGAAGTCCACTGCGAACTCGGTGTAGACCCTTAACCAATTTCGAGTATAAACACGTATGATATTATCATTGGCAGTCATCAATCACACAGTTCCGAGTATTGCCGCGCAAACAACATGATGTAGACGATGATCTTGACGTTTTTGAGCAAAATTTGCACATTCAACACCATGTTCGTAGGATCTTTTTGGATCGATACAAACACTCGGTGTTGTTAGTCGCGGGTTGGCAAGCAAAGCCGCGCACGCATTCTAATATTCGCTGGACCCCGAGTGAAAACTCAGTGTAACTCCTACTGGTACTTGAGAGTTTCCGGGCATTTCCGGTCGGGTTGGGAATTATGGGAGGAATGCGCCTAGAATTATGCGGTCCTCTGTTGTTTCGCGTAGTGTCAAAGCCATGTTGGAATGTTGCTTCGAGCATGATGTAGCCCTCACATACATCTATAGCGGAACAAACTCTACAGCTTGACACGTTTGTACTTATAGAAGTATCACTTGTAAACTAGCTTGAGGCCTAAGAGTAGCGGATGCCTCGTTTGCTGGACCATGATAACCCAGATAAATGGCACTGCTTCATCCGCGTTGGGAAAATTGCGATATTGAGGACCCAGTTACGGACATATGTCAAGTCCGGTTAGAAAATTGCCAGGATAGTTACACAACAGCGCATGATACTGAGCGAATTGCGGAAGGATGTTTCAAGGCCTTTTACAACCTAGTGCCCGGGCCGGGGCATGAGGCTGTGCTTCCGTCTGACAGGGCCCCACGTTTTACTCCGTACAAGGCATATCATCCCACGTGCATTGTTGATTAGGAACATTCGAGGAGAACAAACGAGTATTGTTAGGTATGCAGAGGCATGGTTCTTATCATATTCTCATGGTGTATGGCGAAGTTTGTAGCCCGTGTACTAATATTTCGCCTGTCCATGGCACCTGAGAGTGGTATTTATCGGCCAAGAGTTAGCCATTCTCGTTCATCCACATCGTGCAGATCATCATTTCCTAACGATCCTTGGTATTTCAAAGAAATACCAACCTGAAGCCTCTATTAGGATGATATATCTAGTCCCTACATTAACGTCGCACTCTAATACTAAATAATCTTTATAAGTCACCTCAAAAGGTTTTGTATACCAGGATACAGACATATATACCACCTACCACTTAATGACTTTCCTGAGACTAGGTCTTACTATTAAAAGCTAGGACCATTTGACTAACAGCACTGCAATTCACATCATACACCTTGCTTTCCAGAACATCGCGGAGGCATCTAAGCCAATCCAAAATCGTTTACAAGGAAAGGCATATAGCTAAACAAATCAAATCAAGAAAGACTTCAAGTCCTTCCAGTAGACGAAGTGATACCACCATCAACCACAATCTTCTGCCCAGTAACATACCTCGCACCATCCGACACCAAAAACAAGACAGCATTCGCCACATCCCAAGCATCACCCATCCTGCCCATCGGCACCTGAGCCTCCCTCACCCTCTTGAACTCCTCATAACCACCCGGAAGCGGAAACCTCGTCGCCAACTGCCTCGTATACGGCGTTTCCATAAGCCCTGGAACAACTGTATTGATTCGTACACCCTTTTGAGCGTACATGACGGCGGTAGCTTTGACGAATTGCATGATAGCTGCCTTGGTCGCGTTGTATGCGATTTGCGGCTTCCCGATGTATCGCATTCCAGCGATGCTGGACACGCAGACTATACTGCCGCCAGAGTCCTGTTTTTCCATGATGGGGAGCGTGTGGTGGCATGCTAGATATACGCTTTTTAAATTGATGTCCATTTGTGCGTCCCATACTTCCTCACTCATGGTTGCTGGACAGCCGGGTTGCGATTGGCCGACGTTGGTGACGAGGATGTCGATGCGGCCATGCTTTGCTAGACAAGCGTCGATGAGTGCTTTTACTGAGTCAGAGGATGTGGCGTCGGTTGCTATAATGTCGCATGTTCCGCCTTCATTCTTGATGGTGTTTTGTGTTTTGCTGGTCGAGGAAATGTTCCGATTGCCTCCGAAAATGATGGCTCCTTGTCGTGCCAGTAACACGGCAATTGCTGCGCCTATTCCCCATCCTTCATCCCCGCTTTGACCGAGTCCAATGACTATTGCGATTTTGCCTTGCAGGTTCAGCATTTTGAACTATATTCGAAAAGATGCAATGTTACGACACTGTGATAATTCTCCTTACATGTTACGTTATTATATTTTTGAGTGATGGAGTTTGTCCGCACGATACCCTCGGGTTAGTCCGAGCCACTTAGATGCATGACATTACGCCATTTCCCAGGTAAGCCCGGTACAACTACAAATGAGCTTGCTGGGAACTACATCATTCACGCTGCCTCTCCCAAGAAAATTCCCACCATTCACTCCACCAATTCAAATACACAAAACGCTCCTCAACAACAGTCCCCCAGTCTTACTTTCCAACCATGTCCGAGGCCGAGCAACACCAGTCCCGCCCATCAGATAACCCAGACTACGACCTCTCCAACCCACCATCCACCAACGGAACCGGCCTCCGCCAAGGACTCACCAGCTACGGCGACGCCCACTTCTCCCTCTTCCTCCGAAAAGTCTTTATCAAAGCCCTCGGCTACAGCGAAGATGCTCTCTCCCGCCCCATCATCGGCATCGTCAACACATACTCCAGCTTCAACCCATGCCACGCCAACATCCCACAACTCATCGACGCCGTAAAGCGCGGCGTCCAATTGAGTGGCGGCCTCGCTATTGATTTTCCGACGATTAGTATCCATGAGTCGTTTTCGGCGCCGACGAGCATGTATTTGAGGAATCTGATGAGTATGGATACCGAGGAAATGATTAAGGCGCAGCCTTGCGATGCTGTGGTGCTGATTGGCGGTTGGTAACCTGTCAGCAGATACAGTTCAAAATGCATGCTAATACTTTATGCTAGGCTGTGATAAGACTACTCCTGCGCAGTTGATGGGGGGAATATCTGCTAACAAGCCAATCATTCATCTTGTTACAGGGCCCATGATGCCTGGGAGCCACAATGGCGTCCGGATTGGGGCTTGCACGGACTGTAGGAATAACTGGGCTAAGTTTCGTGCTGGAACAATCGATATTGAAAGTATATCTGCCATCAACGAAGAACTAGCACCAACGGTGAGATTTAATACCCTATATTGTCGTGATCCAATCTCAAATAACTAATGAAGACTATAGGCCGGAACTTGTGGCGTCATGGGCACAGCAAGCACAATGGCATGCATTCTCGTTGGCCTTGGGATGATGCCTTTCAAAGGAGCCTCTGCACCAGCAGTATCCTCAGCGCGACTCCGCATCGCAGAAGAAACCGGGAAGCTTGCCGTTCAAGCGCACCAAAAGCAGATAAAGCCTCAAGACCTGCTAACGCGGGGATCGTTCCTGAACGCCATCACTGTACTGCAAGCCATTGGAGGCTCAACAAACGCGATTGTCCACCTCATGGCAATCATTGGACGGCATCCAACTGTAGCAGGCACAATAGACTTGGACTTGATTCATGAGATTGGACGTAAAACTCCGCTTCTCGTGGATCTGAAGCCTAGCGGCGAAAATTACATGACCGACTTCCACAATTCGGGTGGGATGCTTGCGCTGCTGCACGAGCTAAAGCCCCTGCTCCACCTAAACGCCATGACCATCAGTGGACGTACGCTGGGCGAAGAATTGGACAAGACTCCTTTCCAACCAGTTCCGAGAGACAGTGGGGCGAATTGCATACAACCATTTGACCGCCCGCTATATCCAGCCTCTTCTCTCGTTGTACTTCGTGGCAACTTATCGCCTGGCGGTGCAATTATGAAAGCCAGTGCCTCCAAAGATCGCCGTCTTCTTAAACATACAGGGCCAGCAGTTGTGTTCGCAGGCTCAGCGGATCTCGCACGTAGAATTGACGACCCGGAACTCGAGGTTACTGCCAACAGTGTTTTAGTCCTGCAAAATATCGGACCTAAAGGAAATCCCGGTATGCCGGAGGCTGGCTTGATTCCTATCCCGCGCAAGTTGGCAGCGCAAGGAGTACAAGACATGTTGCGTCTTTCGGACGGCAGGATGAGTGGAACAGCAGGCGGGACGATTGTACTGCATATTTCTCCAGAGGCAGTAGAGCCAACATCTGTTCTAGGTATCGTGAGAGATGGCGATATGATAACGTGCGACACCGAGACCCGCAACCTTCAATTACATGTGTCCGATGACGAAATTGAAAAAAGAAAGGCGGAGAGAAGGCAACTGATCGATGGGCAGAATGGTGGTGATGGCGTTCTGAATCTGGCTACAGTCAAACAGCTACGCGGTTATCGAGGATTGTATATTCGATCAGTCAACCAGGCAGAGGATGGCGCTGATTTTGACTTTTTAACTGCTTCTGGCCCACAGCAGTAGTAGTTCTATGTTATCCATTGAACAGTCCGAAAATAAGCCCGAGATTAAATCCCCCAAGAAGCTGTGAAGCTACTATAGAAATTCAAGCCCCAGAAGCAAACAAAGCTAGACATACCCTATTTAGCTTCTCTTCGTCCCTGAACTGGCTGAAACAAAGATCGCCAGGAGGGTAGAGTTCAGATATACAAAGTACCGCTGCTCAAAATTTCCATGGCGATCTCACATTGGTTGAGATATCAAGTCTTCGAAAAGGCTTCGGATTATCTGGTCATCATTGGCGAAATCGACTGTATCGAATGATCCTCCAAATGGAAAATCCCAGGCCCCATCGAAGAGTGGAATTTCCACTGTTGCAGGGTATGTACCGTCCACTGATATGGGATGTGTTGAATCCATTCCAAATTGCTCGTTGGCGTTGGCTGTCATAGGTGACTCTTGAAGAGATGGGTGAGTCACGAAAGGTGCCGAAGCTGTTGCATTTGATGGCCCAGCCCTTGCCGTAGTTGAACCGGTGCGGGTATCCTTAATCCACCTGACAGTAGCCCGCGATAGATCGTGCAATATATCTCTGCTCCGTTTTGCCCCAGGCCAGTGCTCACCAGTTGCGCTCAAAATACTCAATCCAGTGCTAAAATCACTCATCAGGGTTTCAATATCAATTGAACTTGCAATATCTGGTACAGCACGAACACAGTATATCATGGTTATGATACTGAGAATCAGGCCGTGGAAGGTCATCCAACTATACACAAGCAGGTCGCGCTTGTACATTTCATCGTACATACGTATGGTAAGACCAGCGCTCTCGTAGCAGGCTTTGAGGCAATCTGTGGGTGGCTTTGGGATTGCTGGGCTTGGCCGAAGAAGCAGCATTCTTAAAGAATGGTAGTGAACTTGGCAGGTCAGGCGGATGTGATCCTCACTGTCTCCTGCTGTAGGGGTTTCATTGGCTAGTTGATCAAGTCGTTGTAACGCGTCGGCTTGCCATTCATCGATGCTGGAGATGGTCGGATCCGCATAGCCTGGGCCAGTGGGCGTATCGCGCACAATGCTGTTTGCTACGTATTTAATCTCAGAGTTGATTTTGGCGAGCTTGAACAAGTGTATGGACCAGCGCATATGGGAGGCTATACCTTGTCCTGCTTGGGGACCAGCGGGATCTGCAGCCAACAGGGTAAAATCATCAAGATTCTGCGGGAGCTGCAACCATATTAGTGAATTTATCTAGCGACTGATTTTCTGGTTGCATACCCGAAGCTCACAAGCTTCATCTCGGAGACCAATTGGCCGACCCATCATGGTAGCGATTGTGCGATCGAACATGAAGACCACCCAAAATAGTCTCGTTCTCATTTCCTGTTCGAGGAGAGATACTCCAGATGTGGTTGTGATATTTCGTTGAAGTCCCAGATCTACAACGGCAGCAATGGCATGGTAATTAAGATACCAGATATTTAGTCGCATTTGGGGGCTATGAATGGTGAATATCATTAGCAACAGTAGACACTGGAGACCGGGAACCGAATTCTCCACATTGAGATTGTCGAAAAATTGGAGAGCTGAAAGGCAATAAGATTCAGAGGGAACTCGAACTTTGGAGCGATGTGACATGATCGTGGATCCAATAGCAAGCACCATGTAGACTTGAAATGCCGCAAGAGGCTCCGGAGTAGGAATGCTGTAGAGACGTCTTAGGTCATCCATGAATAGCTGAGTGTGGAGTATTGGAAACTGCCTGTGTACGACGTCAAAATAGACCTGGCATATCTTTTCCGCCTGTTCTTGCCTAGGGAGTGGTAGTGGTCCCTGCATGGTTTCCACAAGCTCACCAAGAAGCTGAGAAGGGTTATTCCATGTCCTGTTCTGATTGTCTTGGTGCATAAATGGCTGCCTCGGACGCGAGGTGAGGAGCATTCGTGCTAGAAAGTATCCACTGGATGGGCCAATGTACCGCGGATCTGAAGTCGATCCGACGGATACCAAGCCAATTTCATGTGAGAGGGCATCATTGCTCGCGGTAGGAGCAGACACAATTGCAGCCCCTTCAGGGCCCGTACGAGACAGGTCATCTGAGACACCCAAGTGGCTGGTAGCATTGCCAGCCGAGCTTGAGTTGTCTGTAGGTCCCAGGAGAGCTGTCTCAGGGCTAATTCGTGATAAATCTTGAGACAAATCAATATTTGGAAGATGAGATCGAATAATGGCCTCGAGCGATGCGATGCGTTCTTTCAACAAAGACGTCTCATTATCGACTTGCTGGCTCGCCCCTTCCGCTTCTCGAAGGCTAGCAGCATTGCGCAAGCGCAAACTTTCGCCATCAACACAAGCAGCAGAGGCCTTTCTACAATTTCTGCAGGTAGGATAATCGCCGTCACACTGCCGCAGTACTCAGTTTGTATTCATCCCACCCACCTCATTGGGGGAGCTTGCTGACTCACGCGGATTTTGCGCTTTTGGCAACGACTGCATGCCAAGCGGAGACGTGGATTGCGTCTAGAATGTGAATTCGACGGCGTTGTCTGCGGAGAAGACTCGCGCGGCATTTTCCAGGTTCATGTATCCTCTCAACAAATCATTGGGAGCGCGGATCTGAGAACATTGTTTGTTGTGTACCCCTCTTAATCCGAGGACGAGCGCTAGAAAGCCTTTTGTGAACACTTGGCCATCCTTTGGGCTAGGAATAAAGCTCAAATGCAAGAAGCATCCGAAAGTGATCCAAGAAAGAATGGTGGCAGAAGTTTGCGTCAATATCGGCGCGCGTCATTAGCTCGTCGGAGCTCCGTAGTGTCTCCGCACCGACGTATTCACCCTCACGTGGCCTTGGACTCCGGCTACAAAGGCAAAGGACACCCACATGTCCCTCTGATATCCTAAAATAATATTTTCGCCTTCAACTATTGGAACACTATCGTCAATGTGTCAATCAGGTAAAGCGAAAGGGGTTATTCACTTTTTCTTTGCATTTTTCCTGCACCTGTAGAAAAATACTCAGAAAAATATAGGGAATAACACACGCTGTCGAAACAAAGTACAAACCCAGTTAAGCAAAACAGATCCCACATATTCCAGAACTATTTTATTGCAACACTGCCCACGAAAAAGTATCGTGCAATGTTCTACCACATCTTGTCGCTGCTATACAAAACAAACCCCCCTGTCCTGCATCTATCCCTTACATGTCAGAAAAGAAAAAGAAAAAAAACAACCCAAAAAATTGGTACTACCCATCCCGTTACGCCGCGCTGTGCATACATAAAAGTAAATAAACAAATAAAAGTAAACAAATATCCACAGTCTTTGCGCATCTGTGGGATGGAATTTCCCTAGTTTCTGTCGGGACTTAGTTTCGTTTCCATACTACCTATACGTCTCATCGTCCTCATCCTCACCCTCGTCCTCTTCTTCCTGCAACTGCTTCTGCTCCTTCCCACTCTCCACACTCCCAAACTTCACCCACTCCCTCCTCACCCCATCAAACTCATACCCCTCAAACCTCGTCCTAGTCAACGACTTCCTCCCATACTCCTCCTCCAGCAACTCCTTATACGCATACGGAACCATAACCGGCAACCCCTCGAGCTGCGACATGCGCAATGGGAAAATCTGACTCCCCAGATAATGATGTTGATCCTTACACCGCATTTCCTCTAGATTCGCCGGGTTGTGCGCGGATCGCAGGGCGGTAATGTCGATGAATAGCCCCGTGTCGACGTCGATCCAGCGCGCGTCAATAACGTTGAGGATATCGAGTTCGCTGTCGTCGACCCAGTGAGGATTGACTTCTAGGAGAAACCGCTTCCCGTTTTTGATTACTTTTTGCCATTCGGTGTCGTGGATGTCGTCTGGTTTGGCGGAGGGGTCGGAGATGCCCAGGTCCGCTGGTGTGAAGCTGTGAACGGTCATGTTGTGCCATTCGGCGAGGAATTTTATGCCGCGTTCGTCGACTTGCACGTCCAGGTCGGTGTCCCAGGGCATGATGCGTTGGTTCCACCACCAGCCTAATAGTGTGCCGTGCATGATCCAGGTTTCTACTTTGAGGGAATCAAGTGTCTTTAGGTACGAAGAAAGTAAGAAGCGAAGGTGGAATAGTTGTAGTTTTGGAGGGAGAATGGTCTTGGTGAACCGACCATCATAGTGCGTATGGAACTAAGCGCGGGTTAGTAGTTCATACGAATACGAGAATGGCGTAGAATAAAGAGCAAGATACGTACTGTTGACTCGTGAAAGTACTTTCCCGGAATGTCTGAGTTTGATCCGGACATGTCTTTGTCCAGTTTAGTGAGGCCTTTTAGCGACTTGTAAGCTACTGCCCTCCGCTCAATGGACCTCTTCGTGAACGGGACGCCCTGAGTCAGGCCCGTAAATGCCAGAAGCAGCAGCTCGAAATGGAAATGCATCTTGAAGATGATCCGATTGAGTCTCGTGCCACGTCTGTGTAATGTGCTGCGATTCCTAAACCCCAAATCTGGCTGGCGGGAACGCCGGGATAGATGATGTCACGGGTCGACGGGATGCTTCATAAAACCCTTTACCTCTAACAACTTGAGTAAATGTCCAGAAAGCCAGTTCGATCTTCCCCAATCTGCGAGTTGGTTGATAATTAAGAAAACCAAGCACGCGAGATTCAAATCCAGAATCGGAAATGAACTTCAGGGGCGTCTGCTAAGAAAAGAAAACCGTTGGGGAATGCGGAAAAGCGGTGGACGACACCACCCAAGCCGACGCGATCGATAGAAGAAGATCTCCGCGAAGATAAGAAAAAAAAGAAAAGAAGAGGGAAGAAAACGAAGCGCTGTATAGATGTCAAGTGCCAGAGTAACAAGGTAAACAGATGTGCGATCTGACCTGACCAAGAGTTCGCGTGCCCAGCTGCCAAACCAAACCCATGAAAAGCAGTGCGATGCGAGACTCTACTAAAAGCTGACTGAGATCCCGCGCAACCCAACAAATATATACAAAAGCGGCCGCAGAGCAGTCTAAATGCCGGACATGTCAAAATGCAGTCTACTGTAAATGCACGACGCAATCCCCCCATCCCCATCACAAACCAACTAGCTAGGTGGTGCGCGTTGCCTTACGTAGCCCCAGGCAAACGTGCAGAAGTGTGGCTGACTCTTGCGTTGTGTGGCTCAATAGCGCCAAATGAAGAATTGCTCCGATGCCTCACGATTCGCTGGGCGGGCACTCAAGCTTCTATAAGCCTTTGAGGCTAGCATAAGAGTGAGCATCGTACCTGGGTTTGGTCTGGTTTGGTGTGATTTTGGGGCTGCATGCATTTGGCCTTGCTGTGGTGCGGAATATGAATGGTGGGTATTGGATGGGGGAGACTGACATGTGTGGCTCATGGGCTGCGCTAGGAGGACAAGCAGCGCGGAGGTGACTTTGAATTGCTTGATTGCATTCGTTATCTAGGATATCCGTAGTTCGGATCCAAATATGAGGATGCCCTAGGCTACCTACGTACCCTGATCCATTGCTCTACTTCATTCACATGGCCGACAGAAGATGAGGATACGGATGGATGGGTGGGATGATAGTATCCCTTCTCATCTCATAGCAAGCACTGCTGCACGTGTCATCCTACCACATACGTACACCTCTCTTATCCATCACTCCACGAAGATGTCGATGCCGCCATCAATCAGGATATCGCACTGAAAAAGTGACGCGTCGCCTTTGTCAAGAAAGGGAACCCCCCGAACCGAACCGCATCGGGGAAAAGGCACAACATCACATCACATCTCCGAAGCCACCCAATCCAATTCCAAGTTCACCAGCATAATCACACAGAACCCATGTAAAACACCCTAGAATATTCACAACAAACAGGTACTCATAGCCAAAAATCCAAACTAAAACGAAGCTAAACCGGACCTTTCCCCCGCAGTTCAAAAACCCTCCACACCGAACCCATCCATACAAGACACCCACTGTCTACCCATTATCTACTAAAACAAACTATCTATCCCACTCACATGCCGAATCGCCAAAACACCGCAAATCCCCATTATTACCACATCCGTCCTCAACGCCAACGCCTCTCGGCCCCGAAACCTTTCGTCGTCAGCCCCGGCCTAACAGCATCGTCATATGCAGGTACTCAACGCTAAACTATACATACGTACATACATTCATAAATACATGGACGCACATAGACTAGACAAAAAGGTAGTAATTCTCCGGTTCTCACTATTCCCCTCCATCCACAACCACACCCACACCCGAAAACCGTGTTCCCGGATATCAATTTCCACGGTTCACACCAAAAGCTGACAGCCAGACAGACCAACAGAACAGACAAACACACATACCTTACCACACCATACATATCACATCCGGAGCACCCACCCCTCGCAAAGCCGACCCTCCGCCGCTTTTTTTAGTGGCTCATTGATTCGTTGGTTGGTTCCTATACGTCATGCCTGGCGTACTGTATCCATCATAAGTACACAACACCTAATTCCCATACTATCGAATTTCAACACCTCCTATTGAATCCAAACATGGCATACTCACCTAGCGCAGCAATCAATGAATTCGAGCAGCAGCAGCAGTAGTCAGTCAATCGATCAATAGAGCAAACCATACCAACCTATCTATCCAAAAATAAGTAATGAGGCGAAAAAAGAGTATGCTGGATCCATGTAATCGTCGTCATCTCACCCGCCCTATTCCGCTGCTCTCTACTGCCAAAATATATCTTTTACCTTTCCCCACTAATTATCTACATTAATCTTCACTCAAAGCAGCATTTCAAAGGTTATGAATTTTTGAACTTGTCTATTGCATTTTTCTTTCCTAAACGGGTGTGTGATCTGAATTAAGTACCGCAGTGGATTTCGTAATCTACAACCGCTCGCCGCAGAAAAGCTATTCGTAGTAGTTGAGGGTGCGTGTGTGCGCGTAGAAGAATGTTTCCCAATCGTCTACACATATCTCAGTCAGGGTGTCGCTCGCCGAAGCCGCTAAGGATGGAGAGAAACCGGCTGCCCCTATTGCTCCATCCTTGATGTTGTCCCCCTAACAATAGGATGAGGCAGATAAAGAGGCGAAGAATAGGACAAATCAGTGTCCACCACCAACACATCAACAACCACATATCGAACCCCTCATATCATCTAAACCGACCAAAAAAAACACCAGTTACAACCAGTTTCTCTCCACCCAACTCAAATCCGATTCAAGAGCGCCAGTTCGTCTGGGTTGGTGTGCCATTGCGGCTAATTACAACTTCCCTCAACTTTTTGTTTTTTTTTCCTTCCACATGTAAGGAAAATAGGTATACGCTGATAATGAAAACCCCCAGGAAGAAGAAAGCGAACAGTAGAAAAAACAACGAGCAAACCAGAAGAGAAGTGAAAGAAGAACGATATTGTCCCGCGAACTGTACAATGCTGTTAACTAATAGTCAACCGTTCGGGAAACGCCGGAAACGCCGCCTGATGATGGTTTAGAGTGAAAAAAGTCCCAATGTTATGACGAGAGCATGTCGAAACAGAACAACGCTGAGTTTATGCCGAAGTGCTGGTGTAGGCGTGAATAAAGAAGGTAGCAGTAAGTCTATCGGGCGCGTCGACGCCGTAGGCGAAAGAAGAGAAGACAAGCGATGATTAAAAAGCTAATATATCGAATAACGTGGGGTAGTCACTCAGATCCCTTCTCGTACTTGACGGGATGGAAAAGGGTTGGGCGCATGCAAAGACGGCCGGTGCCGTCTTCTTCCTCTGCTGGACCACCCTTGTCCCACTCACGGGAGCCGAGCCATCGTCGCCACCACTCAGATGAGAATCCAGCATTGTAGTAAAAGCTGTTTCCGAGCTGGTTGTGCTCACCCCAGCCAAAGACACTGTCAGTAGGTTTGGGTGGATGGTTGAAGGTTCCGTCGATGGACTCGAGGGGCCAGTTGTGGTCGAAGTAAACGGCGTGAGGGGCGTAAACGGCCTTGAGACCATGATGGAATGCGACCGATGGGGGCCACATTTCGGGGAACATGTGGTGCTTCATGAGATAAGTCTCGCGGTGCATCAAATCCAACAAACGCTTCGATAGGCGAGAGACGGTAATGATGGCACATCGTCGCGGAGGCTCAGGGAGCTCGAGATCGTAGCCAGAGACATCGTCACGGAAGACCCAGTTCGTCTTGGCCGGGTCGAAGATGGGGTTGAAGGTGATGAGATCAGCGTCTTCGCCAACACCCCACTGATAGTTGTCCTGTTCATAGGACCTAGGGGGCTCTGTCTCGGGAGGGCTGGGAAGCATGCCGGTGTTCTCGAACTTGGGTGGTCCCCAAACTGGTTTCTCGTCGCTGCCGTAGATCTCCTCCTCGACCATCTCGGTGAAGTTCTTCCAGGAGCCGTGGAGCTCTGGGATGTAGTAGCGAGAAGAACGCTCCCACAGACCCTTGCGAGGCTGCCTCCTGGCCCAGTCGCCGATCTTGGTGTTGAATTCATAGTAATGGCCGCTGAGACGAAGATCCATCTCCCAATTCCAGTAAAAGTCATACTCAGGGTGAACCTGCGAGAACCACTGCATGGCGAAGTGAGCACTGCGGTAGACCGAGTGTACGGGAGCCTTAGCGTGGTTGTACACATTGTTAGGGAAAGGCTCAGGGTAATACATCCTCATTTGCTGCTCAGACCACAGAGTAGCCATACCCCAGAACTCCTTGGGAAGGTTGTCTTCGATGGTCTTCTGGTAGATCTCCTCGGAGGACCAGATAGGGAGGCTATCATCCTTGACATGGAGCAGGAAGTGAACGTCGTACTCGCCTCCAGACTTGAGGGCAAGCTCATTGATCATGGCACGAATAGTGAGGATTTGGTAGTCGCTGTACTTGTATCCGGTCCAAGTACGGAGAATATAAGCGTGACGAGGAACCTTCTTCTTGGCTGGTGGGGCAGCCTCACTAAGCTGGTCGGTCTCGTTCTTTTGGAAGCGAACCTGGTTCTTCTCGCGGCAGCGCTTCTGAGCCGAACCCCAATCGACAGTTCGGTAGTCAACCTTCTTCTCCCAGCTCCAGATCTTGTCGGCACCGTGTTTCTCGGACTTGCCGTCCATACCGAGTCCACCTTCCTCGCGAGAGTAGGAGTATCCGTAGGGGCCGAAACGACCGAAGCGATCGAAGCAGACCTTATCATTCATGCCGAGCTCCTCATAGGAGCCAAAGAAGGGAGCTGTCATGTTCTGAGGAATACCGGGGTAGGCGTAGATATCCGGCAGGTCGATCTTGTTATCTTCATCGAGGTAGCAGGTCTCGACCTTCTCGTGGTCTTTGAGGTAGTCGACAGAGGAGAAATCCGGATAGGGGTTGAAGGGAATAGGGTCCATAGGAGGCTCCTTGTTGTCTTTGGACATGTGGGGCCACTTTGGCTTGATGTTGTCCTCGGGGTTGGGGCTCTGGGAGTACTTGACAAAGTCTTGCTCAGAGACGTATTCGCCGTAGGGGACGAGGGTGCGGATGCCATTCCAGAAGCCAGTTAACCTATTGCCTAGTTAATAAAGCTGTTTCGATGACGCGTTGTGTCGATGGCGATTGTGGGAAAAAACTTGCCTTGGGTAGTGCTCCCAGTGGTACTGTTTCCTCTCTTCGCCTTTACGCTGCTGCTCATTCCACCTATGTCTTCTATAGATGGTCGTGCCTAGCATTGATACCAGAAGTATGGCAGTTATAAACAGAGTGACGATACGGGCCAGCGACAGACGCGGGCGCTGGAGACGGTTGGCCCATATCGGGTTCCGATAAGACTTTGACCAGGTCTTGGTGCTGAAGAGGGGCGATGAGCTCTGGCTGTCACCGCCAGGCAGCTTCTCGTAGTTGAATCGCGTCCGTATGAAGAGCTTACGCGGGTTGATTTTGAACCGCGCAGACATGGTGACGGGAGGGTAAGGAACGGACTATTAGGGAGAGTAAGGTGGTGACGATAAGGGTACAGGCGTTATGTGTCGTAAGTGTGGCTCACTGGTGCATCTGCGGCGAAACCGGGGAGGAGGGTTGTCGCTCGAGAGCTCGAGGAGGTGAGTGAGGAGAAAGAAGGAGGAAAGGTGAGATGGGTGAGAAGAAGAGGCGGGTAGGGGGCGCGCTCTCGGGAACTGGCTCGTGTGTAATTTGGGCCCGCTGCTCGAGCTGGGGTCGTAGAGGGAGCGAGGTAAGAAGGGAGCGGGAGGAGAAAAAGCTGCAGCCGTGAAGAAGACTGACAGCAGAAGAGAAACGAGTGTAGAGTCCCAAGGACGGGCCAGAAACCAGTTGCGGCGAGGAGGTGTGAGGAATCGAGAAGTCAAGAGGGAGAGAAAACGGCGCAGGCTGGCAGCAAAAAGGTGAGCAAAAGGCTGGGCTGGGCTGACCCTTTTTCCGCAGCACGGCCAGGAGAGAGCGATTAGGAGGACTGGCAGCGATTAGGAGCGGCCAGGAGCGACCAGGAACGGCCAGGCTTAGGACTTTCTCAGGAGGGACGAGCTGCGAGCAGAGGGCGATTATTGGCCCGGCCGAGAGACCTTGCACCTGCCGTCGCCGAGCCCGCTAAGGCGCCCCCGATTAAATTCTGGAGCGCTGCGACCGCGGTACGAGGGCGAAGATTAGACTAGGGACCAGCTAGTACAGTCGAGCTCTAGGTAAGCAAGCTATCTACCTAGATAGATAGATGAAAGGGAAGGGGGAAGAGAAAAAAAGAGAGTGGGATAATGGTGAGATGGTGAAAGGTCTGTCTCGAAGGTGTGACTGTGAATGTGAGTGAGCTGGATGCGCCTTCTTACTCGAGGTAGAAAACGTGGTGAGGCTTGTTTTTGAAGCAGGCTGCGGAAAGCACCACCAGCCTGCGGAAGGAGGCAGTTCACTCCGGGGCCCACTTTGCTGCTTCTGCTTCTGCTTTCTGCTGCTGCATCGAGAGTGTCCATGGCCGCGTTGGGGTTGCTGGATTGCATATTGCACATTACTGTCTGCCGTCTGCTGGTAGGTATTTTGATGTCACTATTCGCGCCCGTCTTCTTGTTATCGCGTTCTACTCTATGCTATGCGTGCTTGCCTGCCTCGTCGTCGTTATCCCCCTCGTCCCTGCCAGCATCTGCAGCTGCAGAAACGACAGGCCGCTGCTTCCAAATCGGGCCCAGCGTTGCTATCAATGCCTATCACTGCGCTGGCCGCTGCCCACCCCCGCCACCACCCTGCCAATCTGCACATCTGCACATCTGCACATTGCTACTCAGCGCGCTGGATGATTGAGTGCTGAGCACCTCAGCACTTACACCTTCTCAGCACCGCGCCGCTTTGCACACCATACAAACTGCGGTGCACTGCCGCTGATGCTCAACAGTCTGCAAGTCCAACGCCCCCGCCCAGCGAGTAGTCTCAAGCAACGGGAGCGCCATAGTCCAACTCCGCCTGCCGGTGAACAAAGGCTCGCAGTCGGGCTTCCAACGCCACCACGCTGGCTCTCTTGTCATTCTTTGATCGCTTGCTGGATGCTTTTGCTGCCTTTGTTTCATTGTGCCCCCATGGCCGGTGCTGTACTGCCTCGCTCACGCTGCCGGCCGCCGTCTGGGGGCCACACTAGGACTCCAGTTACCGGACACAAGTGCGATTGGCGATGCTGACAAGCCCTTGACCTCGCCCCAGTGCCTGGCTACAGTGCTGGCCTGACTGTTGTTAGTTCACTGCTAGACACTGCTTTTCGCAACGGCTCGCAATTGCCATGCTCTCTCCCACAGCGAGTCGTGCTGTGCTCTGACAGTCGCAGGAGGCACACGGTTCGGTGGAGATGAGCTGCTGCAACCCCTGCTCATCATGGCCCATCCTGGCCCATCCCTTTACGCCCTCGCTGCAGTTCGCAGAGACAGACGAGCGCTGATTGGCCAGGCCTCGGCCCAGTCAGCGTAGTTTTGTGGCGATATTGCGCGTCCTTTTCGCAGTGGCGGGCCAGCCTGCTCCGTAGCCGGCCCGCGCTGTTGTGCGCTTTTCCCAGAGTGGATGCCTCGATGGGGTGGGACAATTTTGCTCGAGATTGCACCTTCCCTCCCCGACTCCCCGTCTCTTCGTTGCAGGCCAATTCATTTGCCCGTTTGCTGCCTTCAAATGAAGCTTTCATTCGCTTTGCTTCGCTGGTCTGGGGCGCCTCTCGCTTTGCGGCCATCGCCATGGCATTTCCGCTGCCCGTATTGCCAGTGTGATTGCACCATTCCATTTTCCAATACACTGTATTTGGCACCAATGCACCAATGCAACGCGGGCATACTTACATACTGTACACACTTAACTTACAAGTAACACCCACGCCTGCAGGTGGTCGCCTAAAAATATCTTCCCATTCGCACGTCGCTGTTGGTTGCATCTGCATACCGCTGCCCACTCCGGCGACTTTCCTCCAATTCCATGCCATCCATTATCACTAGACCCAGTCGCCCTATCCCCATCGGCCAATCCACCGATCCCTCATCATAGTCAATCCCCATTTCCCTCACCCTCTTCAATGCAAGGTTGTTTTATGCACCAACGTTTGCGGTTTACCGCCCTCGCGCCTACACCCTTTTTCTGCCTCAACAGCAACTCACAGCAAACAAAATCTGATCATCGTCACCTGCACTCTTGCGCACCCATCAGTCTCTTCGCCTTGCCCATCACTGAGCCGACCTCACACATCACACAGTACCCCACATTCCTGGCGCCGTCTACTGTCAGCATAGCCCGCACTCTCTCTACCATCATTGTCTGGGCTTCCGCCCACGATCGTCCTCTGCGCGCTCATCCGCCCGCATTCTTCGCACTTTCTTCGGCTTGATCGCCTCCAGACGCCCTCCAATTCGAACCAGCGACTAGGTTCGACTAGCCTCTCATAGCGCCGCATTCTCACGCTTGTCTATTTGCGGCGGAGCCCTAGCCAAACCCGCATTGAAACGTCCGTCTGGATTGCCACTTTTGGCGCACTGCGCGACCCAAACTTTCAACTCTATATCTTTACCAGTTTCCAAACCCCCAACGGTCCGTCCGCTGTCAGAGATAACAACTGACAACCGACGAGACTGATAGTTCCACATAACCTAATTCTCCAAGCATTGGCCGAACTGCGCTTGCTTTCATTCATAGCCACATTATGAGGCGACCAAGACGTGATTTGAATTGTCCGTCTTGCTGTGTCCGAGATTGACATTCCGCCGGAACTCTGTAACAGACTACATGAACATTAACCAGCCAGGCAGTTCCTTACTCTTCCTGCGACAATGCGCCGTCAGCTACACAAGACAACCAAGACGAAAGAGCCGCAAATGTGCGCGATCTGCATGCCCCAAAAAATTGTTTCGCTGATTTTTTTTCCGCGCCTTTTCCGGAGGCTATTCCCGGTTTGCGTGCCACTCCCTTCTCCTGTTGCTCCAAGCGATGTATCGATTGCAATATCTTCCGAACTGATGTGCGATTTCATATGCATGGAGACTTGAGTTCCGCTAATCTAGGTTATTTCCTAATTACGCCAGGTGTGCAGCTGCTGGTGATTGGAATGCTATGACCTCATATACTCCCCCTCTTTTTTTTGCCATGTTACAGTGCCAACGTACTTGCAGGGGGGTCGGGTAGAGCCGCCCACGCGGGCATGCAACGCACTAGACCACGGTTCTAGCAATTCTTTTTCCTTCAGGCTGTGTGAGAAAGCATGATGGCGCAAGGCTGGTATGCGTTGCGTAGATGGGAGTAATCTTGCTTGGTAAAGTAATGCCATGTACGTGAAGTATTGGGTACCCAAGAGGGTATACTGTACCCTCACCGTACAATCGTCTGATACCGCGGGATCAGAACTAGATCCTGACGTATGGGTATGGTATCGGCACAGTACTGGGTGTACTATGCCATATCTATCACCGAATTTGTCTTGCAGGTGCGTCATTGCGAGACGGCGAGACGATTTTCACACCCCCTGGTCCGAGAATCTCGCGAATGGTAACTATGTGGAGGGCAGGGGTAGGAATCCTGATTTCTTGGTGCATAGCCTGCTAGTGTCTATAGTAGCCCAAGTTTCGCGGGGTTGAGATATGGTGTTCTTGGGGGGGTTGTTGGAGAGTAACAGTGAGTAAGGCGAGAAGTATAGGTATAGGTAGAGTTTCTTTAGACTTTGAGGGTCATTAAACCTAGAACTTCTGTGGTGGTGGAGGGTCCAATATGGAGGGTTGCGGTAAATGAGATATCCAGCGGCGGTGATATTATGCCCTGGTAATACCACCTAGGCATCGCAATGGAGTAATTTAATTGATACCATACTTCACTGTGCTTACGCCAGAGCAGTGCAGTGCGGACCATCCGATACCAGACGAGATGTTGCAGTTGGCCCAACCAACGGACTCACTCCCTCACTCACAGCAGTAACTTATCCGCCCTAACCTCCATCCAGTAAACCCAGTACCCCACCCATGCCCCCCGACCCCAGCACACAATCGCCCATCGCCCAAACGCACGGGAAAATGTGCCGAAGCCGGGGGTGCAGGATGGTATGGGTTGCAGTGATATCCAAAACGTCACGTTCAAGGCAATAGGTTGGGGTGGGGATGTGATGTGTCGCGTGTATGGCACATTTGCAAGGTGATGGTGTTTTTTGCTGTATTGTTTTATTGTAGATATTTACTCAAGCATCTATTTATCTAGTGTGGTGCTAGTACTAGGCTGTAGAAGAATATGCGGAATACACTATCTGATAAGAAATGTATATGGGAAATGTTCGCTTGTCAGAAGGCCTGTTTGACTCTAGGTCATCTGGCGAGGGTCGGATAATCGGCGGAGGTGCAGGTACAGATGACTTATCTTATTGCTACGGAGTGTGCGGTGCTGTGATGGGCGTTGATGAGGTGGGGTGAGGGGTGTATGCTGATGCCCAGGTGGTCTTGTGGAGGTGTGATGTGGTGTGGTGCGGTGTGGTGGACGCGGAGGAAAGATATTCTTGGGTAAGTGCGTGGTTGTTGTAACGAGTAGCTGGGTGTTTGTAGGGAATCGGTGCTGTGGTAGAAGTAGTGCGCTCCTCTGCGACGAATTGGGATCGATGGAAGAGGCGTGTTGTAATACTGGGTGTAGTGTAGGGGTAAGTATGTCTGAAATGGATTGCACACTGCACTAAACTGGAATGCATTGGATTGAGAACAAATGTTTTAGCGGAGCTTTTGGGCGGAAGTGCACGTTGTTTCTTTTGAATTTCGATGTCGTCCGGAAAGCTGTCGTCGCTAAGAGGAGAATTGAAGAGTTAAGAGAAAGGACAAGAAAATTAGGAGAGATATGGAAAATTCTAGCATATAGAAAGCATGTAGATATTGGATTATTATTATAACCCTTTTTTGATATGATAGGTATGGCTTGCGTTGGACTGTGATAGGGGTGGTACAGATGCAGGGACCCACGCCAACGTGAGATACTTCGCGAAATTGTGGAGAAATCGAGTGCAGTAGTCAAGACACTATGTGGTGCGCTCTTGTCTATATTTAGGGTTTGATGCAGGATCGTGTTGGGCCCTTTGGGGTGTGGAATAGACTAGAGCAAGTAATATGAGGGTTGGCTCAGGCTAGACTGGCGACCAGGAACACGCAAGAAGTGAATGGCGAGGGCGGCGGCTCGTATATGGTGGTAATTGTAGTCGATTGAAATAATAGGGTTATAGATTCATGGAGAGCATAAGATGAAATTTCTAGAAACACTATGAATATATGAATTGATATGGCTAGCAGAGAACTAAAACTATAATCAAAAATGCGCGAACGCAAGAGGCTTTTGAACGACTATTCTTCCTCGTCTCTCTGAAATGACTGCTGTTCAGTTCTGTTCTTCTTTCTGGTGGTTTTCTGTTTTCCTTTTCTGGTAATCGTTTTGGTAGGGACAGTTCATACGTTGCGACAAGCGAGAAGCCATGCATGTGCCACAAATAAACAGGTTATACAAGAGGCGTCAATGAGTCATTCCAGCCCCGTCAGGCTACCACGCTTACTTCCATGTCAATGTTTGTCCTTGTCTCAAACCACCACTGTATGTTTCTCCATTTTTGTTTTCTTTTTCTCCCTTTGTGTCACCTTATACAGCGCATCGAGGAAGTAAACGAAGGGGACTATTTCGACTTGTCGCCCAGTGGCGCGATTTTCGTCCCTTCGAGATATTTCTCTTTACCAATCACGCCTTCGCTTTTGTTGCCGTGATGCCAGGGATGATGATCGTGCTCTGTTGGACAGTACGGTCAGCAAATGGTCTGTAGATATCTTGGGAGGCCCGGAGGGCAAGCAGTGTTTCTAGGCTCGGGCATGGTCTGGACCTGGTCTCGGCCTTGATGGATGTCTACGGGAGCTGAAAATATTTATTGTGGCTGTTTTACTTACCTTTTACAGGGCTGTCAAGTGGCTCGATATGAGCGTGCTCGACGTCGTAGTCCTCGCCCATAACACCGTGGTTGGAGTGAGGGACATGCTTTTTTGTTTCGGAGGCAAGGGGTTCGATTTTGGTGCTCGATATTTGAGCATCGGAGTCCATTTCACTCATTTGACTGGAGGTGTGATTAGTTAGTAGACGTTATGGGAGAGAACTTGAGGTTGAAAAAAAGGCATGATTCACCTCGTCATCTTGCTTAGAGGCTCTGAGGTTTGGTTTGCCCGGATTGGATTGAATTGGATTGGGTTATGTTGCTCGACTAGTGTGGACTCAAATATTAGGAGGCTGTGTGAAGGAAAAAGGAATCCGCGTGCTGCCGGACAGCTCTAAAGTATATATACCTAGCGATGTGCGGCTGGACGCCAACGCTTTGAGTGGTATGACATCGTTTGACATTCACAAAGGCGGGGCATTCACGCAATGACCTCAGATCCCAACAAGAGGAAAGGGGGGTCGCGTGCCTTTTAGCGAATGGCTGTTTCTGGATGAAAAGAAGGTTACCAACGGGCAAGGGGTAGTTCGATGCGGATCAGGGTGTGTCGGAGGTAGTCCAGGTGTTAGACGGTGAATAGGCCAGACAACAGCAAATCATACGGGTCTTTCTAACAGCTATATCAAATTTCCGGATAGATTGGTATACTTCCGTGGTCTCAAAATTACTGTATAAAATACATTTCATTATGCGAAGTTGACTATGAAGGTAGGACGTCGTCGCAGGGAGCAATGATACTGGAAGTCCTGTAGCCAATCAGAGGCTGCCCCTCCCCCTCCACCGGCGTTTCTGTTATTCCGGGCCAATTCCGATTTCGACTCATAGCACTCTCAAAACACATATGACCCCACGTACTTGAGCTCCTACGACTCATCTCCTCTAACAATCGCCAGAATGCCCGCCGGTACACGGGGCCCCGTGCCCATTCACTCTGAATCGCAAGATCGCAACGTCGCTCAGGAAGTTCTCGACCTACTGGACTCAAAACAGCCCCTCCAAAGCGATGTAGACTTCCCCACGGTGTCGCAAGCCGAGATCAAAGCCGCTCTAGATAGGCTAGCAAGCAGGTCCATGGTAGAATATCAGACAAAGGATGCAGAGAAGGCTATATTGACCCCGGAATCCGAGGGCATCGTCCAGAACGGAAGCCATGAGTTCAGGGTGTGGTCTGCTGTGAAAGAGCAGGGCAAGGTTCCAATTAAGGAATTGCCGGTGGGTTCTTTGCCCTTGTGAACAATTTATATGGCAGAGTGTATTTTAGAGGTGACTGACCTATGTACATGTATAGAGCTTCGTAGGCGTCGACTCCGCAAAGGTCGGTCAGGGCAATGCTTTAAAGAACAAGTGGATTAAAAAGGATGGCGACTCTTTCGTTCTCTTGGCCACCGAAGAGCCCAAAGACGCCACCCGTGATGTGCTCAAAGGCATACAAGACAGTCAAACCCCGGCTGACGCGAAGCTCCTGAACGAATTGAAAAAGCGCAAGCTCGTTACCATTTCCAAAGTCATTACCTATACCATAACCAAGGGACCCAAGTATGCGAAGGAAATTCCGGTCGAGGTTACTGATCTTACCGCCGAATTGCTGGCAAGTGGAGCGTGGGAGACGGCAAACTTCAAACCTTACAACTTCAATGCGCTCGGTGCTGCGCAAGATAGTGGTGCCCTACATCCATTAAACAAAGTCAGGCAAGAGTTCAGGAACATCTTCTTCGCGCAAGGATTTGTTGAAATGCCCACTGGACAGTAAGCATTTGCCTTTCAATTTAAGGCCATAGGATGAAGCTAAATATTTATCTAGCTTCGTCGAGAGTGGTTTCTGGAACTTCGACACCCTATTCGTCCCCCAGCAGCATCCAGCTCGTGATATGCAGGATACTTTCTTTATTTCTGACCCCCCCAAAGCCGATAAGCCACGAGCAGACCCCGATACAGAGGCAATTATGGACATAATGGAGAGCGGTAGCAAGCGCTTGTTCGCTACGGATGAGAAGAGGGAAATCAAGCCCAGAAATTACGAAGAGTACTGGCAAAATATCAAAGACGTTCACCAGGACGGAGCTTTCGGCTCAATAGGATGTACGTTCTCCGATCATTCATAGTGTTGACTCGGCTAACTATGACACCCAAGACCGGTATAAATGGTCTGAAGATGAATGTTTGCGCCTCGTCCTTCGAACACACACAACTGCCGTCTCGACGTGGGTGCTGCACCGGTTAGCAGAGGACCCGCGACCCGCTCGTTACTTCTCAATCGACCGTGTCTTCAGGAATGAGACGGTTGACGCAACACATTTGGCGGAATTCCATCAAATAGAGGGTGTGATTGCTGACTTTGGTCTCACTCTGGGAGGTGAGTTGCATCAGATGATCATTCAATCTATGACTGTTCTGACTCTTCGCTTAGGTTTGATGCGCTTCCTGGAGGATTTCTTCTCCAAGATGGGCATTGAGAATTTGCGCTTCAAGCCTGCTTACAACCCCTACACCGAGGTATGAGAAACCCCCAGTACAGCCTAAATGACTCATATTTGTCATGTAATGATGCATTCTTGCCTGCCTTCCGTTTGTTACAATTATCCGCCAATGCTAACACGACAATCCACTTTAGCCTAGTATGGAAATTTTTGGCTACCACAAGGGCCTCGCACGATGGATTGAAATTGGTAACTCGGGTATGTTCCGACCGGAAATGCTAGAACCTATGGGACTGCCAAAGGACATGCGCGTCTATGGCTTTGGTCTCTCACTTGAGCGCCCGACCATGATGAAGTATGGTGTAAGCAACATTCGTGAGTTGCTTGGTCACAAAGTCGATTTGAGCTGGATTAAGGAGCAGCCAGCCGTGAGATTTGAGAAAAACTGAAGTAGGAAAGCGGCATAGTGGAAGGAAGTAGAGGGCGTGTAACGGCCAGGGAGCTTCACGATTGAAGAAAAGTTATAAGAATTGTCATGTATGATGATGACCGGTATGGTATGATAGAATATGGTCAAGACCAATGCAATAGCGATGATATCCTGGAGATAAAAAATGGAGTGACTAAAATCTGGTTTGAATATTATTCTGCTGCTATCTTCACGAATATTATCGTAGCAATTTCTTCCCCACAACAACTCAGCCCCGCTTTATAAATGATAGTAGCGCTAGCAGAGGCGATGTTTATTGTATGGAAAGGCAAAATCCTCACATATTCGCCCTCTATTATCATGAAGGAAGTGATTTTGATAAGACTGACTGTTAATTGAAAGCCATGGTGCCTCTTATAGCCATTTTCCACGTCGTATTTTTCAAAATTTTCTATTAGATCTATATAGCTGCTAACCAGAGGACATGCTAATGCATCATTTGGGAATTTGCTGCCTAGTTCCCGTTCAAGATGTCGCGGGATAGCATTATTATGTAAAGGTAGAAGGTAAGAGACGTGTTTTGGTTTGACAAATAAGCATAGTAATGCGTATTATGAATTTTCTGCTCTTCCGGAAGGTAAGTCTATCATGGCTTGAAACATCTTATTCTGAATACTGACTGTAAATAAGAAATGCTCTTCTCCGACTCTGCCTAGTTACGAATAAGATCAAATACATTGCGAGTCGTGGCAATGCACATTCAGATTGCTAAGTTCATGTGATCAAGGAAGCCTAATTTACAGATAGCCTCCGTCGAAAAAATTCCCGGAAAACAGGTATGCAATGGCACATGCGCTCAAAATGAGAAGGAGAGTAACAAGGCTTTCGCATCCAAGAATGTCTGCGTTATAATTAGCGTACAGTTGTTTCGGTCTAGCGAGGCCTGGGATGAACTTGGAACGCCTAAATTTTTATGATTGGAATCCTTGCACTAACTAATCATCTTCCCAATCAGAAAGATCGTCAACTGAAGGTGTACAGCATATGCCACAAAATCCACCTATGTCAGGCCCTGTAATAGATTCGGCTAGCGAGGATGCTGTTGGGCGTAGATTTTGGTCTAATGACAACATCTTCCGCGTCCAATCAAACACTACGCTATCAGAAGGGTCGCCCATTCCTTCCAGCTCTTCATAAAACTCGGCCACGATCAGAGGTTCGGTGCGAATCAAGGATTGCAATGGTCCGGATTCCTTGTAAAACTCGTCTAATTGCTGCACTGTCTTGCCTTTCAGGATAGCAGCCATTTCAAGGAACACGACGCCGAGGCTCCAGATGTCGGATGCTGTATTTCGAGGTTCGTTCAGGGCAACTTCCGGTGGACAATATCTCCAGGTCAATCCATTCACTAAACTAAGTGTTGTACTACCTTCTGCATCTGTGAAGTCAAAGGACAGGCCAAAATCAGTCAGAAAGACTTGACCGTACTTGACGAGAATGTTTTGAGGCTTCATGTCCTTATGGCGAACTTGACAGCTATGCAGATACTCAAGTGCAGTTGCTAAGCAACCAAAGAACGTTCTTAGTTCCGAGGAACGCGGCGGACCTGATAGGTAGATTCTCAAGTCCATCTCTGCGACGGGAGACATAAGCAGGCAAATGTACTGCGAGTCCGTGTAGCTTCCGAGGAACTTGACTATGTGATGGTGTTCGAGGCGTTTCAAAATTTTGATCTCAGTGATAAATTGCTGAACCTTTTGCTTCTGCTGGCCTCGAAACATTCGACCCCGGGGAACTTGCTTTCGAGCGTACTCTTTGAAGCTGATCAGGCTAATTACTCTGTCGACTTGGCCATATCCACCTCTTCCGAGGATGCCTCTTGTCTCCAACGGTGGCGATTCCCCTCGCTTGTAACTGCAATGCACGCCTTTTTCTAGGTCGAACGAATTTGACAATACCATGCTCTGAGCCTTGACGAAGGAAGCTTTTATCCCTGGAGATAAAAAGCCTGGAAGTTGAAGTTCAGTGACAGGGAACAACAAGTCCGAAAAGTCTGCCTTGATGAGATCATCTAGTTGACTCAAATGACCAATAGTCCTGAGAACTATGTACGCTCGCGGCACTTCACTCCATTGGATGTTTGAGTGTTTCAGAATGGCTGATATTTCGCTGATCTCGCCATCGGTGTACACGTTTTGATTGCTCATTTTCCCTGAGAAGAAGCTGCCTAGTCGATCTTCCAGAGCCTGAGGAATGTTGGTTGTTGTGAGCTTGGGAGAGGAACCTGTTCGCACACCCTCCTCGACTTTGGTCTCCTCTACAATCCCTCCAATTGCTCCCTCCTTGCCCTTCCTCTTGTTCTTCGTGAGGGTACCATTTCCTAGAGAGGAAGACCTGCGGATTTCTTTTTCCTTAGGCTTTTCGGGTTTCGTGTGTCGACGCGGGGGTGCGGGAGGAGACGTCTCTTCTATGCCTTCACCTTTCATCTTTTTCTTCTTGTCTTTAGTGTTGTTTCCAAAGGTAAAAGACCACCGGTCTTCTTCTTCTTCTTTAGGTTTTTCGGGTTCTGCAAGTTGAAGTGGCGGTGGAGGAGCCTCCCCAATCAGAGCCGCGGAACCCTTCTTTTTTTTGTTGCCCTTGGTGTTGTTTCCAAAAGTAATAGACAACGGGTCGTCTTTGACCTTGAGGCTTTCTGGTTCTATTGAAGAAATTGGCGGCGATGGAGCCTCGTCAATCGCAGCCGCAGGAAGAGAACCCCTCATTGCGTCCTTGTACTTGCTTCTAAAGCTAAACTCCCCCGGATCTTCTTGGGGGAAGGGATCACCTTCTACACCGGAAGGCCCCTGACTGAGGCTCTGGCGAGTTTCATTGACTATTGTAGTCCGAGAGAAAAATGTCTTTGCAGTTTGGAATGACCGAGTTTCTATTTCTCGAGGTTCTTGATCGGGGACTTGCGGCTTGGTAATCCCTGGTAATTCTCGCGAAAAGTCGCTATCCAGACTTTTCAAAGAGCTCGAAGGGTTCTCAATAACTTGAGATTGTTTTTGGGAGGGTTGTACATTCTGTAAGTCTTCATGACTTGGCTCAGTCCTTTGTTGGCTGGACGTTTTTGGTATGACCATCGGGAGCGTAAAGGAAGTGGGCTCCGCATCTTTCGCCGAGTGCACGTTTATCATGTCATCAGACCCTTCAGCAAACGAGCTATCGGGCCTCTTTTCTAGATCCTGAAGTGGTGCTGTATGCTCGGTACTTTCTCCACTTTGGGCAAGTGCAAGTTCCAACCAGTGCTTGCTTTCGAGTGTATTTTCGTGATCCGTTCCGAGTGTTTCCTCCTCGTCCTCTGCTAGGCGTTCAAAGGATAATGCAGCTGCTGCGTAATTTCCCGCATTGTAAAACGTGCGCCCAAGCCAGTAGCGGCATGCAACTGAATCCACATGGCTCTTTCCAGTGGTCTCACAGCCCTCTAATGTACGCTGGAGAATCGTTTCCGCTTCATCGTAATCTTTCAGCTCGAAGTGTGTTCTCCCTAA
Organism: Acrocalymma vagum; assembly: GCA_028476805.1. Taxonomy (NCBI): domain Eukaryota; kingdom Fungi; phylum Ascomycota; class Dothideomycetes; order Pleosporales; family Acrocalymmaceae; genus Acrocalymma; species Acrocalymma vagum. The sequence goes on along the minus strand of JAQGEP010000001.1, from coordinate 6,142 downwards.
CCAGAGCTTGGTGCGGAGAGTGCCTTCATGAAGTCCTCCAAAACCGCATTCCATGATTTCTGCTGCGTGAGAGAAATAAGGTTTAGCCGCACCGTACTTTCCGAGATGAAAGAATGTTCGTCCGAGCAGAAACTGGTCTACTCCATCAAATTCTTCGCTTTGGCTGTCCAGAACAACACATTGGAGCAGCTCTTCAGCCTCATCGTACATTCCCAGATCGAAAAACGACGTCCCAAGCCAGAATTTACTGCGGGGCGTCCTAAAACAATGTTTAGCGAGCAGTCTCTTGCGACCCTTTGCGGCATCCTGGAAAAGTGTTATGGCCTCACTATGCTTCCCCAGCTTGCAGAGCGCGATTGCCAACCAGTGTTTACTCTGCAGAGTCCGTTCGTTATCTATACCAAGCAACCTCCCTCGTCCCTCTGTTACTTGTTGCAAGGTCACCTTGGCCTTTTCGAATTCTCCAAGCTCTAAAAGTGCACGCCCTAAACCGTGTTTGCTCCGGAGAGTGCGTTCGTCATTTGTACCAAATAGTTTCCCTCGTCCCTCTGCTGCTTGCTGTAAGGTCATCTTGGCCTCTTCAATCTCTCCAAGCTCTAAGAGTGCACGCCCTAAACTGTGTTTGCTCTGGAGCGTTCGTTCGTCATTCATACTAAACAGCCTCTCTCGTCCCTCTGCTACTTGCTGTAAGGTCACCTTGGCCTTTTTAAATTCTCCAAGCTCCAAGAGCGTAAGTCCTAAACCATATTTGCTCGTGAGAGTCCGTTCGTGGTTTCCACCAAGAACTCTTGCTTGACCATCTACTGCGTCCTGCAAAGGAATCTTGGCCTTACTATATTTTCCTTGTTGGTAGAGCGCCGATGCGAACCAGCTTTTGCTATTGAGGGTTTTCTGATCATGCTTACCAAACATCCTCTCTCGGCCCTCTACTGCGGACCGGAGAAACTCTTCAGCATCACTGTACTTTTCCAATTCAAAGAGTGTCTGTCCAAGCCAATGCTTACTAATAAGCGTATCTTCGTGTTTTGCACCAAGGTGTTTTTGGCGGAGGACTGCCACATCTTGAATAACCTTCACAGCCTCGCTTTTCTCATCCAACTTATGTAGCGTGCGTCCAAACATGAACCTGCTCCATAGTGTATCTACGTGTTCTTCGCCGAGTGCTCTCTCTCTTTTGTCTGCGGCTTTCCGGAAACATACTTTGGCTTCCTCATAGTTCGCCTCTTTAAAAAGGTTTATCCCTCGCCGGTGATAATTTGATGCGCTGAAGGTCGTAAACATGCTGTTACCCCAGTCTTTATGACCACAAGCCTTGTGTGGTATTCGCCTTCATTGAGTTGGGACGAGCCAGTAATGGGTGAAATTGGAGCAACGTAAACGATATCAGTCGATAGGAGACTTCAGGACGAGCGAAAACGAGCATGCGGCGATGAGGCAGTACCTTGATTCCTCTCTAATTAGCATGGCTTTCTTAGGCTCCAGTGTATAATAGTGTATAGTAGTGTAACCTAACAGAGATTAGAGAAGCGCTACTGTATCTCCACTTACAACTGTGCTAAAACGCTGTAAATAGTCCTATTTCATGGATAATATTAACAGCACAACCTCTTCGTGTATGTCTGAGAAGTCCTGACTCAGGGCCAGGTCGAATATGAGTTCGATGAAGCTCGGAGTTCTCAAGGCTGAGTAGAGCTGAATGTCTGATCGGACGTGGTGGTATGTTGTTCCGAGGCTCGTATTGCTACCCGCCTCTTTTTACCTATCATAAGTAGGTACATTTCCCCCGCACTGTAGCTCACTCAAGGTTGCCTCACCAAAAAGGTGCCCCATCTGGGGTCTTTAGCAGAATAGTGATAGTATTCGTAAAGGGACATGTGTATTGTGAAGACAGAACATTTAAAAGCAATATTACTACAACTTAGGTACTAAGCATAAAGAGCTAATCTAACTACTACTTAAGCTATTCTTTTATATAGGCTAGCCCAGGTTACGTCATGTGCTGAAGTCTAGCTGAGCTCGTGCTCCAAAGAGAATTAAAGGCCTGCCTAGTATTGACAGGTTTGGAAAGATCCATAAGATACATCGCAAGAGAGCCATAAAGTCTTCTTTAACAGCAATGCTACAGGTATCGCATGAAGTTAACAGAATAAATGAAGGCACACTAGTACATAGTGTTTGACCCAAAATTACATACACAAATATTTTCCGAGGGCATTCATAGACAGCCCAACATCCTAAAGAATTATTCGAGTACAGGTTAAGAATAGGCAACATCATTCCAATGAGGCTACTAAGCACATATGGCACCGGCCATCAGTTACATTCAATCGAGCATTTCGCAGAGAAGTGCTCATGGAGTGCTTGTTCTTCAACTCCACATGCACCCCAGCTTATGTCCTGATACTTCCGACGCATTGGAGGCTTTTGGAGCGGTATAGAAGGCATGATATCCGACAATATGTCCCAGAAATCTTCTCGTAGGGGGCCTTGGTACTTGGATTCTTGTACGCGGCTGGACCGTGATTTTCCAGGCCCAGAGAAGCCAGGAACTAGTTTACACAGGTAGTACGAAAGGTACTGGATGAGATGTCGGCGCATTTCTTCGAAAACACTGCCACGAGCCCATGACACAGCCGCTGCCGGAATGTCACCTTGCATCTCCATAACTTGTTCCAAGAGAAGCGCAATCTGGACAATCAGAGCCGTTTTTCGGAGCACGCTTGATTTCGTCCAATTGCGATCTAGCGCTCTACCCAGGGACTCGAATGCAACTACTGAGCAAATAGCTCGTAGCTTTTGCAGGTACCGAATACGTCCGATTAGTTCGGGCGCGATGATGGGACTTCCCAATAATATGACGTTGAGCTGGACAAGCATATACAGAGGATTTTTCTCCTCCAGGATGAAAGGGTGAATCTTGTTGGCTTCCTGTTCATATGTATGCCACAAAACCTTTCCATATAATTCATTGAGATCAGCAGTCATTTCCGGGAGCATTCTGTGTTGGAAAAGTAGATTGTACAAAGGCAGAGCGGTTTTGAGGTCCAGACCTCTCTTTGGACGTGATCCGTTTCCATTTTGCTCGTCCTCGAAAATCGCGATTCCTAGGCTGATAAGTGTCTTCTCTGAGAACCAGAACGGTATTTCTTACCAATAGCGAATATATTGAGGCGCGGCAAGCTCGCGGAAACACACTCAGCCCATTTAAGTGTTTTGCTGTTGTGATTCTTCAGGAACAGTTCCTGGCATGGCTGGCATGGTCGACCCTCGGAACACTATGACAACAAGATCAGCAGACCGCCAGACCTACAAAGGGACTACTTACCGGTTTCTTATGTATATAGCATCGAAGACATGCTCCATGTTCGCGCACCTTCCTTAAGCCCTCGAGTTGCATTTGTGTTCGTTGTTTCCGCTTTTTCGCTGGACTCAACGTCACGCCCAACTCAGGAGTTTGTGCCCCTGTGGAGTCCTCTTGAAACCGTCTTTTGGCAATTCTCGTCGGTTGAATTGGTGCATTGTCGTGATGAACCGGAAGAGCTGTTACAACTGGATAGTTTCCAGCTATGAAGTTCTGCTGCTTTTGTATTTAGTTTCACGAAACTCTTCAGCCGAACGTCAAGGTGCCACTGACCACATCTTGCATTTGAGGTGCTTGTAGCAACTCCGGCACTATTGTTATGGCATTCGGGGGCGTGAGCGGCGTCAAGGTCGGGGTTGAACTCGGCACATGTGCTACTTGCCCGGATGGTTCAGGACCGTCGAAATCAACGGCAGCATTGGCCAGGTCGAAGAATTCGAATATGTCTGAGACATTTTCAGCAGCGGCCTCGCTCTGTACGCCTTGTGGTATTGCTAGTAGCCCATCATCATGGTGGAAAGGTGCGTGACGGATCGTCCCATCAGACGGGTTAATCGGAGCCTCGTGATGGAATACATATCCCTGTGGTGGATGGTATTAGCCATGCATGTCTAGGTATAATGTGGATGCATTCACTAGATACTAGGTGGTAAATATTGTGGACCTCAAGTTTGCCTAATCGTGGTTCGCAAAATTGCAAACGAGGCAACCGATCTAACGGCGCGCCAACCGAATACCTAGGAGTAGGGTTTCTTACATGATTGATTTGCAGAAGCTCGCGAGCGAAGGTGTTTTCAAAGGCGGCCCACTGTTCCTCGAACTCTCCCATCTTGAATTTTACCTCAAATATTGAACAAAACGATTTGGGTTTGTGATATCCTTCTGTAGGAAAAAATCCACCCTTATAAACTTAGTAGTGTGAGGGATCGAGCTGGAGTCTGGAGTTGCCGGTCATCTTGAAGGGGGCTAGCCGCTCGTCCCGTCATTGGCTCGCTAAGCCAGGGGACGGGGGAAGACCCGCAAATCTCGTTGCCGGTCGCACATGCTAGGACCCAATCAGCTCCAGTCTCGTTGTTGCCGGTCGTTCGAGATAGTCAAAAAAAGAAAAAAGAGCATTGCAAGAGCGAACTCATGAATATCATGCCAAAAGCGACGAAGAATATTGCCAGTCGGTTAAATAAACAGTAATCTTAATTAAAATTTCGATACTCCAATTCGTAAAATTGATTACATGTCTATTTCGTGCTATCCCCATCGCTGGTGCAATACATTACCTAGTAAGTCGTGCCTCCTACATTTCTATCCTCTATCTTAGAAAAACTCCATTGAGGGCTAGGCTAACTCAATAGAAATTATTACTTCCGGCTCCCACCTTAGATATTCTTATTATTCTAATCAGCATGTCGCAGCGTTATCTAATAAGGTATTAACACTACTATACAACTATGTAAAGAATATTGACCTATCTACCGAAGATCAGGTCTAAACTAGTCGAGTATACGTTAAATTAAGTTGCTTCATGGCATTGTTCCGAGCTTACAAATGATATGATGAAATAGAAATAGTATTCTGACATGATTCAAAGTATCTTTAGGGCATTTTAACGATATACTTATATACGCATCTGTATATACTAAGCGTACGAAGGTATATAAACATATGGAAAGGATATGTACTCGTTATGCGTGCATGTATAATGCGTATATATATATACCGAGCATCTCAAGCGTAATAGGAAAGCAAAAGCCAAACAACCCAAAAAAACGAACAACGGAACAAAAAAAAAAAGCAGACAGACATACCCAACAAAAAGAACCTGCCAAAAAACCTCGTTACAAAAGCAAGTCTAAGGACTTCTGTCTAAGACTTTGGGTATCCGTTCTACAAACGAAAGTCTCTCGTCTCTGTCACAAACAACAGCCACCAGAAACATATATATGTACGTGCGTGGTATGTATGCACCGCCTCGACTCAACTCGACTCTTCAAACAACCGGCCGGGCTAAAAAAAAAATAAAAACAAGGAGAAGTATATACATAAACTCATCGATCGATCGACACTGCAGGGAAATGTGACGTAAGATGCTATGCAAAACAAAGCCCACAAACAAACCGAGAAATGAAAACGTGAGTGCAGTGCAGGCGTGTTAAAAATCTTGGTATCGGATGTGGATGTCGAGGGAGGAGGTGGGGTCGACTAGATGATTCAGTGTTAGTAAAGGTAAAGTTCTGCATTGAGTTTAATGATGGGAGAGAGAGAGAGAGACAGAGAGAGGGAAGGAAAGAAGTTGGACGTAGAGATGGAGATATACATGGGTGGAAAATATTGGGAAGGGAAAGAAAGAAAGAAATATCGTTATGCGCATAAAACTGCGCTGGCTGGTCTGTCCTAGCCGTTTGTCCCAATACACTCCATCCACCTGCGCCCGTACAAGGAGTGAAAAAAGGAAAGCATTTAGTGCTTGCTTGTGTCCCCATATGCGCCATCATGAATCATTGTAATCGTGTTTGTACGTGCCTGTACCCATACTCATACCAGAACAAGTCCGCCCATCTAACCCACCAAAAGATGAAATAAAGAAAGGAAAGAGAAAAAAGAATTGCGCTTCAGCATCACTTAAGATACTTACCGATAAGAAACTTGCCCCCATCCACCAAACTCGTCACCCCCTTCTTCACACCCACAGAAGCATTTTTCTTGCTTACATCGCCACCCCTCCCCCCACACTCCCCACCAGGACACCCATTAAGAAAATGTGCCACTTCCTTACAACACCTCCCG